>OZ023163.1:27531251-28731251 GCA_963678695.2 Diplodus puntazzo
TGTGTGACTTGCTCTATAACATGTTTGAAATGCAATGCCGGTAAAACTGGCTACAATAAAAGAAAAAAAGAAAAAAACAACTGCTAATTTATGGTGTCAGACTGACTCCGAGATGAACGCAGATCATCTGAGCGGAGAGTCGACTCCATCTCTTATCTCCGCCTCTCTGCAGCAGCCTCATCAGACACAGCAGGACAGGAAGGAGACACACAGAGGGAGACCACAGAGGTCTCAACACACACACACACACACACACACACACACGCACACACACACAGACCTCACTCTGAGCAGCACCACAGGTGCTTTACTACAAGATAAATATGCATTAAACCACCAGCACAGCCAGGAGAGCCTGCATGGAAACTCCTTACAGCCCCTGACAGTTACTCCTCACACACCCAACATCTGTATCCACACCTGGACTCTTTCCTAGTTGAGCTTGTTTTGAAGAAGATGGTGAGAGAGAGGCAGAAAAAAAAAGAGAGAAATTCAGCCAGCTAATCAAACTGTTCTATGTTGGTCACACGGTCACAGAGTCAGTCAATCGTTCAGCCAATCTTTCAGTCAGCTTACCTTGCAGTGATGTCATGGTTGTCATTATGACAAGGCCTACAATCCTGTTGTCTGATTGGACGTCGGCTGCTGTCCAAACGAGCGTTACATCCACGGCAGGGAAAAGGAAAACAAAGACTCCTCACTGCTAATGCTGGATTGCTGACTCTTTTTCTGTCTGTATTTTGATCTCTGCTTGTCTCGCCTGGTCTAGTTCCTGCACTTTAATTGGTTTTGGACGTCTCCTTCAGAATAAAAAATGGCGGTCCTCTGTATTCATCTACCATTTCTATGCAGGAAAAGTCATAGTTCAACCACCCAGTTGCCTCATAGTTTTCCCTCCCTACCTGGCCATCTCCTCCTCCTTTTCTCCAACGCTTATCCCTCATCTTCATCACTCCTTTAGCCTGGGACTCAGCGCCTTAATCGCGGCCTCTCATCAGCCTCACCTTTCTCCCACCTTAGCCTGCGTCCCACCCCGCCCTCCCACCTTCACACTCTCCCCCTCCTCAGCCTCCCCTGGCCCTGTCATCCCCCTGTAACCCCCCAGCCTCGGAGCTCCTGCCCCGTCCCCAGCTCTCCCTGTCCCTGCCTCTCCTCCAGCCTGCCTTCCCCTGTACTCTGCCTCCCTCAGCACCAGCCTTCTGCTCAGTGTTCAAGGGGAGAGCCAGCTAGGAATGCTGTGGCTCTAGACGTTTTGTCCAAGCCCTAGGTCTCTTTCACTGAGGCAAGATTAGTTCATACAAAAACTCAACAATACACCACTGAAAGCCATTGTTGATATTCAACATTTTTCACATAGCGGAGCAGAATAGACAATGCGGCAGCCGGGAAAGCCCGAAGCGGACTAGCAGGGTTGATGGCTGATGGTATCTCAGCTGAGCGAGGGCCTTAATCCCTTTTATACAGCGCGCGTGCACACACACACATGTACACACAAGTACACGTACACACTCAACAGCCTGGAGACAGCAAAATCAATACTGCTCTCTCTCTGTCTGTGTGTGGATCGGTGGGTGGGTGTGATAGGGAGAAAAAAGAAAATAGTTCTGTTTGTACCTCTGTGTGTGCGCGTGTGTATATGTGTGTGCTTGTGTGTGTGTGTGTGTGTGTGTGTGTGTGTGTGTGTGTGTGTGTGGTGTCTTGGCACTTTAGATCTTTGTATCTCAAGGATTTCTTACTGTTCTCCGTCACAGGAAGTGGTTTAAGAGACAGACAACTTTACTCCAAACAAAAAAAGCTAAAGAACAACATTTTTTGTTTTTTTGGTAAAACTATGAATTTCATCTGGATTAAGGAGAAAGTCCAGGTTACTGAAGTGACCAACTACATCAGTGCCGGCTCATGCTTTGAAACAACTGCTGTGGACCTTCAGTGGAATGGTATGTTGGCATACTCAATACCTCATGATATCGTTTCACAAAATTCTGATGTTAAAGTTACTGATGCCACACAAAGACATTTTAGCGTTACACATGCTGTATTTTTTCTGCTCATATGATTCAAAACAGTGCAAATTTGTTATATTGAACATCTATTTCATAACTTTGTTATTGATTTGCCTTCATTCTCCCATTTTATTTGGAGCCTCAAAGTCTAACCTGATGCGCCGGATGGTTTGTTACGCAGAACGATCTGGAAACGTGCCGCTACAAACTGTTTGGAAATTGGCAGGCAGGTTTAAATATTACTTGGCAGGGGATTGGACGAACCATCTGTCTATCACTGTCTATCACGGGCTAACTTTAACCAACCAGACCAACAGTCAATTTGTAAATCAACTCCTACAAAAACTGGTCGAGAGAAAAACAAATATGTTGATTTACTCCCTCATTCTACAGCATCTATGCTAACCTCTTGATGAGACACTGCTGTTGTCAAACCCTCAGCCACTCTATCGCTGGTTGTCACACCTAAACCATGCCCGTGGCTGCAGGCCATGACGCAGACTTGCTCAACTCCTGTGGTTCAGGAGCCTGGCAAGACGGATTTGTGCATGATCACAAAGACTTGAAAGATGATATTTTTATCTTGCAGACAAGATGATGCTTTTTACATCCAAGTGAAACTCTTGTGTTCATAAAACAAAAACTGTAACTTCTCAGGACTCACAGGAATTTTTATTAGAGATTTTTATATTAATTTCAGCCAAATATACCTGCCCTAATCTAAATCTAGGTTCAGAAAAAAAAAAATCAGGAAACAAAGACGCTGTCAAAAATGTGCCGCAAAACTAACCTAAACAAAAAGCACCTCATCTCTAAAATTACCTGAAGGTCTTTTTAAACGGCTGTGGAGTCTGCATTCTTCTAAAAACGAGAACTGAATCATCCTCAGAGAATGTACCTTGATTTACTGGAATGCGCTGAAGAATGTAAATTGCATTTCTGGAATATCAGCAGACAAAGCACTAAAATGAGAAATGAAATGTTTGGGGGGGAAAAAAAACTTGATTCTACTTCAACTGCTTCCCAATTTTCAGCCTCATGGACGGTGCGAGATTCTGACTTTGGGCCTGGAATCAGTCTGCCGCAGCCTTTATGACTACAGCTGTTTAATGTAATGAACGCCATGTCATGTAAAACTCATAAATCATGTCACGCCGGCAGAAACATTTCATAAAACATGATTAAAAGTGTCGTGTAACATTGGGAGCGACGGTGTCAGAGTGAGACATGTTAATTGTGCACTAATGATATGTAATGAATGTCATCAGCCCCGAGGCTTTGGCTAACGAGCTAAATGAACTGGCACTAATGGCCCTGTTAGCTTATCTTAGCGCTAACATTAGCTAGCATAATAAAAGGTTCTTCCTATGCTGACAGCGGCTGACGGCTGTGAGCGGCGCAGCGGGTTTCCAGAGGTGTCATATTACAATTAGATACTTCTCGTAAAATGCTTTTTGACAACAACGACGACAACAAAGTGTCTGAGGGCTTTTTGACACACAAATGGCTTATTATGAAGACACTAAAACAGTCTGTAGCAGACTTGTTTTTTTTTCTGCATTCTCACTCTGCTTTCCCAGATATCCTCCTCCTCCACCTGGACTCCAGATCCAGATTCAGATCCAGCTGCCAGGCTTTCCCAGGACCCCCAAGTCCGCTAGGTAGCAGAGGAGAAGAAGAAGAGGACGAGGAGGGAGGGGACAGGGGCCTTCTCTTTCTCTTTCTCTCTCTCTTTTTTCTTCCAATTGACCAATTGACAGCTGATTGATGGCTATCTCCTCAGCCCGACAAAGAGCGGCATTAGCATAACTAAAGCGATGTACAGTAGAGTGGGGCAAACAGTAAATTACATGTTACCCCCCCATCTCCCTCTCTCTCGTCTCTTTACCTCTCTCTCTCTCTCTCTCGCTCCTCCACTCACTCATTCAGTGAACGCCGCGGCAGGCAAACAAAACAAAACAAAGTATGCTTTTTGTCCCTCCTGTGAGCCCTTAAACAGTACAACTTGACAGCTTCTTTTGAAGGAGAAACATAAAAGGCCTGACAGAGAGATAGAGAGAGAGAGAGAGAGAGAGAGAGAGAGAGGGAGAGAGACAGAAAGACGTTAACACACACACACACACACACACACACACACACACACACACACACAGTACAAGTACAATTTGAATAAGACATTGACCTTGGGGAGGGTTGCTGTGGTGTGGTTTGGTATGTCTCTCTCTTTGTATGCGTGTGTGTGTGTGTGTGTGTGTGTGTGTGTGTGTGTGTGTGTGTGTGTGTGTGTATGTGTGTCAGGTAGTAACGACACCGAAGGACAACAGGGCTCAGGGAGGAGTGGGAGATACATCGGGGGCGTAAACTGTAAATAGAGGGAATATTGTTGACGAAGTGCGTTTTTTTTTTTTTTTTCAGCACGGCGAGATTGTTTGCCGGTGCCTTCACAAACGGTTTGGTAAGGTTTAAGGCGTCAGACAAAGTGCCCGTCAGACTCGCAAACAGCGTCATCACATCTTGTCCGTCGCTACAATAGCAAGCTTTTTCGCTCACCTTGGAGCGCGGCCTTCGAAACCGCAATAACATATTTTAGCCTTCAGTCATGGTCAACACTGTGCACGAATGCGTTTGTTTGAAGCACGGCCCAACCCTTCATGTGTAAAAACTACTCGGTTAAGGTTAGGAAAAGACTGCGCTCATGGTATTGAGGAGACAACATTGACTGTTGAGCTCTGTTGTCACCTGACATCAACATGTGTCCTGGAGGATGCGATCACAGCTGGACAGCTCCGAAGCTTTATTCAGACCTAATCGGCCGATTGCATCAAAAAGGCCCGACCTCTCATTCATCTGAGTTAGGGTCGCATGCTTCGACTGCAAACTGAAACAGAATCAACTTTGGAGAAATGCAACCTGACGTCGTTGCAGTTATCTCCTGACTTGTGCAGAGTTTACCTGGAGGAGCTGCACGTGTGAACACAACTGTCTGCATTATTTGCCCATGAACTTGACCCTGCCAGCTCCCTAGCTCTGAGTCCGGGTGAGCCACATGTGTGAACAGAGCAGACGTTTGTCTGGAGTGAATTAACAGCGAGCGAGTGGGCGTGTCGCCGACATGTAATCAATCAGCTGTAACACATCATCAAACACATACCAGGACATACGCAATATGGCATTTAAACTGCTCATTGTGAAAATTCTGCCTGTGGACAATCAGATTCTCTGAATGTTGTCTGGAGTGTGTGTGTAAAAGTCAGTAGAATATGAACCTCATTTTTTTCTTTTTAAGGATGGTATCATTCATTCTGATTACCAGGACAACGCTACCACATCATTACCAGACTGTGCATTCACACGTGTACTTCTATCCTGATATTGTTATTACTGTTAACTATCAGATTTTCTAATGCTTTTCAAAAGGAGCAATATTTAAGAATTGGCCACCACTTGAATTCTCACTGCAGAAAAACTGGGAGTAGTACATCACCAGAGTAACCGCAAACTGCTGCTACCTGTGGCTGCCATTACCTAGTTAGCTCAGTTAGCCGTGCAGCTACGTGGTACGGACTGCCAGATCGGGGTGGTTATGTGAGAAATGACAAGCTGGGGCTAGCCGTTTAGCATGCTAACTCCAGTAGAAATCTTTGACAGGACATGTAGATGTCCTTGACATAATATCAAAACTCTTATCTCTTCATATACACTGTCGAAAATTGTTTTCAATTCAATGTTTGTTTGTTTTTTAAACTAAAATTCTCACATATTGCACCTTTAAAATGAAATCAGCACATATATGCAGGTTTTTTGTGGGTTTTTTTTTTTTCTTTACATGTGTCTGAACTGTATCTACACAGGGAAGAGAGTTATTGTGGGTATTTTTTATATACTGTAATTTGGTCTGTCTTGAAACTCAGCGTGGACTGAAAAATGTTTGAGCACAACTTGAATGAAGACAGATGGAAAACTGCTATCTATCCGGAACTTAAATGAGCGTCATAGCATTGCGCTGTTAAAGGGGCGAAAATGAGCGTGCCCCATGAGTACTGCAGAGTCATTTGACTTAGGACTAAATGCTGATTGGACCCTTTATCTTTGAAGGCAAAAGCAAGTTGCTAGTAGGTTTTCTGTCCAGTACAAAAGGGCAAGATAAAGGGTGTACATTGAAATAATGCATTGTATTTTAATAAAAATGTTCATGGTAAACGTTTGAAGGGTGAGCGCATCATGGATGGATGGATGGATGGATGGATGGATGGCTGGCTGGATGGATGGATGGATGGATGGATGGATGGATGGATGGATGGATGGATGGATGGACGGACAAACAAACAAACAGAGGGGTGACCACATACTGGCCTCGTCTCCCCTCTCCCTCTGTCTTTTCCTGTCTCTCCCCCACTTAGGCCAGCAATCTGTTCTCTAATTGTTCATTCATGGTGTGAATCTTTAAATAGGAGGCCCTAGCCTGGCACTAAGATAATGACTCGCTCTGTGTCCTTAGCTAGCGAGGCTAAATTACCGCTCGGTGCAGAGTTACCATGGAAATAGGCCACAATGAGAGTGATTAGTCTTGTGTCTTTTACACACCAAGGCGCTTTGCAGTTCAGCAGGAAACACGGAAACCCTCCTTCGTTTCAAAATACAATGTATCTGCGGCACATTGTATTTTCAGAGTCAGTCGCTTTAATAGCCGTATAGTAAGTCTAAGTATAGTACGGTAGCCTTTTGGGAATTAATGAGGATTAATACAAACTGTGTCACATTTGAAATGATTTTTTCAGCTGCTCAGCTGTTGTCTGTTTTATCGTTTCCTTATCTGATTGGTCAGGGAGGCCTGTCAAAGACACATCAGATAGGAAGATATTTGTGGCTTCACACAAAGATATCAGTTTCATCTTCAATTCTGTTTTGTTTGCAGAGTCAACAGACACTTTCAGATGCTTCCTTTTTTGCCAGGAGTTTCTATGACAACCTTTTTCAATTACCAACTCACAGAGTCTGATCCTTCCTTTCCTTCCCTTCTCCACGAGGTTTTAATGTCTCTGCGGAGATTTGCAGCAGCTGTATTTAGAATCTTTTTCGGTTTATTCTGTTAACTTGTGATCTGTATCACATTTGATTTATTTAGTTCTTCTTTGCACTTTCTTCTGTGTTTGCTGTCCATCACCCCCTTCCCTTCATGAATGAAGGGAAGGGGGTGCACAAACACACCTTTTCCGTGCAGGTGTGTTTGTGCGCGCGTGCGTGTGAGGATCCGGGGGGAGTGTGAGAGTGAGTGGCACGCCGCTGGTACACAACAGGAGAGTATTCTGCCCACTTCCTATCTGCCCCTCTCCCAAACAAGGCGACAAGACAAGAGAGGAGAGGAGGGGAGATTATCTGTCTCAGTGTGGGGCTGCCAGTCAATGTGAACATCAGGAGTAGAGAAACTGAAATAGCCATCATTACCTGGTCTGCTGCTGGCACCGACTGTGTGTGTGTGTGTGTGTGTGTGTGGGTGTGTGTGTGTGTGTGCGTGTGTGTGTGCGTGCGCCAGTCAAACCAGTGGTCTCCAGTATACCAGTGATCATAATATTTCTCACCAGAGGAGGATGAATGCTAATCAGCAGAGGAGTGATATGATGCCTCAGGCAGGAGCACATTCACAGTCAAGAGTGTTGTTTCTTTGCATCTTTTAAAACATATCAGAGTGACTCGAGGTTGCACTGCTGCCATCAGTGTAAAGGTTTTCATCTTCTCGCTGACATTACAAAATCACGTGTTGGCAGGCAAACAGATGCTGCTCGATGTTTCATAGGAAAACGTAACCACTGCCTGGATCGTGTTCCATTGATGGTAATGCTGCATTTATTGATTAAATTCAAAGGGATGGACTCGATGCAGATTGTGGGAGAGTTTGGGGTTCGCATCCTGAATCCAACATGTGGTTAGGTTGAGGCAGCTAGGGCAAAACTGGTTAAAGGATAAGATCACCCAAAAGTGAAATTTCAGTCTTACCCTCATGTGAACAGAAAGCCAGGTGAAGTTTTGGAGTCCACAAAACATTTCCTGGAGTTTCGCAGCAAAACAGCACTGCAGCATTCTCCTAAAATCTGTTCTACCTTTTTGATGTAGTTGCGAATACCCCTTTTAAATCACAATAAGAGTATATATGCAGGTTTTTTTAAACACCGGTAGACCTGCTCATTACCAGCAATTAACTCCATTCACATTGCCAGTGGATGAGGCTGCATTTCTGTTTCACTTGTCTGTTGTGTCCATATCCTCGTTATAAATGCACCGGAAAAACAGTAACAGTAGAGAGATCATATATCTGATCAGAAAACATCTGGAAGATGTTTAAACTTGTTTTTTAAAGTCTAATCAGTAATATTCAGAATTATTCTGCCAGAGCTGATAATGGGAGTTGGGTTGGAGTGAGACATCTCACTTCTCTCTGATCTCTGTTGAGTTGCACATGTCCAGCACCTAAGGCAGCTGACTGAGCTGGCTCAGACCACAAAGAGGCCACAAACAGTGGTTACTTTAAAAATCCTTCCCTTCAGTCTCTCTTTTAAACTCAGTATGGACTGAACGATGTTCAAGTGCTGCTTGACAGAGACGGATGCAACGATTTAGACAAGCCAGCTTCCTTAACTTCAAAACACATCATAGCATCACGCTTGAAAAGGAGAGTAAATTAGCGTGTTCACATCACAGCCAAGCTGAGCTGGAGGTGATCAATACCAGTGACTACTGCAGGGTTAACTGACCCAGGAGTAAATCTCCATAATACACATTGACACTGTACACAAAAGCCAGATGCCTTTAATATCTCCCAGTCTGTGATCGCACACATAACACATCATCAACACATCACGGCCCTATCCCGTCCTGCCAGGCGTCGATGGCACACTTTTACAACCTCCACTGCCAGCTAAAAGGCGAAAAAACAATGATCCTCCATTCCACCTTTGTCACTTTTATACAGAAGCTAATTTCTCATGCTGTGTTGTGCTCTCAACACAACCGTTAAACAAACTACCAAACAAATGGCAGCTGAACGTGTTGGGTGATGATGAACTTCAGGATTCAATCAAAATGAGTCCTTTACAGCACACCACAATTTGAGTTTCATACTAGTGATGACACAGCACAGAGTTGTAGAGTGCAGAGAGGCAGACACACTGATTCATTTGCATTTCTTTAACAGTGCCAACAGCTAACATACTGTGTCTTAACCAGAGCCAAGAGGAGATACGGCAAACACACAACACGCACACTCAAGTTTGATTTTGAAAATACGGAGAGGAAAATTAATCACCACACAGAATCTTGCAGTCCGTCATCAAAGTGTAATGTGAAACACGCCAGAAAGATATGTAGCCCCTCTAACCTGTGTCCACATTCTCAGATGTTTGCTTTGCCAACTTTTACCGAGCACATCCCGGCGTGATCTTGAAGAGCAGCTTTTTAACTCCGAGTTTCCACAAAATTAAATTCTCCTCTGTTGTTCGCTGTCATATTTGGCATGACAAAAATTCCGCCTCCCTTTTTCATTAAAGCTCGGGTCAGAGTTGAATACAGTGGTGGAAAATCAAGGTGACGCTGGCTGCTTTCCACTGCAGTGTGTCCTTCTCTGTGCTGTGCCATGTCTGTGCGTGGTGATAGCGTGTCTTCTATGCGTGTGTATCCATCTGTTTTTATTACCTGGCTGAAGTTCTCTGAATCAAATAGTGAACATGCATTATGTACTATATTGTATATCTAATCATCTCTTGAAATTATCAGCTTCCTTTCAATCCCTGGGGTCAGTGGGTGCACAGATAAAGATATAATTTTCAAAAAACAACATGTTGGTGCAACATGTGTCAACAAAGAGAAACGATAGTCATCAAAATCTCAACTGAGTCTGTTAATGACTTCTGTTTCCGGGATTTTGGATAAGCTGATAAAGTCCACTTTCCTCTGCTGTTTCACTGGCTCAGACTCTAACATTCAAACGCACCTGTAATGCACAAGTTTCATCCCAACATGAGACTTCCCTCAACGAACACAAGTTTCATTTGTTAAACTTCTCAGGCCTTTCGTTCGGTTTATTCCACCTTTAATCAATCAAAAGGCAGCTCTTGGTTATTGTCTGATACTTTCTAACAATCTATTACCCACCCCGGGCCTTAGCTAATGCTCTTAACACACATTACTAGCTGTAATCCTCATCTCCAAGCTAAAGCCGTTGTGTCTGGACAAGTGAGTGGGACTGCAGCAGTGACAGCAGGTGCTAAAGCCTCAGCTAACCCTGGCTAACACCGCCTGAGCTCAGTAAGACAGGAAATGCTGGGAGGGATACTTACCTACTTACTGAATTATGTACTCACTCACACACATGCATCACACACACTCACTCTCTCTCCCTCACACACGCGCATACATAAAGGGCGGGGACTTAAAACAAAGGCAGCGTGGAGGAGAATGGAGGAGATGATCGTTGGGTCACATCTACATGACAGTGCCGCACCGCAGGCAAACGACGGGGTTTCCTAAACCCCTGGAAGGCTACCGTTAGCCCTCAGGCCTGTGTTCTCACAGTGTGTGTGTGTGTGTGTGTGTGTGTGTGTGTGTGTGTGTGTGTGTGTGTGTGTGTGTGTGTGTGTGTTGGCTAAAGAAAAAAACAATTTACAATTCTAACTGCCTTTACTGGTAATATTAACGCTGCATAAATCATTGTCAGTAGCGGCGGGTAAATCCCCGACATTCACGTTTAAAAACCTGAGATCGACTGATTACAGCTCTTAAAACCTCTGAAAGTCAATATTTTGATGCTCATTTATCTAATGACCAGTGTGAAATAAGCCTTTCGAGACCTCAACATGAGGATATTTATTCTCTGTGTAAATGTGTAATAAATCTAGAATCTTAAAATAGAGTAAAGGGAGAGAGGAAAGTCAGATTGAAGTCTCTCTAATGTTCTAAAAACTCCTCACAGTCATAGTAATTTAGAAATAAAAGCTAATAGTTAGAGTGCTCCCTCTGTATTGATCCGCTCTGTCAGAAAACGGTGGAAAAGGTGAAATTATCTGAGTTAGGGAACAAAAAAATTCAAATGATAACCTGTCACCGTGACGGGAAAATCCACATGACAGTAATACAGAGAAGAGGAGAAAGAAACCAAAGCTTGAGAGGCTAAAAAAGAAAAAAAGAGTCAGAGGGCAGCTAACTGAAAAGGTTGGACGTGTTATGTTGGCCAGTAAAAAACTCTGCAGAGCAGGCGGCTTTTTTAATTGACCAGTCAACTTGGCTGGTGAGTTAAAACGTTTCACTGTTCACATGAAAAACTTTTGCCATGTTTCCCTTACATCTGCCGCCCTGGTTCTATTCAGCTTGATTCGCCTGGCACTGATTTATCTTTCACCCACAGCTGAGCTACCTGCTTGAACGTGTGTCTTAAACCAATGACGCGCTCGTCTCGATCCCTGCAGCGCTATTGAACAATCCCCGCTAACAAAGTGGTTCCACTGATACAGTGACAAACACGTTTCATTTCCTGTCATTTCCTACAATAAAAGGGTCCCCCCCGTCATTTTTTCATTTAAAAGCTTTTATTGTGAAGCAGCATTACAGGAAACATGACTCCTGAGACAGCTGAAAGCAAACACAACGAGAGGGAACAACGCAGCAGATGTTTGAAAGTACAGACAGGACGAGATTCAGTGACAGGATACAAAAGTACTGAACACACTGACTGAGTCACAAGCTTCTAACGGTTTGGTGATAGTGTAAAGTCGGGTGTAGCATGGCCCCGCTCCGGAGCAGGTCCATCACAGGCACCACTCGGCTCAACTCAGCTGAGTAAAACTGGTGACGGAAAAGCGTATCAGCTCGCTTCGACTCAGCGTGGCCAAAAGTGCTGGTGAAAAATCTGCATTTCTCTCTCTGAACTCTGAACACAATGGAAGTTTGAAAAGAGGCCACTAACTGAAGTTTTCTTAATTTCTCAGACAATAAAAAAAAAAGTTATCCAAATAAGGAACTGTTTTTTTTACAAAAATAAAAAATAGGTGTGAGCTGATAACCCACTGGACAATCTTGGAATCTAGAGTCATGCAACTACCTGCTGACACCACAGCACGTGAAGAGTTTTGTTGTTACCTTTTCATCTAATCACCTGAATTAAAGAAAATAAGATGTGTTCACAAAATAAACCACCTCTCCACAGAGCCTCCCTGTGAGATTATCATGATCGGATGCATCCTCTCATTGGTGGAAATGAGACACACGTTCCACAAAGGTTGTTTCATGTTACTCTGATTACCCTTCTGTTGTAAAGAATTAAGAGAGGGTGATCTGACCTCTCTTTGTTGGAGGTCGGTTGATTTCTTGGAGGCAAAACTATCAATCAACATATTGATTAGCACTAATTAGGATCAATCCCACTGTGTTCAGCTCAGCAGGTGAAGGCTGCAATGTGTGTTTGGGCAGTCATGCGTGTTTGCGGCTCCATATGTGTGTGTGTGTGTGTGTGTGTGTGTGTGTGTGTGTGTGTGTGTGTGTGTGTGTGTGTGTGTTTTCTGTATACATTCTTCTATGTGTGTGTGTGTGTGTCTTTGTCTCGGCTGTCACCCTGAAGGTTATCTCCGTGGTGGCAGCATCGTCAGGTGACAGCCGTATCCCATGATGCCAAGCGAGACGTCAAACTGTCCTTCCAACCAGGGTTCCCTTGACGACCAGAGTAACACACACAAATGGGGAGAAAAAAAAGGCTCACGCACACACACACACACACACACACACAAAGATACATAAGCAGCAAACTCACCCTCCTCTTGCAGAAGGTGAAAGGTATATATGCGGGTAGAGCTTGTGTGTGTGTGTGTGTGCTTGTGTGTGTGTGTGTGTGTGTGTGTGTGTGTGTGTGTGTGTGTGTGTGTGTGTGTGTGTGTGTGTGTGTGTGTGTGCGAGTGGCCGGAAGGGCTGCTCAGACTTTGATAAGCTATCACATGTCCCAGGTGATGGTCTCTAACAGCACATCAGTCCAAAGGCACTGCCTGACAACCGAATCAAACGCACCCAGACCAGACATCCTGGCAACCCGAAGCCAAACAAACCCAAACTGACAATATATATATATTATACATACACTTCCCTGAAACACACTCACAAAAAGGAAAGGCTTTTATTTGTGACTGGTTACCTAAAAAGGAAACAACCCTGATAAGAAAGTGTATTTTAGGGACACGCTGGTGGTTCAGTTGAATGTGTTCGCCATGTTGGCCAGCAGGGCCACAGGAGGGCGAGCCGTGAGGCTCTCTGCACTGCGCTGTCTAACCATCACTTGTCAATCAAACAGTTATATTCAGCATTTTGGCGGAGGTCCTCTTTTTACTGCCTCCTCTCACCATCTTCCTCCTCTGTTTTGATAGCATTTTTTGATCTTACAGGGCAAGCTGTGAGTACACAAAGCAGAACAGGTTGTTGTTTTAAGTCGTTGCTGTATTTCTGATCTTTAATGCCGTATCAAAAAATTAAGTTTAGTAGAACTTGGATTTGTTTCCAAGCTTGGATTATCAGTTGTAAAAAAAAAAAAAAAAAAAAAAAAAAAAACGTGATAATTGCTGAGAAGAATTTGGACTCAAAGAAAAAACAAAAGTCACGTGAGCCAAATTTATTTCTAAAAGAACAACCAAGGCGAACCATGAAATAATCGTCCTCACTCTGTTTATTAACGTCCACAACAGATCACTGCCGGACTTCCTGGCTCAGCTTTGACCATGGTTGCCAGATCTCATGAGTGAAACAGGCAACAAGGTCTCTGGAAACCAGCCCCCCCAAAAAAGCAAAAGTAAAGAAGTTGCATATAAAAGTTGACATGTTGATAAATATCTTAATAATGTGCATGTGTTTCATACTCACACAGTCTGCACACTGATTGAATCCAGTCTTTTAATCCTCCCTCTTTCTGCAATTCTCTGTTGTATTTTTTCACCTACTGATTTTGACTCTAAACGTATTACTCACTGGCTGTTGCATAGGTGATCTATAGGGGCAGAGGGAACATGGTTGTGCACAGACCCAACAAGCCAAATGATCATTTGTTTAAATAGCCTATTAGACAAGTATAGAGAAAGACAGCGTACAACAAGCCCGAGAAATCGCAACCCAATATTTGCAGGCGGCTTTACAAAAAAACAAGCCCAAAGTTTTTCACTCAGTTCTATAAACGAGTTTGACCTTATTTAGTTGTGTATGGGCAATCTGACGAGTCGTATAATAGAAAATAACAGACTTCACTTCTGCTTTTATCATCTTGTATGAATCACAGTTGGTACTAAGAACAGAGAGCAGCAAAATATCAATGTATGTGAAATTGTTGTCTTCAGATAATGAAAATCAGGCAGATTTAAATCGATCGCTCTGTTTCATGCCCCGCGACAATCCAGTCCGCAACCATCTCTGTTATCTCCTTTGAGTTCAACGTTTACTTTGTGCTTCAACGCCACATAATCAAAGAGCACGGCGGAGAATAATTCACACCTTAAACTAAACACACAGACACGAACACACACACACACACACCCTCGGTATGCCTTGTACAATTACAGAATTACAGCATCTTGGAAATGAGACATGACAGAGAGGGCATGCTAGCAGTGTAGAGAGCTGTTTACTTTCACACACACACACACACACACATGCAGCTCTCCAGTAATGAAGTGTTTCCCATGCATGTGATGTCAGTGACACAGCTTCCATTACCTGGCCTGTCACCACATGGCCCTGCTGATGGCCTGTCACACACTGTGTGCCATGGCTAGACTCAATGAAATCCTCATGATCCGATAATGCAAGGCATTGATGTGTGCGTGTGTATGTGTGTGTGTGTGCGTGTGTGTGTGTGTGTGTGTGTGTGTGTGTGTGTGTGTGTGTGTGTGTGTGTGTGTGTGTGTGTGTGTGTGTGTGTGTGTGTGGACAGACATCTCCACACACGAGATTTGCACATCCAGATTCTTCTCATTCAAATAATGCAATGTTCTACAACTGCTTGATTAGATCCTGCCTGGCGGGGGGATATATCCCTGTATCAAGGTTAGGAGACCAGGCCCAATAATGTATGGAAGCGGGCACAGTGGCCTCTAGATCTGTGGGTGTATATCCCTCATGGTCGTTCGAAGCAGCTGCAGGTATGCTTACAAACAGATCTCTGACAAACCAAGGCTGCTGTTGATGCAAACTCATAGGGTGGCCTTCGATCTATCAGCAGACTGAACTGTATTTGCTTTCTCTTCCTCACTGAGTCAGAGGTGAGTAGCTCTGCTGTAACTTTCCACTTATTTGTTGTTTAACTGATAACCATGTATGGGTGGGGCGCTTCCTGAGCCATGGATTTAATCTGAACAGTGGGGAGGTCCGGGAGGAAGTGACTTGGCATTACACTGTGCACACAGTTGTATTGTTACATCTTTCCTCCTCGATCAAGTTACATAAACTCCTTCATTGCAAGTCATCGGTGGCTCCTGACTTTTCTTCATCTCTCCTGAATGGTCAAGCGTGCCGAAATTCCACAGCACTGCCTAATGGTGAGATAACGATGGGAAATCCCTGGTAAAAAGTTTCCATCAGCTCTGTGTGTACACCATAAAAACACAGATAAGGAGGTTTCCCATCAGTAGAAAAAAAAAACAGTTAAATGTCGCAGCTTGCTGCCAAACCAGCCGCAGAAATTATGAAAAGGAGAAGAACAGCATGGAAGATCTATCGCAGCAGTGTTTTAAAGCAAACATTTGTGTGTGAAATCTTGACTTGATGACAGCTTCAATTTGTGGTCGGCTGAATCTGGCCTGCTAAAAAAACAACCAAACAACGATAGTATCTTTTGCTGCTTTGGTTGCATTGTTTTTCTTTGCCACAACAGCAAAAACAGTTCAAGGGATGGCAATGTTGGCTGGTCGGTCCACTACCTGTGTCCCAACTGAAATATCTCAAGGACTATCAGATGGATTGCCATGAGATTGGGTTCAGACATCCACGGTGCCTAGAGGTTGAATTGTGATCACTTTAGTGAGCTTTTCATGTACTTTTCATCATCAGGTCAAAAATGTTTTGATGCATCATCAAATCCCTGCATGTGTACTTATTTTGGTGATTATTAGCTAGCGTTAGAATGCCAACATGCTAAATGGAGAGGGCAATCATAGTTAACATTATATTTGCTAAAATAAAAGAACTTGTTAGCAGTTTCAGTGTGTGTGTTAGCATGCTTATGTTAGCATTTAGCTCCCAGTAGCATCTCACAGAGCCTCTAGTCGATCGTAGACACTTGCTTTCTACCTTTTTGACTGAGACCATTTTTGACATGTTGCGTTTAAGAGTACTCACTGCTTGTCGATTATCAGCAATGATTTTTGAAAAAAAATTGGAGGTCTCAGTTCGGCTCAGGCTTGGATTTATTCTTTCCATTTGAGAGGCACGGTCGGCCCAGAAATTCAAGAGTATTAGAACATCAAAATGTTGATGTCAGGTTTTAATCCCGATATCACCCAAACATGAATACATTTTTTTAAAAAGTCCAGAATGTGCAACGGCTCATTTACAGTATGGTTGTATTTATGCTTACTGCTTTGATTCTGACAGGTGTAAACAGGGGCAGTTCTTGGGGGAGGGGGGGGGCAACAGGGGCCAGTGCCCCCGTAACTCTGAGTACGGACCCCCCGACAGGGAGTCTGCATCAATAATACAATGACAGATTTCCTGCAATGATTTTGTACTGAAGGGAAAGGCGGATATAAAGTGTCTCAGCAGTTTACTACTCAATCAAAATTGCTGAAATTGTAAATAATGCGTTTATCCCATGTCTGAATGAGGGGATTTGTCTTTTTTGCCCGGGTTGTATTTGCCCCCCCCACACAAAAAAGGCCGGCCCCAACCTGGGCCCCTATTAAAACGGGTCTAGAACCGCCACTGGGTGTAAACATACGAAAATAAGTAATACAACAAAGAAAGCTGATCACACACACACACACACAGGGTAAATGAGCTCCAGATAAGAAAGGAGGAGGAGTTTTAGTTCCATTCATTTGAGTTCTACAGTGGCTCTTGTGTGTTTTTTCCCCCACCAGAGGGAGAAAATAAGAATAATTGATTTCAGTGTTTTCTTCCAGTGTCAGATCTGCTGCCGTTTATCATCATCAAATCTATCCCTCTTTCCTTCTCACTCTCTCTCCATCCCTCGCTCTCTCTTTCCCCTTGTTTGTTCTGCTAATTAACTTTATTACCCTGATAGCTCCCCACTGCCTCTGACGAAAACAATTACCATCTCCCCCCTCCACCTCTCTCTCTCTCCTCCCTCATCATCCCTCGATCTTTCTCTTCTGGCAGAGAGCAGTAATTAGTCCTGAGGCGTTGCTGCTACTACACTTTACTATCCATCTATCTGTCTGTCTGTCTCTGTCTGCATAGCTTATAAGTTCATCCAACTATTAGGATTATTCTGGGAAAACTTCAGAAATGAGGCAAAAGCTAAAAGTATGTTTGCTTGGTTGAAAAAAAAATATTCCTTAAAGAAAACATAGAGCAACTGTATATTTTCCAAGTCAGTGAATTATTCTTGGAAAGAACTTTCTGTCCAATAAAAAAAATAGTATGTCAACACACAGTGGATTTTACAGCTCTCAAAGAGTGAAATGGCTTCTGTTTGATCTTGCTTCATCATCACAAAATAAACAATAGAAATACTGCATTCATGTCATAAAGTAAGTCAATGCAGCGCTTTGCCCAACAGTGTCGTCACTTGATCCGTATCTCAGCAGTGCCTTCATAACAATCATAACATATCAAGTGTTGCTTGACATTGCAGGTGCCATGTTGCTTACATTTGCTTGTTTTCTGATCACAATGTGGTCATAGTTTAACAGTTGTGATCAGAAGTTCGTAAAATAATGTATCCACATTCAGTTTGCGCATTAATAAAAGGTGAATATGGAACACTGACCGTTTGACTTTGGGAGGCAGTGCTGCTAAATGCTGTGGTAGGTCAACTTCCTACTACTCTCCTCATCAGATAAACAACCATGTAGCTCGACTGTGAAAGCAGCTTATTAAGACCCATATTTCAGTTTATCGCTACGCAGTGACCTCTAGTGGTAATAGAGCAAAGGAGGAAGTCAGGTGAAGTAGCATAAGGAGCGACCAGCCTCACAGGGTGGAGGACAGGGTGGGTCGAACAAGCGCAGGACATTTTTCCGAGGTGACCTATTTTCAAATCTGAATGTGAAACCTAAAGTCGATGAGTTATTTTAAATTACTCACGTAGTTAAGTGACATCCCGTACATAACTTAAGTTAGCTACATAACATACCTAACTTAAATGACATGAGTGACTTTTTTAATTCAACCCGAACCATGATGCTTTCTTTAACCTAAGCAAGTAGTTAAACCTGACCAAACTCCTCCCGTATGATAAAGGTCTGGTTCGCCTGGCGCTGGTACAGTCATGTTGTTTTGGGAACAGTCATACATTTTGGTTTCCAGGTCACTGGCAACTGAACAATTCAGTCTGTTGATGAAGGTACTCAGGTTTTGGTATGAGGTTGTGTATTAATATTAATATTAATATTAATATTAATAAATATCATTCAGAACCTTTCAAGACAAAGTAACAGTGTTTTATAATAAAATAGAATAAAGTAAATAAAATCTAAAATAGGATACAATAACTTTTAATAATAATAATATATATATATATATATATATATATATATATATATATATATATATATATATATATATATATATATATAATATACAATATAATAAATGCCATCAATTAACTTGCAGTTTTTTGCTTACATAGCATGTTAATGCCAGGTGTAAATGAGGTCACTGTGTCACATTCATTTTTATTGCATAACATTTTAGCATCTTCTGAAAGAAAACATCTAGAAACCTTTTTTTTTTAAATGCAATGTTGAAAACATTAAGATTTTCCATTAGGGTTTCCATTAAGATAAATCAATGCATCATAATTTGCATGAAAATAATAATTTGCATGAAACCAAACTACTTTGGTAGCTCTCTCTCTGTCTCTCTGATATGTGCTGGCAGTCTCTCTCTCTCTCTCTCTCTCTCTGCAGTGGCAGACAGGACAGCATTACATTGTCAGTGGTAATTTACCTCTCATCTGTCTTCACTAATTATTGTCACATTCATCAGATTCATCAAGGCAAGAGGGGCTCTTGCGGGGATTGCACCATTTGCTGTTAATACAGCATCAACTGCTATTAGGCCAGAGAAACTGAGAGGTGAGCGTGTGCATGTGTGTACGTGTGCGTGTGTGTGTGTGTGTGTGTGTGTGTGTGTGTGTGTGTGTGTGTGTGTGTGTGACAAGAGGGACAACGCGTATTCATCTCTAATTAGACCAAGCTGTGTGATTAATTATACAGTCCGCCTTTTTTTTTTTTTTTTTACTCCAAGGGCTGAGGATGATGTTGTTCATGGTAGGAAAAATAAATATAGAAGAAGAAGAGGGGGAAAGATTGAGGGAGAGAAAGAAAGAAAGAAAGAAAGAGGGCAGGAGAAGAGATCAGCGTGATGCTGAGGCAAGAAAGCATGGAGTGGAAAACGGGACATCAGGGGGAGGGAAGAGAGACATGGCAGAATCCAGACGGAGGGAGAAGAAGTGAGGAACGACGCTGAGGTGAAGTGTTTTGTCATGTGCTCTCAGTGTAATTCCCACCTGACAAGGAGGCCTTGAATCAGAGGGGAAATTGCAACTTGTCACCCAGCAAATAAACTGCCCTGATAACTGATTAATAACGCACACCTGGGACAGCTGCACACACACACACACACACTCACGAGCAGATGTAGGCCCACGCTGAGACACACTTGTAAACAGAGAAAGAGCCGACACACAGTTGTCCTGCACATGTGCGCACAAAAACACACACACACACACACACGCAGATTCATTTTAATATACAGCCTTTCGTAGGAGCATATGTCCAAAAACACACACAAAAAAATTGTTTATCAATTTAGCAATCTTTCAAAATAAAATGGAAAAGATCTGCAGCAGGTCGTACCTTGATGGGATGCTGACATGTTTCAATGGATGGATGAAAGTAGCATCTCACAGAGAGCCTCCAGCATGATTGTAGACACTTGTTTTAACCTTTTTTAATAATAATAATAATAATAATACATTTTATTTCATAGGCGCCTTTCTGTCACTCAAGGACACCTTACAGTAAACAAAGACAATTTAAGCCACAAAAGTACACAAGAGAACTTTTGACTTTACTTTTGACGCGGTATGTCAAATGTATTTGCGGTTCATGTGTGTTAAAGTGCCACTATGCGGTTTTGGAGAGGAAGTTCTAATTCTGAATTTTAATATTTACAATATTGATGAGGTAATAACACAACTCAGAAATATTCATCTTTTCCAAAAGTGAATAAACAAGCTGTTCTCAGAGGAAAATAAGGTCCCAGAACGATGTTTGAAACTAGAAAAAAAAACATGATGCTCCTCAGTCTGATTTAGGAAAATCAAGAGAGTTTATTC
This sequence comes from Diplodus puntazzo, assembly GCA_963678695.2. Classification (NCBI taxonomy): domain Eukaryota; kingdom Metazoa; phylum Chordata; class Actinopteri; order Spariformes; family Sparidae; genus Diplodus; species Diplodus puntazzo. Next base: position 27,551,790 of record OZ023163.1, read on the forward strand.
CTGTCCGCTGTCCAGACTTGGTGCGAAGAAGACTGAAACTTTTTAGCATTGGCTGAACTTCCGAACGTATTTTGTTATCAGAACAGGGACTGTGGAGTTCTGACACTGTAGCTGTGGCACAAGAAGATGTCTTCTTGGCCAATATGAAGAGGATCACAACAACGCATCGCTCTTTAGATGTACATGCGATAATGATTTTAATGATAGACTTGAAAAGAATCGGCAGCCATCTTTTAAGCGTCTGCAAGGAGCATTGGATTTTTTCAGGTCACTTGACCCTTGAACCAGTCCACAGAAAACATGTATATTGGACAAAATGGCACTGAGTCATTTTTATGATGCATTTGTAAGGTAGAACATAGGCGGTGTAATACAGCTCCACCTGACGGAAAAAAAAAAACTGACCATCCATTCCCCACAAAGACAACAACAATGGGAGAGGGAGAGAATTCAATTACAGGAGGATGGAGCTTCTGATAGACTGAGAGGATCAGCTCTGCTCCGTCTTTTCCTTTTTCCTCTCCTGAGATGATACTCAGGTTTACACACACACACACACAAACACACACAAACACACACACACACACACACACACACATGTGTCAGTCAATGTTAGCACACTCTGACCCACCCAGGAAAAGCCATTTAGAGTGACATCTACTCTTAGTGTTTATTATACCCTTACACCTCTCTCTCTGCTCCCATGCCCCCGCTGTATTTCCAAACGCTCGCACGTTCCTGGCCTCTGATCCTCGCTATGATTGGACAACAACGGCGGAACCAAGACGGGGCCAGGCCAGGCCACGCTCGGTGGCCCCAAACTCTCACACCCCTCACACTCCCTCCAGCGCACACACACACACCACAGGGCCATCTCCTCCAAACAAAACCTCTTCATCTGCAGCACAATGGAGGCTCTCCTGAAAGCCTATCATTTTCACTGGCACCAGGTCGAACGGTGACGGAGAGGAGGAGGAGGAGGGAGGAAGGGGACAGTGTCGAAAATTGGATCAGAGCCGAGTGTTGTCGTTTGGAGTTTTATCAGCAGAGCCTGATGCCCTAAAGGTCATCTGACATAATAGCTGATGAATTTAAAAAAAAAAAAACGTCCTGAGCAGGATTTTCATTTGCAATTTTCAATTTAGCCAGGCGGAGCCTCTCGCGGCAGCCCTCACTGATAACCGTCTCAAGCCTGTCAGCGCTATCGCACCGCCTGTCACAAACATCAAGCAGCTGTTGCAACCAGAGAGCGACTTACAGAGAGATACGAGCAGACAGAGAGAGACAGGTAAAGAGGAAAGAGAGACAGACAACGCAAGACAGAGATAAAGAGAGAAATCACTAATGTGTTATTTTAATGGTCGAAAAATAAAGAGACAGAGGGGTTGACGGGGTCAGAAAGGTCAAGTCATCGGAGGTAGCCAGGGTGTTTCAGTCACAGATATCTCTGCAGCTGATGTCACATCCTCACCAATCCTCCTTAGACTCCTGAGAGCATTCGTAAAATATTTTAGTTTTAAAACATGACTTATTATTTTTTGTTGTCTAGGTGTAATTGATGTGCCTCTAAGACTGCATCTGTTTTTGCAGTCTTAGATTATGTTCTTTATTAATTAATCGGCAATCTGTTTAATGCATATATTTGTGTAAAATGCTCATCACAGTTGGTAATTATCACTCGCTGGCTACTCAGTGCGGGATCTATGAAAAATATGATGCTTAAAATCCTAAAAAGATGCCATAAACTCCCCATCGACCTGGGGTGACTGTGTTTTTTTCCCATAATGCCACGTTATGCAAAAACAAATCCAAATTGAAATTGAGAGCTTGTTAGCCGAAAAGTGACGTCTTCAGTGTATTTCATTTGTTCAACCAACAGTCAGAAAAGGCTCTACATTTACTGGCATAAATCCTCACAATTAATGAGCTGGAACCAGGAAATGTTGGACATGTTGGTGATTAAAATGACTGAAAGAATTAGTCGATTATTAAAATAGTTGGCAGAAAAATGCATTTCAATTAATCAACTAATTGTTGCAACTCTACATGATACCACCGCATAATGGGGTGGAACAGCGGTACCCACAACTGAGCATGTATAGGGCAAAATGTTTTGTACAAAGTTGCACAGATAAAACATTTAGATGTGAGCAGTGTAAATAAACAGGAGGGAAAAAAAATATTTTTTTGTCTTTTTCATATCTAGTTATAAATTTTAACATCCAGACTACACTAACATCTATCACTTTTAAGAGTTGTTCTTTGATAGCTTTTGGTTTTTGTGCATTTGTATGATGAGCCTCACAGTTTTGGGTGCAGTCTATATCAGCTGTGACATTACCCATCGGTTTCGTGTTGAAGTCCTGAGTTTGACATGATGGCCATCGTCATCTCGGCCGTTTTTGGGGCCAGGAGTGATTTACATTTGGCCGAGAGGGTGCAGCTGGAGGGATGTCCTGATTGGACCCGGCTGAGAACCCGAGGACATGCCATTGTGGTGACTTGTCAGCAACAAGGTAGCCTTGAAGCAGTACCCTGTTTTATCAACTATATCCCTCCCTGGGATCATATTTTACAAAATGAACATTATGCCATGTGGAAAAAGACTTGAAACTGGTGATTGAAACCATGAACTCATTACGCAAACTGTGTTCTGAGGTAATAATTGTAAGTGAGAAGTAGGGTCGTAAAAAGGCATGCACAATCTGATAATTATGACATCAATGAGTATGTTTAATGTTTTCGTACTGAATTTCATTTTTATCGTAAGAAGTTACTCCTACCATAATCTAAACTATGAAATGATCCATACGTCTGTCTTCCTAATAACCTTCAACAGATGTGTTTGCATATTAAGCACTTTGAAATGTGTCCACCACAGTTATCTAATGATAATAATTGTGGTTTGTTACTGTACGTCAAACCACAGTTGAGCCTTAAACCCGCTTTGATGAGTGACGCATATGTGGTGCAGTATTAGGCCCTATTGTGCTTTAATTACACACAGCTAACCACTTTTCCATATAGCCAACTACTGTAAACATAACAACTGCTGTGTATAGCTGAAGTAATCATGTTGTCATTCTTTCAGTCACTTTGTGTCTTTGTCAGATCACAACATAAATCTGGCGCTACAGAAAAGGGGAAAATGAGTCTTTCTTCATATTCCTTGATGATGTCCTCACTCTCAACTATCTTGATGAGTATCAGAAACTTGACGGAGAACACGTAAGTAACCTGGGATGACTAATATCTCAACAACTAGCCCACAGTTACACTCTGGAGGAGGTGCACATCCATGTGTGCTTTCTAGGCTGTATGAGTCCAGGTTATGTTTGACTTATACCCCAAGTTAGATGAACAATAAATGATGGATAGCTTTGTATTATTAACCATGAATTACCAGCAATAATTACATTTTTTACTGAGGTTATTTTAAAGATTAAAGATAAGAAGTGATTATTCAAAGCCTTTTTGTGATCTCGTCGATAAAACCTGACGTCTGATTACAATTTCACACAATTTCGCCGCCATGAGTGAAAATAAATGAATAGAATAACATTTTGAGTTCATCAGGCGACAAACCCAGAAAAATGAACAGGAAATCCTGCCTGAGTGTTTTCTCAAAATCTTATGGCAATGAGCAATCAGCAAAGACAAAGTCAAGGACAGCAACTTTTTTCTGGAAGTCTTTTCGCATTTAAGTAGTGTTACCTATTGGTTTTGTTATTTTTATTATGTAGCAGCCATTTTGGAGTACCGAAGCTGACCATGATATGCTCACACATTGAGTTTGCAGCCATTCAAGCCAGACGATCAAATCATGGCCCTTCAGTGAGCTTACTGTGCAGAGATCTGGGGGCCCAGTGCCAAGGTTTCCACAGCAAACAGCCTCACATAGCTGCTCCCCATCACTGCCTATTCATCCCTCTGCATCCCACCTGACAGAGAGAGAGAGAGAGAGAGAGAGAGAGAGAGAGAGAGAGAGAGAGAGAGAGAGAGAGAGAGAGAGAGAGACAGACCAGTAGAGAGAGAGAAAGGCTCTTGGCAGTGAATCCAGGCCTTGCTGGGTTCAGCTGAACAGCTGTGTCTAATAAAGTGTCTCGCCTTGGAAAAAAATAAAAAATTGAGTACTTCACAACAATCCAGCGCAAAGAGAAAGGCAGCAGAGGAGGAAGAGGGTGATGAATGATGGGGAGATTTTGTTGAAAAGCTTAAATGACAGGAGCCAATTTCTCCTAACCAGGAGGAAAAGGTACAAAGAGTCTACTGATTGGTGGATACTCAGGTTTAAAAGCTGACTGATTGGCTCCAAGAGGATCCTCCTGTGCCAGTTTAGATCGATAGCACATCGAAGTCCTTCCATCCTGCACCGCTTCAGGACCGCAGCTTTCAGAGGGAGAAAGTGGAAACAATGCGGTTGTGTCTCCCAAAAATCATGTGGGAAGATAAAGTACTGATTCCAATATTGTTTACTCTAGACCAAACTTTGAATTACAAACAACGTTTTCTGTAAACCATAGATATGTCTACACGTATGTGTCATAGGCGATGTACCACATTGAGATTTGTACAAAAGTCTTATCATGTTCAAATGACATGTTTATAACCTGACTTCCATGTGAGGAGGTAGCGAGGTACCTGGTGGAGTAACGGCGCTCTCACACTTGGCCCAGTTGCTCCTTACCGGGTGAAAGCACGGTTGTCCCTCCGCCCCAGTCCCCCTCTGCCCTGCACTCACATTGCTCCGGCCACTCCTGTACATATGTCATTACGTTGTAGCATGCCGTTTTTGCCATAGATGGCTCCCTCAAATTCCTGGATTTCTTGATTATGCAAGGAGGTGTAATAATGATGATTATGCTTCAAAGCCACGTTGCGCCCGCGTGCTCAGTTTTAATAGTGGGGCCAGGTTGGGGCCAGCTTTTTTGTTTGAGGGGCACATACAACCTGGGAAAAAAAGACAAATCCTTCATTCAGACAAGGGATAAATGGGACTTAAAACAGTGTTTACAATGTCAACATTTTTAATTGAGTAATAAAAAACCTGTCATTGTATTATTGATGCAGACTCCCTGTCAGGGGGGCCACAGGGGGGTCCACACTCTAAAGTTAGCCTTGTTGCCCACCCCCCCGCCCAGAACTGCCACAGCGCGTGCTCGTGTTTGAGCATGAGGAGTGTAGCTGTATCCACAAGTGTGACTAAAGTGAATATATTTATGAGACCTCTGGACAATTTCCAGACATGTTTGTGGTGACCTGAACAGGTATTTCAAGCCAAACATGACGCTTTCCTAACCATAACCAACCAGATTTTGTGCCTGAACTAAACAGAGTATAAGCACAGCGTTTCGATGAGAAATACACATTTTAACCTAAATGTAAAGTTGCAAAATAAAGAAAAAAAAATCTTAAATTTGGTTTTGCAGAAACGTACTTTGCAAAAATGTATTCTTGCAGTTGAGTTGAAACCGTACCCTCACAGTACAATTGTAAAAAATCACAATATGCAGATATGTAGGTTAGAAAGGTTTGTTAAAGCCGTCACACCCTTCAGACTTAAAGTGTGGAGATATATTACAAAGCAGACAAATCTCTCAGGGCCCCACCACTGATTTCATCAATGAAAACCAAGAAGAAAGTATTTACCTGCTATCCTAAGTTACCTGCTGAAATCATGCAGCTCTTTAACAGGACTGTATATCACAATAATATACATAATAACAGTTATAATTCATTTACAAGTAAGATGTGTCCTAACCTCATGAGCTGTTATGACCAAATATCCGAGAAAAACTCTGCCTAAAGTACCTGCTGAAATCAAGCCCACCTAAGCAAACATGTTTTACATTTTAGGTGGATAAACTGAGGAAAAAACAGGAACAAAGTGTGAATAACAGCTGTTTCATTTTAAAGCAGAAGCGGGGAGTGGGGGTGGGTGGGTGGTGGTGGTGGGGTAGGACCAGGAGAGAGAAAAACAGCACGATGGCCTTGAGAATATGGATCCTCGCTTCCCAACACCTTTGTTTGTCTCAGAGTGCCACAAGAGAGCCCTGCATGTGTGTTCGTGTGTGTGTTTGTGAGCATGTCTGTGTGTGTGAGTGTGAGAGAGAGTGTGGGGGTGAGGGGTGAGGGATGGGGGGGGTGCTGGGCTGTGTGACAGAGTCTCTCTCTGCATTAATTGCTTAAATTGAAGCGCTGCCACGTCTCTGTGAGAGACGCTTTGATATGATAATGGCAGCCTTCTCAGCACAGGAGAGGCCTGCTTTGTGTGTGTGTGTGTGTGTGTGTGTGTGTGTGTGTGTGTGTGTGTGTGTGTGTGTGTGTGTGTATGTGTGTGTGTGTGTGTGTGCGCGTGAGGATGGTAATTTGGTGGCATGCACCTGCCAGCACGCCACTGTCTCCTGTCGCCATCAACACGACAGAGTCAGACAAACAGACTCAGAGACGGTAGGCTCAGCCATGTTGATCGGGTTTGGGTGACGATGAAAATCGGGATGAAAATGATGGTGATGAAGATGACGGTGAGGATGACGATGTGACCAATCCCTGTTTTGAATATGTTATCAATGTGAAACTCATCAAATAAATATTTGTTGCCATTTTTGACTTGATGTTGGCCTAATGCAACATGGTGTCATGGTGAACTGTGAAAATGATTTAAAATTTAAAAATAACATGACAAGACAAATAGAATGGCAACTCATTAGAGTGCATACCTCTGCCAAGGCCCAACCGTCCCCTTAAATCCAATCAAACCTAATCCTATGTCAAATGAAACTTCAATCTGCTAGATGGTCTGCAGCAAATTCTACCTGAATATGGCTGATTCTTTTCATTTTTTGAGATCGAGAGGCTTTTTCTTCAAGAAAAATAATGGTTACCAACCAAGACTCATCTCTAAACAGACCCAAAATTTCAAAATGCAAACAAAAATGAAAAACTGTGAAAACAACAAAAACAAAACATGTGACCCTTAAACCCCAAACTAGTTTGTTTCAGTTCTATGTGTCTGTCTCGATTTGTTTTGATTACAGAGTAGATCGGTTGGACAATTATGTGACATAAGACTTAACAACTGGTGTGGTCAAAAAGTAAAAGATTGTATTGTACCCAGTGAAAGTTTCAGGTGGGAACATAGATAGATAGATAAAACATATGCAATAAGGGGACTTGATAGAGAGGAATGGTATTCAAGTTTTGTATGATGTATGTTTGCATTTAACATATTTCATTCATTTTTTTTAACAGATATGAAAAAAGGAAGTTGAGTTTAGCTCATGTGTTTTCATGTTTGGGGTAAACTCAGCCCAAACATGAAACACACTGCCATATAGGTTGAATGTGAAAGCAGCTTATTACACCCCAAGTTCACACATGTTGTTAGGTGGTGACCTCTGCTGGCTGAAGTAACTACAGCAAGTACTACAACTACAAAGGAGGAAGGTAGGCGATATAGTATAAAGAGCGACAAGTCTGCATAGGAGACTGGTGTTTGTATCCAGTGTGAAACCAAAAGTCAGTGGTGAGTTATTTTAGCGTACTAACGTATTTATGTGACGTCATGAATGTTATTGAACCGAAGTTACATATGTGACACATGGTTAATGTTGTAAATTAAGACAAACCACAATATTTCCTGAACCTAATCAAAGTGTGACCATACGACAAAAAAAGTTTGTCGTATGGTTTGCGAAAGTTTCATTTTATCAGATTTAAAAAAATAAAAATAAAAAAAACTGTTAACCTGCTGAGGCACAGCTCTAACCTTCTCACAGCTATCCAAAATATCAAACTACACCTATAAGTGCATCTTCGTTCTTCATACTCACGTAAAGTCTAGATTTCCATGTCTCTTACAACTTCTACCTTGGTAGCATCACTTGAACGCCACTTTTTCAAAATTGCTTTAAAAAGGAAACACTTCAAGCTGCCTCAGCTCACCAGTTCAAACACTTCAGTGCAGCAAAACTAAGGACTGGTGTGAGATAACCAGCAAACAACGGGAGAAGACGGAGGGAAGGTTTTAGTCTGTGGCATAAAACTGTGGAAATGTAATTTCTTGCATTGGATGTTTTTATTTGAGGAGGAAATATTTCTAAATGAAGCTGCTGCAACATAAATGTATGACCACTAATTAACAATATTAATGCGTTCCCATAAAATCATCCACACAGTTGATAAATGTTTGTATCATTTAACAAACACTTTGTTTGGTGCCTGTTCAAGGACTGTAATGTTTTTAATGTTTCACTCTTATCTAAGTGGCACTGATTAAAAAGGAATAAACCAATTAACTTATGATTAACAATGATTACAGAAGCACTATAATGTTTTTAAACAACAAGCTGCATGAACATTACAGCCTATTATTTTTTATTGTGTGTTGATTCTTAAATTTCAGATTTTTAACAAGTGGCGGTTTCTCCTGACTTTTAGTTTTTTCTTCCTTTGTCGTCTTTAATTTCCTGTCATTCCACTTTACTTTGTCATTCCCGCAGTTAATGACCCAGTCCTGCCCCTGCTAGTTAACGGCCGCCCCGCTCATCATGCGTCATGCAGACGGGAGCACCAATCAACTGTCAGCTCCCCTGATGATATCACAGGTCAGCGGAGCTGCCATTAAAACACAGGGAAATCTCCGTGGTAACGCCGAATGTCCTGCCATGGCGGTGGTCGTGGTAGTCGCGGGAGAAGGTTTACGGGAAGGGAAGTGTGTGTGTGTGTGTGTGTGGTGTGTGTGTGTGTGTGTGTGTGTTCATGTGTGTGTATGTATGTGTGTTATTCAATGGTGTCTGGGACACGAAGTTGAGTCAGCCATTACCCAGAAGCCACTGCAGCCTCAGGAGTAGAAAGGAAGCACTGTCTTCCAAGTCTGACACATACACATAAACACACATAGAGAATGGTCTGATCAAACACACACACACACACACACACACACACACACACACACACACACACACACACACTCACTCAGACCTCCTGGTTGCTTGCTAAGCCAGTTGACCTTTACACAGGCCACCCACAGCTGACCCGTCCTCCACCATGTGACGAGTGGGAGGCCGAAACTACTACTGTTCCATGGCTACACACACACACACACACACACACACACACACACACACACACACACAGAAATCCCAACTCCATCCGTTATTGCTCGACAGCTTTAAAATCTCTACAATGCCTAAGACTTAATGATTGTGGAGTCCATAGCAACACTGCACCTGCCAGTGACGACTGAAGATGGAGAAACCAAAGCCAAAATACTTTCATGTCATGAAAATGGAATCAGGGGTGAAAGAACCAAAGCACACCGTAGGCAAAGTTCAATACTGAAGAAAGCCTCATTCTCAGGTCATCATATACTGAGTGCAACCCAGGCCACAGGTACACAGCCTTTCTGTGGGAAACACTATAAGTATATTACAATTACACTTGTGCACAGTAGCATATTTGTATTAAGTCTGAATTATAACTGCAATAATAGCTGTAACATTCAATAGGAAATTTATAAAAACATCAAGTGAAAATCAATTGAATCCATGGTGAAGATCTGGGGCCTTTTGGATCTGCCCAAGTGCTCCTGAGCCACGAGACACTCACATTTTAACAGCAGACAATGGAGCACAGAGGGTGTGAGTCAGAAAATCTGGGGTTTCCTACAAACACTGCTGCTGACTGGACTGTCACATACTATTAATAGATGCAGGGATGTGTCACGATGAGATGTCCCTCTTGTTCATAGTGTATATGTGAGTCTTTAGTGTGCGTCTGTGTGTGTGTGGTGTGTGTGTGTGTGTGTACATCTTTTCCTGCTGCCAAAGGCCCCATTCCCATCCCTTGATCTGGAACAATGTGCTTCAGTCAGAGAGAGAGAGACAGAGCTGCCTTAGAAAGTGCCCCCCCCCCCCCCCCCCCCCCCCCCCCACCACACACACACACACACACACACACACACACCTTGCCAGTTTCAACCCACTGAAAAAACAGCTGAGTGGCACTCCTGCATCCAAGCATCATAAACCTAAACATGAATATGACTCCATTTTGTCACACACTAAATGCAGCATCACAGCAAGACTTTTAAATGTGTTTGTGTTAGTACAAACACACACATTTTCACAGACAGGGCCCCCTTCCCATGAATAATAAGTGTCCAACTATGCCAGAGGTCACATCCACGCTCCACTCCCCACAGCTTTCCCAACCGACCCCCTCATTAGGGAAATGTTTGTCCCCGTTGGGAAGGTGGGACGGGTGAGAAACAGTGAAGAAAAACAGGGAGGGAGGGGATGGAGCAGTCGTTACAGAAAGTGAGGATGTCTGAGAGACTTCAGTGACTAATTGCAGTCGACTACCTTCTTGCCAAAGTTTGTCACTTAAAGCTTCCACAAAGGGTTCGCAAACTCTTCAGTAGTGACAGAAATTCTCTTGAAAATGTGAGTCCCATCCAATTGGAAAACTCTTATTGCAGTTAACAGGTCTTTTTTTTTTTTTTTTTTTTTTCTGTGGGAGAGTATGTTTGTGCTCAGTCATATTCAACACACACAAACAAACTGACGGTCAGCAGTTTGCACTGTGTCCACAAAATTGGGCATGCTGGCAAAAATGTCTACCTTTCAGAAGATGGCAGGGCAGCAAAGGCATGAATGAAAACACACTTGAAAAGAGCTTGTATGGATGTGCCGAACATTTACATTTAGCAATCTTAGAGTGAGAAATTAAACGGAAGAATTTTTCCTGAGTGTTCATTTTTTATGGAGATAGTAGTATTTCAGGTGTTTGTTGATGTCATAAAAAAGTAAATGTAGGTCAGCACACGTTCTGCTCCTCCTTAGAGAGCAGAAAGAAAGTGAGACAGAAAGAAAACAAGCAAGAAAAAAGAAAGAAAGAGAAAGAAAATCTACGCAGATGAAACTTTTAACAGAAAAGAGGAGGAAGCTCAGTCCTTTGCTACCTCGATCATAGTTTCTGGGGAAGAAAAACAATGTGTTATTTCTTTTTTCACACGTGTCTGATCGGGCAAGTGGGTTGCTAGATTTACTAGCTGGACGTGGCATTTTACCGCCCCACAGTGTACAGTTTGGTTCAATAAGCGAATAGACAGAGAAGCAAATAATCTGATGACTTCAACCTAGGCTCTAATGGGACTGTGACGGGAATTATTTTTACTACTATTTTGTGGTTGTTTATACACAAAACAGTGTCAATTCAATTAATGAAGAAAATATTGTTCAAATTATTGCAAAATAATGAGGAAAAAAACACTGGTTGCAGCCTTGAATTCAAGGTGTTACAATAGTTGAATGACTAACAACTGAATGATATGAATGATGAAGATGTACAAGAAGATACCTTTATCTCTAGTGGACACACACACACACACACACACACACACACACACACACACACACACACACACACACACACACTCACATTCCACTGAATGAATGAAAGCCTCTGTTCTCTGGCTCTCGGCCCTCTTCATGCCCCGCTGCTGACTGGCAGATTGGAAGTAACAAATTGCTGCGTCCTCAGAATGATAATTAGCAAAGCCATGAAGGCAGTTTTGTTTAAAGGAGCATGATGCGAGCCAAACTTTCTGGTCTTTACGGTCATCTGACTGACTTCTGATTCTGACTTCACAAACAACACAGGATTCAAACTTTTTGAGTTCAGCTGCCATTTCAAACACAAAAACAGAGTTCTTTCTCACCACTGTCCCACAGTCACCAACATCATAAGCTAATTCTGAGCGTCGGGGCCAAAAGGTCCAGGATTGTTTTAAGTCCAGAAAAACCTTCCATTGATGTCTCGGAGACAAATCTCCCTGGCACATATATATTATGTTAGGTGTGATGAAATCAAGTCTCTACAGTGAAGAGAGTCTCCACCCCTCGCTCTGCTGCCTTTAGCACAGCTCCAGCATCTCCATCAACAAGTCAATAGAGGCTCTGGCTCGCCAAGACATTAGCTAGGAAGCTATGGAGGTGAGCAGGGCTTATTATAAGCCTCTTAGTGATTCTGCGGGAGGTGAAGAAATGGTCTCTGTTAGGGGAATCAATCCCTGGGTAATTACCTAGCCACACTGCAGGCTGCTGAGGAGGACTACAGTAGGACCGACTGAGGCTGCAAAGGCTACTGAGCTCCAGTTCAATAAGAGCCTTTTAGGAGAGCCCATTGTCTCAGACTTAAGAGAGGGGTGCAGGCTGATAATGATAATTATGATGACGACGATGATGATGATAAATACAGAGCCAGTAATCAAGTGGTGTTTGACGGACACAGGCACACAGCAGGGCTCATCAGAGTGGCACACGGGCAGCCGATCTATAATCCATCCATCTTGGGGACTTGCTTTTCCTGTTTTGGGCCACTCAAAGGAGGGGAAGCGCCCAGGACAGATCTCCAGGCAGACACAGGGATAACAGGTGAATGCATTCATGCTGAAACCCATTTCTTAACCCCCATCTTTGACCTTTGTTAACCTTGTCAAGTGAAACGCGTTGTGTCCCAAATAATAGCTTTACACTCAATAGTCACACTTACAGGACCAGTGTGTAGGATTTAGAGGCATCTCATGGTGAGCGTGTAAACTAAAACTAACTGAATCAACACATCTTCACACCTAATACTACTGAAAAGGTCGATTTTCAGGGTCTCCCAACATGACCGTTGTAGAGTAACAGAGACCTTTACCATATGGTCACAGCTGTGTAACTTTGGTTACTTTATGTATGTGACAGACCTTAACTACATTTATAAGTTAAATTAACTCACTGTTGACTGTGTGGTTTCACACTGGACACAAACAGCAGTCTTGTGGGTCCTAAGTCTTAGTCCTTTTCTTGTTTAACCCGGGCGTCCTTCCCTGACCTCCTCCCCATAATGACTTTTCACTCTTTATATTACTTCTGCTAACTTCCTCCTTTGCAGCTGTGGAATCACTGTGGCCACTAGAGTTCGCCAGCTGAATACAGAAATAAAGGACCTAATAATCTGGTTCTATCTTCAACTATATTGTCACTTTTATAATGAGGACATACTCATCTGAATTCCCCACCCCTTAAACATGCAGGAGGACAGAGTGGCATTCAGGTAACATAAAAAAAGCCCATTTCATTGTCATTGTTCTGGTTTGCCTGTTCTCTGCTATATTGTAGAAACTATGGTTGCAGTGGTTTACAGTTTTCAAGGTATACCTTAGTATGACAATTGTCAGTTTTCATCCCATCTACATTTGCTTATCAACAGTATTGAAATCTACCATGTACGTATTACTAAAAAAAATTAAATATCAAGTTTACATCCAGTTTCAAGTGTTTGTTCAACCAAAAAACCTTCAGATGTTGTATTCCATTCAGGGTCATTGTAGCTCATCATAATATTTACAATAACTGTGTCATACCGTCCATTTCTGCCAATAGTACCCACTAATTCTACACAGTGGACCTTAAGCCTTCCTCCTCCTTTCAAAAGGAGAGTTTTCAGTATCAACAAAATCATGGGAATAGCTCACTAAAAAAAGACGGACACTGGGGGGCGTTTACTTAGATTCAATCGACCATTAAAGAAAATAGGATGCAGTAAAATGAAGACCTCCTTCACACAGTTTCTATTCAGCCTCTGAATGTCTGTATGTGTCATGAGTGGTAAAACAGTTTTCAGAGAATTGACGGACAGACGGCTTCACTGATGGAGATAAATATTTCTTATTTCAGACGCTCACTATAACTTCTTCTTCCAATTTGACCAGTGGCAGATGTTTCCAACAAGTCTGGACTCAAACAACAACTGACAGCCCTCAGTATTATAATCTATTGTATATATTTGTATTGTATCTTTAAATGCCGCTAGGTGTTCTAAGTTTCATATGGTTCTGATACAAATTTCCCCTCAGGGACAATAAAGTTAAGTTGAAGCTGAGAAGCATAGACAGGCATGATTAAGTTAAAGGTTTTTTGTTCAGTGGCAGGATTTTTTGTACATTATGATACCATTCTGTAGATTAATACACTGATGTTATAACTCCTTACATCTGACCCCCAACAACACCTCTCCTTATTCTACTGAAGGGAGGGAGAATCCTTCAGCAAAACTGGACCCGGACAGAGTGCCCCCAAGAGGTTGAGGAAGACAACAGCCTGTAAAGGCAGGAATTTGGATGAGCAGAATAAAGGCTGTTGGTTCAATGAGCAGTAGCACTATATCTAATGGCAGCAAGTGTATGAGCAGCACCTGGAGGCTATTGAAAAAAGGAAATAATATTATAAATATCAAATAGTTTAAAATACCTCACTGTGGTTTTATTTGACCTGGTAACAAAATAATTAATATGTATTTTTCTTCAGTGGAATACATTTTTGTATATGGTGTCTAATAGTGACACTTAGAGTGAATGATAGTATTTCTTTGTATGTTGTGTCATTACGCTTTTTATGCAGATCATTTTTAACCAAATTTAAGAACATCTATTTAGTATTGAAGCATTGCACATAAGGATAAAGGCATTAAGTCTATACTTCATGTTTAATTTAATGTAGGAAATATGGTTATTAGAGCTAGTTTGGTTAATCTTACATTTCGCCAACTTTAAAATGCTCCAACATTTAAATGCAAATATACGAAGTGAAAGACAGTGTGAGGTTCAGTGGTTGGGTTAAAATATTTGCAACATTAGAAATGTGGAAATTATAATGTGGATTAATGAAATTAAATAAAATGCTTTTGGCAATGAAGACCTCACAAATTAAAAAAACTGAATTTTGAAGATATTTTAAGACTTTTCAAGACTCCCTGTTTCAATCCACTATATCTGATATTTTTGCTGAACGACCAACAAATGCAATTATTTATTGAGCATAACTCACAGTCCAACTTGCAGATGGGCAGGCTGGCAGACAGATTGGTTAGCAGACAGATAAAAAAGAAAATTAGACCGACAGGAAGATGGAAGGACAGAAAGACAAGCACATAGCAGAAGCCTTGCCACTCTGACACCGGGGAAGCTATTTGCAACAACGCACGCAGAAACGGGATATGAAAAAAAGCTAAAAGAGAAACTAGATAAAGTAAAAGCACTCTTTCATATGAAATCAAGAGTTTAGGGGGCAGAGTTCAGCCATAAGTGGCGCTGCTACAACACGGCGCTGAAAAAAAATTAATTTCACATTCTTTAATTTTCAGAATAAAATGGCCAGCCATTTCAGGTCGAATAATTGTTTGAACCAATGATTTTATCATTAATCCGACAGCGGCCCCCGAGAGCTGGGGGTCACACCGGAGGTTGATTAGGTACGAGGCAGCACAAAGAGCCCTCCAGTCGATGCCATTGAAAAGGAGCAAGTCATTTAGATTGTGAATTGGTCCCGGGGCTGCGAGGCTCGCTCCATTACAGGCCATTTTCAATTTCAGCCTCACAATAAACATCAAGCCGGGCCAAGGAAATTACAGCATCTTGGAGATGTAGCCGAACAGATAGGTGGGGTACGGACAGGATGACACGACTGGAGGGAGAGGAGGGGCGGGTGATGGTAAGGGCTGGAGAGGGAGAGAAAGAGCAGAGATTATCCAAAGTGGAAAACTGGAAGACTGAGAGGAGAAGAAAGAGATTTAAACCTCTCTGACTCAGACTTTAACATTTAGCGTTTGCATGTCTTGACAACACTAATGAATGTACCAATACCAATGAGAAAAGTTCGTCTGGACCCAATTAAATACAAAAGCTTTTACTTGTTATGACTTTGCCATCCTTGCATTAAGAGTCTGTCGAGCTGAATATAAATTGATGGACATAAACAAACAAAGACTTGATCAATAACTATTCCATTTGCTTTATAAATATCAATAAGTCTCACTTGTACACTGTTGTAGTCTACTGTCCAATTAATGTTGGATTCCAGCAAACATAATGTAACCAGCGGTATACAAAGAAATACATTTATCATGCAAGGACAAACCATCATCTAACCACCGCAATTTGTAGTGAGAACAAATAACTATTCTCCCATCTAATATTTTCAAACCCTGGCACACACACAATCTTGAAGCAGGCATATGTCGGTCCTAAACATCCTTTCAATGACATGAATATAAGCACAAATGCAAGCTGTTTACATCCTAAATATTTGTATAGACCATTCAGCCCAAGTTTAATTAATGACACAAGTTTAAATTGTGTTTATTCCTCAAGTCAATGGACAGAATTTAAACGCTTTTTTGTAATAATAACGGTCTTGTTTACTCAGGGTGTGTCAACAAATCCATGTAAAATTAATGAGAAAATGTATAATTTCACAGAACACAAGAGAAAAAAATGTCTTGTCAAGATTTTATTTCATCGGCTTTCTTATTTTCTTACCATACTGAGAGGAAGGTTACATAAAGTATGTAAAAGTGGCTCTTGAGGAGACTACCTCTCAGATCTATCCACCCACAGTGACATGGAGAATTGCTTACGTTTGGGCAAACAACTTGACCTTCACTGTTCATCATTTAGACGGAAAGGCCTTCACAGTGGCTTTGGGTGTTTCCAAGGTATCTTCACTCAGAGAATCACAAGATCATACAGAGCTTTGCTCTTTGTTGTAGTTTAGGAAGACTATCAGTATCCTGTTACAATTGTACTGGGACCTTTTACCACAAGACAGGAAATGTAAAAATGTTTGGTTGAGGTGGAAAACCGGCACAACACCAAAAAGAAAATGCCCCAATATGCAATAGAAACACTTAATAAATAATTACAAAGCATGTGACTTATATGTCACTCAAGCTTCCCCTTATGGGTGTGAGATCTGATCAATAACGATCTAAAATCATCCCCAATCTACTTTAGAGGGCAATTGTAAAGATCACAGTTTTTATGTCCTCTTCCGCTGTTCTCAAACTTCACATACAGTAAGCAGACAAAAAGATCAGATATGCATGGACCAATGAGACTTTAGCATCCCTTAAAGTAATACATGGAACAGACCACCAATTGAGGTTTGACGTTTATTCATCATCTCATCATCTCATTGTTCCTTGTCGTCCTCAATTGTCCATTGTCAGTAAGCACATTCATTGAAATTTCAGTTAAAATGAATGTTTCATTTGGATGCCTAGCACTTGTCCATACTCCTTGCTTTGGACCATCACAATTAGGCTTACTGTCACCCATCCCCTCATCGAATTATGAGGTGCATGACCCACCATAGGGTCCACAGCACTCTAAACTAACCTTCTACAGTGGTGGCCATATTGGTCACCTAACAAGCCAATTCACATAGGAAGCCAGATGAGTAATCTACCGCTGCCCAGGAAACCAGAGAGTCACTGAACTGTCCTTATAACTGACCTTAATGAG
The DNA here is from genome assembly GCA_963678695.2 of Diplodus puntazzo. Taxonomy (NCBI): domain Eukaryota; kingdom Metazoa; phylum Chordata; class Actinopteri; order Spariformes; family Sparidae; genus Diplodus; species Diplodus puntazzo. Next base: position 27,569,140 of record OZ023163.1, read on the forward strand.
GAAGGAGCTGAATGCCTTCAAGACATTAATCAGTAATCGATAGTTTTAACTGAAGCCTCCCATTGTGTGGCACATGTACGTCTGGTGAGAGTAATAAAACCAGGTATGCCCTCACAAGTCCAACACCAGAATAATTCAGCTGCTGGAAAGAAAGTGAAACAAACAGACATATGCACTGGTTTTCAAATAAGCTACAGATGTCCCAAGACTAGGCAGGGGAAAATCAGGTGGTTTGTCTTAAAGCATATTATCCACAAAACATTACTCCCATGGGTCAGTCGTATGGAAAGTGAGTGGAGAGATAATCTTAATATGATGAAAAACTAGTTGTGGTGTTGTGTGTGAGAATCAGGGTATGGCTGCACGTAGTCGACATTAATACCTTCAACTACTAGGTATCCATCTATATCGAAGATTGTCTTGGTGTGTAACTGCTTCTGAAGTGCCACAATCCCAGTTCTTAGCTCTGGATATCGTCTGAAAATGTTTTGATCAGTGCCTCTGGAATACCAGAGGTTCTACACAGCGACCAAAACTTTCTTTACTAAGAAGCCCCCCCAAAAAAAATTGTAGAATAAATTTGCATAACTGAAATTCACTCAAATTCTGCTAACATCTGAATATGTCTGATCAAAGAGTAAGTAAAAATTGAATCATCATGTAAACATTTCTGCAAACCACAGACACATTGCCTTTGTATGTGTCACAGGCAAAGGACCACATTGACATCTTAGCGAAACATGTAATATTAATATATGATCTAAATGTCATGGTTGGAAGTGGAGGGCTAATTGGTGGAGTTAAAGGCGACAAGGCTGGCAAGCTGGTGGCCGCACACCGAAACAGCAATTCAACATTTGCAAGTATGAAACCACTGGATATTTTTGATGAACGACAACAGTGTTTTAATGTAAGTGTGACACTGAGTTTGCAATGACAAAAAACAAAAGCTTTTTTGATGGAAAGTCCAGCTGTGGCTGTGGCAACCAAAACAGGTGTTTAAAGCAGAAATATGAGCTGAATGAAAGTATGTTTGGTGCCTTAACCTAGAGAATAGAGACAGCGTCGTCACAGGACACAATTTGAAATTATTTGAATAATTTATTTGAAAATGAACTGTACCTTCAAGACATGTGAAATTGCAACATAGAGAGATGCTCATCATACCAGTGCTATATTCTGGTATTTGTGTTAAAGAAAAAACTGACCTCAGTGCCAGTACATTTTTTGCATCATTAGTACTCAGTGTGATGGACACATATTGGAGGGTGCCAAAAAGTACTGAAGTTTGACAATCAGCTGGACCTCCAACACATTGGCAAACCATTGACACATGAAATCTGAGTGCAGCTAAGCAAGGAGTTCACCCTAAGATGACAATTAAGTCATTATCCGCGCTCCCAAGTGTAAATGGGAGCTCCAACCCACAAACACACAGCAGGAGAGCTCTTGTTGTTCCAGCTTTCTGCTGCACCAGATCTGGGGAAGGATCATCCAAGCACTTTCTGGGAACATGTATTTAACTATGAGTCCACAATTTCAGATATGTAGCATTAGCAGACTATTCCTACTTTATGTGGGAATATAATTAGGAACATTTTGATTGTTACAATACATTTGAGTTTATGTCAAAATAAAAGGAATAATTTATGTACAGCTCCATACAAGGCCATAAGAATCTAAAAAGGAAGCAGCTAAACAAAGACCAAAGCAATAAAAAAAAAATCCTCCTCTGTGGTGGTATTAAGAACATTAAGCACCAGCGTTTTTTCTCCATCTGTGGCAGAAAATCAATGGTCGCGGCCCTCGAGGACAGCCGGAGGCTAATTTTACCCTGCATTTTCTCTGGCGGCTAATCCCGCGGCCAGGAGCTAAACCAGGGAGAGCAAGATGAGGAAGAGGAGCAGAGAAGAAAAGGAAAAGAGATCTCCCTCCCTAAATGAATATTATCAGCATGAAAACAAAGTGACTACCTGAACAAAGTCTATTTTACAGAACCACTTCAATAGATTTCACCCCTATCGCTCCTTCTCTCCCTCTCTGTGGGGTGACTGCGGATATATAGCTATATATGCATTCCAAATAACACCTACCTACCCCGACCCTTCCAAAAAGCCACATACACACTCTACATATAGAGAGGGCAGATACATCCAGACAGCTGTAATGGGAGGAAACTCGATCAAGGAGGTCCTTGACAAAAGCTATTTTAAAGACTAAAGGGAAACTTTCTCATGTGTTTCCACTGAAGATTCACCTTTTGGTTATGTGTATTTCCAAGAGAGGGGGTAGTAAGAAAAAAAAAAAGCTGAACCCTCAGCAGAGGAAGAAAAATGAGGATTCCCTGCTTGTGTTAGCCAGACTGCTGTTCAGAAGATGTCAATCTTCATGTAAAACACCTGATTAGGGCGTACAGCACAGTGCATAGATTGAATTTGACATTTGGGAGAAATTGATGACAACTGAAGACTATTGATGACTACTGATTGAATATTTGTTGTACAAAGACATGCTAGTCAGCTCTAGCAATAGGTTGTGAGGTTTGAAGAATTAAAAATGAACAAGTATCCCTGCAAAATAGTGTCAGGGGGAACATACTGTGTGTGGTGAGGTGAGCTCTGGTATTGAAACTGATCAAACCCAGTAAAAGTAAAGGCAACAGCTGCTATTATGTTTAGACTTGCACCATTCGTGACGAGGTTAGCGCGAGGGTAACCTGCCATTTTCAGCATAGTTTTCTAGCTCAGTGGTCGTTGTTGATTTTGGTACGGCTGGGGATTTTGAAAATCGTTGCACACAGATAGTAGATGGTAGAACAATGCTGAAGGAAATAGGCAATCAATGACTAACTTATACCCACAGTCTACATCTGGTGAGTCAACTGATAGGGACGTGATGGCAGAAGAAAAACCTTATGATGTACATGCTTTCACAATCCAGCATTTACTTCTTAAAATAAAAGTCTGAAAATAAAAGTTGAGCAGCTTTCTGCAACCCTCTGATTCTGAATCTTACTATACCTTAAATCTTAACTACAAATAAAAGAACGTGTTCCATGTGCATTTATCCATATGACATTTTATATTCCACCCAAATGTGAAAATATGTTTGTATTTAAAGGCATTTCTCATCCAGATTTCAAATCTGGCCTAATGTACTTCCATAATTGACTCTCTAAGAAACAAAAGCATGCATGCTCCTGTGTGTGTGTGTGTGTGTGTGTGTGTGTGTGTGTGTGTGTGTGTGTGTGTGTGTGTGTGTGTGTGTGTGTGTGTGCGTGCGCTCCACAGCTCTGGCTTACACACAAAGAGAGAGAGGAGGGGTGCAGTTTTAGTCATTAAGGAAATGAAGTGAGGGGTGAAATCTACTGAGGGAGATAGATTTCTATAGAGTCATGGTACATGCTCTATCACAGCAGGCGCAACACACACATGCATGCACACACACCCAAATCAAATCTTTCTGCTCTGCTACTGATCCACTCTGCACTGTTGCATGGGAACAACACGCTCAACTAGTGTGTGTGTGTGCATGTGTGTGCGTGTGTGTGTGTGTGTGTGTGTGTGTGTGTGTGTGTGTGTGTGTGTGTGTGTGCGTGAGAGAGAGAGAGTATGCATGACTATGTTAGTAAACGTGTTTACTTACAGTAGCTAAATAGATAATGACTACACACACATACACACACACCCACACACTCAGTGACTTCTATGTCTTTTACATTGTTGTTTTTTACATTTTCCTCTTACACTTGTGGCTAGGATTTTGCAGGAAGTTTGTCAGTGGAGGCAGATGGAGAAAACGTCTAGCTATGAGGGTAGCACTGGTGGTACTGCAAGTATTGTCTAGTCACTTTGCTCTGCTTTCTATTTTCAGGGTGTAAATACATTTTGCTTAAACAGACAATATGTCACTTTTGTCACTAGGGTTTTCTCTATTAAAATGGAACAAAAGACGCAGAGTCGAGTGCAGAACCAGACCTTCTGTAGGAATAGACACCCGGAGTCACATCGTCTCCTGCTCTGATCCGAAGCCATTTACTGACGGGAGGAGAGCTCAGAGATTTTTTTTGGATTAATAGAAGACACAAAACCTGCCTGCACTGCGGGATGTTTGTGTTCTGTAATGTCGACTGCCCACTGGAGCTGGAGGGGGAATGTACTTTACGTCATGAATGTAGAACCGCAGATTACAGTAATGTAATCTGGCAGTTTGGGGCCAATAAACACACAGGTAAGACAAATAAATGCAAATGATCCGACTTCTGTCGTTAAACTTGTGCGAGCAACAGAAGGCAAAAGTTTGCTTTGCTGGTGGTGCTGATGAAAATCAATTTAACGTGACTCAGGCGGAAACGTTCACAGATGAGGCAATGATTTAAAGTTAACTGTTACCTTTAGGAAATTTGTGGATATCTCCGATTTTGAACATTGCTGGTAATTTTTGTGATAATCTAAGTACGCAACTCTTCATATATTCTTATATATTTCTGTTGATGGCCCCTGTTACACAGTATGGCAAATCACATGAATTCAAGACTTTGTTAGCAGTAAATGAACGGCCTGCAGCCTGTAAACCTGAACCAGAGCTCCTCATTCATGGACATCTATAACACCCGAACCTCTCTGACTGCTTCACAAACACACACACACACACACACACACACACACACACACACACACACACACACATACTCTTTAATAGGAGTATGATACAGAAGGAGAGTGAAAGAGAGAGGCAAAGGGTGGGGTAAATGGGATGAGGGAGATAGACAAAAAGAGGGGAAGAAAGGGGAGGGTAGAGAAGAATGAATGGAAGGGGGAGAGAGAGAAGGAGGGGAGACTCTTCCACATCACTGCCTTCAATTTAATACAGGTGGTAAAGTTAGCAGATAACACTGATAGTTTCGCCAAGGCTTCGCATGAGGAATGATACACAACAGACACACACACACACAGATTTCTACCTCCTCCAGTATGAAATGTGATGTAGGAGCAGAGATAGACGGAGATGCTGGAATCCAAGGACAAAAACGAGAAAGAGAGGGAAAAAAGAGGAGTGGCTGAAGAGAGAAAACCATCAGTCTGCCTATCTGTGTTTGTGTGTGTATGTATGTGTGTGTATGTATATGTGTGTGTGTGTGTGTGTGTGTGCGTGCCTGCGTGCCTGCGGTTGTCAGTCCCACAGAGCTGAGATAGTTTATTAACCTCTCATGCCTGTAGGTCATCTTAGCACCACAGGTTAGGACCTGCAGGTAATTGATGAAGTACAGCGTGTCACGCCGTCTACATCTTCCACACCACCATAACACACAGACAGTTTTTTTCCCTTTAAATACACCAATATCTAATATAGAAGAGTTCCCGCTGCCAGCGGACCCTTCATGTCTGCAACACCAAGCCAACCTCATCTCAGAAAAAAAATGAGCCTGGTCTCCAGATGGTAAATTCACCTGCAACCACGTGTCCAGTAGGTCCGATAGGTAAGTCTCTGCAGCTGCTCTGCTTAAGCATCATTAATCTTGATTTAGTTTCCGTTGTCGCAGAGATATCCAGACATTTCTCAGTATTTTTCAAAATATCAGAAAATCTGTGTGCAGAAAAGATGGTTTTAACATTAACAAAACGGTTTCTCCGACAGACTCTGGCTGATCTGCAGCCAATCAGCTGCACTACACTCTCTACCCATTTTTCTCTTCATTTTCTGTTTGAGGAGTAATCTCCTTAAATGTGCTGAATCTGTTTACCATCAACTCTAGTATAATATAAAATGGAAGGGGAATTATTTCAGTTGAGAATTACGTTTACATCCAAAAACTCAGCAGTAAAGCTAAATGGTAATACGTTTTATGATGTGCAGTTTAAGCCTAGTGGGAAAGTACCATCAATATGGCTAAAAGTTACAAATATGATGAGGTATGAAGTTAGAATTGAAATGATTATCTGAATAATTGATTCATCAATCACCAGAAAAGGGATCAACTTTGATAATCGATCAATAGCCTAATTGTTTCTTATTTTTTTCTGTCCTGTCTAAGATGAATGTCTTCTGGTTGTCAAGCACTGGTTGGACAAAAAAAGGATAATAGATGATAAAATTACCTCAACTGAGCTATAAATGTAATAGTCCCGCAAACGACTAAATTCATTTCATGTCCTGATTATAAACAAATCTATAGGGCATACTTCTGGTTTAGTATCACTCAATGCTAAAGAGTTAAGATATAAAAGACACATGGATTAAACACTGGCACATGACTTAACCCCCAAAAATATGACCAACGGCCAACTATCCAGAGACTTAACAAGTCCTCGTAAGAACATTAAAACAAAATAAATCTCTTGCCAGCACCGTGCAAATCAACCTACATGACCTCTGAATTAAAACGGCTTATATGAGTAAAAAACTGACGAAACCGTTAAACTAAGAAGGTTGACAGGCCTACAGTTTCTCATGTGTACAGAAACTCTCTTTTTGTGGCTAAATTCATCTTGTTACGAGAAGTTTTGTGTAACAACCAGACAACAGAGCTGCAGCCTTCCCTCGCCACACGTTAAATAAAATAAACAGGAGTGATGGTGCCTGTCAGGTGGGGCTGTCCTCCTAGACAATCAACGCTTCCCTCATCCTCATTAGCAATAAATCAAAGACTGTGACGAGACGAGAGACAAACACTGTGACTGTCACAATATCCCTCTTTTGTTTGAGGCCACTGCGTCGTTCGTTAAGGTGCGATCAAAGCAGCTTAATGATGAGCAGAGGAAGATAAACGAGGGACGGCTCAAACCTTAATGAGTGACGGGGAACGAAGAATAACTACTCTCTCGTGGATATATTCAGTATATTCATATTGGCTGTCGTGTGTGTGTCTGTTAGCTACAAAAGAGCGTTTGTGTGAGTGCGGGTGCGTTTGAGTGTGAATGGAGGTAATGGGCAGTACAGCTGGCCTGCGCTCAGCTTAAATGCTGCCTGATTGTTTTAGCTCATCCTGGGTTTGATGATGGAGATGGTGTTGTTTGTTCGAACGAATATACAGCGCAGCAAGAGCACATCTGTGGGGCACTAACAGGTGTGGAGGAGACAAGAGGAGAGACGGTGTGAGACACACACACACACACACACACACACACACACAGACACACACACACACACACACACACACACACACACAAACGCACAGGGAGAAAGTGAGTTTTGGAAACCGTCCCAGCGCCAAGCACAAGCCAAATTAAAAAGAAAATCAAAGCCTTTTTCCTGTCCAATTGAAGATGATAGCGCCGCGAGAGAGAGACAGAGAGCCAAAGTGTGATTCTGCATTATAACAGCTGTGTTTAGATCAGCAAAATATGGACGCACACAGTTTGGAGGAGCCACAATCAGGTCATCACAGCAGGAAGATCTGACGGTGAATGTTGGGAAATACACAATCCTGGTAATGTTTACAGAGGTAAATCTAACTATTTATCCGACATACATGGCTAAACACATGTGGACATTGTACAACCTAACATTATGTCGAATTGTGCTTGTTGAGCATCTCATTCCAGAACAATATGCTGCTAGCATCTTCTGCTCTGGTTTCAGGCTTTCCATCAGATCTTGGACACTGTCTGCAGAGATTTGCTCTGACTCATCCCAAAGGTGTGGAATGGAATGGAATTGTGCCAGTTATCATCAATTTTATGAAAACAAGCATGTGATCTAAACATGTCCCCTGACAATTCGACTCACCAAAGCAACTCCACATGGCAAAAACTTTGGTTAACTTAATCTACACTGATTGAAAAGGTGTTTATGAGAGACAGTTGTATCCATACTACTATATCTCACAGCTATTCAATATTGGAATGATGGCACACTTATGATATGGCCAAGTTGCATTCAGTGCGTTTGTTTTAAAGAGACTCTTAGCTAAGACTCTTTAACTCACTTTTGTTGTACATTGTTTCATCTCGGTCGTCAATTTCCTCAAACTCATACCAGTACGTAAGTAGATAATTCCTGCTTTTTGCCTTGTACAATGCCTTTCCTTAATATAATTCCCTGCCTGGCTCAGTCAAAAATAGACTCTGTGCATATTCCCTGCTTCTGGGACGTTGCTGAAATGCAGTGCAGTGGCACAGCTGGGTCAACAAATCCAAAAAGGCCACGATCAGTTCTGGCGTCTGAGTCGCAGCTGAAACGCAACGCAGGCGTGTCTGGTGTAAACTGGTGGAATCACAATCACCGGCATTATAATGTACTGTAGCATCCCTTTGATGAATCGTAGAATCAGTCTGACATATTGTAGATTCGCTGTATTGTATAGAATCACTGTGACATATTGTAGAATTGCAATTATGTATTGCAGAACCACTGTGATTTTTCGTAGAATCGAAGTGAAATATCACAGAATCGCAGTGACTTGAAATTTAATCACATTGACGTATCATAGAATCATCCTTGATAATGTGACTTATGTACAAAAGGAAGATGAAGAGCCAAGGTACTCATGAGCAACCTGGATGGAATAAAAACATGACTCAAAATAAGACAAATGTGCAAGTAAAAATATAGATTGTCCATCACAAACCAATCACAAGACAGGACTGTAGTTCAACAATGCTTCAAGTACTTTAATCTGTGTGTGTGTGTGTGTGTGTGTGTGTGTGTGTGTGTGTGTGTGTGTTTGTGTGTGTGTGTGCGTGCGTGCGCGTGCGTTAACTGCTCAATGACCACACAGCAGCCCCATACCAAAGATGAAAGTTTACATTTAATGTCGCCCACAAACTATTCTTTTTTTTTCATCTTCTACCACGCCTCCCTCCATCCATCCCTCCATCCTCGCCCCAGCAGGCCTCTCTCACGGCGCAGAGCAGATTACGGACAACGGCGAGCTTCAGCCGCCGCCGCCGCTCAAACACTAAGACATTTTAATTTCTTACTTTTTATCGTGGCCACGCAGACCACTTTCAAACTACTTCCCTTTCGCCCAGCTCCACTTCCAAGCCGCCCAAATCTGCGTCTCTCCCGCCCCAAAAATCTTCGCTGCCCAACAGTCCCTGGATGACCTCCCCTCCCTGAAATCTGGCTAGAGCTCCAATCTTGGCTTGATGGGGTGCGTGGAATTAAAAACCAGGCAATTACAGTGAAAAAATTGAAATCTTGTGTTTTGTATGGGAGTGGTGTGCCGAGGGGGGGAGGGGATTAGGCTAAAGCTGGACTGGCGGTTGAATGGTGAATGAACCGAAGGGTCCCTGAAAGATGCCACTTGTTATTAGAGTGTGTAAACACTGCCAAGCTGCTGAGAAGCTGGTAAAAACACATCGGACATAAAGACGCTGCCTGTGGACACGTCGTATTATCCCTCAGTACATTAACTGGCTGCTAAATACTTAGCTTGAGGATTCCAGCCCCCCCCCCCCACACACACACACACACACACACACACACTCCTTCGTCTATCCCTCTCAAAGTGTCTCCCCCCTCTGTAATCTTTTCTAGACAATGAGCAAGAGAGGGACGAGATATACAGCGAGGAGAGAGAGAGAGAGCCACGGAGAACTACAGTAGGAAGTCTGTTAGGAGAGTTGGGTTTATCTCCATCTAACACTGTGGGCTAGACACTGATCTTAACCCACATGAGAGGCGAGTTTATTATTAGAAAGCAAATATAGTGTAGACAAAATGAGCCCACGAATAAAGGCCGTTCATTTTACGTTTAAATGATCGCTGGAGTTAGCTCGCCACTGATCGCCTAAAAGCAGCCACGACTGACAGAGACAAAAACACTACTGACATTAACGCGTCCTTTCCATACATACACGGGTATTTCTTAAAAATGAAGCTGTTTGTATGCCTTCTGGCCTTTTGTGCACATGTCAACAGCATTTTAGGGAAATTAGTATTTGAAAGGATATTCAGGAACACAGTTTTCAGTATTTATGCCTAGCGGGGCAGAAATAATATTTGGGTATTCGAGTTTGTTCAGTGATGGAATGGATGTCATATTGTTTGACTGTAAAGAGATACAAACGGACACTGAGAGTACAGTGATGACGAAAAAGACTGATGGCAATGTTTTGCTGACAAATTATCAGGGACGATTCTGTGAGGAGCAGTCACATTTTCCTGCCTTTCAGAGTATTTTCAGTAAATAAGCAAATGACCAGAGTATCAAATCTGCTTTTGGTTTCCAACGCACAGGAATTCCAAGTGTGAGATATGCGTTTTCCAGGTGTTGTTGTATGGACGGAGATCATTTCTGAAACAATGCTAAAAGACTCGTCTGGCGGAAATAGCTTTTGTTTTTAAAACGCTGTTTACAAAAAAACGTGTGTCTACAGACCAGGACACTACTGTTCTGACTACCTCCATGAAAGGGGGTTCCCACTTCTTTTTTGTTTGTTTGTTTTGTTTGATTTGTTGATTATGTTTTCGGTCTATAAAATGTCTTAAGATGGTGAAAAATGCTTATCACTACTCCTCAATAACCCAGCTAACACATTCATTGCAAACCTCAGTTCACTATCATGGACGCAACAAAAGCCAGCAAATGTTCAGATTTGAGGAAGTGGAATCAAATAATTTGGGGAACTTTGGCTTAATAAACTGACTGTGATGACTGTGGTGATTTTCTCTGTTTCTTTTAAATCTGACCTCGATCAGGTGTCTGCCCTAACCTATTTTAGATGGCCCTATTGTAAGTAGTATACTGCATATCTACATTAGAAAAAAAAAAATCAGTGATACTGAATTTTGTTGTCCTTGGGGCGGAAGGATTTGACAGATATTATGAAATGAATTGGGACTTTATTGGGAAGGGTTTTTCATTTCATTTTCAATGAAAGAAAAATTGCTGGTGTGGTCTGTACCAAACAAGCATGTTCCCTTAGGTCTGGAGAATATGATTTGTAGGCCATAGAATCTCTGTAGTAACACATATTTTAATTATCAGAAAAAAAAAATAATAAAATAATGAATAATGAACAGTTAAAAATAAAAATAAAAGATTGCTGCTCTAAAAGATTGATTCCTTGTTCAGCCCTGTTTTTCATTGGTGTCCATTCCACATTACTGTAAAAAAAAAATCTATACACCCTGCAAGATGTATCAAAAGTTCTTGAGAAAATTTGAGTATCTTTCTGCATCTTTACCGCCAAATGTCAACAATCCAATGTGTATGTACAGATTCATGTAATGTACTAAATGGTTTATTCACAAGTCACAATGCTTTCTTTCTTAACTGACAAACAAGTGAGAAACAAGCATTATGGATACTACAGCAAAGTAAGTCACTTGTAATACATGTAATACATTTATTAACATACATTTCACTGTGAAAAACAACGTGTCATGCAACCAACAGAACCAAACCGCTGAAGTAAACATTTCCTGCTGAAGCCCACTTCAGTTTAAAGCTGTTTGCAATCAGAAAAATGGGGATGTTGTCCAGTCACAGGCAGAATTCTCCTTTTCTCATGCATGTATGTAAAGTCAAAAACAAGCATGTATCTAACAAATGCATCTTCAGAGTGCATTCAAAAACACGACACCAACAAGACATACGGACATGGCTTTGATTCAGCAGCAGTATGTGAATGACAGATTCAGTCAAATCTCCCCTTTTACCCTGTTGGTGGTGTGTCTACATGTGCCTGCTGAACTACATGGCCATTATTCTTCATCATTTCCACACCCACTCATACACTGTAATTTCACCTTCCTCAGTCCATGCCATGTGTCACAGGCTGCCATTACAACTGCATAAACTAGAGTAAGCCTATATTATTCTTAATATATTGCAACCTATACTCTTTATGTCATTACATCGCTCCCCCACTCCCCCGCTCTGGTGAATGAAACCATCTGCATAGTAAGATTACGCCTGTAATTATACAGCCAACAGCACATGCATTGTCTCTATATGTCTCAAACACACACACACACACACACACACACACACACACACACACACACACACACACACTCACACAGTGTGAGCGTCTGGCCCTGCAAGGCCATTATAGTAAACCACGTGAGCTGCTCCTATTCAAAGCTCTCTATTGTTCAGACCGAGGTAAGTAGGGGAGCCTTCAGACTGTAACCACCTGCACGCACATACACACACACACACACACACACACACACACGGGCGCGCACAAGCAAACACACACACACACACACACACAAACACACACACACACACACACTGATGTTGTGGAAAAGAGAGGAAGGAGAAAGTGAGAAAATAAATATTAGGATGGAAAACAGCTGCTTGTTAGGTGTGTATGTGTTTGCATTTTTGTAAAAAGAAAAAAAAAACAGATTTGCTACCAACGATATCAAGTCAAACCAACGCTCTCATGATATACTGTACATGTACATGACTACGTGTATGTGTTTTTCTTTTCTTTTCATTTTCACCTAAACATTTTTTTTAATTTATTTATAGGAGCATTAAAACACATTTTATCCATTTGTTATGTTCATGCACATCCACACAGGAAAAATGGACTCATGGAAACCTACCCGAATACGAAATGCATGAATACATTTTCAAAAAGAGGCGAGATTTGAAAGGGACCAGGGGATAATTAGATGCCATCAGAAATGCAGTTGGCAGCAGTAGCAGCAATTAACAAGCAGCAACTGTTGAAAAGAGCAACATCACATGTCTTATTGATCAACATCACAGTTTGCCTAAGTACATACACATTATTCTCCTGTGATGCACATGACACAACGCCTGAGAGCTGGCAGTAAATACTGGGGTTGTTCTGACACCAGTGTTGGAAACAGGTCTGATTCTGCCAAAAAATGCTGAAATCAGTATCGCTACACCAGTACACACAGTATACAAGTTCACATTTCGAAATCTGTATCAGGAAGGAAAAATGGTATCAGAACATCTCCAGTGAATACCATTCTGACATTAGACGTACAGACATACAGACCCAAGACTCACAGCAGTACAGAAACTAGGACACAACTAAGAAGAGAAGACTTGAAGGCAGGAGCCCAACACAAGAAAATCAGCAGCAAAATCATTTTCATTATCTTATAGCAGAGATAAAGGTATATACGTGGAGAGTATTTCAATAGATAAATAAAAGAAAATGTCAGTAAAGGATTGCCAGAGATGTGTCTAAAGTCACCGACATACTGAGGCCTTATTATGTAGTTTGCCCACAAAGCACTGACAAGTTTTCAGGTGTAAAGTGACCCACTCAATAAAAGTCTTGGTTACAAGTCTTTATTCCTGATCTCTGCCTCCCATTTGCTACAGTGTCAAATGATCAGTTCAAACATTCTATTTTGTTGCATTAGAAAAAGGAAAATGTGTCAAGACCAAATTGGCTCTTTTCAATCTACAGGGAGTCCCTGTGAGTTTTGGATCAAATTACAGGAATTTCTATATAGAATGTATTGGGTTTTTTTTAATATATGTTTTTATGTTATAGGTTTATGATTTTAAAAGGAAAATACAGTATTTTATCTGACATTCCTCAAAAATGCAGCATACCAGGGACGACTGTCCCTGGTATGCTGTAGATGTCATGTTGTTTTCAGATTCACTGGTGGTCAGCCTAGTTGTATAGGTATGACGATGTGTTGCAAAAATGGGCTTTGGCCTCAAAACTCTAGTATTAGTGCAACAGTAAAAATGAAAATTTTTAAATCCTCTCTTTTTCAAACAGTAAGAGATGGAGGTTCTACTGGTCAGCTCCCAGTGTCTTTGTTTAGATGTGGACACCGTCCGACTGGAAAACCAGAGGGAAAAAAAGACAGTTACAGACCAACTGAGTTTGTGAGCATGTGATCCCCTATAGCCTGACAAAAGAGAGAGGGATCAGACAGGATAAACAGGCAGACACAACCTTTAAAGGATCTATAGCACATTTATAACACGCACACACACACACACACACACACACACAAAGATACAGAGTTACTGGCATCAGTAAGTTATGTATAAGGAAGCAGCTGACCTTTGTAATGCTACCTGAAGCTGAACTGAATTGGAAATAAAGCTCCTAAAATAGACAATATATAAATATTTTTTAATTAGAAATGGGCAGGAAAATAAAAAGAATATAGGGAAAAGAAAAGTAGCGGGTCGACTGGTGCTAAGCCCTGAAAGGACACATATTAAAGAGATGTTTATAGATTTTAGTTAGTTTTCCGTTTTTAAGTACCTGGTGATGTTGTTGTCTGAGGGTAAACAGGTCCAGTTTGAAAGTACATTGCATGTTTCAGAACAAAAGAGCCACCCAACCAAAACTAATAGGTCAACATTCAGAGGAAAGCATATTCAGTGGTCTCAGCTGTCAACATGGAGGATTCAGATTTTTAATTTGCAGGGTGAGATATTCTATCAGAACAAATACAGAGAGCAGACTGCAAGGTAAACTGACGGTGTTGAAACAGCAGGGTGTTCGAGGTGAGAGTCCACCTGAAGCGGAGCAGGACGCATTATCTGCAGCAACCGGTTGTCTGGAAATCAAACATCAAAGTGCAAAGCATCATGGGACAGCGGGAAAGACAAATTTCAATGACACGGAAAGTGAGATAATTTTGAAAAATGTTGACCATCAGCTGGAAACAAACAGCAGTCGCCTCTGTGAAAGTCGGATGGTTTTGTTTGACTTTGTGGCTCTGTGATAAGGAACTCCTCCATTTGCTCCAGTACTTGATATGTCACTTGAATGTAACTTGAATTATGTCTTTTTGGGACACTCACTAATACGAGGTCGCATCCTTTTTTCTTGGAAGGACAGTCTCTTTTATACCACTTTTACAAAGATATTAGTGCACATGTGTGCAAGTTTTTTAAACTTTTTTCATACAGATATTCTTCGCGAAGGACTATCCTTAGCCATGGGCCAACAAGCATATTCCACTGGGCACGTTTATGTAACGTTACGGACACCGGAGCCAACCTCGGCTGTTTTAGACAATGTTTGTGGTCCCTGGCACATTTCAGCAGCATCCCAGAAGCAGCTCTTTGCTTTGTGGATAAAACATGCCAAGTCTACTTTTGACAAAAGAGGACCACAGTCACATCAAGCAGCACAGAGCCGATCAAGCTAGACAGGAAGTTAGACAGCTAAACTCCATAAAGGATCTGGTCAGTTTATACAAATAAAACACCCTGTGTGGACTCGGGATCCACAGCACAATATAGTTGGAAATATTAACAATAAAACACACTTAAAACAGACAACCAACAAAACGATTCAACTAAAAGACCTACCCAACTACGCTACCAAGTAAATACAATCTGAGCAAGTCAACAACATCAGGCAGGCATGACATTGAACACTCCCGGGTATGAAGCCATGCGGATGGAACCAAATAGAGTCGCACTTGCCAGGTAACAGAGACGTGCCCAGTAGAACCAAGGCGTAAGAGTTGACCCTGGGATAACATAGCCTCTTTCAATGCACACATTGTTACCCCAGGGTTACCCCAGGTTAACATAAACCCAAGGGCTATACAATTACCTACATTTTACTAGTCCTGGGTTAAATGACAACTCTGTTTAGCCTCCTTCCATGCCGGCACCTTTAAACCCTGCATTTAGTTTATTTTCAAGGGATAATCCCACAAACTCACGGCTAATCTTAAACGAGAGCAAGGCCAGCAATCCCTTTGCTAAAGTCAAGGTTAGCCTACTTTGGAATATTCCAGTGTAAAAGCTTTCTTAGCCCCTTATGTCTGGGGATAGTCTTAGTCTAGGGCTAAGGATAGTCCAGGCCTAAGAATAATAAGAATAGAATATGTATTATAATCTAACCTAGAGGTTAGACTTGGAAGTGATGTTGTCAGGTCTGAACAATTACTGGATGCAATGTAATCATAACCAACAAAGATGATAGACCAAATTACACAAATAAGAGCCAAGTTGTATTCAAATGTAATTTCCCTTCAAGCATGTTCAATTCCAGTGTAAGCAGCACATTTCATTATACAGCCTGTTCACAGCTGGAAATCATGTAAGTCATATTTAACTAGTTATCACCTGCTTGAAACACAGGTATTTGTCTGCATTAATTCCACTTTCTAGTATTTCCATCCACCCCTTTGCTCCAAGCATCTGACATGTTTTTATTAGTTCAGTGCGGTGTTCATTAGAAAAACATACAGGTAGCGTAACCTCCCCGCCCTCTCTCCTCTCTGTGGCTGTGGGAGGCAGTAGAGCGAGGTGGGCTGCTGCTGCTTTTTTCTTTTTTCTATCTCTCCCTCTCTCTTTTTTTTTTTTTTTACAAGCTGAAAATTGTTTTGTGGTGTTTCACGGCTGACAGGTTATGGTAATCCGGGAGGAGCACCGGTCTGGAAACTAATGAACTCAGAAAGAGAAAGAGGGAGAGAGATGAGGTGGTGGTGTATCGCAGTATTGGGAGCGGAGTTGTTCTTGTATCATTGATGCTTTATTTTACTTGCTCCCACAGATGGAAAGAACTCGCATTGTGCTTAATTAAAGTGCATTCAGCTCTGGGATGATGTGTTACTCGGAGTGATCGCCTGACTGACTGACAGATGATGTAGGTTTGATGTGAGAAATAATGCCAGGGAACTGATGTACTGGTAGGAACACTATTTAACATTTACATTTCCACTTAAGCAGCTTCAAAGTTAGATAAACCATCTTTTCAATGTTTCTCTACAACATTACAAAACACATTTCATATCTGCATTTAAAGGTGGCCGAATACAGTGTTGCTGCTACATTATATTTAATAGATTTTCTATGGGGTTTTTTTTTCTGTTTGGTTTTGTTTTGCACAGGATTTGTAATGCATTGTAACACATTAAAATCCAGGGTATCTTTCAAGACCTATATTTGAATGTCATAGGCAAAAAAATCTATCTTGGTCTGAGGGTATGAAAAAGGCTTCTAACTGCCAGAAGGCCAGTAGCTGCCTTAACATGGGCCATAATATATTAAACAATAATCAAAATAAACTCTAAATCACAATAAAAAGGACTCATGTAAACACCTCAATCGGAAGACACAAATCCAAGCCGGCCTGATCTGAAGGAATTTTCATGGAGTGGTGTAAACCTTTGATATTTGGGTCAATATAAAATTATTAACCACGTAAACACTTATTCTGATCATTTCTCTGTAGTTCTATCTGCGCATGCTAACATCATAGGTGACGCTGCTTCCAGGAGGCACAAAAACATGGTGGGAGCAAAACAAAACAGGTCTGTGGCCATCACAACTTAATTTGGGGGGACTTAGAGAATTGAGTTCCAAACAAGTGTTCGAGAGATGGATGAATCCATCAAACCAAAGAACAAGTAAAGAGATTTGAAGGCAGCCTACTCATGTTACAAGGCTAAAAGTTGCGGCAGATGGCAAAAGTGGTTCAGACCCAGACAGATGATCTAATGGGGGAGCGACAATTGGTGAATGTGACTTGCTATGGTGTGGATGTGGGGTTTGAGGATAACTCGTCTGAGGCTCCTGCTCCTACTCAAGAGGACATCATTACTGGTAAGTTAAATCTTGACACAATGCTAACTTCACAACATTAAGTAATGTAAGCTCAATTAACATGAACATCAGAAGTGTACTGACAGAAGGCACAAATGAGTGAATAAATGGAATATTCTCAAAACAGTTGGGAGAGAAATTCTTCTTCTGTTATATTTCTGGCAGATTAAATGCTTCACAGCAGGCAGAACAACTTCTGATTAAAGTCCATGTAAAAAGTTATATAAAAAATAAAGTTTAGAAAAATGATATACTGCATTTATAATTTGTACAGTAAACTGCATACGATCAGCATTTTATTGAAATCGTCCAGTGACAATATGAGAATACAGAAGAGACCATTGTGTTTCACTTCCTACTTACTTTCTAGTTGTCCAGCATAATCAGTAAGTGACTATTAGCGCAACATCACAGTAATTCAGTTTATAGCCAAAAATTATAATGGTTTTGATCATCGTGAATCTGTGGGCTTTATTCTCAGGCAGCTAGCATAGCGGCTACTTCAGTAAGCACTAAACTGATCAGAGGAAAACTTAATGAACAAATCACAAACCAGCCAAAATACCAAAACATCACCTGGGGATGATGTTCCACTTAGGGCATTTTTTGAGTAGAGTAAAGACGGCTGTTAATAGTTGCCTTGTCACAGATCTGACAAAATGGAGGATGTAACAATGTCAGTTAAACTATGATGGAACTGTGCCAGCAGTGGTTGCCACTGGCAACAGATGTTCAACTGAAGCCATCCGCTGGCGTTGGAGGAGCAGATTTTACACAACGAATATGTGACAAATCAACGTACAATGTTTCATTCAGGATGGAAATACTTTCTCCAAGTTCAACTGTGGGAGTAGACCTTCACACAGTCAGAGAAAGTAAAGTTATAATGCACACCTCCATACTGTACAAGGCAGCAGTACAGAAGGGAGAACAGTTAACAGGAAATAAGACATGGTAAGTTCAGCAGATACCAAAGCTTTGATGTCCTGAAGATGAGGAGTTGATCTACAATCATATGATAGATGAGGATATTATCATTTAAAACTGATGTGTGCTGTGTGATTTGTTTTCAGTGTAGACATGTAATGAGCTGCCCCCCTGCGCTCCCCCCTCACTCCCCCTCCTCCCTCCATCAGAGAAAACATATTTCCATTTTAAGGCCTTAAACATGATCAAAGGATCGGCTTAATATAATCAGTTCAAAACCCATTTATTAGTGTCTCCCTCTATCCCTTCTCCCCCTCCTCCTCCCTCCCTTCTCTTGCTGCCTTTTCATTCACCCTCCTTCCTTTCCTCACCACTTTCTCTTTTCTCTTCTCTCCTCATCTGTCCATCCCTTCCTCCCGTCCCTTCCTCCCCCACTACCTCTCCATTTCATCAGCTTATGTGTGTGTGTGTTCAGTGTGTGTGTGTGTGTGTGTGTGTGTGTGTGTTTGTGTGCCCCCAGCTCTATCTAGCCTGAAACAGGTGCTATATAATAGTAAATTAATTAGACGGAGAAGATGCGCCTTGTTCACCGCAAAGCCCCTTGTGGCCTGCCAGGGTCTGACACACACACACACACACACACACACTCACACACATGCTAGAGCACACAGCCACCGGGAAAAAAGCCATCTGGGCAAGGCAAAATCCCATGGGAGGGTGTGTAAATATGTGTGTGTGTGTGTGTGTGTGTGTGTATGCAAGTGTGTGTGTGTTTGCAAGATTTTGAGTGATTGGCCGTGAAGTTGACTGCAGTGATGGTTTTACATGACAATTAACCCTATTAGCCCCGCGCTCACTGAAAATGTGTTTGTGTGTGTGTGTGTGTGTGTGTGTGTGTGTGTGTGTGTGCGTGTGTGTGTGTGTGTACCTGATATATAGAAGTAGCCTCATGAGCCAGACTTCATCTCAAAAGCTCAATTTTGCTGCTTCAAGATACTCATCCCGACACTGGAGAATTAACGGCCATTTTGACAAAATAGTGATTGTTTAATTGATGATCATAAACAAGAATTTAAACTAAGCCTTACAGATATTAAATGAAGCCTGATTCTGCAACTACACAGACCGCACAAAAGACTGTAGCTTGATCCTTCGTCTTGTCAGCATGGTGTCAGTTATTTGACAGTAATTTGGCCAATTTTTACCAAACTTGCACCATGGGTTTCTTCTCTAATTTTTTTTTTTTACCAGACTTGCAGCCTGTGCATGACCATGCGAGAGCCCTCCAGGACTCCAGGATTTATTTGCAATTTGTGAAACACTATATTGTTCACATATCACTTTTTTATGACAGGGCCTAGAGGTCAAAATGTCTCAAAACATCCCTAGAAACGTCTGACACAAAAGTGACAGCTTAAGTATATCCCCAAACCGGCAGCTAGTCCGCGATATCTCTGTTGTGTAGACAGCGAAGACTCAGCAATATAGTACATGAAATAAACACAGCAGAAACATCAAATGGGTCAGACCAACATGTTCGACTACATATCTTTACATGTTGCAGTAAAGGCTGAAAATGCAAACTCCTCCTGTCTCCACAATGCGAAGCCACCGGCAGTTTTCTACCGGAAGTGACTGCTGTTGTTGATTTGGATTATTGTTTAGGACATACAGCAAAGACTTTGGACATTTTATAAATTGGAATGAATAATATTTGTTGTGAATCCAACTTGAACACAGAAGCTAAAGAGGAGGCTACAAACTTTTTTTCAAGCTACTTTGTAAGTGGTGAGTTATAAATAACGGAAGGATAGATTTTAAAAGCCTGACGACAGGTGAATGAGTAGCATGATTGTCTGGATGAGCACAGGAAGGGTTCGCGTTTATATCTAAGTGCAGGAAATAACCGTCAGTTATTCACTCTACAGTTTGCTTGAAATCCTGACTTCCTCGGGTTAATCGACGCCTGCCAATGCAAAACAAAGAGAGAGATGAGGCGAAGATCGCGTGCGGCTTTGTCAGTGTAAAAGGTTTTACTACTACGTTTGTAGAGGTTGTTTTCACTGACACACACATGCACTGACCTTCCATAGCAAGGCTTCCTCTTTTAGCTGAACGCAAAAGAAATCCGGGCATGTGCGACACGAGCTATAGAGAAAGCTATAGACTGATTCCAGAGGAGGAATACACGCACACGTATACAGCACACACACATACACACACAGACGCACTCGAACACAAAACATTGTTGAATGCATGCAGAACAGCCCTGCACTGCGCTGACGGCCCAGCCTGAAACCAGCAGAGACAGAGACAGACAGAGATGTGAGAGACAAAGCAGAGAAAGTGACAGTTGAGTGTTTGATTGACAGGACCGTCTTTTGACTTTGGGTGTAATTACTGAAGGGGGGACGGTGGGGGTTTGGGATGAGGGAATACGGGAATACAATAGAGACTTCAGGGAGGAGGGGGAGGAATCTGGGGTTTAACCGATATGAGATTTAAAGGGCGATGCCAACTGTTTGGGGTTAAGAATCCATATTAAGTATCTTGGAATTAGATTTTTTTTCATACATTTTTAGAAAAAAAAAAAATTCATAATAAATAGTTCCCTTCCTATTGTCAACTCCTGAAAGAGTAGGCTGTTGACTGGCTGGCGTATGAATATTATTATCAGTTCAATTTTAGCCTGATAGAGTCCAACAACAGAAGGCCTGTATGAGAATAGTGGCATCACTGAAGATCCAAACGTGTTTCCTTTGCTGGCACAATGAGCAGGCAAACTAGTAAGGGTGACACATAAATAACACTTCTTATCAATAAATAATGAAGAAACTTCATCATTGGAGTGGTTCATTCAGCTGTAGAAAGCGGCCAAGCTCTCAGCCATGTCTGAGACTCTCTAGCGGAGCTAATAGCTTACAGCTTAAGAAGCTAATAGAGCTAACTGAGCTAACAGCTAACAGAGCTAAACACACAGCAGGACTGAGAGTTTGTGTTAAACAGTGAGCTGCTGTTTAAGTGTGACAGGTTTACGGGAGATAAATGTACTGAAGTACTTCAGCTGTGTACAGTTTGGACGTAAAGCATGTTGAATGCTAAAACTTTTAACCACCAGCTATAGATGAAGAAACATCATTTTGATTTTGGGATTGTTTATAATAATAATAATAATAATAACTTTATTTATATAGCGCTTTTTAAAAACAGAGTTTTACAAAGTGCTTTGACAAGACAATGCACAATTTGTGGAAGACGCACAATTTGTGGAAGACACTCAGTTTGGAGTGGTTAAACTTGTTTTCTGAAGCAGTGGTGACGTGATAAGGTTAGGAACTACACAGCAGTGTTTGAGTTGTTTTTATTTAATTTGACCCTTTGACATACAGCATGTAGAGCACTACATAGAATGTTCTATATATGGTGATTACTGAATGAGTGAATGTTTCTGGGTTGCAAGAATGTAAAGGCTATCAGCGATCAGCCATCATCCGCTGTTTGTTCGCTGATTTGGGGGGATTTTTGTTATTTTATTTTGGTTTGCCCCTAAAAAACGAGTGAGCGCAGCTGCACAAAACACCCGTACAAATACATATCGGCAATCAAATGGTGTTGAGCTTGGAGAAATTCAACACATTGCTCAACTCTAATGCCCAACTGTTTTGAAAATGCAATGATGAAGCCCTCGAGAAATGAGTCGATGATCATGAAGACGTGCTAAATTGATGTGAGTTTGACACAACTGCAGTGTTTTGGAAAGTTTAAACACCTCAGCATACGTCAAGGTTAACTATTTGGTGCATAAAAACAAAAAACATAAAATTGCTGAAATTAAAATCATACGACATTTTGAAAAAAGGTTAAATCCAATGCTTTGGCCTTCACGAGTCCTCAAAAAAGCAGAGTTGCTCCAAGAAATACTCCGACCGAGTACAATGGGAAATGTGAGTTTTGGATTGTGAGAAGGATTCCTTTGAAGTTCGAGGATCACTGAGCTGGAAGGTCACAAGGTCAACCTGGGTGAGAGTGTCTTATAGAGATGTGAGATTATCACTCTCGGTCTACTAGAGCCACTGTTACCACCCAAACACAAGGCAACAGCTAACAGCTTGCTAAAGGGATTAGCTTTGCATTTCACTTTTTTTTCCCTTACACGCACATGTTCACACATACACACACACACACACACTTACACGCATACACAGTTCACTGGCAGATTCTCCAAGCCTCGTCCATGTGTCACACAGATTTAGAGATTAATCAAACAGAAAAGCGACAGAGGGAGAGAGGGGGGAGAAAAGAAGGAGGGAGCGGCACCAAGTGCAAGGCCCCCAGCCAGGCACTTTGAGGGGCCCCGGGAGGACCCCGACATTGGCTCTCTGGGGCCCTCGAGGAGCCTGCTGGATCACACACTCAACAAATATTGGGATTGGAGCTCCAGCTAGGCAAAGGCAGAGCAGTGTGTGCATGTGTGTGTGTGTGTGTGTGTGTGTGTGTGTGTGTGTGTGCACACGCTTGTGTGTGTGTGTGTGTAAACCCCTGAAGCAGATGGTCGGGGATGTTCGTTTAAGACAGACGATTGATTTTAGGAAACAGATATCCAGCCTCGTTAAGCAGAAAGCACCTCTGGGACCTGGTGAGGGAGGGAGGAGGGGAAAGAGGGGAGGATGGAGAGACAGAGTGTGCTTGTCTAACCTCTGCCACTGCCAACTGTAGAGAGGATAGATGGAGAGAGAAAACGAGGAAAGAATAAGCGCATGAGAGAGGAGAGGAAAACTACACCTATTGAACTTCATTACTGCCGTGGGAGAGAGAGGGAGGAGAGAAGAGGAGAAGAGAGCGGGGTGGGGGGGGAGAGGAGAGGATAATGGGGTTAATGCCGGCAGACAAGCTGCAGTGGTGTTGGGGTTAATAACACACACACTCAGTCTCTCTGGGGAGGGAAGTAGGTGGGAAGCCTGTATTTGATCTGCGAGTAATACATTAAATGTGTATGAGCACACACTAATGTAGTCTGTGTCTGTGTTTGTGTGTGTGTGTGTTTCTGTGTGTGTGTGTGTGTGTGTGTGTGTGTGTGTGTGTGTGTGTGTGTGTGTGTGTTTACAGGCCCAGTTTGAAGCAGTGTTTTCTTACATAAGTAAATCACCAAGCAGATGAAAATCAGAAATCATTTAATACAGTTTACCTACATGTAGCTCAGGTTAATCCAATTATCTAACGCTAGCATAACATTATTACGTCATTCCAAAATGGCTCTCCTGTTGCCATGTCAACCCCAGAAATATTTAACTCACTTCCCCTCACTTCTTTTAAAAGATAAGGGACATATAATTCTATATTTTTCTATGCTGTGGAAAAATCCAATAAAAAGACCAAAAACGACAATGTGTTGGTCAGTTTCTCATCACTTCCTCAAGATCACTGGTTCCAGCTGAAGGTGTCAATCAATAAAAACATGTCACAAGTACACAGTTTCATCTTTAAACAGAGTATTTTATTCCTGCTGCTGGGAGTCATTCAATCATAACAATTCAAACAAAAACAAAGTAGTTTGATGAGTGGCGTGGGATCGTGGCAGTTGTCTTTATTGTTAAAGAACCACCATTGCCAATTGAAATCTATCAGGCTGAAATGCTCACGGACGATATATTAAACTTTCTTCCGAATCACTGAGTCACGTTGGCCACCCTCCCTCACTCTCTGACATCCGAGGGAAACATCATGTGATATGTCACAGTGACAGGCGACCGAAACGCACCGATACCTTCAGCTAATGTAGGATTTCTCCGGGTTTGAACATTGTTGAAACATTTGAGATAATGTAAGTGCATAACTCTACATAGGGTCTGTATATAACAGGCATTCTAATGTAGAAATGTTACATATTGTATCTTTATAAAGCCTAAAACATCAAAATTATAAAAACAGTTGCGCACTGCTGTTTTTAACAAATGATAAAACAATGAATTATTCGTCTGTAGTACGCATTTGGTGCTTTAGTATACGTTGTGTTTTTATGGCAGATAGATGGTGGCATTAAATCAAAATCAGCAACCCATGATCATAGTAATGACGGAGGATGTCAGTATGAACAATGTGGCTCGCTCATAGTGTTTCGATAACAACAGAGAAATTGAACAGTTGAGTTTATAGCGCAACCCCCCCAAAAAAAGAAGAAAAACACAAGTTGGTCGTAATGAACTTCCATTGTCAGGATAATGTTGAATATCCTCACGGCTGACTTTGCGAAAGTTATCTGCTCAGTAACGCACAGTGCTGTATTGATTTCCTCAAATTAATTTGAACTGCCACAAGGGGGAGCCTGTATTTTTCCAGTCATTCCAAAATCCTAAACCTGTCTTCGTGTCTGGAGCCTCCCCTGGTGTTTTTCACAAATAGGATGCGAAATATAACGTAAAACAAGATGTTTGTCCTATCTGCGATGCAAAAAAAGTTTTTGTTTCTGAACAAAATATAGGCGAAAGTGACTCCATTTTAAAAGTTTGAAGCAAATTTTGGGGATTGTCGGGAAAATATCGTGAGTCGCAATTTCTTTTGCCAGAATAATAGTGAGATTAAATTGTTTTTTTATTGTCCCATGCATAAACGGAGCTCTATGACACAGAGGACGAGAATACAGTATACAGTATGAGGCTTTGGCTATACACTGAATACTTGTTAGTAGGATACCTTTATTGCCGTTTTGGTCTTATTCATCTGATTGTTTTAGGATAAATCTAGAATATAAAAAATAATTTGAACATTTCATATCAAATAAAATGAAACAAAAAGGAGGACGTGGAAAGTGCAGATTTTTTATTTTTGATTCGCTGTTAAAGTCGACCTTGACAGCCAGCGCGCGTCGACATAATCGGCAAGCAATATATGGCCTGAGCAGGACTGAATGGCAAGAATGCGAGTCAAAACTGAGGGACAAGTCAGAAATCTCCGGCCTCTCAGGATGAATTGATTGGTGAAATAAAAAATAAGAGAAATGCAGAGACAGAGTTAAAACAGGATTGATAAGATGAGACAGACAGAAACAGGGCGGTGAGAGCACTTGAGGCCTGACGATAAAGAAAGTGCAAACAGCTTGATTCTTCTTTTATCGTGTACTCCTTGTTCTGACTCTTTTATTCAAATTGTGTTTTCCTGGAATCGATTCAATGAAATATGCTTGAACACTATCAAATTGGGACAGAACCTACAAACAGTAATAATGCACAGTATCAAGCAGCTGTTGGTATGGTAACAATACAGAGGGAACACTAAAGCCCTTCCTGCATCGTTCCGCCAGTATGGAGATTTTTCTCTGATATATTTGAAAAGCCGTCAACATGGCTTTAATATACATACTGTGAGGAATCCAATAGCTTGTTTACATGGTGTAAAAATTGACACTCTTACAATAATACACTGGAGTGTAGAGAATGGCTTTATGTGCCAGCCAAGTGAATTATTCTGCTGAACAGTGTCAATGTTGTGAAGGCCTTTTTGGATGTTTGTTGACGATGAAAAGTCCTCCAAGACAAGTTTAAATTAATCATACGCATTGACAAATTCTTCATTCTGATATTCTGCTGTCTCTCTCTTGTTTTATGTGATGTTTAACAATCTGTAATTGTTTGTTTTCTTCTATTTGGCTCCTTAAACGACAAAAAAAGAACAAGAAATTTGAGGCATATATAGCAGCAAGGACATATATTCCTGTAGCTTAGCTGTAAATTTGACAGAAGAAATGAACAAATGTGATTCTGGCAGATGGTCTTTATCTCCACAGTGACACTACTACTACATATATATTCATTTCTGTATTCATGCCTAGCAGCCGAGGCCGTGCCTTAACCTTTAGGCTGAGCGGCGATGTTAGCAGGATAGCAGATGACACTCTTCTCCACACTCTCCGCTAAAGGTCTCCCTCCTCTTGTCTGGTATTACACATTATTCCAGATTTTCTTCTCTGTGCTAATCAGGGATGTGACATTGCTGTGGAGCAAAGAGAAGATTGGTGTGTTTTCTTTTTTTTTTTTCCCCACTCCATGCATGCAAAGGTACGATCTGTTAAAATCAAGCCTCTCTCCCTTCCCACACCCCTTTAATTGGCTAAAATAATAGCCTTTCATCAATACTGCCTTAAAAATGCAGCTATTTCTCTCCCCGTCTCTATTTTTCCCCTCTCCCCACCTCCTCCCTATTCTCCCTTTTTTTTGTGTGTTCTCTTATTCAATCAAATCGTGGTCAGCGCGGATTTCCACTGAGGCCACACTGCAGCCAAGTCTTTGTGTTTCAGCATTAAGAAATTAGGATGGAGACTTCAGCGCGGAGAGGCAGAGAGGAGAGGTCTCATTAGTCCACAGATCACAAAGAGGAAGATTATCAGTCTGCACACAACAGTTAGAGATTTAAATGACATTAAAGGACATTAAAACGGAGCGGCTGTCATTCTGATATGATACCTCTATTGGAGGAAGAAAGACAAAATCCAGCGAGGAGATTTTACCTTTTCAATAATACACTGCTGCTATGTGATACCAACATCAGAGAGACAAATTACAGCCGACTGTAGTCAGTATTTAAAAGAAAATGCGTCTCGAGAGTATTTTTTTGGTCTCCTACAATATAAGTGCAGGGCTGTTGTGCAGGAACATAAGCAAAATAAAAAAGGACAATTAAGGCTAAATAATAATAAGTTACAATAGAATATTTATAATTCGCATCATATTTTCTTTTTTTCGTACATGTTAAAAAATATTTACAAGACGTCACAAATTGCTTGATCAAACAGGATGCTTTTATACTCACAAGAAAATGAGAATTCCTGTCTCTCGGACGGCCTTTGAGGATAACTGAAAATCAGTGATTCTGTGTGGCTATAAGAGGAAAAAAAAACAAAAAAAAAAAACAGGGCGAAATAGATGTTTTTGCTTGTGTTTGTTTTTCTCTCTCTGTACGTTCACTTGCATTCTCTCGATGCACCAAACACAAATTCACATCACGACATTCAGCCGCACTGAAAGCCAACGCGCCGCTCCTTGCCATCCACATGTAATTTCTAATGAATACATTTCTCTCTCTCTCTCTCTTTCTCTCTCTCTCTCCCTCTCTCTCTGTCTCTGCCTGTTTTAGGCCACAATCATTTGTCATTTCAGGAGCCCTTTTCATACATTTGCTGTAGAGAAACGCTCCATTATCCGAGCTGACTATCTTTTCTCCTGTCTGAAGTGT
Organism: Diplodus puntazzo; assembly: GCA_963678695.2. Classification (NCBI taxonomy): domain Eukaryota; kingdom Metazoa; phylum Chordata; class Actinopteri; order Spariformes; family Sparidae; genus Diplodus; species Diplodus puntazzo. Next base: position 27,596,774 of record OZ023163.1, read on the forward strand.
CTGCACGAAACAGACCAGCAGGGGATTCACACACACAAAAACACATTACGGTCCGCCGACACACACATATCTTCAGTTGAAAGCGAGAGCGGCAGATTTAAGGATGGCTGCTCCGAAGCCAAACCGGCAGAAAGCACTTTTTCACGTCGGCCAAATAATATTATTTTTATGTGAGCCGCGAGGTGCTGGTGTTGATTTATTGCACAGGCCAATAAAAAACGTGGGTTAATTCGCTATAAAACTGTGCATTGTGGGACAAATGAGGGTGGTATAATGGAGTGTGATTAATCACATTACAGAGACATGGTGCGGTGACATGAGCACACTGACACACACATACACACACATAGGTTACAATCCTGAGTCATAACTGTCGACCGTATAGTGGATCACACTGAGTTACAGGACTGACTGGCTTCAGCAGGCCACTCAATAATAAAATAATACTCAAATTAGCAGAGTAAATTAGACATGACGTGGAGTCATTGTGTTTGTGTCATATTCAATTAATTCCACAATTCTATTTATGAAAAATGAGTATCGGAAAAACCTAAAATGCCCCTAAAGGATTGTAAAACATTTTCAGAACCATTCAGAAAATGTGAAAATGATTTTAAGACAAAATAAGAAAACCTTCACTATAAGCACATTTATCCATCAACTGTGTTATTTTTTGTCTTAAAATCCGAGGAGTGCTTTTTCTTGACACCATAAAATAACAACCAGCAGCTGTACTTGGGATCTAAAATCTGATCAGCTTTAACATTTTCAGACTTCAATTTTTATTTTTATTCTATTTCTGGCCTTTAAGAAGTAACAGCACCGGGACATTTTATTGTGATTTTAAATCATAACAGGGATTGTTTTAGTTTATTAATGCAGTCCACATCCCTGCTTGGCTCAAGGCTCACAAGCAGCATCTCAGCCCAGCGGTGCAGAACAGAGCAGAGTGGAGCGGAGAGTCTGAAGTCTAGTGCTGTGATGCCATCTATTGGAACGCCGGCTGCCTCTATTAACAGGATGGAGACCGAGAGGAGAGCCTCTTCAAAGAGACAACCACACAGAGACAGAGAGACCCAGAAAAATGCAGCTCCAAAGTCCTCGTCCGGCTCAAAAGAAAAGGGGGATTATGAAGGTATAAAGGGTCAGTTGTAGCTGTGCAAATAAACGGTGAGTAAATTAAACTGACTGCATATTTTGGCAGATGTGACATAATTTGTAATATGTAAATAAAAAACGTTTTTATTGCATTTTTTTCTTTGCAGAATTTTTTGAAAAATAAACCATTGCATGTCGAATGAATACTGCAAATGTGACAGTAAGTTTATAAACTCAAATCATTCATAAACAGCAAGAGGAAGCGAGAACCGGATGTTCTTTTAGTCTTAATTAAAACAGCAACTGAGATTGATGTCTTTCAAAACAATTCGGTGGGATTTAAATAAAAATTGGTATTATTCAAATGACAGCAAATACAAATTGATCTTTTGTTTTGTGAACCCGGGTCATGAGACGACATGGATAATAAAAGATCTAACCAGCTGGACTGAAGCAAAATAAAAATGAGCCATGAACAGCAGCAGGCTATTGGTTTGTGAATCCTGCTTTCACTGCATTAATTGTTTTACAGATATTAAATATAAGCATATATACTGTACGGCATTGCAGTATTACACATAATTTACCAGCTGTGCCAGATGTCCTCATCTCTTCCAGGTAAGGCACATAAACCAAAGAAATGTTTTCAGATGAGAATATAATTTCAACGCTCAACATACTTACAAAAATATTTTAAATTTAATTAATTGTGCTTCGCCCAGGGTCTACTACTACGAAAACATAAAACAATGGAATGTATTGTCAATGAAAGAGAGACATTTAGCATAGGTAAAATGTGGCAAAGCTGTGAAACCGCATTTGGACAACAAATCAGGAACCAAACCTTAAAGCAGACAATAGGCTTATATTTTCAGGATAAATTCACAAAGATGTTGGGAAAATATCAAATGAAAGAGACAAGTCTACAAAAGGCACAAGGCTACACAGGTTTTTTTTTGTAATTGCGTTTAGGAAATAACCCAAACATTAACTCGCTGACATCTGGTATCAACATAAACAATACTTTCTCACTAGTAATCCACCAATCTCATGCAGCTGCTAGTGAAGGACTCCTGCATCGTAGCTCCTCTATTTTTAGGTGATGTGCAACATTCACGCCGCATTACGGTTTATACTGGCTTGTATTTGACTGCACGCACAGAACAATACTGGCTCAAAAAAGAGAGAACGAGGACAAAAATCTCAAAATGTTTTGTGCAAGCGGTGTGAATTTCCACAGAGTGCAGCATGGTTTTGTACATTAAAGATACCTCAGCACACACGGATCCAGTCTTTGGCTATAAGACCTCTCTGTTGTATGAGTGTGATTAAGTTCCTCTGTGTGCCGGAGATAATGAAAACGATCCTCTTGTTCTCTCTCTCTCTCTCTCTCTCTCTCTCTCTCTCTCTCTCTCTCTCTCTCTCTCTCTCCCCCTCTCTCTCACTATCTTTCCTCTACGGTGCCTCTCTCGCTCCCTCATCTCTTTATTCCCTTTGGTTTTACTGCAGGGGGCACTGATAGCACACTGCTGACACACACACACACACACACGCACACACACACACACACACACACACACACACACACACACACACACACACAAACACACATATGCACAACATACAAATTCTAAAAAGATTAAAAATGAATCCGAAAAAGTAAGTTACAGATGTTAGATGCATCAGAACAGTGAAGAGAGAAATATGGAAAAATCTCATGCAGATGTGATAATAAAAGCTTGATCCATTTGGCTTCCATCTGCATGTTTCCTCCACACTATGGGAATACTGCTCCTCTACTCCAGCAAAACATGTCGCAAAAGAAAACTGGGTATTCTACAGTGTTGTATTTTGACTTAAGCGTCATAAATCCTGCTGAGACTGTGCAGGCAACACTGAGAGTAATGGCTCCAATATTAAAAGCGATAATGCACTTTACCGATTTAAGATGTTGAGGCTGAGAAAATGAGCACCACAACCTGACAAAGTTTAAAAGCACTGCATTTTTCACAGGAACAAAAAGTGGATAAAGAGAGGAGAGGATGAACTGAGATGTATAGAAGCGGCTGATTTGACTCTTATTTTTTTATTTTTTTTTAAAACTGACATTAACCCTGCCAAGCTGCAAAGACAAAGCAGGCTGTATAGCTGCGCCTCTGATCTCATTTGGTCTTACTTCTTGATGGTGTTGATTAGATCTCCTTCTCGAGATGAGCTGCCTGTAAATGTTTTCAGCCTGATGATGATCAATGTGAGATGTAGAGGCCATGTTTTGGAAAGAATATGTCAATATGGTAATCATTTAGTAGATCTGAAGCATAAATGTAAATTAAATTCCAGTCATTATCTAGTATCCAGCCGCATGCCGATGGAAAATCAGTAAAATTACGTAAGATAAGATAAGACAAGAAGTTCCTTATTGATCCCCCTTGGGCGAAATTCACAGGCAACACAGCAGTACAGAGGGGAAAATAAGTAGCAAAGAATAAAATAACATTTGAATAAAAATATAATAAAAACTACTAGAATAAAAATAAGCATACTATATACAGTAACTGTCCTTGTGTGTACGTGATGTGTGCAATATATACAAAATGTAAAATAGATATGACTGTGCAATGTGCAGAGTTCTCAGATGATAAATAACAACAATGTGCAAAAATGTGCAAAAAAAAAAAAACGTGCATGGCTCCTGAGATAATAGATAACATCAGAACAGAAAAAAAAAATCAGTGTGAATGTGACAATGAAGTGTACAGTTGAGTCCTTAATCAGTGGAGGAAGGAAGTGTTGGGAGCTGTGGAGATGGTGTAGTGTGTAGTCTGAAACATCAGTCCATGAAACATTTCTGAAGCTTCGAAACGAAACAACATTGCAGCATTCTCCTATTCAACAGAAGAAGATGAAGACTTGTTTTCAAAATGTAAAAGATAACTGAATGAAAACATTAAATGCCCAGAAGCCCAGAGATCCAGAATTGATTTGAAAAGATGTTATTTACAGCCTTCTTTTAGCCAGACTTTTCACTGTAGCTACTTAGCTAAAAGTATTAGCTCACCTTGTCTGAAGTGGGTGCAAGAGCTCGACTGTGTCTTTTCAAATCAATTTGGAACCTCTGGGCTTCTTGGATAACTCAAGATGAGCTGAATGGAGTTTTAAAATGTTCAGTTGTTCAGGCATTTTGCTGTGAAGCTCCAGAAGTGTTTTGTATTATAAAGTACATGACCATCTCTTCCACAACGCCCATTTGAAGTCTTTTAAAATGCAGTAAATGTCAGTATAGCGTAGTCAAGAAGCCAAAGTACAGTGGGGAAAATCAATCAAACCAAGGCCATACACATTCTGCCTGACGCTAAACAAACGAGTCCAACAAACCAAATGATGGCTACTTTTGTCACATCACATTCTTTTTAATTTTTTTTCAAATGCAGTGGCTCACCACACAATACAGACAGCTTTCCATTCATTAAACACAGAGCGACACCTTTCTCCTTCGATCAGCATGAGTCAAACACACTATGCTCACTCACGGCTTCACTGATGGCAAAATTCCTCCTTCAGTAGCTTTTCATTTGATTTTTGCAGCTGGAGGTATGTACGGAGGTTACAGCGATGTCCTGGTTTGCCTTCATAAGCTGCAGCTGCCTTGTGTTCAGCACCACGGACAGAGCCCACGAGAGCTATTAGAAATTCAGCCAATGTTTCTTTAGTCAAATCACCTACAGTGTAGGGCTGCAGCTATAGAATATTTGTAGAATCGAGTATTCTACCGATTATCCCATCGATTAATCGAGTAATCTAATTAAAAAATAATTTTGCATTTTCAAAAAACAATACCAAATAATGCATAACGAAAATGACAGGCCTGCTAAATAGACCAAGCAATTGTGTGTTTGTTTATGTGTGCATGTGTGCATGAGGGAGAGTGAGAAAGACGAGCTGAGTGTGTGTGTTTGGAAAGAAGTTATTTGGTGTAGTCTATTACTCTCTTACAATTTAACAAATTAGTTTCCACATCTTAACATGATATCCAGTCAAACCGACATCAGGCTACAGCCTCTACAAACACCATACGTTCTAACTAGTGATGTAGGCATTGTTGACGTGCTGTTGCGGTACTTCAGTTCTGCTTTGCAGTAGACAAGTTGCACTTTGTTATCTTCTTTTTTAAGTGTGAAATGATCCCAAACTTTGGTGTTTCACAGATGGTTTCTTGGCTCTCTGCCATCGCGCCCACTCAATTTTGAACGTGGTGGTGTGTGTCCACAATAACAGTCCGTGTGGAAAAATGATCCCTGAGCTAAGCAGGCCACATAACGCGGGTGATAGGAATTAAACGAAGCCTCGAGGCAGAGATTTTGCTTCAACCATTTTTTGTAATCAAATTATTCGAGTTACTCCAGTAATCGTTTCAGCTCTACTACAGTGTCACACGGATTAAAAGTACGCACATAAATTGTTACATTGTTTCACATATATCTTATACACATGTATCCTAGTAGGTAATCAGCTGCTGATGTTTCTTTATATGTTTCCATATGTATTCTTCATGGTTACCATTCATTTTTGTATATTGTGTTTTGAGCATTTTTTAACGCTCTACAGATACACACAATAATAGAACCAGTCATTACTCTCTCTGATTTGTTATTCAAATCACTTACCCTGCCATAAGGTGGGAGCTTTACTGCTCGCTTCACAGTGTACATCAGTCAATTTTATTTTCCAAGCACTACGTGCAAGAAAGGAGCCAAAACAACCTAACATTAGCATGTGGCTAGCTAATATTGCTAATGGTTAGCAACTCCGAGGGGAATGCACTACCTCAAATTGAGAAACCCAATTTAATTAGTATAAAAACTCTAGCACAGGTTGGTGGTGCAACACTCCGTTTAAGTTCAGAGATTTTACTCCAACTCGCAGGAACAGATCAAACATCTTGCTAAATCCATTTATATTGTCTTTCCCCGTTCATTTGTCACACGTGTATGTGTGAATCTGTGTAAATCTGCATTTGTATTTGTACAAGTGCAGATTTTCTTCTTCCTGTGATTGTCTTCTTCATATTAATGCCATCCTGTGCTTTAAAATTGAATGTAAAGTGGTTTGTTGTATTATTCTACAGGAAAACAGTGCTTCAGAGTTGCCAACATTCGCCACTGTCAGTGATAGAGAAATTACAGATCTGTACAGGGTATCTATTCATGTGGCTGTTCCCCATGGTCGCCAATCATGTCAGTTTGTGAGCATATATGTGTGTTTTTCGACAACACTTGCCTGTGGTATCCCAGCTCAAGGCTAAACGCTGAATAGCACACATGAGGCCTCGTCGTCAAGCGCCACAGCTAACCAATAGCAACACAACTCCGGTGACCTTGTCTGAAAGGCCGCTGCACATTCTGAGGTCCCTTCAAAAAACACCCCCATCTCCATCAAGAGTACCTTATAATCTGCTTCTCTGAAAGGACCTGCTACACTGACAGCATCATTTTTAGAGATTATGAAAACGGAAATACTGCTTTCTGCATCGGTGTGGATTCATCAAATGTGACTCGGGCTAGTGGTGAAAAATACTCAATTTGGTCTTTACTTTTTGGCAGAACTGCCAAACTGAAATTACTAATGTGACATTAAACGTAATGGGGCTTTTAACAACTCCTATAAATGTGCACTGATAAAACTATTTTTGCACGAGCAGTTGCATTTTAGGTATAATTTTGTACTGTGGAAGAAGTTAAACAATAGAAATTATGATTAAATCTATTCTGAATACTAGGGGTGTAAAGATCCATCAATTCCAGATTGATCAACTGAATGATCAGCAATCCAATGTGATCAATGCAAAGTGAAAACATTAATCCTCACCATCATTTCTAACATGCGCCTTTAATCAAAAAATATGAATAAATGCTCTATTCATGTCCAAGCACCACTCCGTCCTGAGAATTCAAACAGTGCTAGTGTCAGGCAGGTAATGTCAAGCAGCCAAGATGATGAGGATATTTACTACCCTAACAAGAATAAATCAGCAGTGTGGAAATCTTTTTTGGACTTCGGAGAAAATATCAGTCAACAGACAAACCGGGCATCACACTTAGCAGCTGGCTAACTTGTTGCTCTTGCTACAGCCAGATCAGCCGACTTACAACAATATTAGGCTGAAAAAATGTGCATGCGAGCTCAAATGCAACACAACATGCTGCTGGGAGAGGCAGTGACTTAAACCAGCAGTGAGTAAGGAATGGATTTAAATCATATATGTGCTTTGTTTGCTATGAGTAGAATCTGCTAGCCGCTAGGCACATTTACACAGTGTCAGATAACCAATTGAACTGCTAACAATTATTTACAGTTATCTACGTGGTGTTGTTTTTCAATGGCAGCTTCTTTTGTAACTAAGTCTGTTTAATATGCAGTTGGTATCTTATCATAGTAAACACAGGACCCTGATTTGAATTGTATCATGGCAGACTTCATGACATCGGCAAATATGATACCATCGTCCAAAGAATTGATATCACACCGTGGTGAAGTGGTGATTTACATCCCTATGGAAAACTATCAGATGAGACTGGAATCTGCAACATTTTAATCTGAGGTGCATACTTCTTTTTCTTCTTTAAAAGTGAACAATGCATGAATTGGCCCCTTAGAATTCATACTCTCAACAAATAGGGACAGCATATAACCAGAGTGGCTAACTGCTGCTGACTGTATTGTGTTTATACAATCATGACTGTAGCTACTGCCAGGGGAGTGTTGGTGATTACGTCACCAGAACAGGAACTTTAAACCGCTGGGCGCAAGAAGTTTTCCGGCCCAGAGCTAGCTAGTAAGACTGATTAGTTCAGTAGATATCTCCTCAACACAATACATAGACCTCTTTGACATCAAAACTGTTATTTCTTCACATTCAGTTGATTATTTAAGCAAATGTTTTACTATGAACTTAAGTTGATAGTTGTCCACCAGTTATGTAAACTAAATGAATGATGCCTGTTGAGTTCATTCCTTATGTCGATGTATATTAAGTGAGGTTATTTGTAAAAGTGGTGAACAATGTTTTGTTTGGAAAATGTTGGTTCTGTCAAACATTGACACTCCAGAACACTCAATCAACACTCTAACACACTTCTAACTTGCAAACTTAGAGAGAATTCAACAGGAAAACCCCTCAAAGAGACAAAAGATGTTATACGAACAAGGTGGTGCACAGGTTAAGAGGAAAAGCCCTCTGTTGATGGCAAACACACAATGATAAAATCAACTGACGATATTAAAATGAAGTGTTGAGTCAAATTCCTAACATAGAATAATAAAACACTTGTACTTGCAGAGGCAAATAAATCACAACACTGGGAGAGACACTTGAGTCGACGACTAAGACTTGAGTGGCACCAGAAAAGACGAGACTTAACTTTCCTGACGTCTCCTGACATGACTTGTTGACTTGTTAATAATCACTTATCAAAAAGGGAAATCATTCAAAGAAATACTGTACCCTAATAAATAAATAAAAGGAGACAGAGCACATCCTATGCTTAGACAAGTGTTATTCATGAAAAAATAAGGCATTATAAGTGCTTTATATACTTATATCAGACAGAAAAATTCTGGGATTGATAATGGGAAATTTATATTACTGGCTACGAAATGATTGTGAAATTATGGCCTATAAATATAACTGATAATTTGAAGCCAAATTTCTTTCATTGACTCAACAGTTGTAGCATCTATAGTCTGCTACTGCTGCAGCTGGGCAGAACCATGCAGTGCAGACTGGTGGGCCAAACATATCATCGCTGGTGTTGATGTTTCTTACACTTTCAGATGAAGACAACATGACTGCAACCTGCAACACATGTTCCACAAGAGGAGGTAAAACATCTCTGCTGAACAAATGAAGCTTGAGCAAAAGTTCAGACAGGCAGAGTCATCTTTGCCATGCTCAGTTTTTAGTTTATTTCTCATACCATCCTTTCATGCACCCCTCTCACTCATGCTCACTCACAATTAGCACTGTTAATCGATATCAGCCGGGCACATCTATCCAATAGCACAGTGGCACACCTTCATTGTGAGGCTATTATATTGCTGCATATTCTCCTTCCTGCCACCTCCCCATCACCGCCCAGTCTTCATCACCAGCTTCATCAGCTTCATCAGCCCGTCCATCTCAGAAGAGTCCTCAGCCACCACCATCAGCAGTGTCTGGCCTCCACTGGGGGATTCTTGTTGCCACTGCGGCTCCGGGCAGATGCGTTTTGATCGCAAAATCTCCCCATAGAGTCTAAGCGTCAAAGACTTTCTGACAAGACTCATTACTACTAATCATCTGCTGTAATAAACATTTTTACTTCATTCACTAGTCTCTCCAGACTGAATTGATATTCGAGCTGTGGACTATTAAATCCTCCATCTTTGCTCACTACACCTGATCCTTTCTTACCCTCATGGCTGCATAAATTACAGGTTAGGACCATCTTTTTAAAATACAAAAATGTCAAAATACGATTATCTTATTGTTTTATGCCATGAGAAGCAATTATGTGTTATCAAAATCGGTTTAAAAAATACACATAATGCATCCCTATACATTGGTTTGCAGTGTAGAATGATGTCTACTTTGTCTTGCACTATGAGCACAGACAATTCAGCTTCTTCCCAAAGTGCATCCTCCTGTTTCAACACCCGAGCTCAATAACAACTTGTGTGCCAAACATCTATTTGGTGGAACATTTTAATTTTTAAACAACTCTGCTATATAACCCAATGCATCAATCTGACAGAATGACATAAAAAAGGGCTAACAATATGATAAAGAGCATGCTAACAAACACTTAGTTCACTGACGCACCTTCAACATTTAAAACCGCAATTTTTTCTCTTCGGGCCTCATTTAATATTCAAGTTGTCCACCTCTGGGTGTCAAGCCAGTGTTTGAAACCCACTTACGCGGCGTACGCGGGTGACGGCCATGGACTGCGAGGCCACTGGGTCTATCTGATAATTGACTGTCAAATAAAGGGCTGTTCCTCTCTGGAGTCCTCTCTGACACCCACATCAATCTGTCTTCACTTAGAGAAGGCCTGGCCCGCCCCCCTCCCCTCCCTCCACTCGACCATTCATCCATCCACCACCTCATCCCTCGTACCCCTCCCTCTTTCCTCTACACCCAATTATCCGTCCATCTATCTATCTATCTATTGGCCCTGACCATTTATCCCTCAGTCTCTCTCCCTCCTTCGCTCTATCCCATCAACACCACTTCTCTTGACGTGCTAACAGCTGTTTGACAGTAATGGCTCTAAAAGCAGAGCAGGGTGCCAGTCGATGAGTGTGTGTGCGTGTGTGTGTGTGTGTGTGTGTGTGTGTGTGTGTGTGTGTGTGTGTGTATATAAAATTGCCGAGAGGCCTTGAGGCCTGAAGAGGCTTGCACACACTGCTATCAACGACAACTGATGGCTCAAACACACATGTAGACACCTGTACGCTCACACACACGCGCGCACACACACACACACACACACACACACACACACACAGTCAAATCAATATTAGTTGTAGGTCTATTGAACCTCACAGCTGCCATGTCATTGCAAGTACTATTTTTTGGTAGAAATTATGAAAAATGCGCTCTCATATAAAAAGGCAAGAAAAACTATTTATTGCACTATCAATATGTTTCTGAAGCATCACCGTAATTGCTCTCTGATGAAGGACCAGTGCTGAAAAACTGAAATGCATGAAGCTTGTGTGTATGTGTGTGTGTGTATGCGGGGGGGGGGGGTAGGTAGGTGGGTGTGTGTAAGCAGTTTTTGGTCAGCAGAGGATTGTTTTGTACACAGTCACATGTCTCTCAGTTATTAATCAACACTGTCACACACCAAGCTAACACTTAAATCAGAAACCCTTTATTAGTGGCAAAAATGTAAAAATCACAAAATTCCCTGTGACATTAAATTGTGTTTACATCACTTTATGCATGCATGTGTGTGTCTACATTTTGTGTATTTGTGCACACTCACCACCAGTCATTTGTCCCTCTGCTCTCTGGGCTGTGTATTGTGATGCTGTCATCTTGCTGTTTGATGGGTGGCAGACGATTACAAGACGCCTCATCCTCTGGCTCATCATCTGCACCATTAGTTATAGATCCACACACACACACACACACACACACACACACACACACACACTGACTCCTGCAGCCGCTTATCCAGCCAATCTTTCAGGCAGCGCACACACAAAGACACAGTGATGTGTTTGTTTGACTTCTCTCCATCTTCATTCATGGTTTGTTGTCTTTGTCTCTGTTGGTCAGTGTTCCTTCCCTGATCTTCATTTAAAAGCCCAGCTGTCTCTATTGACCTGTCCTCCTTAAAAGTACTACAAGGAACTTGGACTCCAAAGTTAATACTGATACCTCTTTATGACCTACATGAGCAAATGAGACCATCAGCAAGAAAACTGGCTATTTCTATAAATGTCCTAAATACTTGTCTTTCTTTCACTTGTTTTAAAAGAAAAATGTACATACTAGTTAAATGAAGATCTTTCTGACAGGAGGCCGTGGTGCTCATACCAACTTTGTCCACAGAGGCCACCACAATCATCAAAAATGGAAGTTCCTGGAAGGTGCTTTAATATTTCACATATTTTATTTCTACAGTGCTTAAACTATCAATAAAGGTGCTACAATGGTTGAGATCCATTACGAAAACGGGCTAACAAACAAGAACATGGCTAATTTTAAAAAAGGGACCTTAAGTAGAAAATGTAAATCTAAAAAAAGGCAGAACAAAGTGAAATAGCTGGTGGAGCAAAAATAAAAAGTAACACTAAAATGGCACAAAGTGGAGCACATACCTCTAATCGCATACCTTTAATTCAATCAGGTCTATAATTACAGCCACAAGATCCAAATTCTAAATACGTCTGATTTTTTAAATAAGGATCCATGCATCATTACCTGAGAAATTTACAAAAATGTCTGAAAACGCTTGCAGAGTTAAAGATTCCTTGATCCGACACTTTGTCCGGATCTGCACCAAAAGTTAATGGGGTCTATTCTGGCCTGAAATCCATCCTTCATCCAAGTTTAATGGGAATCTGTTCAGTAGCTTTTGCGTAATTCTGCTCACAAACCAATGAACCAACCAACAAACTGACACAGGCAAAAAAACAACATCCTTGGTGGGAGTAATGTACATACTGTAGAATTATATGGCTCCTTTACTTTCCTGCCCTCCTCTTTTCCTCTATCTTCTATCCACTTCACCACTCTCAGATTAAATGTGTGCCCATTATGGGTAATCCACTATCCACACTGTAGTTTCAGTGTCGAGTGCTGCAGCACTTTGTGTGTTTTCAATAATATACAACAATAATGACAGAGAGTGGGGAATGGGTGATAATATCAGTGTGTGTGTGTGTGTGTGTGCGTGTGTGTGTGTGTGTGTGTGTGTGTGTGTGTGTGTGTGTGTGTGTGTGTGTGCGTGTGTGTGTGTGTGTGTGTGTGACGGAGGAGAGCAGAGACTGTAAGAAAAAAAAAACACTAGCAGCATGTGTCTCAGCTTAGTTTAACACCGACAACACACAAGTGAATATACCGATAAAAGTAATTCTTATAGAGGAGATGGACGGACCAGTAACAAAAACACCAAAGCTGTCGGAAAAAACCCATTTTGGTAAATCAGGAACATTAGCATTTGAAATATGCAAATTGAAACAACAAACAAAAAAGACAAGGGGGGATTTTTTTGTTTTTTTTTTAAAGATAGATGTAAGAAACATATTTCAGAAAATTGATTGAGATGTTGTAAAATTTTTACTACTTCAGTTTGAAAAGGCCTCAAGTCCTTAAATGTTAATATGCCTACTTCAAGAAAAGCTTTAGAATTTCATTTTTGACTAAATCTCCACTAAGACACTGAAATAAGATAAGTCATGGTACAAAAATGAGAAATAATGGTTTGATGTTGCTCTTGTTTCGTACAATTTCTAACTTGTATGACCTCTCACTTCTGTGTTCTATGCTTCAAGACATTGATAGATGACACGCTGTAACCAGTCAAGAGATATACTCTTTAACAGCACGTGATGCAGTGTCAAGGTAATATAAAGATCTTTAAAATCAATTCTATTAAAGAGTCTCTGGAGTTTCAGAGGGACAACTTGAATGTAAGTCCAATATTTACTCTTTCTTTTCCCCTCTGCTGTCCGTCCATGCCGGAGTTTGACACACTTACAGGGGACTTCATGGTGCATTCAGGTACATGTCCGAAACTCTGAAATCCAACTGGCTTCTTATTGCCGACAAGATGTCGTGGTGTGTTCCAGTGCACCTCATAAAAAATGCAAAGGAAAGCTGTCATTTTCAAAATCGAAAAAATCGGGTCGCATCAGGGATTTAGAGAATCATGATACCCCTAATAAAGAAGTTAACTTATTATATGCCTCAAAAGTCTGTCTGGTTCTTTAAAAAAACTGAGTGGTCTCTAATTCAAAGCAATACACTGCATTCAAAATATATTTATTATTAGTACAATGAAGAGATCTCTAAATGGCAGATGCTGATTTAAAGAGTCGGCAGATATGCCTGGGATCAGGATAACATGTTTCACTAGTCCTTTAGGAATGAATCTTTTCCTTCGGGGCCTCTAACTTTAACCCTGCCCTCTCCTCTCACTTCTCATCCTTATCAGCAAGACACAACCCTTGATTTTTGATCAACACCTGGAGCTGAGAGCTGCCTTACAATATCTACCCAGAAGGTTTAACAGCTTGACTGTCCCTTGTTCCTCTCCGTCCACTAATGCAGCTCATAATGCTCTCATCACCCCTCGCTATAACTCTCATTAGCTTATCGGGACAAGACAAAAGGGAATATTAACACCACCTAGCCCGCTCAGGGGCCAAGCTGTGGTGTCACATCTAGATAGCAGGTATTACTCTGTGAGTTTCCACATCCTCGTCCAGTGATACAACCCTCTAAGCCTCTCGTTGCCTTATCATCTTAAGACAATACTCCTCTGATTCCCCACCTTCTACCTGAGAGTCCGTGTATTTACTGAGATATGCTCTGGTCATCCATTACACATGGCACCTGAGACTCAAATACAACACCAGCAAACTTCACCTTCACCTTTCTGTATCCTCATTACCTTATCTTGGGAAGACAAGGCAGAGCAGCGGTAGCTTTAGTTAGCTTAAGGTTGGACTGATTGACTTTGCTAGCTTTTGGATTAGCTGTACGGCTAACGCAGCTCCCGCAGGCCAAGGTGAGGTCTGTCTTAATGCAGCAGCTTTGGGGCAGAAAGCTGCCTAATTTCAGCTTCTATCGCCGCAAGCACCGCTTCAGGGGGCTTCCCGAGAGCCACAGTGAGCGGCAGCTAAGACAAAGTAGAGCGAGGTTAATCCCAGCAGTGGTGAAGTCAGAAGGTATTAGCGGATATTTAAATGAAAGGACCAGAGCACACCTGTTTAAAACCTCAGTGTGGGTGAACATGCATTATTTCTACAGCAGCTTTTTAAAGGTGATAAATGCAAACAGACAATGTTATGCATACCTGCCTACTCCATTTCTATATTCTATCTGTAGTTGAAGGCCATCTGACAGTGTGCTTTTGTTGTGGTGTTAACCCTAAGAAACAAAAAAACTCTGACATTGTAGTTAAATTTATATTTAATATAACTTACATCATTCACTTATTATTAATGCCATTGAGATAATCCTTTCACCTGTGTCTGTTGGTTGGTTGGTTTGTACGGATTTCAACCAAACTTGAAAGGAGGATGGGTCTCAGCCCATTACAGACCCCATTAAAGCTGTTGTAAATCATATTTGTTGTTATTATTATTATTATTATTATTATTAATATTATTATCATTAGTATTAATTAGCTGTACAGTCCAACATTAATCACTGTATGAGTGTATGGTCAGTAACCCATGTCTATCCTCCCACTGCTCACGCAGTGAAAAGAGAAAAGAAACCTTCTGGGATCCCTGCCCCGTTCATCTAATCAGGACAGAACTCTATAAAGAGGCAGTCCTGTCTGCTCATCAGCGCGCAGAGAGCAGGACCCTTCAGTTCCTGTTGGTACCCACACCGGCAGTGGCAGGACAGGGAAAGCTACCAACCCAGCTCTCCCGGTGATGGCTTATATTGCCAAACAAGCCAAGCAACAAAAGACACTTGAAGACAAGAAAGAGGCAAAGAGAAATGCCTGGGAAAAAAAAGATAGGAGTCGTGCAGGAGTGCTGATGTAGAGAGGTGGGAGGTGCTTGCTAACTAGAAACAGACAGGAAGCTAGCTTAAACAACAACGCTTATAGCAGCTTTAACTTTTGGTACAGATTTGGATAAGGATCCTGGGATTTTATCTCACTTTCTTTAACACTGCCAGACAGGACTATTTCTTTAATTTCTCAGGGAATATTGCATGGATCTTGAGGAAATGCTGATATCATCAGTATGAGTGGGTACAATTGGATGAAGATCCTAAATCTGGTGAGCTTAAATCACGGTTAAACAGTTAAGGGTGGTCTTAAATTAAGGGTGACCCAAATTCATATTGCATTGGGTTTGGGTGAATTAAAGGGGCGGGCCTTGGCAGAGGTATGCACTCTACTGAGTGTCTTTCCAGTTGTTCCAACCCAAAATATCTCACTTTAGGAGAAATGTCTGTACCCCTGACAGAAACACTAAAATTATGATTGTTCAAAAATTGTTGAATTTATTCTTCTCTACACTGTCAAACTCTGTTTCTGCATTACAGTCGTCATTCAGTAGGAGGCTAGTCTCAGTTGAATTTAGATGTGTGTGACCTGCATTTCGGTAGATCAAATTCTTAATTGTTGGTGATGTTAAATGTCTGTTTTTGACTCTAAGTGTTGTAAATATGGGTTAAATGAGTTTGACAGTTGCGGCAGACAAAAATAATTTCCAAAAGGATAATAAACAAAACTAACTCATAGACTGGACTATTTTAAAAAAACATACTTGATATAGAAAAATGTCAAGGAGAATAAGTGCTGCACAATTTTGTTCTTCAAAACCGGAGAACCCTGTTTTACAAACACTCATTCACCATTGCTTTCTAATTAATCTGCATCAGTGGCATCTGTCTGCAACACTCCAGCTAAAAACACACATGCACATTAGTGCACCCCATCACATCTGCCTTCTTTATTATCAACATATTATACCCTATTTTGGAAAACTCTGAATACACAGCCCTCCACTGCTTCTGAAACACTCACACACACACACATTCACCATGTGTAGCGAGAAGGGGAATCATGGGAGTTCATAGGTTAAGTACAGAAGCTGTCCAAATCAGTAGGTCAGCTGGCAGACAGAGGAAATGACGGGCTTAATGACTGGCTGTTGCTGCTGCTAATGACTGCCTGTGCACCGCTAGCTGGGTGGAAGAGGAGCCTGACTGACAGATGCACACACACACACACACATGCAGGTGCACTCTGACAAACACACTGACAGATTACAGATGAATCCAGCCCTCTGCCTCTCCTGTTCGATGAGCTGTAATTGGTGGTGAGACCAGACCATCGAGTCCTGAGCGGTGGAGGCCCTGCTCACTACTTTAACAGCCCATTAACTGTTATTAGAGGTTCCTCAGGGAGCTGTAAGGGTCACAACACACCGCTAAACGAGCCGAGATTAATAACCCATGAGATTTAATAGAAGAGTCAAATAATGTGTGACTCTGAAGAGGGTGAAAGGCTGATCAGAGGAGCCTAGAATTTAATATTAAACATTTGTTTTTACACTTTGAGTCATCTTTGTTGTATACTGGTCACAAAACTGCATGGATGTCTTTTTCAACTTTTTCTTCTATTGATGCTGCTTCTATAAATAATCAGGTGTTGGTTAAAAGATGGCTGTCATTGTTTATTATGCAGGAATTTCAGAGGGATTAATATCTTGATAAAAACAAAATATAAAGAAAAAAGAATTAAGAAAACGATGAAGAAATGGAAGAAGAGAGAAAAAGACAAAAAGACAAAAAAGATGAAGAAGAAAAAGTATTTGTACATATTTCTGTACGTACTATGATCATTTAAGGGCTTCACCTTCATGCTAAAATGTCCAAAAATGGTTTTGCTTGCAATGTAATGTTTTTACAAGACATCCTTCCACATCTTACAATGTCTCACTATAGCAAATGCTTGGTTTTTATGTTGGCCCGGGCACTTGTTTGTGCTTCTAAATATCATGACCTACTGTTGAGCAGTACACCAAATTCAGGTGTTTTGGTCAAATGCATCAAGAAAATAGGGTTCAAATACTGTGAGGGTTGAAATGCTGAGGCCTGCGACTGTATTTAATTTAAAGAAACAAGAAAGTGAAAACTGCATACATACACACACACACACACGCACACACACACACACACACACACACACACACAAACACACACACACACACACACACACACACACTTGTGCTGGGGAGCGAGGGGTTGAGCCGTTTGTTGGTAACAATCAAAGCAGCGATGCATGCCGTGTGACTAAGTGACTGTAACCCTCCAGACAGACCAGGACTCTGCCTGTTAGTGTGTGGCAACACCAAGATAGCTCATTACCCATTCTGTTCCAGTTGGATCTTAACCAGAGTTTTTGTTCCAGTGCAAATTCTGACATTTTAATATGCCAACAGAGAAATCAGCTCATTTGAATGTAGCTTGCTCGTTTATTGTTTCCTGAAGAAAATACGGGGGGGGGGAGTGAGAAAACTTTATTGATACTGTGAGTCGAAGGTAAAACAAAATCAACTTTAACAGGGTTTATGCAGTGTTCCCCGAGTTAAATGTAAGGAATTTATATTAGTACTTTCCAGCTGTATATAACAAAGACGTCACAGTAATATTCTCAATTAATTATTGTGACCCGAACTTCAAAAAGTGACATGGAAAATTAAATATAACTGAAGTTAATTTGTTAACATTTATGATATTCATCATCATTACTAAATGGTAAATGTAACATTAACTAAACTTTAATTTATAGCAACAAACAATGAAATGCTATATAAACTATTTATTAGCAACTGTAAAGGTTTCTAAACATCAGCTGCAACTTTCCAAAAAAAATATTTGCTTGATAATTGGTTTATAAATCATTTCATTGTTTGTCATCAGTTAAATAACTTGAAATAAATAAATTGTGGTTATCATAAGTGGTTCCATTCATTTCCATAGCGCTGACTGAAACAGATTAAACAGCCTATTGCCTGCACAATCCACTGCTGCACCAGTCTCAACATGTGTCCATGTCTACAGAAGAAAAAAACAGACCTTTTTTAAATGCCATTTGGGCAGGTGGACAATTCTTAAATAAAGATATAGCTCCTTCAATACTTGTTAACACACTCTAAGGCAGGGCTGCCCAAAGTAGGGCCAAAGTTGGTCCACTGCAAGGGTTCATTTGGCCCGCCAGATGTTTCTATATAATGTTTGTTATAAATGTTCTAAATATAATAATTTTCATACAGTTTCGTATTTAATAATGCTCTTTAAAAATGTGGGTTCCTAAATTATATACTAATTTTCATAGCATCTGAGCATAGCTGGCACAGTGAGAAAGACATTTTTTAATTATCATATTAGTATCTATATACTTTTAGTATATTACTGCACTGTGTATATTACAATTATGGCTGCAGTGATACTGTACAATTGTGAAAGGTGAATAGAGGGAATTTCCAGATGAGGGATCAACAACGTCTTATCTCACCATCTCCACACATCACTGCCTGGTAAAAACAAAGTATTCTTTTAAAAGCACAGAAAAGTTTCTACGTCTTAAGGAAACTAAAGAATGTTACATTCTAAAGTATGCCAAGTTCTTTTTACTTTTACAGAGGAGTAATAGAAATCATTCTGACTGGAAATATCACAAACTGGCATGGTTTATCACAGCTCAGGACAGGAAGGCTCTACAGCGGTTGATTAAAACCACCCCCAGAACATCACAGGTACCATCTACCAAGCATCGGCGAGGTGAGGCATCTATACAGAGCCCAGAGGATACTAAAAGACAACACCCGCCACAGTCCATTCACCCAGCTGCCACTTGGCAAAAGATACAGAATGCATTATACAACACAATAGTGATTGCTTTTAAGTTTCAATTTTTCAATCTTTTTTTTCCATATTACACTATAGCAAAAGGTATCTGTTAAATTACCTGAAACAGAATTTCAGTCAACATCTTGCAATCGGACAGCAATTCAAGTCAGTTCACAACAATTTCAGGTAACCACAGCAACAGAACATAGGCGCTTCACACTGAGTCAACAGTTAACTAAATGTTGAAACTAATTAACAACAAACAGCTGTTTAAAATGACTACAAATGAGTGGTAGTAGTCAGATTTCTTTATTTAATAAAAAACAACATAAAAGATTGCTTCTATTTTTTCATTCTTACTTTATCGACGGTAAAATTTACGACAAATTTACTTATTGTAAGTCACTTTGGACAAAAGATGGAGGTGAGGATGATACTGAAGTAAAGTTCAGACATACAGAGTAAATGTAATGCACCAGGCAGCATCAAGGAATGATGTTCGTCAGTCCCAGATCTTGCTTGAGCTGTTCTGTTGTGTGATATTAACAGAAACCTAAAAACCAATTAGAATGGTACAAAGTAGAGCGCATACCTATGCCAAGGCCCAACACTCCCGTTTGGTTCAATCAAGGCTATTCCAATATCAAACTCCATAGCCCTGTATCACTCTAAATGTTATATTACTGCTCAAACATATTGTAAGATTACCTGATCTGGACCAGCCAACGAATAAGACAACAAAACAAGACACAACATCTATTGTGTGATAATAGTACAAGCCATTCAAATACACTTGATTTTTTCATCAAAATCCATATATCATTCCCTGAGAAACCAAAATGATGGAAAACTCTCAATCTTGTAAAGTTAGTGAAAGTGAGAAAAGAAATGTAACCATTTAACCAGATCCACACCAGAAGTCAATGAGGTGAGACCAATCCTCCATCCAAGTTTCATGGAAGTCCTGGGTGGAGGAGGAGGAAACATTTGATATTCATTGGTCATGGCAATATGCACAACAGCTTAGATTTAAACACAGCGGCTTTTTTCCTTTGTTAATGGTCATGATATGATATGATATGATATGATATCATATCATATCATATCATATCATATCATATCATATCATATCATATGATGTGACATTCCTAAATCAGGACATTTCATTGTGCATTTCTGCTTAAATCTGGTACAACTAGAGGCGAGAGGCTGAGACAGAGACACCATCCACCCTGTTACAAGACACTGTAGCATCAAAATGAGGCTATAATGTTGCTTTAAATTTGTGGATTTGAAGCAGCCCTAATTTGAAAAGCACAGAAAACCACTATCATGTTGACATCACCTAAAGGCAAATCCTGAAGTTGCCCGAAATGTAAATAATAGAATGATGTAAAAACAGCTGGAAAAGTAAGCAGCGGTGGGAGAAATACTCAGATCCTACCACATTTGAGAAATACCACTTTTTTCTCAAAATGTACAAAAAGTAGTCGTTTTGCAGAATAATATATTGTGTTATCAGATAATAATATTATTATTTATGCCTTAATATGCACCTCACTTTAATGTTGCAGCTGGTAAAGTGGGGGCAACTTTTAATTACTTAAATACATCTCCAGGATCAATGCAGTCTTATCAACATATAATCATACATCATCATTTTTTTAAATTAGAGTATGTGCTCTGAATTTCTAAATAACATCAATGAGGTGTAGCAAAAAGTACAATATTTGCCTCTGAATTGTAGTGGAGTAGAAGTATGCAGTGGCAGAAGTGAAAATACTGCTGAATATAAGACAACAACCAGGATTTTGCATGAGATTTGGAACATTTCGTAATTTCCATCTTCAAATCCAACATTTACAATAAACAGAATTTTGAATGTTTTATGTCAAGTAATAAACCATCTATACGGTCTAATTATACTGCCACTTGCTGGATGAATTGATATCGTTTACTAATTGAGGGTACTTGCATCCCTGTAACCTTTGTTGTCTGCATTAATTAGAGATTTGCTCCAAATCTCTGAATGTTCTTCCACAACCCCAATATAACTGGACTTGTGCTAAAACAACTGCTTGGCCATCACAATCAACTGTAGCATCATATCATCTACATGTCACAAGTTATTTGATGACATTACCTTAAAAACTGCGGACCCAGAAATCAGAGCAACTTCTTCAATAACTGTGGAATGCATCACTGTTACAGACATTTATGCTTTAAGATTTTTTATTTTTTTTTTAAACGTCCATGATTTAATTTCTACTGTATTGAAATGCTTTGTTTTCCTTAACTTACCAGTAACTCCCTGTCAGGATCAACATCACCTACTTATAGTTTGTCATGAGTGACATCCAATTGAGAACTTTTAAGACACTTTCATTTTCATTTTGAATTTTGCGA
Source organism: Diplodus puntazzo (assembly GCA_963678695.2). Classification (NCBI taxonomy): domain Eukaryota; kingdom Metazoa; phylum Chordata; class Actinopteri; order Spariformes; family Sparidae; genus Diplodus; species Diplodus puntazzo. Next base: position 27,618,375 of record OZ023163.1, read on the forward strand.
TGAACGGTAAAGTAAACACTGTGCTCTAATTGCATTCTGTTTCATCAGGGCCACATGTGGCACAACAAGCCACAAGAAGTTAATTTTCATCTACTGAAGTGTATGAGAATATAAAATATCTAAAAGAACAAACAAACGATCCAATCAGCTCTGCGTTATGCTGCCATCTGTGACTGACAACTTACTGAAGAAGAAATACTGATTAAAGCATCAAGACGTATGGCATCATTTGCCAAGTTTAAATTAAATGCATCACCTTTGGCTGTCAACTGTGGTAAGAAAAAAAAAAAGTCAAATCTCTGCATTTAGGAAAAACAGATCGATTAAAAAGACAGGTGTGTCAAGATTTTCTTCCAGTGCAGGAATAGTTTTTTGTTGTTTTTAAGTTAAACACCCCCAAGTGAGAGAGGCAACTATTATACATGTACGTATATAAGACAACAATATATAATGGTATAAAGACAAGACTGCAGGAAACAACCTTGTAGGCACGTCAGATAGCGCATGAGATATAGAGACAATTAGTAAAGAGGAGAGAGGTCTGAGAGATACACAGAGAACTAAGTTAAGGAGAAGGGTGGAACAACAGACAATGGGAAAGAGATAAAGAGACAAAAACAAATGAACGACAGAAGAAATAATACACATCAACATCGTTCACGTAAATTGTCACAACTCACCGGTCTCCAAAACACAGGAAGACACTTCAGATCGAGCCTCGATCCTCATTAAATCAGGAACTAATCTGTAAGGCCAGAGACAGCAAACATTAAACGCACCCCAGTGACTTGTCATTATGAATTATTTCATCATTGTAACTTCAACAACAAATGTCACTGACCTAAATAAGGTAGAAGACAGTTTAAGATGTCAAGAAAATGGATTATCATCGCTTTGACTACATCTCAGGTGAGCGGGGTGAACGACCTGCCTGCACCCGTTTATCTTTCATCCTTACTGAGTCAACAAGTGAGGCTAAATTCACTTTGCACAAATGAAAGATAAAAGCACGGTTATTGCAAATGGTCTGACCTGTAATAGTCCACAGCAGCAGCCTTCCCAGGTGTCACTCAGGTAATAATCCAGCCGATCCGTGCAGGTAAAGTGTCCTTCAGCAGTCAGGTGCCCTCCTCCGAGACGCCCAAGCAGAGGAGCAGAGGATGAAAACAGTTAGCTGAAAACCTCTTCCTGCCCCTCGTAATCCTTCAGCACAATGATCCCTGCAGCATGTTTCATCTCCTCCTCTGCATCTTCATCTCTCCTCCAGACTCCTCCACGGAGCTGTTGCACCTCTGGATGTGGGGACTGGCCGGACGCACCTGCAGCAGGACGACAGGTAAGAGGAGATCAGCAGGCTTTAGTGCCGGTGAAACCATTCTCTCATCCCTCTTCACTCCTCAGCATCGACAACTCTGTCTGTTCCTCGGAGTGTCTCTGCCAAGAGTAGCCGGGCACAGCCGTCCTGTTTTGCCGCTCTTTGCCAAACACACAAACACACACACACGCACATACACAGAGGAGAGTGTTGTGTTTTTTTTGTTTTTTTTTTCAGCAGCCGAGCTAACCCTGAGCCGGGGCCCGGTCTGCCTTTGAGATGCTCTCTAGCCCACAAACACAAGACGGCTTTCATTATCTTGCCCGTCGCAGCGCAAGGCCTAGCTTCTAAAAGCTACTGATTTCTTTCTTCCCTTAGCCCCCTGCACAAAGGGAGGGCATTTTGTAAATTACTTGCTCGTTTCAGACCAACAAAAGGTACTTTCATTGAACCCTCCCCCCCCCCACTGCTCTCTCTCTCTATCCTCCCGCCATTTGATTTTGCTCAAATTTGATTACAAGGCTTGAAAAAGGAGAGGAAGAAAAGAGAAGAGGAAATAAGAAAGCCCCACAGATGGCGTGTTCATTCAGTGCTGTGAATGGCTTTATATGGGCTGCCTTTATACATGTGGCAATCCAAAGACGCTTCAGCCGCGCCACTAAAAAAAGAACTTGACAAAATTATTGGTTTGGCGGCTTTCTTACACGACTGACACGGGGAACTCTGAGAAAGAAAAGCCTGCCTTCTCTTTCTCTTCCTTTCTTTCGCTCTCCTTGTCTCTGCACCTCCCGCTCTCTCTAGGTCGTACACCTTCATCAAAACAAACTAAACGAGGTGTTTGATTGTGAGAGAAAGAGCGTGTTTGCCTGCCTTGAGTGTGTGTGTGTGTGTGTTGTCATATTAATAACCACCTGCCTCGGCCCTACACGAAGCCACATTCCAAGACAACAAAGTCGCACATTCAGCAAGAATGGACAGGAAGGAAATTATTAAAATGAGACACACTCAGACCACTAGATCTGATAGCACACCAACACAAACACACACACACACACACACACACACACACACACACACACACACACACACACACACCAAGCTCAAATCAAACAGCTCAGACTGAACTCAAAAACACTAGCCAACACAAAGCGCAGAGCGTTCTGTTCTCTCGCAGGCTATAATCCGGTTTCCACAATGGACCACTCACTCTGCACTTGTTTTCCTCAGGAGGATAATTATAGGTCTGTAGTCACACACACACACACACACACACACACACACACACACACACACACACACAGCTTTAGAGCTCCCATGCTTTCTCGCTAACACACACACACACACACACACACTATTGCAGTGGAGGACTTGCCAATATAGAGTGAACTATGACTTTTTACACCATTACCATATCGTTACACGCTACAGAATGTAGCATGAAGTGATGGTCTTGGACCAGGCGCGGCCTCTCTGGCTCGGAGCGACTAATGGACAGGGGTCAGTAAATTCATGGATCCTCTGGCCAGACATCAGAGTGCAGGTGGCAGGCTGTGTCATTCCTTCAGTGTAATAAAATGGCATCCATCACTGAGGTCAATCGGCCAAAACAACTGGACATCTTTTACAAACAGAGATTCAGTCTTTGTCTTCCTGATGTAAAGAGGATCAGAGAAAAATATGTGAATATGATATGGATAGTATTAAAATGTAACATGATTTTCAATGTTATGGGATAATATATTGGTTATAGGTGGAATTATGTTGGATGGATTATTGTTTTTTGAGGTTATGGGTATTTTTTAAGTGGATTATTTAAATGTATTTATTGAAATGTAATAAATGATTTGAATGATGAGTTGGGTTATATAGGGGAAGATGTTATATGATATGATGAGGAGTTTGTTGTAATTTGTATTTATAGTTAAGGAGAATTTGTATTTTTTTATGGTTATATTTTATGGTGGGTTGGGGGGGTATGGTTTTTATGGTTTGGTATGAGGGTGATGTGGGTGGGTTTGTTGGGGATGGTGGGTGGGTTGGTTAATTTAAAAATTAAATGGGGATGATATTTTTTAAATTTATAAAAGTGATAAAATGGTTAATTTTGATTAAAGTTGGGAAATTAAAATTAATAGTTAGGGAAAGAATGTAAGTTATGTATTTAAGTGATATGTGTATGGATAATATAATGGAATATTAATGATTTGTAGAGTGGGTGAGATTGTAAAATATTACATATAATGATGAAATTGTACTGATGTTAAGTGTGTCTCAATATTTAGACAGATGCTGTGTTCATTTACACAAAAGGCACAGCAGCTTAATTCCCAATACATCAATAGAATCAGGTCAGGATATACATTTGATTCATGTTATGTGTTCCTCTACACAGGTTCATACGGTGAAACTGTTTAGAGTAAAGCAGCCATCCTCCTGATAAATCCTGAGCTCCATCAGAGCTGTCTAAAACTGATTTACACTTTGTCCTATCAAGTTTATTACAACAGCTTTTAGTTTAAAATATATCTATACTTTGTCCCGTCAAGTTTATTACGTTTTGCTGGACTGTGGCACAATTGCTGTCTGCTGCCACAAGATATCAATTCACCATCAACCTCCTGACCACACCTCATTTTGTCCAAAGCAACTTTCAGTAATTCATACATACACTGACGGCGGTGGCTGTGCTGAGTATAACGCCAAAGGACACTTAGACATGCAGAACAGGGGAATCCAACCTGCAACCCCCCGATAACAAGACTATGGCTCTACCCCTGAGCCACACCCATGGGTGCACAGAGGGGAGTAATTACTTAGTGTGGCAACTAGGCCTGAAACACTTCGAAACACTTTTTCCAAAGCCATAGCAGATGGTTTATTCTACCGCTGTCACAGGCTGAGTAGTACTTTACTCCTAGGTGAACTAAAATCAGTGTACTCCAACTTCAATTATGAATCTTTCTCTCTGAAGACACCGAAAACTGACAAACCAAAAGTATAGCATAGCGTTGCAATTCCTTTATGTCATTTTCATCACTATCATAATGAATTTGCCATGAAATTCACTCTCATTAAATTATGTCACATAACATGGCGTAAGAAAATGAGTTTGGCAAACATTTATTTAAGAAGTCTGACTACAAACCTTCACAGAGTGCATTTCAAATGTTGTGGTCGTCATATTGCTACAGTATATTACCAACTGGCCAAACATTTTTTTAAACACTATTTTAAGAAAGGTTTTATACACCTAGAAAACCATAAAAAAAAACACATGAAAAATTGCTTCTGCATTATGGCAATATTCCACAGTCGTAAAACCAAATGTGCCTAAATCAAGTGAGTTTCATTTTGTGTGCATCTTTTGTGCATCATGTTGGATTACACACATCAGTATTTAACAGTATCATACAGCTTTAGTTACAAAAAAAAAAACTATTTTTCTTTCAAAATTTCATCCACGCACATACTTAATGTGGACGTCTTACACTAATAAACATTGCACATGAAGTTACTGCAGTTCTTGAAGCAGCTTGGTAAACTGAAATACTGTCCGTCCATCGTCGAATATTGTTTTAACAAAATGAAACCCTGAGCTGCGTAAACCCTCACACACACACACACACACACTGACACACACACACACACACACACACACACACACACACACACACACACATACACACACACACAGAGCTTCGGAGAGCAGAGATATAAGGCTGTAAAATGCGGACAGGACAGAACAGCTGCTCTCACAGCTTCCATATCTACCACTTTAGAGATATTAGTGCTACCAGCCGTCATCACCGGCCGACCCACATTACAATCTTACCTCCAACCTGCTTGACTGAGGTTCAACACAGCACATAGGAACACACTTTCTCAGCATGGTGATTTTCCTCTTCTTTTTTTTTTTCAAATGAGGACAATTTGATTCTGTTATTACGGATGAGGGCAGAGATTCCCTCCGTGGTCAGGGAACATTCATAATCAGCAGTTAGGTCTCCATCCAGAAACCTGAAGTAATTATTGTCTCAAGATAAAAACGGAAAGCAGGGGAGATTTTTTTTTTTTTTTTTAAAGGGGGAGAAAATAAACTAGAGATAGAAATGACCTTAATATTATTTCTTACTCTAGGCATTTCCAATAAGAGTATTCCATCGGAGGGTTTGATAAAAGGATTATGTGGCAAGCTTTATGCTGCTGGAGTCAAATCTGGATATGGAAGGAGAGCTGTTTGATTGAATAATTCTTGTTTCCTTTCTGCCAAGCTAGCAGTCCTCTTTGGGAAAAGTAAAAAATCAGCATTATGCCAGATTTACACATGTGCTCTGACTGTCTGTAGAAGTCTCTCTGCCTGTGCTGTATGTCTGGCTGTCTGCACGTTTGACTGTTTACATGTCTGTGTCTGGGAAAATGTAGAAACACACATTACAATAAACATATTTATTTTATGGCTGTTGATGACATTTTAAACAAGCACCGCTATGTCAGACAAGACAGTCCAACAAATATTGATAAGGCACAATGAAAAAAAAAAAGTGTTATTTTTTCTCTCCAGTAACCAGGAAAAGAACATTCACATAATAGAACATAGATACATTACATTATTTCTCTTAACATCAAGAGTAACAGTTTTACCTTAGCCACGAGATAAGAAAAGCAATCTTTCTGGACTCAAAGGGGCTCAAAAGTTATGATTTCCCAAAGTATGTTCCTAATCCAGCCCTTCCTCACCAGAAAAACAGCTGTATAGTTTGTCTGTGTGCCGTAAATGCAGCATGAGTAGCACCATTTTGACAGGTATATCTTATGTAAGGTCAAGTCCAGTTTGTTTATCGCTGGTACTCTCCAACAGTCACATGTCAGGTTTTGTGTTGTTTTAAGAATGGTCATATAATGTTGTCTCGAAAGTTATTGGTAATCTACATCTTTTTTGAATTTATGAGTGTTCACTATCTGAAACCAAAAGAACCAGGAAAAGAACTGGTACTTAGATTAGATATAAAACACAGAAAGTTTTTCAGCAAGAAACTGGAACTCCAATAATGATCACGCTGTTAATTTCTACTCAGCCCTGTAAAACTGACCCAGATTCGGTCCAATACTGTGGAAAAAATAAAAATAAGAATGAACTATCACCACTTTCACCATCAAGTGTCTTTTTAATAAACTGTGTTAACTTACTTCAATACTACCATGTATCTCATGGAAAGTCAAAAGTAAATAAAAACAAAACTAACAAAAAAGTGAGCATTCACGTAAGTTGTAAAATCAAATGATATCTTGTCGGTTTTTTTCTTTATATGCAGGGTAAAATTGCAAATCTACTTTAAAATCAGACTATTTCTGACTACTTTCAGAGCATATGACAATATTTTTATATTTCAACATGATTTACTGTTTGTACCATACCGCACATGACAAACACAACCGAAAACTAAATTGCAGCACAATGGAATTCACTGCTAGATAGGAAAGGAAAACAATGCCCAAAACATTTTTGGTCATTCAATGTAGGGTAGACCAGGTAGAGATAGGTTGGTTGGTTAGTGTGTGGTATGGGAAAATGAGGCTGAATCAGATTCCATTCATGGATGAATTTTGATTTACACTGTTAAAATAACAAAGCAATGCTCATCTGCTATTATCAGGCATCATCACTAGGGGGGCGCACTGTCGTAGAGGCGCTTGACCTCAGAGTTTAGTTATCATAACAGGGTTGTGACCTCATGACCTGCAGTCATTACTGCTGCCTGCTCCAATCAGCCCTCAAAAGCCCTGATAACGCCCTCTGGGAGAAAACAGGCTGTCGGAATAGAGGTGACATTAGATTTATGTATGCGTGTGTCAGTAATGTTACTGTGCATGCACGCTTCAGTGTGTGTGTATTTTATCATGCTCCTATACTTATAAGGACCAAGACATTGTCCCAGTAATAGAAACATGAGAAAGACCCTCCAAAGTGAGAATATTTTGATGCTGCTCACCTCCTGAAGGGCTTAGTTTAGGATTAGCTCTTTGCTTCAGGGTTAAGATCAGAATTAAGATGAAGTACAGGTGAGGAATGGGATTAAAATTAGAATAGTTCGGTGTTTTAACTTATGTTTACGTTAAATGGTTAGGTTGACAGACAGACTGGTGGAAGGGTTTGGGATTGAAAATTTAAAGTGAAACTCTTGCCAAAAAGCAACCCAGGCTTTATTTGTGATTGAATATGAGTCAAACCTTCATGTAAAAGAATAATTACGACGAAAGAGGCGCTTTTAAGATTTACTGTAGTTTTGCTTTCGGGCAAGCTAATTTTCAATGGAGTGCATGGGGCACTCTTACGCTAGCATCAAAATCGCTATTTTTAAAACAATAAGAAGGCTCGACACAACATGAAACTTTGCTCGTAGTATCACCAGGGTCTCTACACATGAACACGAGCATTGAGAACATTGTTTGTGTACACAGAGTTTACTAAAAAGAAGGTTTTTGAACGACTCACGTTAGCTGCTGCATCTCCGGCGCGCTCATCTCCGTCATGGCAGACAAAAAGTGGCGATCCCCCAGTGTGACCTAACAGGAAGGAGAGTAATGGTGGACCTCCTACCTTTTAGGCCGCACTCGGGGATCGACACTTTTTGTCTGCCATGACGGCGGCGTGCTGGAGATGCAGCAGCTAAGTCGGAGGTCGAAATTTCTGAGTCTGTCTTCCTGACTTCCAATCTAAATGCATCCCAGTGCGTTTTCTCAGGAAAACATGAAAGCCAGCAGCAAAAGGATGCTTGTATGACTAATCTTGGCCATTCCAAGTGCAACAACAACAGCCACACTGTTGTGATGCAGTCTATTCCAAAAATGTATGTAAACCAAAGACATTCCAAATCCCAATGAATATATCAAGTTTTTGAATTTCTTACCATTTTTTTTATTATTCAAAACTCAATTTAATTAAAACTCACATTTTTGATGCATATGCACACTCCCTTTTGAGTCTTCAGTCACATTCAGGCAAAACTCAAAACATAACATGAATCACTTGGCTCCCCTCGAAGGGAGATCAGTATACAGGGCCTAATACGTTGTCACGTCTCTGTAAAACCCGGCTGCCTCTTCTTTATCAGCTCACAGTGGTTTTCAGTCAATTAATTCCTAACGCAACCTCTTAAGTAAGTTAAAAATGTCTAACTTTTTGGACAGAGGCGTTAAAATTATTATAAGCAAGGAAATGGAGGATATCATACTAATGCACAGGATTACGAAAAAAAGAAGATATTTAAACATTAGACATTAAATTTGCATTTGATCAATTGCTCTTGATGAGATTAGCTGACCCCTTCACATCAGGGATTGAGCCATGAAAGAAGTTCATGTTGTGAAACTGTGAACATGCGCAGTAAAAGTACAACCTGTGGGGAAAAGGCAAAGTAAAAAGTCACTGAACGTTTTCAGCGTTTTTTTGTTTTGTTTTTTTTATCATCAGATTTGACTGATGATTCTATACATGCAGTTTTCATGTCCCAGTGACCACTGAAAGTAAAGTTATGACCCTCTTCCTATTCATTTGATAGCCTGGTTAGCCTGAAATAACTGCCCCGGGGTGCACTGCCAAGATGGCTGCCAAGTGGCAACACTGTGTCCCACAGGAAGTTAGCATAAAAGCAAATAAGCTAACAGTTCGGTGTATGCAAAGCTATATTACTGCACTTTTCCAAACATCCTTTCTTGGAGTGCAGGTTAACAAAGGACGATATAGTATGTCATCTTGAAGAGAAAAATTGGAGATCTGCAGGAAAATTGCCATCTGAACAGTTGCAGTAAGTTGCTTGTTTGGAGGGCCTGTTGCATCCACTGTCAAAACAACTTACCGTCTCTCCTTGTAATGTTTCTCATAAAGTTTGCAAAAATTATTTTTTCATTCATGTATAGGTCACACAGAAATACTTCCGACATGCACTGCATGCTTAAACTACCCCTGTAAACTTGATATATCAGACAATGAAAAGTGCTAATATGATTTGACAAACTGAGATATGTTGATTTTCCAAATTTACAAAATGAACAAAGCAGATGAATAAACCGATGATTTCCTTCAATTATATCATGCTTAATGTTTAATGATTTTTCTATTAGGTAAAGTTATTAGAAGTATCGATACTTCGTACATTTTCAATACCACATGTTTATGGCTGCACAGATTGTATCATTAAAAGCTAGTGGTATGTATTGAGTGACTTCTTCTGTTTCAGCACTGTGTTGTTAATTTAAAACAAAATTAAGAATTATCCAATTATGTTACCTCTGACTTCTGTCTTCTTTTTGCTGTGGTAACAACAGATGTATTCTGCAAAATTTTTTATACCATTTCAAAATTGTGGTATAGTGACAACCTTGGTGTCGGGAAGGTTCTCTAGTGAAGATATGTTGTTTTTGCCTTCATGCTCAAATACTAAATCTGATCTTAGTTGAGGAACTTGCACATAATTTAAGGGGGAAAAAGTGATTTGACTTACATGACTGTCAAGGCTGTCAGCAGTTCTGAGGCTGCTGAAGGCTCTGACAAAATAAATTAAAGCCCTTGAGTGGCTCCAGAAAGAATTTCAAATTGAGTTTTACAAGCCATCAGTTATGTGAGACTGTTTTTCACAGTTGCCTCTGACAAATGTTATTATTAAAAAGGTTTTGAGATTTTTCTCAGAAACATCTTCTTTTCTTTCCCCCACTGATGTCGAAATGCATTTCAAAAATCTGGATTCAAAATCAAAACAGTACATTATAAAGCTTGCTCCTTAACAAATCAATAGATATTATAATATCAAATCATAATTTAAAAAAACAGCATTAACAAGAAACTCTTTAGTTAACATGTTAAGGGTAGAAAATGAAGTACCTGTGTCAAAAAGCCATGTTCAAATGTATCATGTCAAAAAGCCAACAGGAGCACCACGCCTACTTGTAGAAATGAGTCGCTCATATGAAGCCACTCCAGAAAATGATTGGTTGGGAAAATAATCCCCTCACAAGAGGTCACAGCACCATCCATCGAAACTTGATTTTGAGCAAACTAGTAGGACAGTAGGAAAGGAGCTCATAACTTCCGTTACTTGTTTTTCTTAAAAGGGAAAGAACTGAGAAAATGTTGTTGAAAAAAGCAAAATTATTGACAGCTTCACCAAACTGCGCACGAGTATCTTCTGCAACAGAGTGTCAAGAACTTCTGATCCACCACATGACAAACTTTTATCAACATGTGTCCTTAAAGAATAAAGACCGCAGTGCAAAGCTCACTTTTGCATCAAAGCATGCAGGTCACCTCGGTCCACGTACATTTCAGCCTCCTCAGGGCACAATGCAAAAGTCAAACTCACAAAACACAATCAAAGGCAGCCCTTCATGAATCAAAACTTAATATTATCCTTCCTCATCTCCTCCGGCAGCCCCACAGTCTACCTCCTGAGTGGGGGGAAAAAAACACCCTCTCTGTCCCTAAAGTATCGTATTGTTATTCCTAATCACTCCTCTGAATCATAAACAATCTCACAACTTTTTTTTTTTTTTTTATTCAGCCCTCTCTGTTTATGCAGTTCCCAGAAGGCATTGCCTTTTAGACTCTCCCTCTCGGGCAGCAAAGACATCAGGAAAACAAATAGCGGCGGAAAACAAAACAAAACAAAGTCTCCTGAAATACCTTGCGGATGCCCAGAGGAAGGCGCTGGACAGACAGATGAGCAGATAGGTTTCCTCTGTCCTCCTCTCTCAGGCTGCCTCCTCTCTCGGCGTGCTGTGGAGAGTGACTGCTCACAGCCCGCCTGGCATATCTAATTAGAGCCAGGCTGTTGCCACTATCGGGCAGAGGATCTACCTCTCCAATCTCTCCTGACTCAATCTTCCCCATCTCTGATTTTCTTTTATATTTATGCTGGAATATTTAATTGTAGACAAAAGGTTACTCTGGGCTCTATTCATCGCACACAGGCAGAATAATCTCCTTTAAAAGGCTTGACATTTCAGGCTTTTCAAAAGGGGCTGAAAAAATTATATCCCCGCTTTTGTTAATCAATGAAGTAGAACTCCCCCGAACAAAAGAATTAAATTGCTTGGTTGGGTTAATAAAACACACAGAAATAGCTGCTTCCTGTGGGCTTTTGTGCTTGCCACTGGCTCCCCCCATATGCAACCAGCACTGTAATTCCATATGATTTGGGGGGCAAAACTCTCATTTCTCCACACAGTTGGCTTTTTAAATCCTATTGAATGAGCAGTCTGTGAGGCTGGCTGATTGGGACCTCTTGCCTGAGCCTGGCTGCCTGGCTGCCTGGCTGCCTGGCTAGCAGAACAGGCTCTCTCCATTCAAATATGACTTCCACTAAGGAGAGACAGCAGGTCCACTACAATTTACAATTTCTATACTGCCCCTGCCTCAGAAAAACATTGTAATTATGCAAATGATAGGGGCAATAATTAGGCCCTTCACTGTCCCATTGTGTTAGCTGCTGTCGCGTTTCAGTCCAATGGTAGGAGAGACTCAGCAGGGCACGTTCGGGTTGAAATTGCTCCTTACAGACAGCCTGCAGATGTTCACAGCATCTTCGCTCCTATAACTAGCCATCAATCCGAGCCAGGGTGCCTCTGCATACTGTTGCAACAGACTCTGGTTTAGCTGTGGGAAGAGCTGCCTGAGACTGTCACTGCAACATACAGCTTTATAAGCCAGCGGCCTGGTGGGATGTGATACGCTCCACTGCCGTCACTCCCTTTTATTACGAAAAAGCCCGACAACCTGTTTGTACTGTATGTTTTAGGGTGAGACTGATTATTGGCCTGGCTAATTATCAGGGCCAATAATCAGCATTTTTGCAACTATCTGTATCAGTGTTTTTTTGTGTTCGAATGCTAATAAAATAAATTGATTAAAAAATACTTTGGCTCTGAAGTCGCATCCTCTCTCCATCTGTAGTCACCAATCTGTGGTCTCGCTAATGTCCTGCCCACAACACTACTCTGATGGGTTTCACGTTACACCTTATAGGATATCAGTACTGAGTAATCCGAATCTGCAAAGTAACCGAATCAATTTAGGAGTAGAAGTATAAAGTAACAGACAGAATAGAAATATTGATATTAAGTACCTCGTTCATTGTAAATTGTACTTAAATATAGTACTTGAATAAATTATAGTGACATTCCATCACAAGCTATTCCTAAATTTTACACTAAAATGTGTATTATTCCTGCAATGTGTATATTGGTTCCAAAGAGTGGCTATGAGTCACCTTGATTACTTATAATCAGTTGACCTTGTATGTGTAGGATCACCATCATCGGCTGCATTACAATGAGAGTTCATAGGGGAATGAACAATCTTGCAGAGTGGGGCACAGAGAACGATCTATTGCTCAACGCCAGCAAAACAAAGGAGCTGATTGTTGATTTTAGAATAAAAGAGGCAAAGACACACCTTTGTCTACCTCAGTGGAGCTGAGGTGGAGCAGGTGAACAGTGTTGGGTTCCTTTGCATCCACATTACAGAGAACCTGTAACGGTCACCACACATTACCACCCTGATCAAAAAAAGCACAGAAAAGGCTCTACTTCTGACGGAAACTTAAGACGGTTGAATTCCTATGCAAAGTTTTGGTCAACTTTTACACAAGAGTGATAGAAAGCATCCCAACAAGAAACAGCTGTGCCCCCCGAAACAAATATTCAATAAATAATTAATTGTGTTCATGTATCAAACTTCCACTTTCAAATGATATCCTAGGATGAAGGATAACACTGATCGCCAAGATCATTTTGGCAAGTGGGACAGTCAGTCCGATCGCTGTATACTTAAATACTGCGGTGCCACTTGTGCTCGGCCTTTAGAGTGCAGGTACACTTTAAACATGGATCAAATCGAAGTTTTATAAATGAGACCCCAGGACAGGAAGGCTCTACAGCAGGTGATTAAAACTGCTCAGAATATCACTGGTACCCATCTAAAGCATCAGTGACATTGGTGAAGTGAAATGTCTCCACTATGAACTTTTTACTCTCATTAAACAATTTACTTTCATCAAAAAAAATTGTATTGCATACTGACAATTTACCTTCACAACCCATACTGACTGCAGAGGCCTGGATGTAAATTCCGTGTATTCCCTGCAGCTACCCTCTTCTTTCTGTGGATAACCGAACAAAAGCATTACACAACAGTTAAATTACCATTAGGTGACTTAGAGCAAGGGCATCACTTTTGAAATAAAAAATAATATTTTTCCTGTTTTAAATGGGGAGGAATACATAATTATGAATTCATGCTCAACAGATCACAACCTTATTGAGGTTCCCTTTGGAGGTTTTGAATTATACCAGTGGGTTAGGATGGCTTATGTTAGCTAATGATAGCAAACTTCAGTATGATATTGCTGTGTAGCTGACATGGCTAAGCTCTTTGATTGGACTGTTGATTATGCTGCTTATTAGAGCCGGACCCATACTGGATTTTTGTGGACACTGCCAATACAGATAATAAGAAGTACAAAATTCTAATACTGATATATTGGTCAATATTCATCGTCATACATATACATATACACAGTATGTGGGTATAAAACACTTGAAACAATGATATGTAATGGTAGCAGGTCATACAGTTTTTCAAACAACCTTATTGTCCAAAATGACATCACTGCAATGAAACAGTAGATGTGTGGCATCTTTTACTGCATTATGTGTTAAAAACAAATGCAATTTAAATGCGCACCATGCGCACAAGACAGCAGAGCATCATTTCCAGTTGGAAATAAGCTAGCGTTAACTAGCCGCATAAACATTAGCATTCTAGCAAATTACCGCGCAGCACATTTTTAGGGTGTTTACAGCTGACATTACGTTGCAGATAAGCATTTACAGACTAGCCTGTTGGAAATCCACGTATGTTTGACATACATGTGATCAGCTGTTGTGCCTTGAGAGTAGATCCAACATGTTGTTGCCTGGCTCTGCACACCATCTGAAATCTTCAGATGCTAGCTAAGCCAAAAGTAGCATTAAGCTAACCCATAGAAACCCAGCTCTTTCAAGTCAACATCCTTAAAATTCCCCTAACAGGGTTTCAGCCAGTTTAAACAAGTCAAATTCAAGACCTTTCAAAGACCTTTTTAAGACCATTTTGAACTAAATTTAAGACCTACACGAAGTACGAAAAAGTAAGGAAAAATGCAGTCCCAGAATTACTAGAAAAAAAACAAACAAAACACATTCATTGCCATCCACAGAGCAGCTCAAACAATGAAGAATGGAGTGAATGAGTGTGTGTCAGGGCTATTATAGCCTAGTTTTAAAATTTTCATTAGTTTTTATTTTAATTTAGTTTTTCAGTTTGTGTTTTCATTTTAGTTTAGTTTTAATTAGTTTAACAAGTGATCTAAGTAGTTTAAGTATAGTTTTTTATCTAGGAATTTAATTTTAGTTAATTATAATAACCCTGGTGCGCGCACACACACACACACACACACACAGTGTTCAAAATCGAAAGCACCTCCGCTTTCAACGTCGGAGTTCGGCCAAAGGTGGTTTGAATGTCGCTTAAGGCAGGCGGCAGAGGGGGCACAGAGTTCAGGTCGAGCAGAACTGGATGAAACTGGACCGGGAACTGGTGACAAAGGTGTACAGAAGTGTGTGATAGCACGACTTCGCTAGCTAACTGGTGTTTTTTACGATTTTGTGTGTGACACCAGCGCTTTCACACCGAGTGTGCCCAATTTGAGGGTCCTCTGGCAGATTCCGCTGTCGAAGTCGTTGCGGAACTGGCGAAGTGTTGTTGGCAAAATAAAACTTACGTTCCTGGATACTTCATACAGAAGAACACACGGAGCTGACTGTGAATCTCACCAACACATTTTCTCCAAACAAAAAAAAAAAGGCGATGACGGAAGCGGTAAATGAACGTACATATTTAAGACCTGTCTACATGCAATTTAAGACCTATATGCAAAATATGGACGTATTTAAGACTTTTTAAGGCCTAAAATTGAGATTGTCAAATTTAAGACTTTTTAAGACTTTTTAAGACTCCGCGGAAACCCTGCCTAAAAAAGTATTTTCAAACTTTTGCTTCCATAGAATTCTTTTAGAGGACTGGAAAACAGCTATGTCATGTGAGGCAGGTGAGGACAAATAGTCTCAAATGAAACAAATAATAATAATAAAATAATAATAATAATAATAATAATAATAATAATACAACCTACATCATATATATTAGTGTACAATTGTGATGTGCGAATGGCTTGAATTTATTTGGGTAGTAAGCTAGCTCGCATTCATACCAGCTACAAGCTCCCATTCGTACCAGCTACCAGTTCCTATTCGTACTAGCTACCAGTTCCTATTCTATCAGTTCCTATTCATACTAGCTATCAGTTCCTATTCGTACTAGCTACCAGTTCCTATTCTATCAGTTCCTATTCATACTAGCTATCAGTTCCTATTCGTACTAGCTACCAGTTCCTATTCTATCAGTTCCTATTCATACTAGCTATCAGTTCCTATTCGTACTAGCTACCAGTTCCTATTCATACTAGCAATCAGTTCCTATTCGTACCAGCTATCAGTTCCTATTCGACTAGCTACCAGTTCCTATTCATACTAGCTATCAGTTCATATTTGTACCAGCTATCAGTTCCTATTCGTACTATCATACTGATAGTATCAGTTCCTATTTGTACCAGTTACCAGTTCCTATTCATACTAGCTATCAGTTCCTATTCGTACCAGCTATCAGTTCCTATTCGTACTAGCTACCAGCTCCTATTCATACTAGCTATCAGTTCTTATTCGTACCAGCTATCAGTTCATATTCATACTAGCTACCAGTTCCTATTCATAGCTCTCAGTTCCTATTCGTACCAGCTATCAGTTCCTATTCGTACCAGCTAAGCAGTAAGTACCTAAGTACAAATCTTTCATCTCAACCTGATCTGTCATCTCAGACCTGAGCAGCTACACCAGCAGTACCAAATCTGACTGCAAGCCTTTCAACCAGAAATTTGGGCAACCAGCCAATCACTGGTTAACCAAACCAGCTTGAGGAAGCTGGCCAACCAGATAAATCCAGCAAGACCAGCTAATGACCAGCTAGGTTTTGAAGCTAGTTCTAGCTTGGTTCAAAAGCACATTTAAAGTGTTTACAGCTACATTACAAATAAACTTTCACAGACAATCTGTAAATGATTATTGTATTCTTGTATTAACATAAGCTAAAATTAGATAGTTTTGTAACTGTAGCTTTTAGCTTGAAACCCCAGTCACCCACAGCTGGCTTAGTTTAACCTAGCTAGCTTAATCATCTTTCATTAAAATAAAATAAATACAAATCTGGTTTTAATTACCATCAAATATTTTCTTGTCAAACTCCACCATCTTCTTCAGTAAATTTCATGAGTATGAGAACAGACACAGTTGTTCAATGTGGGACAGGTGAGGGGAACTCAATATTCTCGCAGGTGTGGCTGGCTGGATGTTCACTCCGCCTCCCCGCGAGGCTGCAGTCAAGTCGCGCCCTGATTGGACAGTTTGACCGGGGAGGAGGGACTAGCGCGTGTCGAGGTTTTACGACAGTTCTACGCCTTTTCCGGCAAAACATATGAACACCAGAGTGAGGAAAACATGAGAGGTCAAAAGTTATGGTCCTGATTTTGAACAGAAACGACACGTAACACACAGACATGGTAGGTCGGACTTGTTATTTACAAACGGTAACGACGATCTGAAAACGGTCGCACGATCGGTTGTCAGTCGATACGTCCGACAACGCTTATTCTGAACGGCTAAGCTAACGTTAGCTTACCCGTGTATGAACCAGCACGATGTGACCAAACATCTGATTTACTGCTGTAATTCCAAATAAACGAGGGGGGGGCGTTGACTGCTCAGGCTTCATAAGATGCCACAGCTCGGTCGTGTGCAATAATGTCTGTAGTGCAGCCTCGGGACAGCTCGTCATTATTGTTTTTCTGTGTATTTTTACAATGTTTTTGTGCTCTTCACCTGCTCTCTCTCTGTCTCTCTCTCTCTCTGCAGGCCAGTTCCATGGTGGCAGTGGGACTGGCTCTGGCAGCAGCTGGATTTGCAGGTCAGTAACTCCTATAAAAGCCATAACTTTTACAAAGGACGGAGGGAATGCTGCTCTCAGCCTGACACATATGTTAAGTGGAGGATGTGTAAATGTGAAACTGAGCTTCAGCTATTCAGTGGTGTGACCGCTCACCTTGACACAACTACAAGTTCAAAGTTAAGCTCCATGTTAATCTCTCCCCAGTCAGTATTGATTCACTTGCACTCTCTGTGTAAGTTTACATAAACATTTGTGCATTTAAGTCGTTTGTCATTTTTGCTTTTTATATATCCATGTGTACCCTTATTTCCACCCACTTGTATGTACAGTACATAGCATTTGAAGTTGAACCTGTCTTTGTCCAGTCAAGACATGTCAAGAACACTGAGATCAATTTCAAACCCTAGTCAGATTCCTTGGATGTGTACACAAAACACCAGGGACACACACATATATACACTGGGAAATGTATAACACTGGCTTTTTATCGCTATGGATAAGTAGAGATGATTATATCAAGTCACATAGTGCAGCATCTACACACAGTAAGCACCTTCACAGTTGGTGCAGTCAGTTGTCAATCAACTTGAATTTCTTTATCCTAATTATCCTTTTATTCTCTATACACTAATTTTATGATCTGTTGTCTTGTTGTTGAATGATGATGTTTATCGTGCAGCTGAGCAACTGAATTTCCCTCGGGATAAATAAAGTATTTATCTATCTATCTATCTATCTATCTATCTATCTATCTATCTATCAATACGTCGATTGTAATTGCAATATGATTCTTTGACCATATCATGCAGTCCTAACTTCCACTGATATTTTCTCCCCCTCCTCTTTGTCTCCCAGGTCGCTATGCCTTGCAGGCCATGAAGCAGATGGAGCCTCAGGTGAAACTGGCCCTTCAGAGTTTCCCCAAGACGGTAAGAACAGGTTGTTATTGTTTTTTCACAAGTAAGAATCAGTTAGCAGCCACGATGAGCTGCTAACTGTATATGTTGTTGCAGACTTTTGGAGGAGGGTTCTACAGAGGTGGATTTGAACCAAAGATGAACAAGAGAGAAGCCTCCCTGATTTTAGGTGTCAGGTATGTAACTACTCAGCCACCAGTTGCATGTCAATGTACATGCATTTAGCTTCACTTATCAGTACTATTAACACTGATTATTACAATAATAATTCACTGTTGTTGTTACTGTCCTTTCAGTCCAACAGCCAACAAGAATAAGATCAGAGAAGCCCATAGAAAACTAATGATCCTGAACCATCCAGACAGAGGTAAGTGAGGCTTCAAATTGAGGCCAAATCCCGGCTTCCTAGTGCGTTGGTTCGATAAAGGTGAAGAGTTTTGTGGAGTGATCAACAGAGCTGATGGTCGCAGCAGAAAACTAGCGTATACATGTGAAATTTAACCAATTTAACCATGTTTGTGTGCGTCACAGGTGGATCTCCCTACCTGGCAGCAAAGATAAATGAAGCAAAGGATTTGATGGACGGCCAGATGAAGAAATAGAAGTGAAGACCCAGATGATGACATAGTTAATGTGATTCCACACCGATCTCATCTATGACGTTGCACTGACCCACTTGAGCGATTACAAGATTTTTCTAACTGATTATCAAATAAAATCACTCTGTAATTAATGGGACTGTCCCTGGCTTGTTAATGCCATATTTTAAGTTTATTTTGTTTTCGTCTCTGAGGTTTTTAACGCCAGATGGGAACTTTTTGCATCCTTTTGGTGTAACGGCCACCTGTGAGTCAGTGTAGTGGTGAGGGGTCTGAGTTCACTTTCGGGTAAAAAGAAGAAACAAGTTAAGGGCTCAATTTGAACCATGTTTTCACAGTTAGGAATATTTTTGAATTTGAATATACTCTTTGAAAAGAGGTTGATTTCAGAATAATCTGCTGTTTCATCTACAGTCAGTCATGTAAACCAAAAGTCTGACATTTGAAATTAACTAATGAAACTATCCAATCATACTTGAAAGTTCTCTGTTGATCCCTTACACTGGAAATGGGCATTGAATAATCCTGATCAAACATACAGTTGGTAAGAACTGGTTAAATAAACAAGGTGACAATATGCATTGATTCCAGTGTGTATAGAGGCATTCTGTAAACTTTGTTTTACACTATAGTGTTCATAGTAACAATTTAGATGTTATGATAAAGACTTTGAGTCTGGTACCTTGAAAGTGCCTGAATTTGTCTCATGAGATGTTGTATGAACCCTGTACAAATAAAGAACAGCAACAGAGCACCATATTTGTAGAACTTCTGTCATATTACTTTTCATCAGAGAGACGAACACAGGCAAGTTTTAGATCTACATGGAAGATCAAGTTTATTTAAGAACTACCTGCATACAAAACATATTGCACATCAACCAACCAGAACGATCCATTAAAAAAAAAAAAACATACTGTAGTTGACCCAACAAAAACATTTGGGATGTGACAACTCTCAGTATTCCAAATTGTCATTTGTTTGAAAAGAAAACCCTAGGTAACGCATGTTTTAGTGTCAAGAAAAAGAAGAGCTTCTCTTGTTTCTGTTTTTTTTTCTTTTAAATACTGTACATTTCTTAAATAAATAAACCAAATAAATCTCCTTCCTTATTGGAACAGTCGTGACCAGTTTCCAGCCAGCCAGTCTGTGGAAGAACCATGAAAATGACATCATTGTCACCTGGGCTCGGTTTTCCAGAAACATCTCGTCACCAGGGTAGTCTGGTTCTTACAGCTCAAACAGGATTTTTGCAATTTGAGATTTTAATCTCAGATACAGCAAACATGCTTTGAGTCTCTTTTGAAGTAACTGGATTGCTCTCGTCATATTTGATATCACGACCTACCTGATGTTTAGCAACGAGACGTTTCAAGGAAACCCAGCGCTAATGGCTACATCTCTGTCCAGCAATAAACATTAACAGTTTCCAGACTCAACTACAATCAACTTTTTAACAGAAAACGTTTATGTTTCAGTGCAAAGAAAACAACTCTTCTATTGTTTTTCTTTTCCAGACACGCTGTAATAACATTTCCTCTCTGACTGAAGTGGTTGCATATTGAAAAACAGAAAGCAGCTATTGTCAAACTCTTCAACAGATACATATATAAAGGATAACTGGACTCATTTTCCCCACAAACATTAAGAATAAACACACCTGATTTTAAAAAGATATGTCTCTGAAATCCTTTCCATGTTTGCCTCCACCTGCCTGTGGTGCCATAAGGGTACGTGTGGACTGAGGAGACAACTCATCTGGTTCATCTGTGGCAGGCTATGGTCACCAAGTAACACAGAAATAAGTGAAAAGATTTCAGATGGTGTGCAGAGCCAGGCAACAACATGTTGAATCTACTCTCAAGGCACAACAGCTGATCACATGTATGTCAAACATACGTGGGTTTCCAACAAACCTATCTGCACTGTGGTACTGCCCATGCAGAACATTTAATTTACAAACTACTTCAGATGCACAAAACATCCTGAAAAAGGTTGTGGAAGCATCTTTTTAAGTCCTCCAAGTAAAAGGCTGACTTTTTTTTTCCTGGAACCCTGCTATGATATTATTTATATCAATAAAAAAGGAACTGCTGCATTCATACCACAGTATGGGTTTGAGTGGAATCCCTGTCTGCATTTTATAAATACTGCGTTCAGCCCGACCTCTCCCTGAGCTCTCAATGAAGAGTGGACTGAAAAGTACGATAAAGTAGATGTCTGTGAGTGTGTGTGTCTGTGTGTTTTGACTATCTTTGGCAAGCTCATACAGGAAGTACTATTGTACAAAAACGGTAGTAAAATGAATAGTTGGACAGAACACGTGTGTAAAGGGGAGGTTAAGGTTCAGACCTCTAAAATAGCGGAACAGGTTTCAAATATTTGTAAAGTAAAAAAAAGCAACAGTGCTTGTTGTATTTAAATGTTTTGTTTTTAAGGCTGCTCCACAGAGAAGGAGATTCAATCGAGAGCAGCCAAAGAATTTAAAATATTTGAAACCATTTCCTTTGCTCCAGTCTGACTAGGAGAGTCCATTTACAACGGGTTGTGGGTTAGAGTCCCCTTTGTAGGAGACTTTGGCGGGCCTCTCAGTGGAAGACGTAGGAGCACTGGTGGCATTGCTGCCCTCACTGTCGGCAGCATTGTTGTTGGAGCCATTGGTGGTGGCCGGGGCGGACGGCGGGCTGTTCTCAGCGATGGCATCCACCTGACCCTGAACAGAAACATAGGATAAACAAAAAATTACCTACTAATGAAATCAAACCAATTCAACATAGGTAGTCATACAACAAACTAGGATTGCCGCCTCACAGTTCTATGTCTGCACACCAGTTAAGTGGCAGTTCCTGAGCGATGGCATTGAATAATGGCCAATTATTAAATGTCATAACTTCAACCTTCTATCCTCTTTGACAATTATGTTAAATCTTATCATGATTATCACAAAATTGTTGAGCACTTTTGAGGTATCAAATTCACAAGAATGGGACATGATGACGTCACAGTGACCTTTGCCAACATAATCAAAATACTTCATCCTTGAGGCCAAGTGGACATTTGTGTCAGATTTGAAGAAATTCCCTCAAGGCATTCACTCAAGATATGGCTACATTCAGTGGTAAAAAAACAAGCTTTAAAACCAAAAGTTTAATAAGTGATCATCAAGCATCAAGAACTTTAATCAATCTTTATAAGGTATATCTCTTTTATTGGTAACAGGACATTTAGGTACTAACCACATCCTTATTTATCTTGGTGTCCTTGGTGGTCTGTCTGCTCTGAGATTCAGCCCTGGATATGTAGTCAGCCACGGTCACTGTACAAACAAGACAAAGAAAAAAAATGGTCATGACATTGTCTGTTTTCTTTACATAATTCCAGTCCAACAGTTCATTTTCTGTCTGGACCCTGTCTGGCACTCTGAAAGGAACTTTTCAGCACTTTCAGACTCTCTTCTTTTTGTGGTAGGCACTCGCCTAACTGGAGTCCTTGTACATGTGACATCCAACACAATATTACAGAAAAGTAATGTTAAAAGTTAAGGCTTACTATGACACACACCAGAAACAGAACTGCCGTTAGTGTCATTGACAGCCTGACAACATGAAAACAAACCTAGTAGTGTAGATGTTAGTAAATAAAAAAAAATACAAAGATGCATACTTTGCTTTGCACAGCAAACCACTGTTGAAAGCCAGCCAACCAACCACTTCACAGGGCAACACGCTCACTTACCAAGCAATGAAAGAAATCTAAACAATTTTAACAACTTTTTGGTTTAGTATGTCATTGGTGGCACACAAACAAACGCCAGGCCTGGTGCATATACTTTTAGACAAGCCTTTAGGTGCACAGTTTAAGAGAGGGGATTCTGG
This sequence comes from Diplodus puntazzo, assembly GCA_963678695.2. Lineage (NCBI taxonomy): Eukaryota > Metazoa > Chordata > Actinopteri > Spariformes > Sparidae > Diplodus > Diplodus puntazzo. The sequence continues at coordinate 27,641,171 of OZ023163.1, forward strand.
CAGTTGCTATGGTTACCTGGCTGCCTTTCCTCAGGCAGACGGATGCGACGACGTCGACTACGGTTACGACGCTGAGGTTTAGCCTCGGGCTCATCTAGGGGTGTGAGGTTGTCACAAAGAGAGGGATTTGGGGCTTAAAATGATTTTAAACCAGAGACCTGTCTTTGAACTGCACCTGTGCCTTTTACACCTACTCAAAGAAATGTATGATGGACTCTCTGATAAAGATATGCTGCGAAAGCACTGAGTGTTTAGTAACAAATGTGTCCTGACAACAATGTTTTACCTGTATCCCCTCTTTGAGTATTGTGATCGCATGAAGAAGTCCAGTAAAATGACTGATCTAGATAAATGAGACTTCCATACCTGTTCCATTTTCACTCATTGACGCGTTGTCTGACTCGCTCATGCCGTCCATCAGAGTGGCGTCCTCGTCTGTTCTGCGTCGCCGAGATCTTCTGCGTCGGTTGGCAGGCAGGTTGGACTCACTAGCGTCTGTATCAGCTGTCTGGTCTGTCTCTGTGTTTGTCTCCACGGCTCCATAAGCATTGTTGTCCTCATGGTCCCGAGGTCCTGCTGCAGTTTCATACAATTTACAGAACATAGGTTACAGTTAAGTCAAACTTCCATATGGCTTTTATAAGACGTAAATGTTTTTGGGGCTCTCTCTTTATCCCCATCAAAAGTGAATTTTACCAGAGCTGTTGTTGTATCCTCCCCTTCCTCCTCTTCCCCGTCCTCCAGTCCCTCCTCGGCCTCTGCCGGGTCCAATCCTCCTGCGACCATCTCTTTGTGGGCGCTGGCCTCGCTCCCTCTCCCTTCAAGTCAGTCAGTCAATAAATCAGTCAATCGTTAAAAAAAACAAATCGAAATGTTTATAGGCACAATATGCAGGACTTTCCTAAAAAAATAAAATAAACAATGTATAGACTCCGACAAAAGTAATGTCCCAGGTTATATCACTGTCTGAGGGCAGCACAAGCTACACACACACCCTCACAGAGCAGACAGTCAAACAGTGGACAGGATCAAGTGTGCACTTTGGCTGCAATCCGACAAAATCTAGAGTTAGGTGAAAGGTGTGGGTGTGTATTTGTTCTTTAGATTAGAACTGCCATGAAACAAATCAGGATATAATATTTTATTTCTCTGGTTCCTTGATTTGTTTTCACCAATGCCACTCCCATTTTTCATTGACTCTCTGAATTGCTCTGCCACCCCTGCTCCCTCTCTCTGTCTTGAGGGTTGAGCCGGGGAGGAAGTGGCTGATTTTGAATGCTGTGTTGACTAACAGCAACCGACAAATCCTATAAGTTATGTATTTAAACATAGGCATGCTCAACGCTATAAAATTCAATGAAAGAGATGCCGTCTTGCATATTTCATCAACTTAAAACACCAGCTACAGTTTGATAAAAAACAAATTACCTGTCCTGGTCCTCTCCAGCAAGGGACCAGTCACTGAGCTCATCCCTGCGCTCTGAATCTGTCTCAGAGGCATTGGACTGCTCTGAGTTGGTGCCTGGAAACATCAAACAGGAGGACAGAGACAGTCACACAGAAAGGTCCAGACAGATGCAAAAATCATCCTGTTTTGTTTCTCGTTTCTTGTACATTCTTACACAGACAACTTGTAATGCCACAATATCTGGCAGCAAACAAGATCTTTTGTTTTTTTATTATTTGCTTTTACAAACTGCCTACCATATCCAGTGCTGTAGCTGTGGCCTCTGCGCCCACGCCCCCGACCATTGTAAGAGCGAGTGGTATGTGAAGAGGACGAGGAAGCATTGGCACTGCCATCTCCTCTTTCCCCTCTCTCCCTGTCAGCTGGTCGGTGACCCTGAGTGATCTGACGTAACTGTTCATCAATCTGCATCCTCTCCAGACGAAGCTGTTCAACCTCCTGGAAGGACAAAATAAACCAGGGGTAATGGTCAGATTAAAGAGAAACAAAAATGACAAAAGGAAAGCCAGGAGCTGAAAACATGTGAGATTCTTTTTGACTTTGTCTGGATGAATATGCGTAGGCATCATACACACATCCACATCATATCCAGTGTGACTTGTGTTGCTCATTCTGAGTCTTGCTAGTCTTCTTCCCTGTGTAACAGCCACAATCTGCCTTAGCTCTTCCTCTAGCTGCTGGCCCTCCTCAAGAAGCTCCTCCATGTCCTACGGACACACGCACACGCACACACACACACGGTGCAAACGCACACGCACACGCACACACACACACGGTGCAAACACACAAAGCACCAACACAACATGCAAACATGCAAACAGCACAGGGTACACATTGATACATGCAAAGCGCAATTTGTATAAGAAGTGAAATACACAACACAGAACAGCAAAGTGATTATCAATGAAGATTATCAAAGGTTTAAGAAAGGTAAAATGTGCCACAAAACCATGTTTTAATGAAATTCTGTAGTTCTGCAAAGCTTGATCTCCAGATTAAATAAAACGAAATGCCACATCATCGTGATTTTACTAGTTTTCAATGACAATGAACATTGTGACTAAAAATGTAGGCATCCATAATATTAATGAATGATATGGCAATATCTGTGAAAATAATCACAATATCACTTTTCGCCATATCCTGCAGCCCTAATGCCGGCCTATACTTGAAACTGCAAGCTGACTAACTGTGACTGATGGAGCTGATGCATTCCATTTGATGCATGTGCATTGCGGAACCGCTCTGGTATGGTTTTGCCGGACAGCTGGAGTTGCAAAACTGAGGAGTTCCCACGAGAATTACAGAATTACACGAAAGCGCAGTCATATGTATGTGTTATAACACAATAACAAAAAGTGTTCCCAACCAAAGGATTAGAAGAAATGCTTGGATTTGTCTCTTTGTTTTAGATTTGTAAGCTGGCATCAACAAGGAGAGTTTTATTATGAGAATTAACCGAATGATATGTTGTTGTTTCGGTGTGTGACGTCCTCTCTGCTCTGTGCTAAATTTGGCTGAATGACAGCGTTGCACTCCGGCATCCGGCAGAAATAGCAGCCTTGCCTATCTGCTACAGAAGGCTCAGGACTGTCAGAGCTGCAGTGGAGTAGATATGTATTGCAGCAGAGCCAGTGGAAGAAACACATAGACTAGAGTGAAACCAGCTCCGTGGAGGAGGTGGAATTTAGGGGTTTGCCTCAAAATGGGATAAATTCAAAAAGACGCTTTCTCTGATACTAATTTGATTTATTTAACACAGAACCTACAATGGTGATCAATTAACTAGTCTGCCCCATGAGTCTGACATTTCCTGAATTTCCAGCATTTCATCATAAAAGTGGATAAAACTTTTATTATGTTACCTAAAAAAATCCTTGTAGTCACTGCAACAAACAAAAGTAATAGTTTTACATTTCATTGAGGGATATTGATGAGTAATAACTGATAACCAACATATATTTGCAGTAAAAAAAATTATAGCATAACCAGAATGGGATGTAATTAAATTTTATTTAATTAAGTAAAGTACTTAAATACAATGTTGCTTGTATTTTGTATTTCTATTTTGGATTGGTGGGATGCAAGAATAGCTTGGCCATTAATACCCAAGTATATAAAAGCAAATAGTGCTGCACGATATGCCAGGGGAAAAAAAAAAATAACATGCGATAATCTGAATAGATAGAGCCGTTACAATAAGTCCCAATTTAGTCAGAACATCAAATTAATTTTCAAATCAAATATAAAAATGATGATGTGACCTTTCCTGGTAATCATAATTTGAAAAAATTGTATGTTGGCACATTTTACTTTTATCAAGAAACTGCAACTCCTTTGATTTGGATATTGCACTTGTCTTATTTAGATAATATTCTGATTAATTATTCAGCTGTACAAGGTAGTTCTTTTGCATTTTTAATGTATGTAGTTTGTAGGTATCCTAAGTTGTTTATTAATCATATCAAATCATTATAATTACTGATTGTTTGCTCTACTTTCCCATCAGACATTTCTTTATTCCATGCACAGCACAAAATCAAAGTGTTACTGTTTAGATTTTGGCAAAGCTTATAAAGCGCTGTAGACATGCTAGTGGCCACATAAACTCAAGTTAGTATGTATGGAAATTATTCCATCTTGTGGTCATTGTTTCACTTCATGCTGCCACCTGAATTAAACACTGGTTAGCCAATAGACGCATGAGCAGGCTACCTGAAATGGTGGTAAACTGAAGCCGTGGCACAGAGTGAAAGCAAAGAATTGGCAAAAACAGGCATCAAAAACAAGGACCCCCCCCCCCGACTCAACAAACAGACACACATATTCATAGGTATCCTTACATTGAGATAAGAGATGTGGTACTCCAGCAAGACCTGGACATTGCCAATACTCTCCTTAGTACCGACAAAGGTGAATGGGACCATTCCCTGTGTCAACAAAACACAAAAACACAACACACATGTTAGTATGGGACTGATGAGGAAAGTGTCTACAACATTTGTATGGAGCAAAACAATAAAAAGAAACTTGTGACACTATATCAGCACTCTACAGCAGATTTATCAGAAAGAGTTAAGACGTGGCAGTAGCAGGCTTACTTCCTGTCGGGGCTGCTTGTTGTCATTGTCTCCTTCTATCCTGACTCTCACCACGCCGGACTTGTCCACAATCTCCTGGATGACCTTACCGTTCTTACCAATCACTTTGCCTGGAGACAGAGAGCAGGTAAAAGTTGAGAAGGGGACTTGAAACAATGAAACAGAGTTGCAAGTATAAAAGACTTTCATACATCAAACATGCTGTATTTGTCTGTCATGTGGAACCCTTGTGAACGTTAATCATAAAAGTTGTGAGAATTTCCCTGCTCAGACTGTAAATGTTTGTGTCTACATACCAACAAGGTTTCTGGGCACCTGAACAGAGTCTTCCAGAAATTCCAGGTAGCCCCTGGCCTTCTTCACGGCCTCTGCTGACTGAAAGACAAAACAGTATTGAAGAGAAGATGACTTGTTGCTCTACTTAACACAATGTAGGCAAAAATGGCGTACGGTACTCTTTGGACGAGAGAAAATACTGATTAGAAAACATTACAGGCACTCCAAAAAATATATATTATCTAAATATTTAAATTTAAAAGCCTATATTGTAATGGCTAAATTATTAAAAAAGGCAACCTATTTTGATCAAGGGGTCTTGGACCTCTGGTGAAGACTGAACAGTCGAACCTAATGGTCTCTTGCTTTTGTAACAACATAGGATTACTTTAGCTGTTATATGCTAAAGCCAACAATGAAAAAATTCACTCCTCCGGACAAATCCCTACCTCTCCATAAATCCGGAAAGTGCCTGTTTCCTCATCAAGCTCGATGGCAGTTACACCCGCCACTTTTCGTGCTTGCTGAATGTTGCTGCCATGGCTGCCAATGGCCAGGCCCATCAGATCCAGTCTCACCATAAACTCCTCCTGGAAGGATGACACCAGCTGCCTGGAGCTCTACACAAACCCAAGAGCCAAGTTTGATTTATTAGTTAACATTTTCAAGAACTTAATCTTTCAAACCAATGAACAAAAACTGAAATACATTTAAGTCATGAGTTAGTTGAAAGTGTCAAATATGTTATTGCGCTCAAAAGAAAAGTCAAGGACCAATATAACCTATTGTTTTCTTTCTCACTCCCATTATAAAAGGGACATATAAAAATTACGCTCTGCTTTTCGGGGACAGTATTATCAGTGTAACATAAAGCGAATTCTGTGGTGTGGAAACACTTCAGTTTCGAGGAGTCTGACTCGGAACAAACGAAGATATTGTGCAAGATATGTCACGTGACCGTCTCTGCACCTCAAGGGAACCCGACCAATTTATTTAACCATTTAAAATCCTCACACAGAGTAATACATGACCAAGCAGTGAAGGAACAAAAAAACTCAAAAATGAAAAGCTCCTCAACTCCTGTCACCGCCACACAGTCCTCAATTAAGGCACTTTACAGTGCCACCGCATATCCACCCAGCTCCCGCAGCCATAAAGAAATAACGGATGCTGTCACATACGTGATTGCCAAAGATATGTGCCCAATCAACACCTTTAGCGACCCGGGGTTCAATAAACTGATTAACACATTGGACAAGCGGTATGTGTTAACATCACGTCACCATTTCAGCAGAATTGCGCTGCCTGCCCGTTATGATAAATGTCGCGGAAAAGTTGCAAGAGAAGTGTCAACAGCATTATATTTTGCCACCACAATGGACCTATGGTCGGGTCGCACCTGGATAGTGTTTATTTTGTATTTTTAGATATTATTTAATTCATTTTATTGATACATTTTTTTTTCTTATTTATTTGCATTTTTGTTGTTTTTCAGTTCAAACTTAAAGTGTTAAAAGAAATACCAGTTCAAAGTTCAATAAGTGCTTGTTCTCAAATCAATGAATAATCGTCTTTAATAATCGAGATTACCATATCAATCAAAGTAATCGTGATTATGGTTTTTGCCATAATCGAGCAGCCCTAGTTCCTCCCCATCCCCACCATAACTAAACCATGCCGTTTTTGTTACCAACTGACCTCCAGGTGCTTTGTGGCCTCATGGTTGCGTGACATCAGCAACAGCTTGGTCCTGATGCTGCGCAGGTGCATGTCACTCAGCAACGACACACGCTTCACTGTCGCCTCATTGGTGGACTACAAACACACAAACACACATAGAGGTAATAAAAGAAAGAGTTAACATATGTTCAGTTGTGTTATCCACTGCATAAACATAGTGAGCAGGACAAAGTTGAGACATATCATGTAGTAGTCCAAATATTATTAAGTATTTAAATGCCACCACAGGCCAGTTACCACAATCACTAGTTGGCTGGTCTCAGGGCAGTATGAGATGCGACAGGCTCCGACTGCTTTCTTGAAGTCCTTATGGGCATTTTCATTCTGGCACCTGTTTTATGAGAAAAATTATGTTGAATTTCTGTTTGTAAACAAATTAAAAAATTTGGAAGGAGAGTGGGACTGAAGTAAACTTAAGATGAATTGCAAAGCTGTTAAGGTCCAGACAACGGGTAACACCTACAGAAAACTACATATACATATATATATATATATATATGTATATATACACACACACACATATATGGAGAACAAGCATGTGAATTTCAGATTTGTCTCTCCCTAAGGCTGGTTGTGTAACACTGCTGTACATACGCTTCTTGTAGATCCTGAGGAACGGGGACAGTGCACTTGTGAAAGGAGTTCTTGGTGATGGCCTTGTTAGGGTTGACTGGACGCAGACGGTCAAAGGTCACGATCTCATTGTAAGTGGCGTCGCAGGCAGCATATTCTATCACATAGAACTGAAAGAATCGACAGGCAAGATGTGTAAAATAAAACCTACAAAAATCAACATAAAAAAAATGGGCATGTTGATCTAAATAATTTTCAAAATAGCAGGTTTTAATTAGCGCTTTAATAATGTAACAGAACATTTGTAATTGTATTCATTTTCATGTAAATATAGAGAAATCTTCATGATGACCCGTACTCACATCTCCCTTCATCATGCGGACTTTGGCCAGCCACCAACCACCAGGCTCCTGATCATTGGCTCTGGAGAATATCTGACGGAAGATTAAGACCACGATAGAGTGAGACATTCAGAAACGGATGTAAGAGGAAACCAGCAAAGAAAAAAGTAAAAGTCGCTATGCCTGTTTCCTCCTTACCTCGACCTCCTCGCCCTCTCCGATGTCCTTCTTCCCTTCAGAGGGCGGTGGCAGCCTGACATCACTGAAGGGCACCTGGCGCTCTGGCTGCCAACTAAAAACAAGATGGTCATTTTTCTTCTAAATTTTGAACTTGGCATGTTTTATAAAATCAACTAGAATACAGGAGAAAGAGAGACTCACTTGTTCTCAAAGGCAATGGTGAGAGAGTCATCGTGGATATCTTTGACCAAGCCCTGTGGGACAGACAGACACACAGACAGAAGTAAACATGTGATTCTTCAAGCAAGCTCTCTCCTTTCAGTTCTGCTGGTTATCTAGAGTAACAGAGACTTTTGCTAAAGATGACTGTTCAATGGTTTTGGGAATCAAACATGAAACTCTTTTCAACCATTTGTTTTTGGTTTAGCAGCAAGACTGTCAGTGGCAGACATCTTAAAAGTTACGCAAATAAAACCTTTAAGAATGTGTTTAACTGCTGGAAAGATGGCCCTTGAGCAAAACTGAGCAAATATTTTGTGGTCCTACATCACCAGATAAACTACAGAAAAGGGGCTTTGATATTCCCATTTGGTCAAAAGGTAAAAAACCTACAATAGCTAGAATGCACTACACCACACAGGACCGACTACCAATGCTGCTGATGGGCGACATATTGTGAGTTAGGTGGTGCTTGGTTTTGACTTGGGAGTCCAGTTGTTTAAGCCTCTCTTTTCAAGACACAAAAACGATAAAGCGGCCATTTCAGGTTTAACTTTCTCTATTGCATGCTAAAATATCTTACGTCTTAGGACGTACAATCTGTTGTTGATACAACAGCCCTAAAATCTGCCAGATGACGCCTTTTGCATTCTTTGGTGGATTCTTGCTAGCGCAAGAGTGAGAGGCTCTGGGCGTAGGCAAAATCGAGAGAAGTTTACCATCATTCAGTTGCATAAATTACCAATATTGAAGTATCACAAAACTGGTTGAAAACCAGCAAACTTCCTGTTTAAGTATCTTCATAGCTGTAGTAGAGAAATACATAAAAGCCATGATCTCAATTTGTCACAAAGTGGCATGAATAATGCTTCCAATGTAGTGTTTGTGAGGAGCTGACTTGAATATATGCTCTTTTAGCTTTCAATTATGCATATCATTTTTCAAACATTGCCTGGTTACAGCTTCTAAAATGTGAGGACTCACTATGTTTTAAATAATACTAAAATGAATATCTTTGGGTTTTGGACTAACTTGGTCAGACAAAACATATGATTATATCTACTAAATTAGCATGGCATACTATTTTATAAAAAAAACCCTAACCCTAAAAAAAAAAAGTAAAACAAATGGCAAATGAATCAGCATTAAAATATAAACTCTATGCAGCCACATCATTTTCCACATCATAAATGAAATGCCAAGATTAGATGTAAATAACGTTATGATTGGCCATAAAGAAACACCCGAACTGAACATTTCCTTGGTGTTCAGGGACTCCAAAATATGTAATCAAAGCCATCTTGTGTGAAGGTGGGAGTCAGTTAAATAAGATGTTAACAGAGACCCAGAATCATAAAGCCATTTAACGCAAGACTTCAGGATCCACCCTGGGCATTGAACACAGTGACTCATGATACCAGTGCTGGGTAGACTGAGAGAGCAGTGAGGACAGTATCATATAGTTGTAAAGGAGTCATCTGAGGAATGAGGCCTTGGGGGTGGGGGAAGAAGAAGAAGAAGAAGAAGAAGAAGAAGAAGAAGAAGAAGAAGAAGAAGAAGGGAAGGGGCGTCTGTGGCAGAGGAGACGAGATGAGGAAAGAGGAAAGACAGACTAGGTTGAAGGAAAGGAGACGGGACTGTTACAGGCAGCAAGTCTAGAAATAGCTTTTAAGTCTACGGTATCAGTGACCCACTGCTGACATGCCAACTGGTCCAGATTGACAAGGAACAGCTGGCTCACACATACACATAGAAAAAATAGCTTCAGCGTGATAAAGTATCAAATAATAGACATCCGTTGGGCTGATACAGAGAGCTGACAATCGCTGTCAGAACTAGCCGAGTTTGTCCACAAAATATCACATACTGTAATGAGACACAGGGTCACATGATAAGGGATTTTAAAAGCTCATATTACAGATACACAACTCCATTGACCGAATAAATCATACAGAGTTAGAATGAGCTCCGACCACATTTCACTTGAGCCACATCTTTTGACGTCAACAGTTAGACAACTAGCAAGTTAGCTAACTTTTAGCTAGAGGAAGCTTCAACCGAACCTCAAGTAAAACGAATAAAAGCCTTTATCAGTGATATAGTCACACTACCGCGGTCATAATCATGTTATTTTCACTCTAAGAAGAAAGAAAGGTTGCTAAAAAGTGACAGTTGACGACGACTCGCGAGCGATGCTAGCTCAGCATGCTAATATTGGCTAGCATTGCTAGTACTAGCTAATAGCGACCAGTTGGTGGGTTCGGAGCGAGTCGAAAACTGTTGTTGTGGACCATGACAGTCCGGCCAAAATACTGTGTCGTGTAGCGTGATTTCGTGTCTGTTGCTGGATAGATAAGTCGGTATTTACCTTGTAATAAGCCCCGTTGGAGCCACGGACCTCCACCGCCAGTTCTTCCATATTGGACACGCAAAGGATGTTGGGACGACAGGTGCTCCTGAAAGCATCAGGGGTGAAGTTTGAGGAGTGGAGAGGTGACTGCTGCACGGCGGCGGTGTGTCTGCTGCTCACTGACTGTTGAACCAAGATGTGTATAAATGTAAGTTGCTTCCGCGTTTAATTGTGTTTAGTGAAGCTTCATCTGACATCATATTGTTGTATTTTAGTTGTTTTAGAGAGCGTAATAAAGGTTAACTCCAACAAACAATCGTATTCATCAGTCCACAACCTGCTGACAGTGATGGAATGTAGATTTACTCTAGAACTGTAGGTAAGCACAATTTTGAGGCACTTGTATAGTTTACTTGAGTATTTCCATTTTCTGGTGCTGTATGGCCTACTTCCACCTCACTACATATAGGCGCATACTCAACTTTACTCCAATGGATTTATCTAATAACTTTACTTGTTACTACTTTTCAGACTGAATATTTGACTTCAATTACAGCAAAAATGCTGAAATAATAGACCAAGTAGAAAATCAGTCAACGCCTAGTGTGCAGTTTATACATAAGTTGACTTTTACTCTTCTTCTTTATCTGATAACATTAGTCACTAGTTACTTTTCACAACATGCAGCAGCAATCTGATAAAAAAAAAAATCCAATAATCACAAAAATGCTGTCGATAATCAGTCAACATCTAGTGTTGGTGCTATTTGTTTGTTGGTAGTTTTATGAAGTAAAACACACGATATCTCTACTTTTACTAAAGCATGACTTTTGGTTTCCTTATGTAACACTGCCTGCCAGACTAGTATCACACAGTATCTGTAACTTACAGTGGTGGACAGTAACTAAGTACATTTACTTTTGTTGTACCTTTTTCCGTTTTCCATTTCATCCTTCTGATCAACTCAAATCCAGAGGCAAATACACAATGACTCTTACTCTGCAGATTCAGACTGATTAATGAAACTAAAACAAACAAGCAAATGATGATGTTTTATTAGAGACTAAAGGATAAGTTCACCCAAAAATAAAAATTCAATCATTGGAAAGTCGAGTGAAATTTTGTAGTCCACAAAACAGTTTTTGAAGCGTGACAACAAAACAGCCATGCAGCATTCTCCGAAACGATTTAAGTAATTGGGGACATGTTTTAAAGCATAGAAAGCAAATGAAAAAAATGCTCCATACAGTTCATCCAGTGTAATCAAAATCTCCAAAAGCCCAGAAAATCCCAAACTGATTGACTCTTTACTTTAGTTTTAATGCATTTGATGAGAATTATCGATCGCAACATCACAAGACTCATTTCGACCAATCCAGTGCACGTGACGCAGTGGAGACATAAGATGGGAACAGACAGAGAGGGAGACTGGACTGGGGAGAAAAGGTGTGTTGGTGTCTCGTATCTGCAGAGACCCTGCAGCCCTCTGCCTGGATTTTCTTGTTTTCTCACTTTGTTGCTGCTCAGGAAGCTTGACAAACATTTACCAATGCTGCTATTTGATGTCCTGGGAATGAGACTCAATCAACAATCAACTGTCTTCTTGGTGCATTTAGGATCAGCTCAGACAAATACAGCTGATTCTAGCTTTAAGATTATTGGTCTTTGAATTTTATTGATATGAAGAGAGGTTCGGTTAGCTTTGCACAGAAATGGCCAGTAACAAATTCCTTCAGCGGGAAGCTTTTAACTCTGAGCACATTTCAGAGCCTGTACTTTATTTCTTTTAGTGGAGTAAAGAAGTTAAATCAGTGCTTCTACTTTTTACCAGAGTTTTTTTATTACACAAGTATCTGTATTTGTGTGATAACTTGAGTGAAGAATGTGTGGACTTTTGCCACCTCTTATTGTAGCATCTCAACTTAATTGATATGCTGTTGCACCATGTGGACAAACATTTTTTCTCATACTGAGACACTTAATTTTGATGTTCCTGTTATTATGTTACTGTCATTTGGTTGCACTGATGCAGAATAGGATATAGAATCACTGCAATCACGATTGTTTATTTGATGCGTTAAAACCAGTCAAATCTACTGTTGCAAATGATTATTAAACTGTATCACACTCATTTTTATTCTCTATTTCCCTCTAGTAAAATGACGACCAGTTAAACCAATGGATAAAATGATCACCCGTCAAGTTTTGTCACATTTGGCTCATTTCACATCAGATTTTCACTTGTTCCCCACAGACGAATAATCCAGTGTGAAAGCTGTGAAATACAAAGCAACCACCTTCAAGGCTCAAACGTGCCAAAACATCACATTTTTAGACCAAAAGCACTTCACTGAAAATACCTCCAGCGTATGTCTCGTGTCGTCATTCATCTATGCAGCTCATGAATAGCTATGTAGAGGTAGGTGTTTTTCAGATTTATACTTTTGAGTGTATGTTCATTCACATTGACAAATTATTGGAGGGCTAGTCTAGAATAAAGGCACACTGAGCGCAGGAGTGAGTCGAACAGAGAGCAGACACTGGCTCATCTTTCAGAAACAACCACTGTGACACCTAGTGGCCAACAGTTATCCTCCTGGGGACTGATACTCTTTTGCATCAGATATTTATTCTGATTTGGTATCAACATGAGATACAAGCTCAATGGTAAAACGATCTTTAATGGGTCATATCTGTGTCAAATCAAGCTAAAATATAGACATTTATCACAGGAAACAATTTAAGCGATTTTGGATTCTCAGTGTGACATGACACGTTGTTTTAGGTCAGGTTGAGACACAAATTTTGGGTACGACCTAACATTAATGAACTGGAGAGAGGTTTTCAAATTCGAACAAAAAAGTACCAAACACCAAAATTCCAAATAAGTGACTGGAAGCAGCCGTCATTTCAGCATTGGACGGATGTTTAAATACACAGATAACTGTAGGAAAACACTCAAAGATGCACTGTGTAGTTTTGAAGAAGAAATTCAAACTCAGAACTGTAATGTTTCCAGTATTAATGAGGTAATAATACATACAGAAACAAAGTAAGGCCCTAAGTAACAGCATGAAATTGTGTTGTTTGTTTGTGTAGTTTTTTTTTTAAACAGAATTGTTTTTCAACAGAAACAAGAGTTATACATTTTACTAGCATATCAATAACACACAGAGAAAAAATTTAAAATAAAAGAATAATAAAAATAACTAAATAAATAAAACAGAATTCTGCATTCCATCCATTCTCAACAGAAATACCTTCCAACTGACCGCCCCCCTCTCTCGCCATGACATTACACACAGAAGCTTTTCACTATATTGTCCTATGTACAGACACGGTATTGATTAGTGTAGCCGTGTATAACAGTAACATCAACTTTAACCTTTCACAATAGTAGACAATGATACATTCAGTAAAATAAGTTGAGTTAAAACACTAACCCATAGCAGTATTGAAGCAATGAGTTACAAGAGAAAGACACCTATTAGTTTATTTTAGCTGGGTAAGGCCACTGCAGGGAGGACTGGCCTCTCAGCACTAACCTAGTCAATTCTCCAGGTAAGTAGTCAAGCAGAGGACACCTTTACATTTTAATAAAGGATCTCTCATCACCCTTCACAACTGCACTGATTCTTTCATGAGGGAAGACACTGAATATCTCCCTGTACCACAGTGTGGCAGTAGGTGGCTTATACTTGATCCAGTTAATCAAAATACATTTTCTGGCCAATAATAGTAATTTGTCACATAGTTTGAACTGTAAATGGGTTAGAGTCACCAACTTTGAGGAAAGGCCAAGAAGGAAAAGGCCTGAGTCTTTCTTACCCCTTACCCGAAAGATGCCACTCAGTTCTTGAGAAATTGCACCCAAAAATCTTTTAATCAGTTTACATTGCACAAAGTAATGATAGTAGGCTCCAATCTCGCTTTGACACGTATTACACAGAGGGGACGCCTTCCAGTCCATCTTATGGAGACGAAGACAGTTTGTTTATTTGGTATATTTATGTGTGAAAATTAATCAATGAAGATTTGTCTCCTCTGATTAAAGTGTCTTTCCCAAAACTACAAAGTACACCTTTTAAATAATCTTTAGAATAATCTTAATTATCATTTTAGGACTATATTTCTTTGTTCTGTTTATCTGTCTATTTTGTTTCACATACATAAACAGAAAACCAAGAGGAAATATGAAAATTAAGTACAAAAAAGTACATGTGAGGGGGTGGTAGAAACATACACTGGCTCATATGGAAACCACACCCAGATGTTATGAAAATGTCACAATATAAGTATAGAGTGAGAATTTAAATGCAGAATAAACTGACATATTAACAGTTTGAACATCAGCTCTTCAGAGTGAGCATTCATTCCTGCTCCAGATCAAATGATTTTGACAGCTGAAGATTTTTTTCTTTTTTTTTGTAAAGACAAAAACACAGAAGAATCCATTCACTTAACATTTAATTCCACAGTATTTCATGGAAAACAGACCACAGAGAGAGGAGGATGAAGATTCTGAGCCTGTCTAGTTGTGTAATTATTGAGTTATTAATACAAATAAAACTAGTTTAACTAAGTTAAATCCCTATATCTCACTTTAAAGACAAATGTATATATTTGAAGAATACTAATGTCAAAATTAGTCAACAACTGCAATGTATAAAAGAGAGGGGCATTTGGTGCAACAATGTTTGCAAAGGTCACTAATCGAACAGATTGAACAGATAAGTTGAAAAAGTACCGGTACTCACCCATACAATATTTCAGCATATTCAAAATGGATAACTGAAACAATAATATAGGAATGTTTTTAAGCATTTATTGTGTTCAAAACTTCTAATTTTCCAAAGAATCCCATTAGTCAACTTATTGCAACCAGAATATCGAATTTCCTCACTGTCATGCAAACAACATGAAATCAGACTTTTTCATATTACGTAACACAGCTTCAGTCTGATCAAATGAACTCTCGGTGATTCATACAGGCAAAAATTACCACTTAGCCTTATAGTATAACTCACATTCAACAGGTACATGTTTTGTCCTTTCTGTTAATACGAGGACAGATATAAATTGCTACAAACGAGGCACAAAATGTCCCCAAAACATTTTCATCATTGCCATGTTAAAACATAACAGCCAATCCTTTCCAAAAAAAGGATCTATTATAATATTTTTGTTTTTTCTACTACAACCTCTGGAGGAGCTGTATGAACAGTAATTACATGTGTACGTAAACAAAACAAACTGAAATAAAGAAAGTGGACATTACTGCCCAGAAACTGACATCTGGGTTGATACAATTTAATTGATTATATATTCAAATAAAGTAATTTGTAAAACAGCAAACAACCACGATCTGGTAAACACTGAAAACCTACCTGAGAGTATCCTTTATTATTATCACATAATGCAAGATGATCATCTCATATCACACCAAAAGCACATGACAAAGTCATTTTATCATGTGGATTTTGGCATTTGAAAGAAAATTGTTAATATATGCTGACATTTAAAACATTTTCAGGTTTTGCTGCTTTTGGCTCCCTGTTTTTAATATTCATGGTGAAGACAAGACATAGTGATTTCACTATACAAGTAAATACATGAAAAATGTAACAAGTAAACACTTCAGTATTATGTTGGTGTTTGTAAAAAGCTTTAACAGGCAGAGTAATTATTGCACAGCGGAATAAAGACAAATTATTTCAAAACAAATAAGAAATAAAACATCTTTGGGGATATTTTAAGGTTTGTATGATGTATTCTGACTGTGTGATGAGGCAGAGATGAACACAGCGTGTCTCTGTAGTGTTTGCACTGTGTGTGGTTCAGCGCGTGTGTGTGTGTGTGTGTGTGTGTGTGTGTGTGTGTGTGTGTGTGTGTGTGTGTGTGTGTGTGTGTGTGTGTGTGTGTGTGTGTGTGTGTGTGTGTGTGTGTGTGTGTGTGTGTGTGTGCGCAGCTCCGTGGTGAAAATATTCTGCTTGGTCTGAAGACATTACCACAGACCATCACAGTCTGCCTGATAGTCTGTTCTCACGTTCTGATTTAAACCAGTTTACCAATTCCATTATGCTAAGCCTGAACACTGGTTGGGAAATGATGAACGATTATGTGAAAAACATAATCTCCCTGCTGCACCATCACTGCAATATGACAGCCAAATTTCATTCATCCTATCCAATTTCTTCCTTATTTAAGGAAAGAAAATTACTGGTCCCAGTAATCAGATATGTAGCGAGGCTGTGTGCAAGAGTTAAGCCCACTCCCATTAGGCTTTCTGCCTTGCTCCTGCTGTAGTCAAATACATGCACATGCACATACACACACAAGCACACAAACACACACACACAGGAAGACAGATACACATGTTCCACATGTCTGACCCTCCTCAGTTCTCACATCCCCTTTCACCCGTTTCGAGGACTATTATTTGGCCTTGATATATTCTCTACAACATCATCCGTTAGTGATGCCAGTTTGAAACACAGTGTCCTTTAAGTGGTTTAGAGAGCTGCAGACAGGCAGCTCTCCCCCACACACACACACACACACACACACACACACACTTCAAAACTCTCCCTCCTCTTCGCTCCCTTCTTCTTCAAAAGGCCTGCACAAATGTTCTTTTTCCAAACAACAACATCATTTTTGAAATGGGGCTAAATTACATAAGAATGCAATTTTTTTCATCTCTGGCTGTGATTATCCTCTGACAAAAATCAAATGTAATGACGAGACATTATTTTTGCGCCGATATTCACTCCCCTTCTCTCTCTTTTTCTATCACCAGCGAGCTGCTACATTAAACAGCATGTAATTTATTGCAAATACACTCTGGATATCACACGTTCTTAGTCTCACAAACACAGGCAGGTGTATTGAGCCTATGACTGTTTGTTCCCCTCCACACATGCCCAATTTCTCCCTCCCATCGGGAATGCATTATAGGTGTAATTGAAAATTAGAAGTACATCTTTTCTTTTTTTCCGGCGAGTAATTTATCAGGCTTCATTGTTCCTGAGTGACACCTCCAGGGCCTGTTTCTAACAAGGAGCCTGGAGCACCGAGAGGCTTTCTGCTTGCCCAGGCCCCGCAGCGCTCTCTCTGCTTTGTCACTAATTGTGGCCTCCTCTCCACTGAATTGTTATTCGGGTAAAAGAGCTTGTTGGCTTGATGCAATGAAGCTGGCGGTGACGCTCTCACCATTATCAAAGATACTCTTGATCTTTTCAAAAGCAGGAAATAGATTTTTTTTTTTTTTCCCAAGCCCCTGTTCAATCACACAGGGGGTTGGCGGGGGAAAAAAGTAATTTGCAATGCGTCCATTAGTTCTTCATTAAAGCAAGATTAAATTGCACCTCAAATCACATCTGCCTTTTCTAGAGTAAAGGGTGACAGTTTTAGGGCCAAAACTAATTACTAGTGCCAATGAATGAGAGAGGAAAACAGGGCTGTTTTTACATGAGATAGTGTGGCCTGTCATTATATTCAGACTAATTCCACTCTGCCTGCTCTCTTAATGAGACCAGAACGTCCTCACATCTCTCTCTCTCTCTCTCTCTCTGTATCTGTATCTGCCCGCGCTCCAAATGTATAATTTTGATAGCACTTGGAGTTTGCATTAATTAATTTTTCTGCGAGACCTGCTACAAGTGCCAAATCTGTGATGTTCTGAATTATCATTTAGAGAGAAAGAAGAGACAGAGAGGCACAGAGACAGACAGACAGCTGAAGGAAAATAAAATTGAGACAAGCTAACTTTACCTCTGCTCCGCTTAAATTCAGTTCTCCGTCTTTGTCTTCTAGTTATGACACGTTTTAGTCCTGCTACAAGCGAATTAAATGTTTGTAGCTGTCTTGATTAAAAACACACATTTTGAAAATAAAACAAAAAGTACACAGATGCAGTAGCTGCATACAGTCATCACTACCTTGTGTGGGCATCAGATTTATTGTAGTAAAAGCACGAAACAAAACTTTGGAAACGCAACTTGGGCTTTTTGGCATTTTTATTCTATCCTAAACTCAAATTTTTGATCGTTTCAGTCTTGAAAAGGTGACATGAAGCTCTGCATGATGCTTCATAAAGACCTTACCGATCCTCGACAAACATCAAAAAGCAGTCATTTCTGTCAGTTTTTCGAGCAGCTCTTTGGTGTTAATAACATTAAAAAGTCATTGAAAAAGATTTTCAGGGCAGATTCTGATGCTTGCAATTAGCACAGAAGCCAACATCAATGATTTGTAAGGCCACACTATCAGCCTCATGGTCACTTGATGTATAGTAACAACCCAAGTTAAAAGCATGTTTTCTTTTGAATCAATTCTCAGTTTTTCTCTTGTCACAGCACTGCACTTATGCTCTGGTAAGGTTTAGGCACAAAAACCACTTGGTAAGGGTTCAGAAAACATCATGTTTTGGCTTAAAATGCCTTTTTGGTCGCCACAAACACAGCTGGAGATGTCCAAAGGTGTCGTTGAAAACATCGGTTTTGTTGCCACAAACAACGTGCTTTCTCACGTAGAGATGTTAAAGCACAGACTCGAACTGTGGTCACTGGCGTGGCAGCCATGTCGCCTGCAAGCCAGGTTATAAACATGTAATGTGAATGTGATATGACAAGTTTGGTGGAAATGTTTAGTAGTTTATGAAATGTACAAATACGATCGTATCTATGTTCTGCAGAAACTTCAACTGCATACATTTTATCCTGGCAACTGGGATGATTGTAAATCCGCACATTACATTTTTTCGTCATGAAGGACTTAAGTGCATTCAGTCGATTTTCTGCAGGACACACCTGAGTCACCATCTCTACCAGTAATGAAAACTCTGACAAATGTGCTGCAGCTCCATGAAAGAGTTTCATAGTTGTAATTTGCATCCTGTGCAGGAAAAGCTGCTTTATTTTCTAATTTTACTGCACCTCAACGCCAGTACAAATTCCTGGCTACTTCCAGTAAGTTGCTGTCTGCTACTTTGCGCGTCATCTGCAAACCACCCTGTTTTCCTGAACCTGGTGGTAAAAATCTGAGTGTAGAGTAATGCATATGGCCCGGCGCCCCGGCTCCTTTCTTCCTCTCCTCTCCTCTCAGCTCGGATCGACACACGCTCTTCTCCTGCGCTCGGGGTTGAGGGTGGTTAGATTAGTCTAAGAGCTGAGAGCAGCCAAGTCTCACAAACAGGATTTAGCATGTTGTCTCACAGTGGCAGCCCTGCCTGGGATCACATGGTACTGATGAGCCCTGGGGCATAACATGCTTATGGCAGATACACTGCGATTTACAGAGACAGGAGAAGTGCAGAGTACACCAACTTAACATGTGTGCATTTGTTAACAGTGCACAAAGTTGAGATGTTGGCATCTTTAAATGAGTCAACAATGTTGTGAGGCTTTACCTCTGCGCTGTGTATAAATCTCTTAATGCACATTACAGGCTTTTCAGAGTTGCTGGCTGATTAGCCCTCTCAAGACGATTTTTGCCATCCTTAAAATATTTTTTTTTCTACGTACAGTGCATTTTTCTCCTCGCAAGGTACCAAACCGCCTTTCCTTGCAAAAAAATATATATGCACTAGCACTAATTTTTTAAGCAGAGGAATCACCCCACTGGTTTCTGCTGAAGTGAGATTTGGCTGCAGAGACCACGGTGGTTCCAGAAATTCAAACCTCATACCATTCCAGGCTGGGCTTATCCTAAGCTTGTTAGTATGTGTGATGCCGGGACCGATAGGGACCTCTACATTACCATAACGCTGCTGAATTAACTATGATCTTCCACTGCACCGGGAGAAAAACTGGCCCACAGAAGTTTTGCAATATGCTGTGCAGGATATTATGATAACATGCTATAATAAATGTTTATAATCTACTTAGTGGAGGACCAGGGTTCAAATATGTTTCTATATTAGGCTTATTAATGCTCCCACAGATTTTCTGTTCCACCGAGTGAAATATGTGCACTTTGCCAGAAACGGAAAATAAAAGGTCTCAGAGGGATGATTAATTAAAGTGGAGATTGTGCACTGATACATTACACGACAGAGTGAAGTGCTGCAGTTAAAGTGTGGTCAACGCTGCATCAAACTAAACCACAAGGACGGTCACCGTCCCTGGTACAGTTTCTGAGAATTAAGGGGCTTGGTCCTACCGGAGTTCATATTCTACTGTTTCAGATAAATTCCACATCATCAGTTGTTTTAAAGCTTAAATATATGGGGTCAAT
Organism: Diplodus puntazzo; assembly: GCA_963678695.2. Lineage (NCBI taxonomy): Eukaryota > Metazoa > Chordata > Actinopteri > Spariformes > Sparidae > Diplodus > Diplodus puntazzo. Next base: position 27,661,655 of record OZ023163.1, read on the forward strand.
ATTCATACTTTTGGCTGTTTTGAGGTATAAATAATAAAAACAATTAACTGAGATTTTGTATTTTTGCTTTAAAGTGAAACTCTCGCCAAAAAGTAACCAAGGCTTTATTTGTGATTGACTATGAGTCAAACCTCCGTGTAAATGCATAATTACGACGAAAGAGGCACTTTTAAGATTTACCGTAGTTTAATTTTCGGGCAACCTAATTTTCAATGCAGTGCAGGGGCACTGGCACGCTAGCATCAAAATTGCTATTTTTAAAACACTAAGAAGGCTCGACACAACATGAAACTTTGCTCGTAGTATCACCAGGGTCTCTACACATGAACACGAGCATTGAGAACATTGTTTGTGTACACAAAGTTTACTAAAAAGAAGGTTTTGAACTACTCACCGTAGGAGCTGGATCTCCAGCGCGTCGCCGTCATGGCAGACAAAAAATGTCAATCCTCGAGATCGACCTAACAGGCAGGAGAGTAATGGTGGACCGCTCCTCAAGCCTGCCTGTTAGGTCGCACTCGGGGATCGACACTTTTGGCTAGCTAGTCTCTATAGCCCTTTTTAGATAGAAAACGCGGCACATTTGCCCCAAGGTAAGGGCGGCAATGTGCCGCTTGCCGCTACTACAACAAGCGGATACAACCAAACAGCTACAGAGACCGAGGCGAGCTAGCATCTCCCGGATCTCAGCGACTGTCCAGTTGCTCATGTTGACGTCCGCGGATGAAGTGATGGACTGACTGCTGTGATCAGCTGTTTCCTGGTTTTAAAACTCCCCAGCTGTGGGTCGCACAACAGTGCACGTCATCGACACCTCCGCCCATCTCACACAATAGCCTGGGATTTAGATAGCAATGGAGGCGGAAATAAGTGTACCCTCCGAGGCGGCAAATTGGCGGACCAAAACAGACCGCAAATTTGCCACCCTCTGTCTAAATCTGCAGACCTAGCCGCAAAAAGGATGGCCAAATTGGCGGCTTGCTGCCCAGTATAAAAATGGCTTATGCTATGCTAAGCTAACAGGATTTTAGTTGCAGCCCCATATGTACGCTGTATGAGCGGTATGGATCTTGTCACCTCACTGTCAGCAAGAATGGGGAAAAAGCATATTTACCAAAATGTCCAATGACTAGTGTAAACTGCAATGGGTGCAACAGTCGCCAAGATAAAATGTTGGCATTATATTAATAATGATTCTGCAAACCACAGATACGTCCAAATTTGTTGTCTGTCTATAAAACGTGTCATATCAAGTTCACATTACATTTTTATTAGCTGACTTTCTTGTCTGGAGGTGAAGGGAACAGTACTGGCGACAAGTCTGTATTTCAGTATTCTTAAGCGTGACACCGCTGGAGATTTTCTACAAGAGACCAAGGCGCTTGTAAGCGTGACACCACTGGATATTTGAGCCCTTGGGACAATTTCCAGCTATGTTTGTGTCAACCAAAACAGGTATTTAAAGCTAAACATGATGTTTTTCTAACCATAACCAAGTGGTCTTTGTGCCTATACCTAAAGAGAGCTTAAACACAGCATTGTTTCAAAAGAGACATAGAAAATTGAACCTAAAGAAATTTAAAGATCACTGGTGGACCCCCCCCATCAAAGGTGCAGATGGTAGATAAAACATGATTAAGTGCCCTCTGGGTTGCCCCTTCCGGTGGACAAAATGTGGTACCCTCTGTTCACTACAAATATACCATGACTTTCTGCGCACTGGTGCGCCCCTCTCCCCATGCATGTGGTGCCCTCTTATTTTTCGCCCCTGCCCCTCAAACATCCTGAGTCCACCACTGGTAAAGATGCAACTAAAAAGTGTAAAGTCTGGCGATTGGGTTGCACAAACTCTTGTGGTGTAGCATCACAGAACAGAACTTCACTGTTCTGACTGTATATAAATTAATAATCAATCACTGCAGCAGCTGAAAGTCCTCCTCTGACCTGCGCTGTTAATCTGACTGCCGGGTGAGTGTTACTGTAGAAATAGCATGAGGCCTGTACACATTCGAGACGTATTAGACGACACACTCCTAAAGTATCCTTATTATACCGCTCGTCTTATTTTGATAAACAGTAATTTGGTGTCATGGAGGACAGTGCGGAGTGAATGGGACTTGTCTGTCTATCTGCCTCTCTGCCATTCACACCATTTGTCTGTCGGGTTAAGACTCTCCTCTCTCCCTCTCTCTTTCTCCGTGTTGACACATATACATATCACACACCGGGATTAGCATGACGGTGACTGTAACAAACCTCTCTTTTGAAAAAAAAAAAAAAAGAAAGAGAGAAAAGGGGGGAAAAAGCACCCTATTCTATAGTGGAGGTGCCCAGCCAGAAAATAGCATACTTAGACAACAATGGCATGGTAAGTACCTTAGCAAGGATCAGCGCTGGCAGAGTGAAACACATTACAAAACAATGGCTGACTGCCTGCCTGCTTGGCTGCTTGGATGGCTGTCAGGAGCTTGCAGGGCTGCCATGAGCTGCCATGCTGTTATTTGTCAGGGGAAGAGAAAAGGAGACAGAGACGCACATCATCATCTCGCTCCTCATCGCCCGTAACGGCGAGTCTAATCCCGCCTGCAGACGGATCTCCCATGATCCCCCTCTGCAAAGTGTGGCGTGTGATGTTGTTCCACTACATGACAACAACATGAACGTGGATGCAGAGATGACAGGAGGGGATGTAAAAAGTGGCAGTTTGATGCGGTTTGGTCTTTGCATTATTGAGTTTAAAGAGAGCTTTAAAAACAGATACAGTGAGATAACACTCGCAAGTACAAGGAAATAGATGAGGGCTGGGCAATGTATAGGACAGTGGTCCTCAATAGGCGGCCCCCGGGCCGCATCTGGCCTGCTGCTGCCTATTTGTGGCCCCCCGAACTATTATTCCTTCACCAAGCGCAATCTTTAACTTTCACTTTCGTTTTTTAAGCAGTTCGCATATTGACATTTTGCCAGCTGTCGGAGACAAGATTGCATGAAAATGGCGTGTTCCAAGTTCACTACTAAAAGAAAAGTGGACAGTGAAAATCCGCAATTCGAAGAAGAATGGACTGAAAAATTTGCATTAAATCTCCCTCCAACCAGCACAAGACCCATGTGCTTAATATGCCAGGAGACTATAGCTGTGATGAAGCTTTCCAATTTGAATTTTTTTAAGCATTATGAGATGAAGCATAGGAATTTTGAAGAGAGACATTAAATCAAAATTCAGAGGTAAGAACAAAAAAAATGAATGCACTGTCATATGAAGTTGAAGCTATAGCTATGAAGCTATATTTATATTTATATATATATATATATATATATATATATATATATATATATATATATATATATATATAAAATTATACAGTATTGTTGCATGTGGCCTGACCGACCTCAATACATGGATGCCATACATGGATCTTTGTGGCCCTTTAAGATTTGTATTTGTATTTGTACCCCTGGTATAGGACATATATCGTTATAATGATGTCAGACTAATTGACTTAACTGTTGTTTTCCTGGTTTTAAAGGCTGCAATACAATAAATCGGTGTCATTTTCTGAACTTACCAGACTCTATTACTTGTTCTCAAACCTAAAACCTAAATCATAAGGTTTTTGATTGGATTCATTTGCCCAAATGTAGCATCTTTGAGTGCCTTTGAGGAGATTTCAAAATATCTGCAATATTTTAAGACAATATCAATCAGCTGTAAAATAGATGATTATAGATCAGCACTACATTCTAACAATGCTTATATAATTATGTTGTTACATTTTCTGGTTATAGCTTCTTAAAAGTGAAGATTGGAGGCTATCTTGGATTGGTCAGAGTTTTCTAGATGTCCCCTTGGTCTTGGGTTGCAGCAGTATACTAGTTTCAAGATGTACAACTTGATGGTTATCATAACGTGCATTATTTGCTTATCTAAGGTATTGAATTTGACTCATATCAGTGTTTATTTTATTTCAAGTTTAACGTCTGTCAGGACCTAATATTGTGTGAAATTATAACAAAGCGTTTGTTAACCTGAAAACCCCCCTCTGTTTTCATTCCCTTATGGACCACTGTAACTGATAGTGAATATAATTATCAGAATTGTTTAATATCGTGATATTTTCTGAAATCATATCGTTAAAACCCTACCTTGAATGGACCTTTTTCATATTAAACAATCCATCAAGTCATTGATATATGAAAATATTCCTTAGTTGTAGCACAAATACATACATAAAATAAGAGTAAAATATATATTTATACGAATGACGGAAACAGTCACACTAATGGCAGATTTTAGTGGGTTTTGAGGACAGAATTGGATAAAATAGAAACTGCTTTAATCACGCTGTAACAAAAAAAGATTAACAATCCAAAACAAATTAAAAAGCACAATCCTAATTTTTTTTTTTTATATAAAAATGACAAATAATCCTGTTGAATTATGCTAAAATAACACAGAGATTATCCAGCAATTATAAACCTCCATATCATGCGTTCAAAATTACACATTTACATTCCAATATTTTGATAGGATCTAAATCAGGAAGTCAAATATATTCCAGTTTTATTATTGGGCCAATAATGAGAAGAGATTGTTTAATGCAAGTTAAAAGAGGAAAAGGGCTTCTGTAAGTAGAGGGGGGAGGAGGAGGAGGAAGAGGAGGAGGAGGTGAGTGGGGGGGGAGAGGGGCGTTACTAATGATATAAGAGAAAATGTTGGAGCATCTCCTGGAAATCTGGCAGAAATCCTAATGTCGCTCCTGTCCCCCTTTTAATGCAAACCAAATGAGCCGGCACTGTAATAAGAAGCTTCCCAGAATTAGTTTCCGTTTGCAGAAAATTGCGAGGAAAAAAAAAAAAAACCCTGGTACTTTTATCTATGAATTTCACTCCAGCATAAGCGGCAAAAAAAAAAAAAAAAGAGAGAGAAAAAAAAAAGGCAGACCCTCCTCCGACATTATTTGGATGACGTTCCATCAGTAGCAGCAGCAAGAAATAACATTGTGCAAATTCTATGCATGTTAATGATAAATAGGAATCCACCTGCTCACAGATAAAATGAGTTTAATTTCCCCCCACCCACGCCCATGTGCCTGCCTGGCCTTTTAGAAATTACTTATGCACAGCTATTATTAAAAAAGGGCCAGAGCAAATGAGAAAGAAGCGCTATCTCTGCAGAGAGTGGCTGGGTTTAGACTGCTGCTGCTGCTACTGCTGCTGCTGCTGCTGCCAGGATTCTCTGCTTCACACAGTCAGCATTTCTTCCTCACATGCATGCACGTGCACAAACACAGACATACACACACACAGACTGATGCTTGTGCACACACGCCACACCTCCTTCTCAGCTCTCGTGGCAGCTCTGACCCTGTGTTTACTGAATTAGCCCAAATCCTTTTTTAGGGGGAGAGTTTTTGAAGTGTAATGGAATTTGCAAGCTTTGTGAGAACATCTATTTGTATGTGTGTGTCTGTCTGTCTATGCTAATATGCGATCGTGTAGCGGTGGGAGGATGTGCGCGTGTGCTCCGGCGTGCATTTGTACACTCGGACGTGCGTGCTTGTTTTGTATCCGAGTGTAATTTTGTTGTTGGAGGGAAATTTCCTTCGGTGTGTACAATGTGCTTGTCCCTGCACCTTCAGTGGAGCTGAGGATGTAACAATTGAATGCTGAAGGCTCGGAAAATATCAGTCATAAGTGGTGACTAGAATATTTATCTATGCATGGATAAAGAGGGAGGGGGGGGAAAAAAGCAAAATTGGGAAATGAAGGGAGAGAACATAGGCCAGGTGTAAAAAGAGTTTTTTTAAAAAAAAAAGAGGTCAGAGCAAGTGTGTTGTTGTACACAGGGTGCTGTACATGCTCTGCCACCTCTGCTCCATTAGCAAATCAACACATTCCTCTCATCTCTCACTTTGGCCTTGAACACTTCCAGAACATTCAGCCTTTTTATCCACGCCAGCTGAAGGATGTTCTGATTGCTCTCTCTCCAACCTGAACTCCTGCCTCTCTCTATTGCTCTGATTCAATAATGAGTGTGAGAAAAACAAAAAAACAACATCCACACTGGAACTCATTAGGTGCAAATAGAGAAAAAAAAGAAAAAAAACCTACATTGTAACTGAAATTGAATACTCGAAGGTGACATCCTGACATTGTGTGAAATTAAAAACTGCCTGGCTGCGGGGAAAGACAGCAGAGAGCGTTCACCTGCCAGCACAGGGCTGTGATGCAAAAACAATGTTTTCAGCTTTGCGCATTTTATATTGAAAAAAAAAAAACAGCCGCATGTAGGCAAGAATGCTGAGCGCTGAATGCCTCAAACGAAATGAAAGAAATAAAAGACACCATTATGCCATTATGCTGCGAGGAATAACTCTGAGGATACACAGAACAATGATGTTTGCATTTTGTCTTGGGGCGTCCTGCTGTGTGCGTGCTTTCTAATGACTGCTCACTGGGAGGAAAACGGCCCAGTGGGGGGTGTTAGGGCTCTAATAAGTAAGGGTTCACTCTCCACTTTGCGCACTCTCAGGGCAGCAATTATGTCAAAACAGTGTTTATAGTTGTAACAGTAAAGAATATTTTCTGTCCAGTGAAAACGCTTCCTCCTGTGCTTGACAGGTTTTTCTTTCTGCTCGAAGGCTGAAGTTGAAAATTACGGTGCCGCTTTGTGATGATGTCACCACGCAATGATATGCTATAGTTTACAAATACTGTGGTTATTATTATTACAGAGCGTGAGGACTGAACAGAAACCCTGGAGACGTACTATTGTGTTGACACGCTTCACTGTATGATGCCTGCAGTGTGTGGTTAAAGAAGGAATGATGTTTATTCTGTATGTTCACTGGGAATGTTAGGATTTGTATTTCACTGTGTAGCAACCTACAATGGATTTAATGCAAGAGCGGTTGCAAATCTGTTTTACTTTACATTAGAGGTCTAAAAAACATATCTGTGGTTACTATAAATGGATGATGGCATTTGTGGGTGTAACGAGGCAATAGCCAGGTGTTTGGGGTAACACCAACATTTAAAGGGGCTCTATATGACAGTGGAAGCAATTTATTATTCACTTTTTTGATTGTAGCGTGATGTGCAAAACGACTAACATCAGTTTAGAAATAGGTCAAATAATGACTGGCTTCTAACAAAACACTCCAGTTCCACAGAACCCGTTTAGAACCGGGGTAAAACAAGAGGAAAATAAAAACTAGGCGTAAAAAGTAAATCACTTCTTTACAATTTAAAGGTACTTTTGGTAAGAAAAGCCTATATTTGAGTCTCATTCCCCACTTGACAAAAACGCATTGAGGTGGCGGCGGAACCAAACAAAACATTCAAAGTATTTGTTCAAGTCGTTTACAAGATGAATCTACTTACCGTACAAACAGGACCTTTTCAACAAAGAGTAACCTGTTAACTAACAGAAAACGAGCATCATCTCGTCTGCCTACAACTGTATGAATGGACAAGGTTAAAATACATTCAAGCAGAAACTCAAAAATCTAATCAAATTCACCAGAGTTCCCCCAAAGGAACGCCCACGGATCACACAAAATAAATAAGAAAAATGCAAAAATAAATAAAGTTATGTAAAATAGCTACAACTGAATGTTAATATGATACAGTTAATCAAAACAATTACAAGCAGAGGATGGAAGTTTTAAGGTGTTTCTAGTTATTGATTTTCAAGGAGATGCTGTGTTTTGTTCCAGGAGTCAGTACACTAAAATCTACAAGCATTCTTTTTTTAAGACTTAAATCGTGGAAACGGAAGCAAGAGCCAATAGGTCTGATGAAGTCCACCTGAACGATTAAGTAGCTCTGACTGATCATCTAACGGCAGCAGTGTTATCGATAAGGAGACACCTGTAGCACGTCTTTCTTTGAGAGAAGACCACCCAACCTCATCGTACGGGATACAATGATAGGTACCGTCTACAGTAGCCCAGAATGGACCCAAGGAAACAAACAAACAAACAAAAAAAAACACTGGCTCTTTGTTTTTCACAATTTTAGCATCCACTATGTTCTCCTAGACTTTTGAGGGGAGGGCTAATCAGTTGGTTGTAATCTGCAACCTCGTCACTAGATGCCACTTTAAATCCTACACACTGTACCTTTAAAGACTGTCTGTGTTCAGATTGCCCTCAGGTTCTCCTGGACACTTCACACAGTGTCCAACAACATGACCATGTGAACCAAGTGTGCACGTTGGATTATAAAGCACCTATGCTTTTAACTTTTTTTTTTTTTCATTTTCCTCAGAGTAACAACGTCCATCAACACTGGACGATACGTGACATTAGTCTTTTCATTTGGTCTATAATGGAAAGGTGAAAGCAGATAGAGATGGTGCCAGACTGCCAGCATGACTGAATCTGCAGTCAGCCTTCATTTTCCCGACAAAATGTCATGCCCAGTGGCAGACAAAACAGAGGCTTACACAGAACCAATCTAAACAGGGATGGTGTCATTAATATATAGCCATTACATTTTGCTATCAACATTTCTACCCATCTTACACCGGCCCAAAAAACACCAAAACCAGCTGACATCTGGCTTTTGTGTGCAGTGTGAGTGTATACAATCAGGATCTACTCCTGGGTCATTTGAACGTGCAGAAGAAACAGGTTCTTATCGCCTCCACCCCAATCAGAATTGCAGCATATTTTTCCATCCATCTTGGTCAGTTTGTGCTGAGTTTGAAAGGGAGACTTTAAGTTGAAGACAGTTGAACCGCTGTCAGTGTCCTCTGTGTGATCAGCTGCCTGATTTGTACTGCACATGTGCAACGCTCAGAAGAGATGAGAAAAAAGCAAGAAGTGACTGATCAGCTCGGGAAAAAATGTGTCTAATTTCGGATTGTATTGATTATGACTTTTTAAAAGAAGTGTAACGTCTTCTGGATGCAGCTTTCTACTGCATCAAACTGCTGACTTTAGTGCGAAACTGGTTTCACTATTTTAAAAAAACAGTCTATTGTCAGCTTAAGTAACATTTTTAATGCAGGACGTTTAAATTTTTATGTTAAAGCACTACCTTTTTTTAATATTTACTGTGGGTTTTTGGTATTTTTACCTCAGTAAAGGATCTGAATACTTCCTCCAACACTGTTGTTGTATAAATTATGACAAAGACATTTCAATTTGATTTTTGTAGATTGTGGATGAACCCTGGGATATGTGTGCACGGGGATCGCCTTCCAAATGATGTCATCTGAACGTATTAATTCAGTTTTGAGCAAGCCAGTTGTCACATAAACGTGGCCCAAAACTGAAACTGAGCTGTTTTATGTACTGTGACCATGAAAGTGTCAAGACTGGGCTGACACCAGGGGGCTGAACACACTTCATGAATACGTTTTGTTTAAAGTTTAAAAAGGTTTCACCTTCAATGTAGTCTTGTTCGTCAACCTCCCTCCCATGGTGGCGACCTTCTGAAATGCACCTTAGGCTTGAGTGAACTTTTGGATTTCTCTGGTTTAAACATTGTAGGAAACACTTGGTAGTATAAGTGCATAACTCAACAAAATATATGACAAAGCTCTAGTCGTTTTTTTTGTAGCATTTAAAGGCATACTTTCTAGCTTTACAGTGTGGTATTCCAACCTTTACCTAAGTAAAGGATCTGAATAATTCCTCCATAACTGGATGAGCTGATGCCCAAAACCTCCTTCAGAACAGCTGTGGATGACTACAGAAATTATTTTAAAAACGTGTCTCCCCGTGGAAGAAGTCCAAGTCTCCGTGCCATATTGTGACAGCGCTGAGACGAGGGCCAGTGACAGCGGCAGGGTGAGAGTCTGATTGAATGGCAGCAGAGGACCGTACATCTTTAAATTCCTCATTATCCACTAACACACAGGCACCCACGTCTGCTCCTATTCCATTACTTACTCCTCCGTATTGTCATGCTCCGAGAATTCAATGTAGTGCCTTTTATTGTAGAAAATGAAAAATGTCATTTTCCTCTTCTCTCTCTCTCCCCCTCTCCTAACACTAATTTAAAATGTCTCATCTCCTTCTGCGTGTTCAACAGTCTGATTGCCTCAGTGCTGAAGAAAGAGGCCTAAGAGGAGGAATCCCCTCTCTTTGTGAAAAGGAGTCCAGGTGGGAGCTGAGGACGAGGACGAGGAGAATAGGGCAGGATGATTCACGGATGTGAGAATCTGCAGCTTCATCAGAGTCGGTCAAGCAGGACAGCTGCTGCTGCTGACCCCCCGAACTAGTGCAGAGACCCGCACCTCCGACGACTAAAGGTCTCCTTATTCGTTTCCCTCCAGCAGTCACAGCGCTCTCCCTGCCTATGTCGCTCTTTCTTTTCTTTCTCCACCACTTTTTCACTCTCAGCTTATTGCAGGGTCAGGACTTAACCTCCCAGAGAAATAAAGTCCTTCAGGCCTGCAGAAAAGGACAGTGAGGAGGTGCATCTGTGCCTGAAATGTAGTATACGCGAACACGTGTTTATGCTCGTCCATGAGTGGGTTAAAACCTTATCCAAACGAATGAATGAAAAATAACTTTGCCCTTCTTCACGAGGCGAAGAAGCAGCAACAGACGCTAACATGGTTGGTCTGTCGTCAGAAAAGCAGGTGATTAAAACCACCCAGAAAATCATTAGTGCCCATCCAAGAGCATCTACAAACAGCCCAGACCCACTAACACTCATCAAAGATCTAGCAGCACCAAAAGCTACGCGTCACCCGTTTCTTAGCCAGAAAGCTGCACTCGAACACAGCACAAAGACTACAGCTGATGGCTGATGTACAAGAAGAGATTCACTCCATACAACAAGGTGCCAATTGTCACTCAAAAAGGGAAAGACTCCAGACTGACCAATATCGCTAAAAAAAAAAAAAAGCCACTTTTAATCAAAAACATATCTGATAACAAGTTGGAAATGGCACTGGTGAACAGGTGGAATCCAAATTAAAGAGAAACCTCACTAAATGTGTAAAAAAAAATGGATACAAAGGCAGCTTTCAGTCAAGACACTGGCAAACAGAAGGCAACAAAAATAGAGGGAGCACACAGGGAAATCCGTGCATAAAGACCTACAAAAATACAAAGAAAAAATAATGATAAAGTACTAACTACAGAAGCACTGGGGACACGGGCGGGAACATGAGGAACAGTGCAGACACAGGACTGACGCAGGGACAACAGAACAGACAAACTGACGAAGAGAACGTAACAAACAGGCTTAAATAGACAGGGACTAACTGACAAATGAATAAGAAAAAAGGGGGGGAAAGGACAAAGAGAGGAAGTGAAAAGCAAAACAGGACACACAAGAAGAGAACCACAAAATAAAACAGGAAATACCTAAACCATCACACCAATGGGCTCCGTCACAGATTCTGCTTGTTCAGTCGGCTGGGTGGCTAAAGGCTGACCATCGGCCTGGTGTGTCAGGACCCTAAAAGACATCAAGCAACAGCATGGTCACCAATGTGATACAGAGTGAGTATCCGTTGTTGTACTGACAGACTACAGAGCAGCTTCTTTCCTCCATCTGAGACCCCTGAACTCATCCTCGGCACTCTAACCTAAAAAAATGTGAGTTTTATTTTTTACAATTGATGTATTATTCAATTATCCATTCATTAAATGTGCATTTTGGAACTACAACTAAAATCCTAATTGTATGATAATCATACAATTGATCTTGACTCTTGAACAACCATCACTGTTCTGTTTTGTGTATTTTCACCATTTGATTTTGATTATAAAAATGTTACCAGTGGTTAAGTTGTTGGCAATTTCTTTTTGTCTTTCTTGATTTTCTTTGTCTCACATGGTTGTTCACTGAATTTGAGTAAACTCTGTGTCCTGGCCTGTTGGTCGGACAGGAAAAGTACATTAAAAATTGACACATTTGGTTCTGGGTAATTGTGATGAGCATTTTCTCCATCCTCTGACGTTTTACTGACAAAACATTCATTAATTAATCGGGAAAATAATTATTAGCTGTGGCTCTGGTGGATTTTTATTTTTTTTTCTATCTATGTCTCATTACGTTCCAACCTCATGTTCCTTGGTTTGCCATACACATGATTTAAACATTTCTCCTTATTATATTGTGTTATGATTTTCAAACTTACAGAATAATGCAGTTCTTCTGCCGTTATTATTGTAATACAACAGTACCTCAATACTGCCGTTCTTGTTGCACCGAAAAGTTAAGAAAACAACTATTATGAGCCGGTGTGATGTGTGGAAGTAAAAACGGGTTTCAGACCTGGACAGGGGCCAGGATTACATTAAGGAGTGTATCAAACAATTGAATAAATACCATTTAATTTCAGTGATTCAGGGTCCAGAGTGAAATATGTTCCAGGAGGACAGATTTTCTAGCAGCAGCCCTGCTAGCAAGATGCCCCATCTTTATTAAAGCCACTACAATGAGCCAGACTGTCTGCTACTGATTCACTCACAGGTGGTTTAAAACATACATTTATGTACGATACAATTAGTTACTTAAACAAAGGCAGGCAGCTCCATCAGTATCGACAAGAAAGAGACTACCGAGTTCTGTCCTCTCGCCTAAAATCCACTGCTGGTGTCCAGACACAGTGCACCACTGCCCTCCAGTGGAGAGCTGCAGAACTGCAGATCTGAAGCCTCTCCAGGGTGGTGAGTGTTTCTTCTTTTATGGCACTGTTAAACATTTAGGTGCACTAACTCATGGGTCGGAGAAGGCAGATTTTTCTCAGAGGCAGAGGAGAGTCAATGTCTCTGTCAGGACCATAGAAAAAAACTGAGATTCTAAATACGACGGTGAAATAAATCTCAGAGACTTTGAGGCACACAGCACATTAAAACAAGTTTAAACAGCCTCTGAATATACAGAGCTGGTTCTTTTTTGTGTTACCGTGAATATCAAACTGGAGCAAAATACCGGTCGCTCAGTTTGGTGACAAGTGCAGTGACAACCTCAGTGTGAACAGTGGCTTCACAATGTGTACAGTCAGTACTGTGAATATACAGGACTGGGGAGTAGTGGAATACATATAACAAGATTCAGTAATTAGGATACAAAAAAAGGTGACTGTATTCCAATAAAGTTACATTAAAAAAAAAAAGCCTGGTCTTGTGAGAAAGTGAATACACATGTGTATTCTTACAGAAGACACACTCATTATTAAGATGAAATTAAAAGTAATCTTATTGATTTTTCTTTTCTCTTGTCTATATTTGCAATTGTTTGATATTAGGGTAATCCAAAAGTAGGGATAGTAATTAAGTTGCATTACTTATTAATATTGTGATATTGGATACTGACTACATTTGTTAAAGACGTAATTAGTAATTGTATCATAATACATTTTTTAAAGTACCCCTCTAAACCCTGTGAATATCTATGTGAATACTAAAAGGATGTCTAACTGAAGAAAGCTGCATCACCTGTGCTTTGTTGTCTGTGTTGAAATAAATGAGCAACTGCTAAGGACACAGCGACAACATAGTTTTACTTTTTGATGAACAATATCGGATTTTTGCCACTTTCTGACATGCTCATATTTTCCAAATCATTTAAGCCGATTTTGAGATTCCAATACTGATATATGCCGATATTTTTTCCACCTAATTTCACGTACAAAATTGTCAAAATCTACACATTCACTGGGTGAAATAAGAACATGACTTTGTCAACGGCTCACAATGCTGACACACAGTTAAAGCGTCATCAGGCCAATGTCAACATTTCATTTTTAGACCTTTATCAGCCGATACTGATGTTATGCAACCTTTGCGGTGACGAAACAAACATAAAATACATTTTTATTTTTTGCTCTTGATGGTACAGGTCTGTTGTCATTAACATCCAAACCAAGGGGTGATGTCAGATTTCTCCACCATTAAATTGCCTTGTTTGATATTTCTTTAAGGTTCAAATATATGATATTTTCTGGCCCTAGAAACAATAATTATAATCTAATAAACTAAGGATTGTAAGCCTCATTTATAATTCATAAAGACTAGCTTCACTTGTAAATATCTCCCAACGTTTTTGCGTCTACTTAGCACTCTGGAGTAAACCCTCATTGCATAGTGTAATGGCTGTAGAAACAAGGCATCAGCCTGCCCACTGGGCTCCATTTGTCCCATTTAAAATGTAGGCAGCATTACGGCACAAAGAAAGCACCTCTGCCACTGAGCCACCAAAACAGGTGTTTTGTTTTCCGCGGTCACTATACTCAGGTGATTGTAGTAATAATACTAATTGTGGAAGTTCGGATGGAGGAGGCAATGAAGTTGAAGAAGGAACTGACAGATACCGAGGTAAAACAAGAATGAGGAGACAGTCATTCACTCGATCGAGGGCGCTGGTGTTGTGTCACAGTTGGTTGCGTTACTGATTGGTGTTTACCACCAGGACATGAGACGGTCCAAAACTGGCATTTTTTCTGCCAGATCATTAAGCAACAAAACCTGCCAGACTATTAAAACAACCAGGTGTTTACTCCGCCTGTTCATGGAACTCAGATCAAGGTTTGTATGTCATCTTCTTACTTCTTCTTACCTTTGTTTTCTCCTTTAGACAATAAATGATGCTTGCAGTCGGCATGTTGCTAACGCTGCGTTTCTGCCAGTGGCGCTAACAGTAGCAACAGTAATAACATGGGGACACTGTGAGGGGAGAAAGCTTAAAAGTTCAATTCACCTTGATTCATTATTTGAATATATATTAAATGTCTAAATAACTCTTAAATCGTTTCAGGTTGGAAACATCAGACTTATTTGAATAGTTTGCTTAATTGCTGAAATTGCATCTGTTCGAGTGTCCAATAAATACACAAGAAGATACATCTAAAATGCCTATGAATGTCCTCCAGCTTACATTTAAAGGTGCACTCTGTAGTTTTGAGGAAGAAATTTCAATCTGAAGAGAAAGATCTTCATTTATTAATTTTTTTATGCCTAAAAAAACTATATAAACAAACTCTTTGTTTTCATGACTGAACAAACTGGTTAAACAAACTGACCTTAAAGAACAACACAGTTTCATACTGTTGTACTTTCTGTATATGTGGCGGACCCTGCCACCTTTCGAGCTTCACACAGTGTTCTGTGGACTTACTTTCCTCTGAAAACAGCTTTTGTATTATTACCTCATTCATTTTGTAAATGTTACAATTCTGAGTTTGAAATTCTTCCGCAAAACTAGATAGTGCCTTTAAATAATAATGATAACAATAATAATGACAATCTAATTTATACACTCTTCAGGGGCGTTATTGAAATATTTTGGAAGAAGCCTGTTGCGACATTGGACTTGGAATTCATTTGTCCATCTGTGTGTGTGCGTGTGTGCGTGTAGCGACAAACCATATATTGTTCAGGCCCACCAAACTCCGAGGCGATGCACACAATTATTATTACCATTATGAGATTACATCAGATGCAGGCGTTTTTGTACTTTCTATTTTAGATGAATTCAATGTTTGACATCTGTAATTGAAAGTGTGCAGCAAAATCACACTGCGTCCACATACCAGTCATTTTTGGCACACATAATGGCACCAGGATAATCCATGTGCTCAGTGATGCGTCTTGCTCAGGACCAAAAACTCCCGCCGTGCCTCTTTATGATGACCCATGGTGTGAGTGAGCACTCAGTGAGCCCAGAGCACAACGTCTGCAGGGTCTCCTGTAGTCAGTATTTATATAGATTAAGATGTCAGGCGAGTGAGACAGGAAGGACAGGATCAGTGTGTACAGTATGAGATGAAGAGGCTTCTGTATATTAGTGGTTAATCTGCCCTAACAAGATAGACTGGGACATGCAGCCTCTCCGCTGCATCACTGATGATGGAACCAGTAATGATGGAGGAGGAAAGAGAGAGGTTGGCAGCTAAGCCTGAAGTAAGCTACTTTGGCACGGGGCAACGCACGGCTGGTCGCATGTGTGTGTGTCCAGATATTTAATCAAATGTGTGTGACACCAAGTAGCTTAAAGCACCAATAAGCCATAATGCCACTTTGGGTTTAATTGGCTAAAGTTAAAGGGATGAGAGACAACTAGAAGTGATTCAGCATCTACAGAATACCAACATGGAAGTAAAGAGTTGGCTCCTAATATCTGACATCTATGGGTGGCCTTTATTATAGCTTCAACATTATTTTCCAGTTAAGGTGAAAGGGTCGGATAGCCCAAATCATAAAAAAAGGGGCTGAAAAAACAAACACTTTCTGACTTCGAATCTCCTGTCAACGTCCTCACACTCACTTTCTTTCCTAAAGCTGCTCAATATAACGGACAGCTTGAAAACCTTCAGTGTTTTGAAATCTAAGCAAACTTCATCTGTTGATAAGGGCCATGGTAAGACTTTTAGTGGAGATTTTTTTCTGTCACTAAGCTCAAAAATGAAATGTCAATCTCAGGTTTCTCACTCACCCCCTTTTTTAGTACGAAGCCAGCTAAACAGCTTTAGTTTTCTGGGTCCAGGTTGCCTAGGCTTGCACTTAATGTGTTTCTAATAAGGAGGAGGTGATAAAGATCTTTATTTGCTGTGCCCACAACATGACGAAAGGACATGAGTGGCCTCTCTGTGAGGCTCTACTCTGACACAGCTGGGCTTTAAGCTAAATGTTAAAGTTACCATGCTAACATGCTTACAAAGACAATGTTGACGTGTAGCAGGAAAAATGAATCGCGTCGTAGCATCCATATGGCTGATGAACACTAAAGCACAGCTGAGGTGAGGAGAAGGTTGTTAGATCTGCAGGGTTTTGATCATCATCCTCTGTAAACCATGAATATCTGCACTACAGTTTTATGGCAATCCACAAATAGCTATTGTAATCAGGAAAAAAAAAGTTAAAAAAATGTTAAATAAGTTGATTATTGTGATCTTTAGACTGATTCTTTATGTTGGGCCTTCTGGGGACGAGCTACTTTTAGAGGGCCGTAACACTGAAGGTCAATATGGACGGGGTTTATGCTGCATTCAAGCGCTCCTCTGATGGTCGCACTTCTCAAGTTGAGAAGTGGTTCTTTCAACGTTTCAGCGTGTTCATGCGCGTTATGTTGCAATGTGGGAGCAACATGGACACCAAAAAATGAGTTGTTTTGCATTTTATCACTCAGAGCGTTTAAAACAACACGTTGACAGCCGTTTCCAGTATTTGAGTGACAAGGAAGAGTCAAGAAAACGAAAGAATGACTGCACTGGTAAAACTTTCTTGCCATCAACCCAATTGCTGTGTCTCAATTCAGGGTCTGCATCCTTCGGAGGCCGCATTTGAAGGCCACTTACGTCACAACGCACGCCGTGCGAAGGCTGTCCCAATTTGAAGGCTCCTCCAAATGCACCCCACAATGCGGCCTTCAGTTACCTCTTTTTGGAGGATGCACTGCTACTATCCTTTGCGGCCTCCCATATCCCAGGATTCTTTGCACGGCCGAAAAAGGAAAAGAAAGAACGAAAATGGCGACATCACGTGGTGTAGATAGTCACTTTCGCGGGCCTGGTCGGCAAAAATCGCGGCGTAAGGGTAAGGGCGGGAACATCTGGTGACGCAACCAGGAAATGCTCTGAAGGCTAGTCTGTCCCATTTAACAACGGCTGACGCGGCCTTCGAGGTCTTTCCGAAGGACTTGCCTTCGAAGACTGCAAAAGGCCGGGTCCTGCGAAGGATGCAGACCCTGAATTGAGACACAGCAATAGTTTACCTTTATCCGCCATGTTTCAGCGCCACGAGACGTCAACAGAGGGCAACAAATGCTTTTTTATGATAATTCCAACAGCAAATGAACGCACATTTAGATCTGTTAAAAAGCTAAAAAGCTTGTCTGGATGGAGACTGTTTTTGTTCTTAAACACTACTTACAAGAATTCTCGACAAAGAAGCAAAGAGTTAGCACGCCTCAAAACAGTAACATGTTAAAAGTATCAAAGTTAAGTTGTGATCTGCGTGACAGACTTTAAACATTTTCAGGGGACCTACTTTCTAACAAAGAAATGATATGAAAGGAAACAAAAATCTCAAGCATCTCCAACAAAGAAGGATACAACCAGAAGTACCTGCATGGCTGGACACCACCACAGAAACATGTGAAAAATATGGAGATTTTGTCATTTGGGTGAAGCAACCCTTTGACAGGACCCCAGATCAGTGACTTGTGACGTTACCATTTCCTCTTTTAACTTTTGGACTTTCCCCAATTTTCTCCAGCAAAGTGATTGTGGGGGGGTAAAGCCGGACAAGCCAGCATTGCTGGCTCTTCCCTGGACATCAAACAGGCCCGGTACACAGTCGCTTCCATGCATGTTCAGGATCAATATCCTGCTGGAAAATGAATCCTCTTCCACACATATTACTGGGCCAGAAGGGATCGCATGCCTCTGCAGAGTACAGTGGTATTTCTCTCTGGCAGATGTGTAGCTGAGTCACATGAAACAGCCCCACAGCTCAATAATTCCACCATCGAGTTTGACTGGAATTTTTTTTACCGCTGTTGCATTTACATCATCACTGAGTGAGGCCTTGAATATGCAAGCTCTTCGCAACCGTCAAGTTAAAACTTTGACTCTTTTCACGGTACAATGAATATTTCATGCGCATTAGGTCCACTTCGGTCGTGATCTGGATGGAAATGAATAAGGTTTGTGAATTTCTCTCAGGAGTCCATCGCACAGCTGCCAAAAGGCACTTTTAAGAACACACGTTAAGAACAACGTGACTACAGCTCCCTGTACTCTGCACTATAGATTAGTGTTGTGGAGCTCTCGATCGGTCTCTGTCTCAAGACCACTTTTTGAAGGACAGAGTCTCGCCTCAGACTCGACCATGTTTTTTACTCAGTGTCTTGCAAAGAGGACTTTTATTTCAAGATTAGTCAAGACCTTGCCTACCGGGATATCACTGGAATTTGATAAATTCTGTAATTTATGATGGTTTCTGTGAGACAAGAGTCACTTAGAAAACCTGATGCTCACACGATAAATTGCACTGTGTTCGGTGGACGGTAAAACATGGAAATGGGGTGCTGAACAAAAATGGTTAAGTTAATTTCAGCTCCTTCAGGTTTAAAATTTCCACAAATAAAATTCACCTCCACAATGATTTTGATTATTATATCTAGACATATCTAAAAGGTACAATTTTGAGATATCAGCCGAATGACGCACAGTCTCATGGGTATGCTGTTGGGAAAAGGAATTTCCCCTCGGGATTATAAACAAAGTTTAAAGTCTAGTCTACAATGACATCAGTACACTGAAACAGGGTCTTACACAAGGTATTATACTGGCCGATAGGAGAAAACACACTGTGATACATCTGTGATCAGGTAATATTGACTGGCTCTAAAATATATAGCAATAACAGAGGTCAATATAGATTTGTTATTTCTCTTCTGTGGGTGATTTCAATAAATAGTGGATCTTTTGGATCAATTTTAGGAGTGCCCATGGTTTGCAGGTCCTGCAGTGAGGGAGTCACACTAGCCTTGGTCCTGACTTGGTCTCGGTTTAGGTGGTCAAGACTACAACACTGCTTGTGACAGTAATGTTGAGGGTAACATTCGGTCAATGTTTGGCATGAGTTGTTTAGAAACACTATAAAACACTTATTAGAAGCACAGAAGCAAGTGTCTAAACATTTTAATTAAATGTTGAAAAGGAGAAGACTTGAGTAAACGGTATGTAAATGAGATATTCAGAAGGTATAACAGAATTATTTCTCAGTTAGTTATGAATCATTTTTGGAATTTTAATCAGTTCTAAATAATGCAGTGTTGAATAATAAGTATAATCCAAGTCAATAATTGCATTCTTTTTTTGATAAAATATATTTTTCTCGTGGGTTCACTCTTTATGAGTCACACTGTCTTGCCTGAAAGAGGCAATGAAATGTTCATATTGCTGCCTTGCTGCCTCTGACAGAATTAAGGACAAGGATGCTTCATCCCTCCTTAATTTAATTAGAGAAATATGTATACTCCTTTATCATTAGGCAGGCATTAACAAAAGAACACCTTTGCCTTCAGACAGTAGTGCTGTGTCTAACTCAAAACATTTAAAAACTCCACTAAATCAAGAGGACTTGGTACAACTTGCACTTTTGACATTTAAAAATGCTTTATTTACTCAACAGAGTTTGTTTTACAACAGGAGAAAATGTGTTGGAATCTGACTGTAACATCTTTGTTGTGTAAAGCTTGAAAAAGCACTGCAGCACTAACAGTCATGTTGTTGTGGAAAAGATTTAAGAAGCCACAGAGGGAATGCACAACATGGCACAAGGTAGTCAACATAAGGCAGTTATCTTCTTTAACAGAAAACAGTCTCGACTTAAGATGGACACAAAACAAGAGATGTCAAAGCCTGTGGAAACTGACTGCTGATGATGAATGTAATAACAAAATGTACACAACATGTCCTCATGTCCCAATCACAACAATAACATGTTATCTAGTGTTGATTTTGTTTGAACGATACTTTCAACCCATTTAGATGAACATTTTAATACCCAGCTACAGTTGTTCACAGGCCTTAAATCTAGCAGAAAGAACAAGACGTTTCAGAGCAAAACAACTCAAGAGTTTTCTCTAACACTGACGGCAACTCACAACAACTGGGGACAGTCAGTAAACAACATATTTGGCCATTGTTTCAGCAGGATAAACCTCGATGTCCAGTCCAGAATAAATGAATACATGATACAAACATCTGTTTCAAGGTCTTGTTTCACGAGTATCTGGCTCATTCTGGACTTTTGGTTTCAAGTTATTAATTTGGCCTGACTTTTTTCTCCTTCTCAAACTTGGCAATCTGATTGAAAATATCCATCAGGTTAGAAGGGAGGTCTTTCTTAGGACCTCCTCCTGACAGTGACGTCAAACCACTCTGTTTATGATTTCCAGCAACCTCTGCCCTTCTACTGTTTCCAATCTCTGACCTGCTGCTCTCTTCCTCTACTTTCCCCTTTCTGTCCTTCTCTCTCTGTGCCTCTTCTACCTCCCGTCCTCTGTTCTCGTACCTACCGCCGTCAAACGAGTTCCTCTTAGAGGAGTCATGTCTCATTCTACTTTCAGAGTGTTTGGACGCAGAACCAGAGTTCACAAAATATTCAGATTTGAAACTGGATTTCCGTGAATACCCAGACTCAGCCGACGAGCACGACACTTTCCGCTTTCGGTTCTCGTCTAAGCTGCTTCTCCTACTGGAAGCGCTGTCTCTACTGTTTCTCCTGTTATCTTCCTTCCCTCTCTCCCTGCTCTTATCCCTCTTTTCTCTACTCCTGCTTCTCCTCTCTGCTCTTTCTGGGCTTCTGTTCAGACTGTTTTTCCCTCTCCTTGTCCTGCCCTCCTCCCTGTCCCTCCTCTTCCTATCTCTGCGTGAAGAGTCGGACTCTTCGTCATCTGAAGCTGCAGACAAAGAATATAGCTGACTGATCCTCCTCTCTTCAGCATCCTTCTCATCTGCCTCCTCCTCATCCCTCTCTCCAAACCCTGGGCCTCCCTTCAGGTTGAGAAAGGTGGCGGAGGTGTTGGGAGGAGCCGGATACCATTCCAGCTCATCCTCCTCTTCCTCCTTCCTGTCTTTCTCGCTCTTACCCTCCTCACTCCTCCTACTTTCCCTCGAGGAGATCCTGCGATGGCGCTTACTTCCTCGCTCAGACCTCCTCTTCTTCCTTTTCTTCTTTTTGGACCTTCTGCGAGAGGAGCAAGACGATGAAGAAGAGGAGTTCCTCCTGGAGGAAGTGGAGGATGACGAAGTGGAAGAGGATGATCTCTTCCGTTTTTTCTTCATCCTGTAGAAAAGACATTCGCTGAATTTTTTTTCTCATCGAAGAGGAGATGCTTTGAAGTTATGAGATGCCCTACATGCCTCTATATGCAGTGTATTTACCTGCCATACCTTTAAAAGATCAGAGCAGACTCACCTCTTCTCCTCTTTTAAGATCTTACGCAATTTCTCAGCGCTGGTCTGGCTGCTCGTAGCTTTCACCTGCTCCTTAGCCAGCGCTTCTTCTCGCAGGCGAATGGATTTCTTTACAGTCGCGAGACGAAGCAAGGCAAGACATGACATTGGCAGGCAAGAGTCCACGGAGACATATTCAAACACACACACACACACCACAACCCCAACACATGCAGCAGGGACCCCAAAAATGGTAATCGGCCATTCATTCATTTTTTTTCAGTCATTCGTGTGGGATTAAAAAGTATGGGGAGGAAAAGGGAAGTTAAAGTTTTGATATGGACAGAAATACGTCACAGTCACAAACCACAGATGAAGAAGAAACAAATGGAGAGTCATTTATTTACCACAGAAGAAGTGGTGTGATCCAAGAGCATGGTAGTTTGCATAGAAGCAGAGGGATGGACGGAGGCAGTGTGTAAAGTGTGTGTAAAGAAAACAAACAGTATTTGTTCCCCATTGAGACAGAGAAGGTTTTAACGTTACCATATGCAGACCGGGGACACGGTGTGGGACAACAGTGTCCAGTAGAGGAGACGTCATCAGTCAGACGATTTTTGTTTTCCGCCCCCGCAAGACAGGTGACAAGACCATGGCAGTTGGAGGGTCAAGGGGCGGAGTCCCAGGGTCGCGGACACACACATACACCAAAACACTTCATCAGTATTACAAACCACAGCGTCGGCAACATGAAAAGGTTCATGCAAACATTTTTATTCACAGTGGGAGAGGATGTTCACAGAAACACAGAAAGTAGAGCAGCTGTGGTTGATTAGAGGTGCAACAATTAATCAATTAGTCCACTATTCATATAAAACACCAAACACAGTTGATTTTAGAATATAAATCTTTAACTAATATTATGCTTGCTAAGACACACAGAGGTTTTAAACTCTACCCATTTAATTCTAGACTTTTTGTTTTCCCAATAACTGGCTGAGGATCAGAGAGTGCTAAGTAACCAACAGACAACTGGTTTTACACCTGTCCTCCGATCTTCACTGTCCTCTGACACACTTGGCAGCCAGTAAAGCTGCTTCAGATGTTCTTTCCTGCCTGAATCAAACACTTGTGAGTCTGTATAATATATGTGGTCAGGTTTCACAGGCCTTCCTGTGAGAGGCGCTGCTTCACTGTCATGCCACAAATAAAACCCTGAAGTTGTGAGTCTGCTTTTCTGATTATAAGACTCACATTTGTCTGCAGATCTTGGGATAATTCTCTATCAGTGACCCATTTCACACAAGTAGGCATGTAGGTGTGCACCCATAACATAAAATAACTGCTGTGTCCAAATTAGCCTTGATGGAGCAGACAATAAAAACACAGAAGGGGACACTACTACACACTTCTAGAAGGTCATAAGTGATGACTGAATGAGACAATTTTTTATGAGATGTATGAATATTCATTATTATTAAGAAAAAATCCTGCATAGCATTATCATTAACAAAGCTTTGATATGCTTGTTAGTTTTGCCTGCCAACTTTCCAGACCCTCTGGTGTGTGTTTGTGTGTGTGTGTGTGTGTGTGTGTGTGTGTGTGTGTGTGTGTGTGTGTGTGTGTGTGTGTTAGTTATGGCCCGCTCACCTGTATAGTGTCTGTGATCTTGCGCAGGGCCTCCTGTGCCTCAGGGTTCAAATCATCGAGAGACAGAGCTCTCCTGTACAATCCCTCCGCTGTTACTAGTTTATCCTGTTCTTCAAGCCTAGGAACACACAACAACAAATTAAAAGAACAGTTAATACAAACAACGTTACCTACATTCCTAAACTGCTGATTAGGAATGTGCAAACCTGTTTTGGATTTGGCAGTGTCCTACATATTTTACTTAGGTATCATTATGAGAGGTTACGAGGCAAGGTACTGACTCATGTTTTAAAAATTATTTTCAGCAGCAGAGGAGGTGTTAACTGCTTGTGATACTGCCCACATGCCCATAAAGGCTGAGCAGCATAACAGTGATTACCTTTGGATATATGTCCATGTATAGATACAGATCACACAAGACAGATACACCTGACCTTGACACAATGCATCCAAGAAATACAAACTAGAGATGCACAGATCGATCGGCAACCGATCGCAATCGGCCGATAATGCCCCTATCGGTTTTGATTGGAGTTCTCAAAATAGATCAAATCAGGCCGATCAGATGACGTTTCAATATAGAGACAGTGCATTGACTGCATGCAGGGTGGGAATTTCACAGCGGCCATGGCCGCTGTTGCCCCGCACTTTGGCCTTGATGCCCCGTGAAAAAAAAAATCATCGTACGGCCACAGTGGCCTCTGTGCCCCTGGCCCGGTCAGCGTAGCAAGCTTGCCTTGATTTACAGTCACCCGAGTGCACAGTAGTCACTCACAGTTCGTGCAGGTGGAGTCTCATCATCACGATGATCTCACATGAAAGCCTCTCAAACAACAGCAGCATCTCAAAACAGAAGAACGAAACTTACAGCACAGCGAGCGAGCGCAGCCGGTTTTGACATGATACGTAACGACTTATGTGGGAGGATTTAGTCCGGTAAAGTTGGAAATATATTCACAGATTCGAACTTCCCGGATCAATAACTTAAAAGTGAAACCTTGTTAAAACACAAACCACGGCTCTTTCCTACCGTAGTAAGGAAAACAACGAGCTACAACCGTATTTTCAGCAAAACGAGCGTCTGGACATTAACTCTGGTCTCTATGGTCAGCCGTCTGTGAGACCAGGGTGCAGGGACCGTATACAAAGTGCAACACCAAGAAAAGAAACTACAAAAAATTCAATAACTTCGCTATTATTCAGAGTGTAGTGTCACCAAAATCACTCCATACATCAGTGGTCTCCTGCTGGTTATTCTACAATTTTTTTGTTTGGAAAAAATGTGCTTTGCCATAATTTGGGGGAATTTCTATTGGATTGGTATCGGGGTTAAAAAAAACTTGATCGGGACATCCCTAAACAGGACATCTAAGGGCTTCTTTTTCTGCTGCAGACACATACAAAACATATTGCCAGTGTCATGATAGCTTATATATGAACATTGTAAGTATTCAGAAATAAAGCAACTTGCTGCAACCTGTTTTAAAAAAAATTATTACATTTCCAGGGTTTTTGCAATACACAATAATAATAAGTAATAAACAAATAATTCATTAGAGTACCTGATGATAATTTTAAATTTCCCCCTGGGGATTAATAAAGTATTCTGATTCTGAAATCTTTCCTCTAGGAAGTTCTAGTTCGAATTGAAATGTAAACAAAGGCACACATTGGCCCTCATTTATCAAACGAACGTACGGCAGAAAACCGTGTGTACGACCATTTCCACGCAAGCTTCAGCATTTATCAATTTGGACGTGAGCGGAAGCTACGATCAGATCTCACATCAGGTCTGAGCTCGTGTACGCAAATCTGAGCCTGTGGATTTGGGTACAGCACAGCAAAATCTGGCTGAGTCTGAAAATAATTATTAAACAAACCTCAGCTGTCATTAAGCATAAGCAGTCAAATCACAGATCAAAACGGATTCTTAAAACGGATAAAACAAAATACAAAATTTTAATTTAAAAAAAGCCTAAGTTTTTACTGATCACACTTTTTTGTAAAATAAAATATGATAACATGACAACTAATGAACGGAATACCTAATAACCCCGCTGGCAAACCCGCTACAGAGCAGGAACGCAGATTCAATAGTGTGCACACACGCACACGGGTCACAGTGGAGCTGCTTCGGGGTGCTGAAGGGCAGGTGGCTCCGTCTCGGACCAGCAGGGGGAACTCTGCCGTATACCCCAGAGAAAGTGTCCCATATTATTTTGGCCTGTTCAGTTTTGCGCAACATTGCATTAGTGAATGGAGCCAATGATGTGCTGGCGCTGCCGGGATGCCGATCTCAATCTGGGAAAAGTTTCTCTTCTTGCCAGTGCTTCTTCTCTCCATGTTTGACCTCAGTGGGCGAGGCCTCCGAATCAGGAATATTTAAGGGTGTAACATGTTAATGATGATCGAATTCAGCCGCCGCATTTATCAAGACCCGATCATTCGTACGCTGGAATTAGTCAGATACGAACGTTTCATAAATCACACGTGTGTCCTGTCGTAAGACCAATTCTGCGCTCAGATCTGCACCCGTTTTCACGCAAGATTGATAAATGAGGGCCCATGTGTTTAGTTATAAAATAGTGCAACCATAGTTGCTGAGAAAGTGCCATTGTTTCAGGGAGTGCATGGTACATTTTTGTCTGACAAAGACATAATCGCAGTCCCTCCGCCCTCCAGCTAGACGCAAGGAAGTAGAACATTGACACTGAACCGCAGCCACGTCGGTACGCCGGAAATCCAGCACGGCGCCGGAATGCAATCAGCCCTGCTTCTTCTTAAGTTTTTCTAAACGAGTATGCAAAGAACACAGATACCATGATAAGATAATGCTACATCAGTGTATTGATACTGCTGGATTTTTAGCATTTTCCTTTTCTTGGCATTATTTAATTGAAAGATCATACACCTCTGGACATTAATAAAGCCAAGGCACTATGCTTACTGTTTTCCTCTCTCCACCAGTGTCTGGCAGAGGTACTTCTTAGCATTGCGGTGATCTGGACAGCTCTCCAGGGCTGATTCAAAGTCTACGATAGCCTTCATGATGCTGCCTTTGTTAGCATACCTGTGAATAAACAATGGAGGAAACAGATGGCAAGAACATAAAGCAATGATTAATGCAGAAGGATCATACAGTTGCAATTGCATGATTTAACAAGCAAATGTTAAGAAGTGAGCAGTATTAGAGCACTTTTCTGCATCAATTAGATGTTCTGTTATGAAGGAATGGAGGAGTTCCCTTCTGGATGTATCATCACAACAGTATTCTTTATTAGATTTAAATGCACAGGCGGCAGAGTTTTCTCTATGTTGTGAAAAACTTCGGAGTATGTATTAAGCTGGGGTGTTGGGTGACCTCCTTGAGGAAAATGTAAAGTACTTAAACTAGAAATGCAAATTTAAGCAACTTCTTAAATCAATAGTCTGCTGCCTGAGTCAACTATCGGTTAATCATTAATTTACATGTGTTAATTGAATACAATTGCGCACACCAGTATTTTTTGACTTTATTTTTATACATTTGATTAGCAAGTATCTGTTATTCGTAGAAAGATACTTTTTGATGTTTTTGCCACGCCTTATAGTGTTTGGGAAACCCCTGATAAAGATGTGTAATAATACAGAAGCACAGACAGCTTTTATTAGTAGCATGGACCACAGAAGTATGAAAGGAAAGGGTGCGGTAGCTAAATACTGTTCCTCATACTTTCTTCGACACACTCTGTTAGTTCAGCTTCATTTTGAACACTCACCAAAATAAAAGTACACAAAGCAATTTTGTTAAATTTCAAGTAAAGCTTTACAATGCATTAAAATTTCCAGGGGATGTTGATCCATGTAACACTCATAATGACCAGAAATCATGGGATGCACGATATGGATTTTTTTCAGCCAATACGATAACTGATAATAACTTGACTCTAATGGCTGACAGATAAAATATCCATTAATAGAACTAACATTTGATATTCTATAGCTGTGATAAGACCTATTCCCTCGTGTTGTCATCCACACCAGTGACGACATGTGTGGCTCATGTCTACATTGCGTGGCTCTACACAGGAGCAGTAGTTCGATGTTATGAGCACGACAACCAAGTGTTTGTTGTTTTTCTTCTCTGCTTTTATTGGCTGCTCACAAAACAACTTTAGAAAGGTGCATACCACCACCTACTTTGTGTAGATGCTACACTTGTTAAGTCGACAAAAGCAATTTGGCTTTGTATTATCGGCTACGTTTACCAGCTATAATTTTTTTTTATCCGGCAATAACTGATGTAGATTTTCCTATTATGGGGCCAATAATTTATCTATTCGATATATATCATGCACCGCTATTCATGACACATTAATTCTCAGGTAGTTTTTACAAGAATTAACTCACAACGCTCCTCGTGCCACCAGCGCTTCTACATTATTAGTGTCGATATCCAATGCTTTGTTGTATTCATTCATGGCTTCCACATGACGACCATGTTTGAAGTGGTCCACACCTGCACGAACACTGAAAGACAGACAAATAACATGCAAAAAAATCTATAAAAAGGGCAAGTTGTTCACTTTGTGCTGTTGTAACTATGAGAGACCATTGAATGAAACATAATGAAGGCACTACAACATCTACATATTTTCTGTGGTCAAAGTCCAAAGTTTAGCTTTACCACTTCAAGGCCCATGATGCAGACTGCTTCTTTCTGATTACAGAGGCAAAATCCTCCTCTTGGAAAAGTTTGCTGAGGAGAAAAGAAGCACAGGGAAGGGACCTTCAAATCATACTTCTCTCAGCATTGAAAGCTTCCATTTCATTCTCTATAGACTTCATTCACTTATCTTGCCAGGAATATAGTTTCCTGTATTCTGTATTGGTAGTTCAGGTGAGATTTTAATCCATTTATAGTGTTGTAAATATTACTGTTGCAGCTCAAGAGATAATAAAGTTACATTTAGAACATCAAATTCTAGTCCTATTCTGAATGTATTCTTTTTTTAAAAAAGAAATGATTTTGTCATGAAAAAGAACTGTTAAGCATACAAATAAAGCCATGAAATAAGTATCAATACGAGTAGAAGTATCGATAAAATCCTAACGATACTCATTACTATTAATGACATAACTGCAACTTTGCTTAGGACAAACAAAAGGTTAACTGATTGAAATCAATAAATATGAGCAGCCTGTTCCTGACAATACAATCCTCAAACTCAGACAAATTACGGTGTTTTGACATGTTTACCTTTGTAGTCCTCTCATCATTGATGGCGGGTGGGTGTCAGTAATCCCCACCTTCTCCAGTAGGTAGTCCACCACAGATGGGTTGTGGTAACCATGGCAACTCATCAGTATACACTCATAGGTCTGATTGGAATCTGCAGCTGCACGAACACTACGACTAAGGAGGAGAGGAATCAGATTCTCATACTAGGACTGAGCACTAACTTGATCTACAATAAAAACACTTAACAGAAATTATCTCAGAGCATTCCATGATAAAAGGGTGTATTAATCTTCTCTGGTGGTCATAAAGTCATTAAAGGCTTGCAAAGTATATGTTTACATGAGCATTATTTGAGAATGCCTCTTGCCTGTATTAAATATTGAACAGTATCTAGAATCATTGCAAGACGAACATAACAGAATTAAATGGTTGCTACCATCAACAGACGAATTTCAAAGCATTAAAAGTTGTATTTTGTCCTTTTTTCACATGTCATGGTGTGTAGTTACCTGTAGTGTGTGGGCAGTTCCTCCCGCGCAATGACACCCAATTTGATGTTCTCCAAGCTGGGAGAAAGAGAGGCCTGGAGGAGGGAAACTGTGATTTTCTCCTGGTAGCGGTCAATATCTTTCACTGCAGCTACAGAAAGAGAAAGCACAGAATTTAGAAGAAGATTCGACACATTTCTCTGTGAAACAAATAGAGTGACAAAAACAGCAAAAACTCCTTGAAGAAATAGTCATGTTCTACAGACATTCAGGTGGGTTTAACTTGATGAAACTTGAATGATTTTCTAGTGGCCAATCTGATTGGTACCCTTCAATGAAAGGAAATTATTGGTAAAACTATTATGATAAACTATTATTCATTGATCTAATTTTCAAGCAAAAATGTCTGGTTCCTGCTTCTCATATGTAAAGACTGTCTGTATTTTTCTGTTTCACATCATTGGATATTGTAGTGTTGTTTGGACAGAAGAAAACATTTAGTTACATCGCCTTAAACTCTTAAAATGTGATGTATATTTTCCACAGTTTTGATATTCTATGAGCCAAACAATTAACTGAGAAAATAATTAGAAGATTAAAGGGACATTATTATTTTTGCAGGCCAAATACACTCCGTCAAAACATGCACAGCATGCAGTCATGTGGAAAACCAGGCCAAATGAGGGATAATCATTCACTTTCAATCAGATTTCTGGCTTACTGAGTTCATCATGCATTACAAGATCCACAATCCATTAAGGCCCAGAAACCCAGAATAATACATGATTCTGGGAGACTGGAGGAGCTGACTGGAGAAGAACTTTGTTGTTGCACCCACTGAAAACTGTGTGATGCAAAAAACAGTCTACACTCCACAAGTCAAAATCAACTTGTTGTGGATGAAAGGCTAATGTCTAAGAAGCTTCCAAAGAAAGTGTCCACACAGCTGATGTTTCAGGCAAAGCCAACTCAAAGACTAACCTCTGATGAAGTCCCCAATCTGGTAGTAGGACAGAGGATCGTCATGACTGCCAGTGGAGGGGATCTCTCTGATGTGACATAGAGCCTAAAAGTAAAAAAGGAAAGGAAAATAATATAGATTTAATCACGTTTTGGGGGGGGGGATATTTAAGCCTTTATTACACAATCATAGTGCATCATTAGATGGTAAAAGGAAACAAATTGAGAACATACAGTAGAATTTGCCTTAAATGTTAGTCAAAAACTGTTTAGTGGGGGAACTGGAATGTCTTTCCCATTACTGCAGAGCATGAGCCAGAATTTCTTACAGCTTGTACTTCCTGTGTTGCTGACCAACTGATAATTCTTCAAGTCGTTTGTATCTACAATTGATCTTGATCTGTTAAAATGTATGACATTGCTCAAGTACACACAACTGATTAATCTTGCTGACTTACCGACAACTCTAGGTCTTCTATGTCTCTCTTCAGTCCTCCTGCCGTGCTAAGCAGTGTGAGAAAGAAGCCATATTCTCTGATGTTGTTGATCCTTCCCACCACAATGTCTCCTCTTTCCAAGTCCCTGTACAGCATGGTTCTTCTTTCATCGTAAGACACCTCCATGAATAACTCCAACGGTGGCATGATGGCATAGGGCTCTGGGAAAGCAAAAGCAGAAAGATGCATTTCTTAAAAGAAATAGGCCCTGCTTATTCTGAGAGTATATTTACATTTAGATGCTTAAAGTGAAAAAATGTTTCCTGCCGCCTCCTGCTCCTGACAAAATTGACATGTGTCTTCACAGAAAACAATTTTTACAGTGTTGCCCTTTGTGGATTTCTGTCATTTGTAACTACAATGGCAGCATTGTGCTGATGTAGTGGGCATGGCATGGGTCTGTACTTTAATTTGTAAGGTCCACTGTGAAAGCTGGATTAATGCAATGCCATATACAAATATAATAATCACGTGATCTATTATATATTATTATATTAAAAATATTTTAAATACAAGTCATATTTACATAACTGCAGAATATAGCAATAAATACATTAAAATAATAATAAGCGGATGTGTGCAGTGATAGACGGTGACTCACACAAATGACTTGCATAACTAAGCTTATATGTTAAGGTGATTTAGTTAAACGTTATCAATAGCCTAAGGCTGAATATGTTTTTCCTGACAGGACTGTGCAACACAATGG
Source organism: Diplodus puntazzo (assembly GCA_963678695.2). Classification (NCBI taxonomy): domain Eukaryota; kingdom Metazoa; phylum Chordata; class Actinopteri; order Spariformes; family Sparidae; genus Diplodus; species Diplodus puntazzo. The sequence continues at coordinate 27,693,057 of OZ023163.1, forward strand.
GCTGACGGAATCCTGGAACAGGTGCAAGCCATCAAACAGGTGTTTACTCAGGACAGAAGCTACTGCCCGCTGTGGCAGCTCACATGGCAGGACTTAAGTGTCCTGGAAGCGGTTAACAGAGGGTTGAAGCCAGTAGTGGAGTTCACAGATATTCTCTCTAGAGAAAACTATGCTATTCCTTCCTCACGTCTGCCAATGTTAGCCCACCTGGAAAATGTGCTGGAAGAGTCAGAGGAGGATGCCAAACTCACAGCTGAACCTGAAGGCAGATATGGCAATGATGCACAAAGTGACACTGCTTGACCCAACACGTCCCGTTCTCACTCACTCAAGACAGCGAATGCATCAGTGAATAGCATGATGTTATGATGTACACTTCGAAACAGTGGATGGCGGTGTGGTTTAAGTCCATCGTAAAACCAACAGGAAGAGGAGGGGGACTACTTAACGCAGTTAGCTTGACTAAACCGGAAGTCACGAGTGCGCATGCTCTATGGCAGCCCAGCTGGACAGCCACCGCCACAATAATAGTCTGATTCTGTGGGAAACACTGAACTTACTCCTTCTGTTTTTACCTTTCACAATTAGAGTCTTGGTTATGCTTGTATACACTGTATTTATTTTGTCAGGTTGAACTTCAATTCACAAGGATAATTTTACTACAAAGTCACTATTATAGCTTACATTCATCTTCACAGATTCTCAAAAATATAGAAAATCTATACTGTATATTGAACAACTTTGCTGTTGAACAGAATTATTAAATCTCCTAAATTGCATTCCTTGCAAAAAAAAAAAAAAAGAGTTTTGCCTGAGCAGGTTTAAAGAATGGTACACATGAACTTGTGTGCACATAATGGGTGGTACTCATCTCATTTTGAGCCTGGTAAAAAAATAACTGTTTGCGTTTTTCAGTCATCCATCTTACACACATCTGATTTAACTACAGTGTACATTCAACATGACTGTATATTGGGCTCTCAGTACTGCCAAAATGCAGATGACGCACTCTTAATATCCTGTGCCTGACTGTGTTCTGGCTGAAACTAGTCAGACCAGCTGACAGCACAAAGATAAAGTGATTTAACTGTTTTAATGCCCAAACCTATCAGCTTAGAATGGACAGAGCCTGAAACATCGAGTGAAAACACCCACCAGCTGAATCCTCCTCCTCATGCTCCCCTTCCTGATGAATAGCAGTCTTCCACGATGGACAGAACAAGATGTCAGCCTTCCTGGCAATGAATTGCTCAACGAGGGGATTGTCCTTCCCTCCAGCCCTTCTGCACAAAAAAACAACACATGTGCCACAGATAATTGTTAAGTGAATACTCTTCAGTCACACTGATTGTGGCATTATGCACAGAGAGAGCCAGCTGTGTGGGAAGATAAAAATCGTTCACAAGAGCTGAAATCCCACACACTCTCAGCTTTTACTGAAGATAAAACATTTCAACCATGGACGCTCTTTTCGTTCTTTCTTATTCAAGACTCACAGGCTGCAAAATCCAATGAAAAGGGCTATCAAATCTCTACCACTTGACAAATCACTACTGATACTCATACACACAGACTTAAAACAATTTAAGGGTTAGCTGATTAATTACAATTTTGGTAACTTATGGACTGCTTCAGTCATTTTCAATCAAACAATCCCAATTATTTATGATTGATTTCCGGTTCTCAAATGTGAACATCTTCTGTAACTCTTAGGTTTAATCTATTGTCAACTACATATCACTGGGCACTGAAATGCTGGTCAGATAAAAACAAGCTATCTGAAGCCATCATCTCTGACCTAATGAAACTGTTACAGGCACTTTTCACTGTGGAAATGTTCAGCAATGCCACTTCAGTGATATTCTAAAAGATTTATACAAGCTCATATCAAAACAGGAAATTTCTTTATCACTTCAAAGTAAGACAAATCATACAAAAAAATAAAGAGTCAAGGCAAATTGACATCATCGACACACTCGTGACGAAGGGGGCTATATGGGACTTCTGTGAAAGATGCATGTGGAGTAGAAGTGATAACTTGCCAACATACCTTTCATAAGTGGCCTTGCACAGGTCAGACACCACAGCTTGGAAGTCAGGGTTTTCTGTTTGTTCACATTTGAGTTTGTTGAACAGTGGCTCTCCATGGTACGCCAAACACTGCCTCAACAATTCTCTGTCCATTCTTTTACAGGACTGCGGTCACATTATTTTTATTCTTTGGGTGATGGTTAATAAAACTTAGCCGTTAGCACGATTTAGCAAATGTGCTGTTTGTCTTGCGGTCGACACATTTTTTTTTCCTTTTAAATCACAAGACTCGCCAATAAATCGGATTAACGTGCCAACTCGCGAAGTGTTTGAATATTGAGGGAAAGGTCGGGGAAATACAGTTTAATGGACATCCAACAGTGCTCTGCGTCGTTTAGCTAGCTAGCTAGCAAAACAAACGCTGGTCAGTCATGCTAACACACTGGCACGTTGAAATTACGAGTCATCTGACTGTTCTAAAAACTCACAACATTCCGATAGTTTTATGTATCCGAAGCTCCTTCACGTCCTACGACACAAAACACAACTACTATTTTATTTGCACAAAGTTTAGCCGATTTAGAAAAGTCGTCTGTTTAGCCGTCTCACACCGTGCATGACCAAGACACATGGACGACTGCGCATGCGCACAATGCGTTACACTGAAACTGTCGGGAGAAACAGGTTCCACCTCGGAACTACTGGTGGACTTTGATTTCATAAATTGATTGTTTCCGTATCTATCTCTACACCAAATATGATAATTTGCTTATATAAAAATATTATATTTTGACTAAATTAATGAAGCTAAACTGTTTTTTTCATGGACAATAGCTCAACCTTTGGGGCCTGTTACCTTTTGAAACAATAGAAGGTCAACACACCCCCTTTAAAGGTTTCACATTTCTATTTTATATATTTTATTTTTTATTATTATTATTATTATTATTATTATTATTATTATTATTATTATTGTTAAAAAACATAACAATGAAGTGGAAAATGCACTGTTGAACTTTGAAAAAGGAGAATGTGATCATGTAGAAAAAGGCTCACTAGCTCCACAACAAACTCAACTACCACAACCTCAAGCACCACAACTACAAATCCAACAACTATCACAATGTTGTTTTATGATTTAGTTTGAAGTGTTCTGTATTTTGTAAATGTGTGTCTCTGCAACATACCTGTTTTTTCAGGTTGTATGAAAGTGGCCTCTGTTACCAATGCCGTGTCACTCCCTCTATGAGGAAGGCATCATTTACATAATGAATACAATCTGCAAAGACAGACTTAATGCTTGTCTGTACCTGGAGGAGTGATAAGTAAAACCAGTCATCATGGGAAAAAAAGCCGTCTGTTGGATATTGTTGCTTGGATGTTTACATTCAATCTCTGCACAAGGTAACAAGTGATCACATTTTTTTTTACTAGTCATATTTTTATGGTGTTGTCTATTTGAATTTTAAAATATTCCTTACCAGATTATACTAAGGACAGTTGTATTGTAAAGTATCCAAAAATGTATACTTCAGTCTGTATGTAACTTGTGACATTTGACAAAATATTGCTCTCTGTTATTGCATGCTTTTGATCTCTGGTTGTCTCATGTCAGCGGTGTCAATCACTGCAAGCGAGATAAAGTAAATACCATCAAGAAAATTAATTTATTTGCTGTAATACATTTTACATCAATCAAAATTATAAACAAACAAACCTAATTATGTTTGAATGATCCAAACTAAGTCATAAAAAGATGTCATTTAAAGAAGCTAAAAGGGAAAAGTTGTTTGCTTTTGTAAATTTCTGAGATGGCATGTATGGGCAGAATGGTCCTCTGCCAAGGACGTTGGATAATTATCAATAGAATTAAGCTGGCAAAGATTCAGAGGCCACCGTTTCACCTTGAAAGTTAAAAGGGTTAATATTTGGACTTGGTTTAATACTTGTTAGAGATTAAATCTAAAGTGAGGGGGCATATTAAGGATCAAATAAGGAGTCTTCAGTAAGGCATTAGTTTAATGTGAAAATTAAAGATCCGACTTGTAAGAAAAGTACATTTTAGAGTTTGAATCCCATCCAGCCACCATCTCAAATTATCAATTATTGAAGAATTTGAGAAAAAAATGAACTTTTTGAAGTTAGTTTGGACAATGCCTGTTGAAATATTCAGTGACAGTTGCACAAATTGATACTCTGACAGGATACAAATCCTTTTATTTAGACTCGTAAGTAAAAGTACTTATATCAGATAAATGTGACAAGAGACAGAAATACTGTTTCATTTCACTTTTAAATGACATTCACTGATGTTGCTGTTAAAACTAAAATATACAAGTACTGCAGCTCCAACCACAACAACTACCACAGCTCCAGCCACCACACCTATTACAGCTACAACTACCACAACAACTGAACCTCCGACCACCACACCTACTACAGCTACAACTACCACAACAACTGCACCTCCAACCACAACAACTACTGCAGCTCCAACAAACACATCTGCATCAGCTCCAACCACTACAACTGCTACAGCTCAATCTACCAAGACTAGTTTATCCACCACAACTGCTTCAGCTGAAACAACTACAACCACTGCACCTCCAACCACAACAACCGCAGCAGCTCCAACACCGACAACTGCTGCACCTAAAACCACCACAGCTACTGCAGTGCCATCCACCACAACTACAACGGCTCCAACCACCACAGCTACTGCAGCTCCACTTACCACAACTACATCAACTCCAACCACAACAACTACAACATCTCCAACTACGACAACTACTGCAGCTCCAACCACCACAACTACTTCAGCTCCAACAACGACAGCTACTACAACTCCAACCACCACAACTACTGCAGCTACAACTACAACTACTGGAGTTCAAACCACCACAATAACTGCAGCTCCAACGCCTTCAACTGATGCACCTATAACTATCACAACTACTGCAGCAGCATCAACCACAACCACAACAAATCCAAGCACCACAACCACTGCAGCTCCAATAACAACAACTACTGCAGCTCAAATAACAACAACTACTGCAGCTCCAACCACCACAAATGCTGCGGCTCCAACTGCAACTACTGCAGCTCCAACTACCACAACTGCATCAACTTCAACCACCACAACTACTACAGCTACGACTACAACTACCGCAGCTCCAATCACCACCACTACAACATCTCCAACTACGACAACTACTGCAGCTTCACCAGCTACAACTACTGCACCTCCAACCACAGCGATTACAACATTTCCAACTACCACAACTACAACAGCTCCAGCCACCACAACTGCTGTGGCAACAACTACAATTACTGAAGCTCCAACCACCGCAATTACTGCGGCTCCCACTGCGACTACTGCAGCTCCAAATGCCACAACTACTACAGCTAGAACTACATCTACTGCAGCTCCAACTACCACAACTACTGAAACTACAACCACCACACCTACTGCAACTACAACTACTGCAGCTACAACTACCATGACTACAAAAGCTACAACTACCACAACAACTGCACCTTCAACCACAACAACTACTGCAGCTTCATCAACCACACCTACAACAGCTCCAATGACTACAACTACTATAGCTCCAACCACCACAACGATCACAGCTCCAACCACCACAACTACTACAGCTCCATCTATCACGACTACTCTGTCCACCACAACTGCTTCAGCTGAAACAACTACAACCACAACACCTCCTACTGCAGCTCCAACCACCACAAATGCTGCGGCTCCAAACACCACAAATGTTGCGGCTCCAACTGCAACTACTGCAGCTCCAAATACCAAAACTGCATCAACTCCAACCACCACAACTACTACAGCTATGACTACAACTACAGCAGCTCCAACCACCACAACTACATCTCCAACTACTGCACCTCCAACAACAGCGATTACAACATCTCCAACATCTCCAACTTCCACAACTACTGCACCTATAACCACCACAAGTACTGCAGGTCCAACCACCACAACTACAACAGCTCCAACCACCACAAATACTACAACTACTGCGGCAACAACTACAATTACTGAAGCTCCAACCACTGCGACTACTGCAGCTCCAAATACCACAACTACTACAGCTACAACTACAACTACTGGAGTTCCAACCACCACAACTGCTGCAGCTCTAACTACCACAACTACTGAAGCTACAACCACCAAAACTACTGCAACTACAACTACTGCACCTCCAACCACCACAATCACTGCAGCTCCAATCACAACTACTACTGCAGCTCCAACCACCACAGCATCAGCTCCAACCACCACATCTACTACAGCTCCATCTACCACGACTACTCTATCCACCACAACTGGTTCAGCTGAAACAACTACAACTACAACACCTCCAACCACAACAACCACAGCAGCTCCAAAGCCTTCAACTGCTGCACCTATAACCACCACAACTGCATCAATTCCAACCACTACAACCACTACAGTTACGACTACAACTACCGCAGCTCCAACCACCACCACTACGACATCTCCAACTACTACAACTAGTGCAGCTCCACTAACTACAACTACTGCACCTCCAACCACAGCAATTACAACATCTCCAACTACCACAACTACTGCACCTCCAACCACCACAACTACTGCAGGTCCAACCACTACAACTACAACAGCTCCAGCTACCACAACTGCTGCGGCAACAACTACAATTACTGAAGCTCCAGCCACCGCAACCACTGCGGTTCCAACTGCGACTACTGCAGCTCCAAATACCACAACTACTACAGCTACAACTACCACAACTACTGTAGCTTCAACAACTACAACTACAGCAACTCCAACCACCACAACTACTGTAGCTACAACTTCCACAATGACTGCACCTCCAACCACAACAACTACTGCAGCTCCAACCACCACAACTACTATACCTCCAACCATCACAACCACCGCAGCTCCAATCACAACAACTACTGCACCTCCAACCACAACAACTGCAGCAGCTCCAACACCTACAACTGCTGCACCTATAACCACAACAACTCCTGCATCGCCATCCACCACAGCTACTGCAGCTCCACTTGCCACAACTACATCAACTCCAACCACCACAACTACAACATCTCCAACTACAACAACAACTGCAGCTCCAACAATTACAACTACTGCACCTCAAACCACAGCAACTAGAGCTTCTCCAACTACCACAACTACTGCACCTATAACCACCAAAACTACTACAGCTCCAGCCACCACAACAACAACAGTTCCAACCATCACAGCTACTGCAGGTCCAACTAACACAATTATTGAAACTCCAGCCACCACAACTACTGTGACTACACCTACGACTACTGCAGCTCGAACTACCACAACTACTGCAGCTCCAACCACGACAACTACTACAGCTCCAACTAACACAACTACTGTAGCTCCAACAACTACAACTACAGCAGCACCAACCACCACAACTACTACAGCTACAACTTCCACAACTATTGCACCACCAACCACAACAACTACTCTAACGACGACAATTACTCCAACCACCACAAGGAATACAGCTCCATCTACCACGACTACTTCAGGTTCAACTACCACAACTACTGCGCCTGTAACCACCATAACTACTGCAGTAACAACCACCAAAACTGCAACAGCTCAAACCATCACAACTGCTACAGCTCCAACCACCACATCTACTGGAGCTCCAACCACCACAACTGCAACAACTCCAACCACGACAACTAATACAGCTTCAACCACCACAAAGACTACAGCTCCATCGTCTACAACTACTCCAACCACCACAATTACTGCAGCTACAAATCCAACTACTGCAGGTCAAACTACCACAACTACTGCAGCTCCAAGCACCACAAGTACTGCACCCCCGACCACAACAACTACTGCAGCTACAACTACAACTACTGGAGTGCCAACCACCACAACTACTGCAGCTCCAACTACCACGACTACAACAGCTACAACTACCACAACAACTGCACCTCTAACCACAACAACTACTGCAGCTTCATCCACCACACCTACAATAGGTCCAACGACCACAACTACTATAGCTCAAACCACCACAATTACTACAGCTCCAACTACCACAACTACTGTAGCTCAAACAACTACAGCCACAGCAGCTCCAACCACCACAACTACTACAGCTACAACTTCCACAACTATTGCACCTCCAACCACAACAACTACTCCAACCACGACAATGAGTACAGGTCCAGCCACCACAAAGAATACAGCTCCATCTGCAACGACTGCTCCAACCACCACAACTACTGCAGCTCCAACTACCACAACTGTTGAAGCTCCAACCACCACAACTACTGCAGCTACAACCACAACTACTACAGCTCCAATTACCACAACTACTACAGCTCCAACTACCACAAGTACTGTAGCTCCAACAACTACAACTACAGCAGCTCCAACCACCACAACTACTGTAGCTACAACTCCCACAACTACTGCATCTCTAACCACAACATCTACTGCACCTTTATCCACCACAACTACAACAGCTCCAACCACCACAACTACCCTAGCTTCAACCACCAGAACCACCACAGCTCCAATCACAACTACTACTGCAGCTTCAGCCACCACAACTGCATCAGCTCCAACCACCACAACTACTACAGGTTCATCTGCCACGACAACTCTATCCACGACAACTGTTTCAACTGAAGCAACTACAACGACGACACCTCCAACCACAACAACCACAGCAGCTCCAACGCCTACAACTGCTGCACCTATAACTACCACAACTACTGCAGCTCTATCCACCACAACTACAACAGCTACAACCACCACAACCACTGCAGCTCCAATAACAACAACTACAGCTTCTCCAACTACCACTATAACCACCAAAACTACTGCAGCTCCAGCCACCACAACAAGAAGAGTTCCAACCACCACAGCTACTGCAGGTCCAACTACCACAATTACTGAAACTCCAGACACCACAACTACTGTGGCTACAACTACGACTACTGCAGCTCGAACTACCACAACTACAACAGCTCCAACCGCCACAACTTCTGTGGCTCCAACCTCAACAACTACAGCAGCTCCAACCACCACAGCTACTGTAGCTACAACTTCCACAACTATTGCACCTCCAACCACAACAACTACTCTAACCACGACAACTACTCCAACCACCACAAGGAATACAGCTCCATCTATCACGACTACTCCGACCACCACAACTACTTCAAGTCCAACTACCACAACTACTGCGCCTGTAACCACCATAACTACTGCAGCTACAACCACCACAACTGCCACAGCTCAAACCACCACAACTGCTACAGCTCCAACCACCACATCTACTGCAGCTCCAACCACCACAACTGCAGCAATTCCAACCACGACAACTAATACAGCTCCAACCACCACAAAGACCACAGCTCTATCGTCTACGACTACTCCAACCACCACAATTACTGCAGCTACAAATCCAACTACTGCAGGTCAAACTACCACAACAACTGCAGCTCCAAGCACCACAAGTACTGCACCCCCGACCACAACAACTACTGCAGCTACAACTACAACTACTGGAGTGCCAACCACCACAACTACTGTAGCTACAACTCCCACAACTACTGCATCTTTAACCACAACATCTACTGCAGCTTTATCCACGACAACTACAACAGCTCCAACCACAACTACTATAGCTCCAACCACCAGAACTGCATCAGCTCCAACCACCACAACTACTACAGCTTCATCTGCCACGACAACTCTATCCACCACAACTGTTTCAACTGAAGCAGCTACAACGACGACACCTCCAACCACAACAACCACAGCAGCTCCAAAGCCTACAACTGCTGCACCTATAACTACCACAACTACTGCAGCTCCATCCACCACAACTACAACAGCTCCAACCACCACAACCACTGCAGCACCAATAACAACAACTACTGCAGCTCCAACTACCACAAATGTTGCGGCTATAACTGCCACTACTGCAACTCCAACTGCAACTACTGCAGCTCCAACCACCACAATTGCATCGACTCCAACCACCACAACTACTACAGCTACGACTACAGCTACCGCAGCTCCAACCACCACAACTACAAGATCTCCAACTATGACAACTACTGCAGCTCAACCAAATACAACTACTACACCTCCAACCACAGCAATTACAACATCTCCAACTACCGCAACTACTGCACCTATACCCACCACAACTACTGCAGGTCCAACCACCACAACTACAACAGCTCCAACTACCACAACTGCTGAAGCCCCAACCACCACAACTACTACAGCTTCAACTACCACAACTACTACAGCTCCAACTACCACAACTACTGTAGCTCCAACAACTACAACTACAGCAGCTTCAACCACCACAACTACTGTAGCTACAACTTCGACAATTACTGCACCTCCAACCACAACAACTGCTGCAGCTTCATCCACCACAACTACAACAGCTCCAACCACCACAACTACTGTAGCTCCAACCTCAACAACTACAGCAGCTCCAACCACCACAACTACTGTAGCTACAACTTCCACAACTACTGCACCTCCAACCACAACAACTACTGCAGCTTCATCCACCACAACTACAATAGCTCCAACCACCACAACTACTATAGCTCCAACCACCACCACCGCAGCTCCATTCACAACTACTACTGCAGCTCCAACCACCACAACTGCATTAGCTCCAACCACCACAACTACTACAGCTCCATCTACCACAACAACTCTATCCACCACAACTGCTTCAGCTGAAGCAACTACAACCCCGATACCTCCAACCACAACAACGACAGCAGCTCCAACGCCTACAACTCCTGCACTTATAACCGCCATAACTACTGTAGCTTCATCCACCACATCTACAACAACTCCAAACACGAAAACTACTACAGCTCCAACCACCACAACTACCACAACTCCATCTACCACGACAACTCTATCCACCACAACTGCTTCAGCTGAAGCAACTACAACCACTCCACCTCCAACCACAACAACCACAGCAGCTCCAACGCCTACAACTGCTGCACCTATAACCACCACAACTACTGCAGCTCCATCCACCACAACTACAACAGCTCCAACCACTGCAGCTCCAATAACAACAACTACTGCAGCTCCAACCACCACAAATGCTGCGGCTACAACTGCAACTACTGCAGCTCCAATTGCAACTACTGCAGCTCCAACTACCACAACTGCATCAACTCCAACCACCAAGACCACTACAGCTACGACTACAACTACCGCAGCTCCAACCACCACAGCTACAACATCTCCTACTACCACAACTACTGAAGCTGCGACAACATCAACTACTGCAGCTCCAACAACTACAACTACAACAGCTCCAACCACTGCAGCTCCAATAACAACAACTACTGCAGCTCCAACCACCACAAATGCTGCGGCTACAACTGCAACTACTGCAGCTCCAACTACCACAACTGCATCAACTCCAACCACCAAGACCACTACAGCTACGACTACAACTACCGCAGCTCCAACCACCACAGCTACAACATCTCCTACTACCACAACTACTGAAGCTGCGACAACATCAACTACTGCAGCTCCAACAACTACAACTACAGCAACTCTGACCACCACACCTATGACGGCTCCAACTACCACAACTAGAGCAGCTCCAACCAACACAACTAATAAAGCTACAACAACCTCAACTACTGCACCTCCAACCATGACCACCACAAGGGCTACAGCTCCATCGACCATGAGTGCTTCTTCAACCACAACTACAACAGCTCCAACCACCAGAACTACTACAGCTCCAATCACCACAACTACTGCAGCTACAACTACCACAACTACTGCAGCTCCAACAACTACAACAGCTCCACCCATCACAACTACAACAACTCCAACCACCACAACTACTGAAGCTTCAACCACATCAACTACTGCAGCTCCAATAATAACAACTACTGCAGCCCCAACTACGACAACTACTGCAGCTACAACGACAGCTTCTGCAGCTCCAACCACCACAACTACTGCAGCTCCAACTACCACAATTATTGAAGCTCCAATCCCCACAACTACTAAAGCTACAACTACCACAACCACTGCGACTCGAACCACAACAACTACTGCAGCTACAACTTCCACAACTGCTGAAGTTCCAACCACCACAACTACTGCAGCTACAACCACAACTACTACAACAACTCCAACCACGAGAACTACTACAGCTCCAACCGCCACAAAGACTACAGGTCCATCTACCATGACTACTCTAACCACCACAACTACTGCAGCTACAACTGTGACTACTGCAGGTCAAACTACTACAACTACTGCACCTCCAACCACCACAACTACTGCACCCCGAACCACAACAGCTACTGCAGCTCCAACCACCACAACTACACCATCTCCAACCACCAGAACTACTACATCTCAAACCACCACAACTAGTGCAGCTACAACTACAGGAATTCCAACCACCACAACTACTGCAGCTCCAACTACTACAACTACTGCAGCTACAACTGCAACTACTGCAGGTCCAATTACCACAAGTACTGCACCCCGAACCACAACAACTAATACAGCTCCAATGACTGCACCTATGACCACCACAATTACTGCAGCTTCATCCACCACAACTACAACGGCTCCAACCACCACAACTACTACATCTCCAACTACCACAACTAATTCAGCTACTACTACAACTACTGGAGTTCCAACCACCACAACTACCACAGCTCCAACTATCACAACTACTGAAGCTGCGACAACGTCAACTACTGCAGCTCCAACAACTAAAACTACTGCAACTCTGACCACCACACCTACAACGGCTCCAACTACCACAACTAGAGCAGCTCCAACCACCACAACTAATAAAGCTACAACAACCTCAACTACTGCGCCTCCAACCATGACCACCACAAGGGCTACAGCTCCATCTACCACCAGTACTCCTTCAACCACAAATACAACAGCTCCAACCACCAGAACTACTACAGCTCCAACCACCACAACTACCGAAGCTTCAACCACAACAACTACTACAGCTCCAATAATAACAACTACGGCAGCCCCAACTACCACAACTACTGCAGCTACAACGACAGCTACTGCAGCTCCAACCACCACAACTACTGCAGCTCCAACTAGCACAAGTATTGAAGCACCAATCACCACAACTACTAAAGCTACAACTACCACAACCACCACTGCGACTCGAACCACAACAACAACTGCAGCCCCAACTACTGCAGCTACAACAACAGCAACTGCAGCTCCAACCACCACAACTACTGCAGCTCCAACTTCCACAAGTATTGAAGCTCAAACTCCCACAACTACTGCAGCTCCAACTACCTCAACGAGAGCAGCTCCAATCACCACAACTACTAAAGCTACAACTACCACAACCACTGCCACTCGAACCACAACACCTACTGCAGCCCCGACTACCACAACTACTGCAGCTACAAGGACAGCTACTGCAGCTCCAACCACCACAACTACTGCAGCTCCAACTACCACAAGTATTGAAGCTCAAATTCCCACAACTACTGCAGCTCCAACTACCACAACTAGAGCAGCTCCAATCACCACAACTACTAAAGCTACAACTACCACAACCAGTGCGACTCGAACCACAACAACTACTACAGCTCCAACCACCACAAAGACTACAGCTCCATCTACCACAACTACTCCTTCAACCACAACAGCTCCAACCAGCACAGCTACTGCAGCTACAACTACAACTACTGCAGTTCCAGCTACCATGACTACTGCAGCTCTGGCCATGACAACTACCGCTGCTCCAACAACTGCAACTACTGCACCTCCAACAATAACAACTGCTGCAGCTCCAACCAGCACAACTACTGCAGTTCCAACCACCACAACTACTACAGCTCCAACGACCACAACTACTGCAGCTCCAACTAGCACAACTACTGCAGCTCCAACAACTAGCACTACTGCACCTCCAACCACAGCAACTAATGCAGCTCCATCCACCACAACTACAACAGCTCCAACCATCACATCTACTGCAGCCCCAATAACAAAAACTTCTATAGCTCCAACAAGAACTACTCCTGGTCCAACTACCACAACACCAGTAGGTACAACTACCGCAACTACTGCAGCTCCAACCACAACAACTACTGCAGCTCCGAGAACTAGCACTACTGCACCTCCAACCACAACAATTACAGCAGCTCCAACTAGCACAAATACTGCAGCTGCAACAATTAGCACTACTGCAGTTCCAACCACAACAACTACAGCAGCCCCAACACCTCCACATACTGCACCTCCAACTACCACAAGTATTGAAGCCCAAACTACCACAACTACTGCAGCTCCAACTATCACAACTACTGCAGCTACACCTACAACTACTGCAGTTCCAGCAACCACAACTACTGCAGCTCTAACAACTACAACTACTGCACCTCCAACCGTTACAACTGCTGCAGCTCCAACCAGCACAACTACTGCAGCTCCAACTACCACAATTATTACAGCTCCAACTACCACAACTACTGCATCTCTAACCACCACAACTACTGCAGGTCCAACTACCACAACTATTGCTGTTCCAACCACAACAACTTATGCAACTTCAACCACCACAACTACTGCACCTCCAACAACAACAACCCAAGGTATGTGACCGACCTGATTTTTTCCTTTTCATAATTACTTAGTTTCACTTGTCTAAAATGAAGGAATTTTCTTTAGAACATTTTTAATTACACATAGCTTTCATCAGTATGTGACGGATGTCACTCATCTTAACAAAAAACATAGCGTTTAGCTCTACCCTGTTGAAGGGTCACAAATGTACACTGAGTATTTTTCATTTTTAAAATGCATTTAGAAGTTTCAATTGGATAATGCGGCAATAAAACAGAATTAGAGGGATTAAAATACATATAATAGATAAAGTGTATTAAATAGTCAAATAGCTAATCACACAGTCGTGGTTATATATAGATTTACCTTTGTAGATAGGAGTTGCTTTCACAAGGCACTTAAGAGTTTAATGGATGGAAATGGAATTCCAGTAACTCTCCCGTGGTCATACAAGAGTCAATCTTGATTAATTGTACTTGACTGACAACAAAATTGATCCTGAATCTGTCCAATTTCTTTTGTTTCTTTTTTTTGTTACAATGAACTGACATGAAGACCACTTTTAAATACAATTAGCCAAAAGAAATAATCAGTGATTCACAAAATGTTCTTGTCAGTTGTCTTTGTCTTTGTCTATGTTGTTCATGTCCAAATTTCTTTAAAAAATACAAATATTTTATCTATTTTTACACATAATGTTTTTTTGTTGTTGTTTCTCATTATTTCTATAGGCTTGAAGGCAGTGGCAATTCTACAGCTGAAGTTAACTTCCATCGGTGATATCAGCAATGGAACCATTATTCAGCTTGTTGAACAGGTATGTAAAGCAGAATGTGTAAAATATCTGTTTTGTGACAGCTCTTCAACCAACATTATGAATGAATGATAATGCGTACGTTCATATAAACAGTGGAGTAAGGGGAGTGAGTTAGATCTCATGATGTTTATTGTCTGTGTTTTCTCTCCATTCAGTTTTTTAGAGAGCAGCTCCTGAATGGAACCGCCCACACAATCAATGTGACGAACATTCAAAGGGTTAGAGTTGCCCCATAGAATCGTCATGCAAACTGAAAGTAAATAATTAATGTATAAAGAATGCAATTTAAAGGTGTGTTGGTGGTCTTGTTTTGATGCAACGCAACACTATGAACAAGACAAATCATACTGAATATTGAACTCCACTGAGCTGCGTTGATCTATGATCGATATCTCCAAGTCAACAGTAGCACCCGGATATCTCCAGGTTCAAGAAATAGTGATTCAGATGAAACACAGAGGTTTACATTTTAGGTTTCATCCTCTCTCTTAACTCTCTGTAATCCCTAAACAATAATTTCATGACATACACTGTTAGCTGTATTTCCCAGGAATGTGAATAGTTGACATGTGCATTTAGGTCCAGTGTTAAATTACTTGCACAGCACAATGGAAAGCTCAAACCGAGCAATCTGATCAGGCAAAGAGGCTTTGAAGACTTGTCAGTAATTCCCATGCTGCCGTGATGACAAGTCTGGTAACCAGGAAACTAGTAAACTATGTTTCTTACTCACTCCTCCCTTTGATTGTGTAAAATGAGGAAATGTTTCACAAAAAAACATTGGCAACGATGACCTTGGTGAATGCCTCATACCAAGTGTACGACAATTGTACCCGGAATCAGGGAAATTAACAGTCTTTGAAGCATTATTGACAAAATGCACAGTCATTTCTTCAGTGAATGTGAATGTGTTTTGTCTTATTCAATTGTGAATTGATTTATTAAGCATGTAGAATGTTACTTTCCGGTTTATTTGGAAAACCAGAATACGAAAGCACTGCTTGTTTGTTGTATGGGACGTGCTGTGCCATAAAACAACACCAAGAAATATCTCCATGTAGGAGGAAGCCTTAGTTGTTCTCCGCGCAGGTTGAATTAGACACACATTTATGATAAAAATGTATGTTTATGTTTTGTTCTTTGTGGTTTTGGTTATTTGCCCTCTTTTTCAGTCCATCTTCCATTTGGTAAACTTCCCTGTCCTTGAGTTAGTACTAGACATGGAATATATAAAATGGATAAAAAAATGACGTGTCCAAGCAGGATACACTGTTTGTGATTCTGATCTTTTTACATCTGCAAACAGAATGTTTTTATCCTCAACATCACCTATTTTAATATTTTCTTTAAATTATTATTGTGGTACTTAAGATCAAGATATGCTGTGGTGTATATTGTATAATAGCATTTAGTGACATTTTGTTCATTGCAACAATACCTTTCACTTCACTGCACTGTCATAGCAAATGTATTGTAGACTTCCTGGTTTTAGTTTGATTCAACACACCAGTATGTTTATAAGACAAGCATCTTTCTATTACATTTTGTATCATATTGTAATATGAATGATGAATAAAGTGACACAAATGCCCTTCTTAGTGTTCTTTTTGGAAGAATGCTACAACACTGTTTTTCAATGAAGCTGCAGAAATGTGTTGAATTTGAAACTTCATCTGACTTTCCATCGGCATGAGGCTGAGCAGATAATGACGAAATGTTCATATTGGGTGAATTTCTAATTGCCACAAACATTTCAATCTAATTTAATTCATCCATTTTTCCTTATGTCAACATAGTCAAGCATGAAAGTCCACATTTCTGATGTTATGAATCTAGAACCTAACACTGCTCTTTTATGTTATACTGTACATTTCTCTCTGCTTGACCAGATATCACACATACCAGCAAAGCTTGAATAAGAAAACATGAATTTGTCCCAATATCTGTCCTAGATTTATTTAGAAATTATCTTGAAAATATCTTAAAAAGCATTTTTCAGATTCATCAGAATCAGTATCTCTTTAAACATATAATATACTTGTTTTGTCTGTTGTATGCTATAAAGAATCTGCACTAGTTTCATAGCTCTTTGCGATAAAAGTAAAAAATACCATGAAGTAATAATGTAGAGCAGAAGAGTTTGAACTGAGAAAGAAAAGCAGGGAGAGCAGATGAGGAGATCAACTGCATCAGGCAACATGAAACCTGTTTGACAACCTGGATGAAGGTTTCCAGTAATGTTGTGACTTATCACGAACCCAATGGTATGAGGAGCATTGTTGAAGAGAATGTTGTTTCAACTATGAGGCATTTTTTTTAAAGGAGCTGGACTGTCATACAAATATTGCATGTGTGAGGGCAATGCAATGTAGTGTCTTATATTTTGTAAACATGTGTGTCAAGGACCTGGTTTTACAGGTTGTATGAAAGTGATGACTGGCTCTGTTGCCCTGTCACTTCCTCCACTGCTGCGGCAGGAGTAATAAGTTTGTGGTCGAGGAGTAATACGTTTGTCTGTACCTGGAGCGGTGACAAGTAACACCCGTCATCATGGGAAGAAAACTCTTTTGTTGGATATTATTGCTTGGACATGCTGTCTCTGCACAAGGTACCAAGTGATTACAGTTTTATTAACAAGTCTTATCTTGCTTTGATTGTCTTATACTTTGTAATATGCCGTTTGTCATTCGTTTGTCAAAAGCAGTGTTCAAAAAATGAAGAACTTCAGTTTGTATTTTACATTGGACATTCCATCAACTATTGCTCTGTTTAGAAACCCCTCCTTTACTATGAAATAAACTTGAGTATTTTCAACAGTGTAATTACTTCAAGACTACAGTGCATACTGTAGTAGTGGTAGTAGGAATACATGTGTCACCGAATCACCTCATAATTAAAGAATCAAAATATATTTAATGAAATAAGTCAAATGAAAATCAGGCTCAATAGAGCTGATTCATTTGCTTTTGTTAATTTCCAAGATGTCAGTCGCTGCCTTCTATCAAGTGTGGAGGAGAATCATAAATAAGAGCAGTGACATCCTGGCTGGCAGACAACCACAAGCTATAATTGTTGCTTCTTAGTAGCAGTATTGGTTTAAAAGTTGTTAGACATGTACAGTTATATTGAAAACAGACTGTGGTTAATACTAAAACCCTAAAAAGAGAAATCATTCTAAAAATTTAATTCAACAAAAAAAAAAACAATCAAATGAAGAACATGGAAAATACTCATCAATAAATCAACTGTCTTTGAGTGGGAAGTTAGTTTTATAGTAAGTACTGCATTTGTACTGCACATGTACAAATACATGTAGTTAAATACATGTACATGGCTGATGCTCCAGTCACTACAACAGTTGGGCAGTTGTACAAACTGATACTCTGACAGAATATAGATCCTTTTATTTCCACGCCTCAGTGAAAGTACTCATATCAGATAAATGTGACAAGAGACACAAAAATACTGACATGTTTCATTTGACTGTTTAAATGAAATTCTCCAATGTTACTAATGATAACTAAAATATACACAACTGCAGCTCAAAACACCACAACTACTGCAGCTCCAAATACCACAATAACTGCAGCACCGACCACCACAATCACTGCAGCACCGACCACCACAACAACTGCAGCTCCAAGCACCACAACTACTGCAGCTCCAACCACCACAACTACTGCACCACCAACTACCACAACAACTACTGCAGCTCCAACCACCACAACTACTGCAGCTCCAACTACCACAACTACTGCAGCTCCAACCACAACAACTACTGCAGCTCCAACTACAACTACTCCACCCCCAACCACAACAACTACTGCAGCTACAACTACCACAATAACTGCAGCTCCAACCACAACAACTACTGCAGCTCCAACCACCACAACTACTGCAGCTCCAACCACCACAACTACTGCAGCTCCAACCACCACAACTACTGCAGCTACAACTACAACTACTGCACCCCCAACCACCACAACTACTGCAGCTCCAACTACCACAATTACTGCAGCTCCAACCACAACAACTACTGCAGCTTTGACCACCACAACTACTGCAGCTCCAACCACAACAACTACTGCAGCTCCCACCACCACAACTACTGCAACTCCAACCACCACAACTACTGCAGCTCCAACAACTACTACTACTGGAGCCCCAACTACCACAACAACTACAGCTCCAACTACCACAACAACTACAGCTACCACCACCACAACTACTACACCTCCAACTACGACAACAACTACTGCTCCTACAACCACAACTACTGAACTTCCAACTACTACAACTACTGCACCCCTAACCACCACAATTACTGCAGCACCGACCACCACAACAACTGCAGCTCCAAGCACCACAACTACTGCAGCTCCAACCACCACAACTACTGCACCACCAACTACCACAACAACTACTGCAGCTCCAACCACCACAACTACTGCAGCTCCAACTACCACAACTACTGCAGCTCCAACCACAACAACTACTGCAGCTCCAACTACCGCAACTACTGCAGCTATAACTACAACTACTGCACCCCCAACCACAACAACTACTGCAGCTACAACTACCACAATAACTGCAGCTCCGACCACAACAACTACTGCAGCTCCAACCACCACAACTACTGCAGCTCCAACCACCACAACTACTGCAGCTACAACTACAACTACTGCACCCCCAACCACCACAACTACTGCAGCTCCAACTACCACAATAACTGCAGCTCTAACCACAACAACTTCTGCAGCTCCAACCACCACAACTACTGCACTTCCAACCACCACAACTACTGCAGCTACAACTACAACTACTGCATCCCCAACCACCACAACTACTGCAGCTCCAACTACCACAATAACTGCAGCTCCAACCACAACAACTACTGCAGCTTTAACCACCACAACTACTGCAGCTCCAACCACAACAACTACTGCAGCTCCCACCACCACAACTACTGCAACTCCAACCACCACAACTACTGCAGCTCCAACAACTACTACTACTGGAGCCCCAACTACCACAACAACTACAGCTCCAACTACCACAACAACTACAGCTACTACCACCACAACTACTGCAGCTCCAACTACGACAACAACTACTGCTCCTACCACCACAACTACTGCACTTCCAACTACTACAACTACTGCACCCCTAACCACCACAATTACTGCAGCTCCAACCACCACAATTACTGCAGCTCCAACCACAACAATTACTGCAGCTCAAACCACAACAACTACTGCAGCTCCAACTACCACAACAACTACAGTTCCAACTACCACAACAACTACCGCTCCTACCACCACAACTACTGCACTTCCAACTACCACAACAACTACCACTACTAACACCACAACTACTGCAGCTCCAACCACTACAAGTACTGCAGCTCCAACCACCACAACTACTGCAACCCCAACAACTACATCTACTGCAGCTCCAACTACCACAACAACTACAGCTCCTACCACTACAACTACTACAACTCCAACCACCACAACTACTGCAGCTCCAACCACAACAACCACTGCACCTCTAACTACCACAACTACTGCAACTCCAACGACCACAACTACTGCAACTCCAACAACTACATCTACTGCAGCTCCAACTACCACAACAACTACAGCTCCTACCACCACAACTACTGCAACTCCAACCACCACAACTACTGCAACTCCAACCACCACAACTATTGCAGCTCCAACCACAACAACCACTGCACCTTTAACTACCACAACTACTGCACCACCAACTACCACAACAACTACCACTCCTACCACCACAACTACTGCAGCTCCAACCACCACAAGTACTGCAGCTCCAACCACCACAACTACTGCAACTCCAACAACTACAAGTACTGCAGCTCCAACTACCACAATAACTGCAGCTCCAACCACAACAACTACTGTACCTCCAGCTACTACAACTACTGCACACCCAACTACCACAACTACTGCAACTACAACTGCAGCACCCCCAACCACCACAACTACTGCAGCTCCAACTACCACAATAACTGCAGCTCCAACCAATACAACTACTGCACCTCCAACTACCACAACTACTGCAGCTCCGACCTCCACAACGACACCCATCATCCTGACCAACATGACTACAACCACTCCAGTAATCACCCCAAACCAAGGTATGTGACTGAGTTTTCCCTTTTTGTTATTTTTTTTTCTTTCATTTACCTGTCGACAATGGAGAAATTTTCTTTGGTACAATTTTAACTACACATAGCTTTAATATTTTAATAGTCAAATTCAAAATCACACAGTTGTGGTAAATAAATATATAGATTTACATTTTTAGGTGGGAGTTGCAATAAAAAGGCAGGTAAGACTTAATTTACTGATATTGGAATTCCAGTTACACTAATAGCATTAATCCGTCAATCTTGATTAATTGTACTTGAAATTGTACTGAAGAAATTTTTTCTTAAATTTATACAGTTTGTGTAAGTTATTTTTTTCTTAGAATTGACCCCCTGTCCACTTGCAAATACAATTAACCAAAATAAATTAGGAGTGATTCGCACGGTGCCGCTTTAAACCAACAATAATCATGTGTTTAATGACATGTGGCAATTAAAAAGTCCAATATTTCTTTTAATCGTTTTATTAATTTTAACACGTCTTTTTGTTCTTTTTAAATCTCTACAGGAGTGGAGGCAGTGGCAATTCTTCAGGTGAAATTAACTTCAATCGGTGATATCAGCAATGGAACCATTACTCAGCTTGTTGAGCAGGTATGTAAAGAAGAATGTGTGAAATATTTTGTGCTTCCGCCAACATTATGAATGATAATGTGTATTAATATAAAAAGTGGATTGAGGGGAATAAGACAAATCTTGTGTTGTTTATTGTCTATTTTTTCTTTCCATTCAGTTCATTAGAGACTGGCTCTTGAATGGAACCAACCACACAGTCAAAGTGACGAACATTCAAAGGGTTAGAGTTGCCCCATAGAAGCGTCATGCAACTGCAAGTCAAATTGAATGTACGAAGAAAGCAATTCAAGGGGGTGCTGATTGTGTTAATAAAATGTAGTCTTCATCTCAACTACACTGCAGAGGCTTAGATTTTAGACTGTCTCATCTATGCATCTTCATCATCATTTTGTTCAATTAAATCTAAAAAACAAAACAAAACTACAACTCAGAAAAAGTCAACATTAAGATCCATTTTCGCGGGTGCGGAGGTGGTCGAGTGGTTAGAGCGCATGCCATAAATGCAGACGACCTGGTTCGATTCCAGCCAGAGGTCCTTTGCTGCATGTCACATCCCCCCCCTCTCTCCCATGCTTCCTCTCTGTCTACTGCTAATAAAGGTATCTATGCCACAAAAAAATCTTAAGAAAAAAAGATCCATTTTCGCTCTTTATAGTCCCCAAACAATATTTTCTTCATTACACTGCTGGCTGTGTTTCCCATGTGAATGGAAATGCCATTTATCTCAAGTGTTCAGTAACAAAGAAAGGCTAAACCCAAGCAATCTGATCCATCAAAAAGGTTTTTTAAGAAGTGTCAGTAATCCCAATACTTTGTAACTGGAGCTGCTGCATTGAGAAGCTTGGCAACCAGGAAATTACTACACTGTTGTGTAATAGCTGGCAAATAGTTTACTGATTTGGCAACGATGACTTTGCCCCATACCATTTGCATACATATGTATTCGGGGGAAGTGAATTGTTAAGTATTATTTACTATATGTTACAGTTGTGTCTCCTGAATGTGTCTCCATTCAATCTTCTTGAGACTTGTGATTGTGCATGGTTAAGTTTGGTTTAGCCCTCTGTTTCAGTCTTTTCTCCATTTGGTCAACCTGCTTTTCCTGGTAATGACCTAACTAGTGGGATGTATTGAAATGTATATAGATTGTGACATAGTTAAGCAGGATAAACGTTTGTTGATCCTGAACTTGGACCAGTATGGCTATTCTGTTACTGCAAGGCAATGCAGCAATGATTTTTTATTTATTTATTTGTAGACCTGTTGATTGATGTTTTTCTTCTATCACTAATTAGAATATTGTTTTCAAATGGTTATTTTTACATTAAAATTCTATTTTCTTTGTTTTTTAGATGTTTAAATTTTGTTGTATTTTGAAAATGATAATTAGGTGAAATTTTGTCTGTAGCCCCAATCAGACTTTTCCCTTAAAAGCACAATAAGAATTGGCCACTTGTTGAATTTATATTCCAAAAAATCTGCAAACCCCACCAAATGATTCATTTCGCTATCATAATTTGAGTCTAGAGTTGCACAATTCAATTATTTTATCCTCATTCAAGTTTGCCGGGTGTCAAATTGGACTCTTGATGCCAAGAACACACAGATACCAAATGATTCCAATGGCGTTATTAATTTGGCTGACAAACTTTTTTGGAACCTGGAACCACATGTCAGAACAAAACAATTATTTTGGACCCAACAAACACTTAAAAATTATTCATTTACCATCGTGTTTAAGAAAAAGAGATCATTTTTATTCTGCACCTTTCTACAAGCTCTGTAGATGTATTACTTTTAAGAAAATGATTTGTCTATATAAAAATGTTATCAATATGACCTTTAAGACTAGATTTATAAGATAATATGTACAGTTGCATTAATTTATGTTGTATTATGCCCTTATGAAAGATGAATAAAGAGACGTGTCTATTTGAGGTGCCGTTTTTGTCTTATTTAACAGATCCTCTGAAAATAAACTTTATTCAACATTTAATTTGAGAGCAGACATATATTTGTTGAGATCCACCTCACAAGATCATGTTAAAATAACAAAACAGGATAATATCAAATGAAAATTTGCCATCACTTGTGTTCAACTTTTCTTCAATATGTGAAATTATAAACATCAGCAGAGACACAATGCAAGACGTTCTGTAAGACGTTAAAAAAGATGCAGTCTGTAAATGTCTGTATGTTGGAGGTTCATGACTTTGGAACCTACATCAGTGATGTTTTGGAATAATTGTTAAAAGAATAAGATAAAACATGGAGGAACGGTGTTAAGAATTCATCTGAGGGTTGCATGAAAGCACAGTCGTCACTACCATTCTTATTTACAAAAGCTAAAACTCTCTTCTGCTCTTCTAAAAGGCAACATTGTTCCCGTGGCATTTCTAGAATTACACTGACATTTCACACCTGACGGAGATATAAAGCTTCAAACAATATAACACCAGAGTTTAGGCTCCCTCATCAGGTCACATGAGTTAAAGTGACTGAACCGACATACAGGAGAGCGTCTGATTTATAAACGTGCCCTCGCTGGTGTGCAGCTGTCCTCGCCATCTCCCTTTGTCTGAAAAAACGTGAAGGATGGTGCCTGGCTTTGTTTAACATTAACAGTTTAAGTTTCAAGTCACTTGCGCAGCTGTCTTCCCGGCTGATCATCTTTGTCTGTGCAGCTCTTTGTCCTGGCCTCCGGACAGAACTCCTTCCTTTAAAAAAAAATCAGGAAAATCAGTTATATGATTTATCATTTTGAAAAAGGTTTCATGAAGGAAGAGCTCATGCTTCTTACCTGCTCATCTCAGGTGTCTCGCTTGTTGATCTCTCAGATTCTGCCTGTTGAGAGAAGAGTATTTTAACTTGTGTGGAAGAAATATGTAAAAAGATAAAGATCCCATCCACACACGTTTTAAGGCATACAAAAGTTCTCTGTGTGTCTGAAAAAATAGTAATAACCACATTGAAATCCTTAAAATTGCCCCTACTTGTTCTCCCTCATGCCAGAAAATTACTTTAATTAATTAATTGATTTAATTAATTAGTTATCTTATCGGATAGTTTTAGACTTCTGATCAAATCTTTAAATTTGTGACTTTCACTTTTATGAAAGTCATATTTTATATTTTAACACAGGAGCTTCACTTTTACTCAGCTGTGACTTTTGGATACTTTTTGTTGACAACACTGCTGCTTTGGCACATGTCATCTAAAATAACATGTGCAGCAAGAATCACACTCTTCAAATGTGATACAGATGTGGATTCCATTGCGAACTGAATATGAAAATGATCAAATCCCATTGTTGGAGTAAATACGGAGCAGCTGTGGTTTACCTGTGGGTAGTCCTGGTGGCTGAGGATATACAGAGCACCATGTCCGGAGATCCTGACCACCTCCTCTCCAGTCCAGCCTCCTGCAGGGGTGTCTGGGACGTACAGTACCGTGGAACCGTGCAAACACTGGAAGCCAGACGCCGTAAGATATAAATGTACCAAAAAAACAAACAAAAAAAAAAAAAAAAATGTGGAGGAATCTGAGGGAAACTTTTTTAAATTTACTTTGTGAAGGTTAACCAATTTAATCCTCAATTGAACATAGATTTGAGGTCCAACTCTTAATTCTTAGACCACAACAGAACAGGAACAAGTAGATTATTTATATGCTCAAATCAAACTACCTGAACACATACTGACCTGAAGATACGTGAAGGAGAACCTTTGGCCCGCCCGTTTCACAAAACGCCCCCAGAAGAGCAAAGCCAGCCGACTCTGTATCTGATTGGCCGTCCAACTACAGTCAATGGTGATGCGAGCGGTCATCCCCATGGCCGCTAGAGCTGCTTGTTCTTTGGCCTGTGGAATGATGTGGCTGGAATAACGGAAAGGAATGTTTACTTCGTCGTGATATTTTTATTGGACAGTCTAAAATCTATAAACATTAGGCATGTATGAAGATGTCATCTGTCACCAGAGGCCATGGTCTCAAATTAACATGTGAAAACACTCATTACTTCAGAGAGAACACACAAGCTTGCTTTAAGATGTATTTCACCGCAGGAGAGATGGCCCTCGTGGTAAACTGGACTGTATATCTTATTACATGCAAACTGTACACTAGAATATGCTTTTGAGAACATTTTAGATCAGAAATAGTAGTAACAGTTTAGTTCAGGTCAACTTCTACATAAAGAAATGTGCTGCTTCATAATAAAAGCTTTTAAATAACTCAATAATGGAGAATTGTGGCAATGCAGCAATGTTTTTTTATTTGTGAAGAAATTAAATGCATCTGCCACCCAATTATGGAGGCATTTTTCAATAGTACTGAGGGGAGGATGAATGTTTCCTTTTGACCAGTACACAAGCCGAGTGAAAACCACTTAAAAACCAACTTCAAGAAGGCGACTGTAATGGAAATGCAAATCCACACCGCGCCGGGCTGACGTGCCAAGTCTAACTGAGTAAAGCCAGGCTGGCAGATGTGGTGGAAAAAGGCCAAAAGACAAACAGAATGTGTTCCTCCAAATGCAGCCCACAAATGCGGCCTTCTTTTCCCTGTTTTAGGAGGATGCACCGCTACTATCCTTCATGGTCTCACATATCCCAAGATTCTTTGCATGCCCGAATAAGAAGAAAGAAAGAGAGAAAATGGCGACATCGCGTGGCATAGATGGTCACTTTCGTGTGCCTCGGCAGCAGAAATCATGACGCAAGGGTAAAACATCTGATGACGCAACCAGGAAATGCTCCATAGGCTATACCGTCCCAATATAAACAGCTGATGCGGTTAACAAGGTCTCTCCGAAGGACTCGCCTTCAAAGACGCTGGACAAAGGATGCAGACCCTGAATTGAGACACAGCAACTGTCTGTCTGTGTGTCATTGCCCGCTAGTTTACGGCAGTAAAGTTATCTGACTGTTTGAGGGGAATAAATATGAATAATCCCGTGGTAAAACTGGCACCAGTAATGCTTTGTTGGCATTGAGCACAACATTAGCCAGCCACCACTGCTGATAAAAATCTGTACGACAGAGACTGGACACTACAGTAACACCTCTCACCTCTCCAGCTGTTCCAGATGTCCTGTTGGTAGACATATCACATCTCTGACCACCAGTCCGGTCTTCTGCGAAGTCGGTCTCTTCCATCTGAGATGACTAACTTTGTCTGTAGACGTCTGCGGCACACAGTACAACATCACACTGTATCAACATGATGGATCCACCAATCAGAGTGCAGTCAGGGACAGATGGACGGGTCAATTAGATATAGGCCTATTAATGAATAATTTTTTTTATACACAATTTCTCATATTGCACAAGAATCTAAACTTCTTGTTTAGGACTCCTGCCCTTCAACATGTTGTCCATGTCACGGGCCCCTGTGACATGAGACCTGATTGTACAATGGGTTCAGGTTGCGCACACACAGACTCACTGATTAGAGACAGATTAAAGTTGATTGATCGATTGAGTAACGCACACTTTTTCCCCCCATTCAGTCTTTCCCTATGTGCTCAGGATTAGCACATGACACACCTCTGTAATGGCCAATACACTAAACCTGATAGATTTACATTTTTACTTATTATAGTATTGAGAAGCAAAATGCTCATAAGTTAGAGCGATCATCATTCAGTCTGATAAAATGGTTTAAGGCTCATTGTTCGCACACATCACGGAGATGGAAAGTTGATTTGTTGATCAGGAAATGACTAAATGAAACCTGAGGTGACGTACGGGGTTCATGATGGAGGGATCGTCTGACTTTACTTTAAACACTCTGAGGGGAGGAAACACCTGCGTGGAGGGAAGCAAAGCAAGAAAATGAATTGCTTTAAATTTCATTTGAAGGCTTAAGTTTCCACTTCTTTTTGACTGTATTACAGCTAGTGCTTCGGGATGGGATTCTCTTTCGGGAATCAGCAACCTACTTACTTACAATACTAATTTCTTACTAACCTCCATCTCTATCTCAATTTCCTCCATGAATCCGGGGACCATGGGGCAGTGCTTGGCCTCATCCTTGGCAGGAGGCTCTGTTTTGGGCTTGACCTGCTGCCTGGGTTGGGCCTGAACCTGCAGCTCTGGTTCCTCCTCACTGTCAGGGACCAGCGGATGCTCCAGGTGTCTCTGGGTTCAAGAAAAAGAAGAGGAAGATGTTTATAGTGCACGAACATGCAGTTAACTGTAGTCGATGGGGAGGGACAAATAAATCTTTGATCCCGTTTGAGTTGTGCCACGAACAACACATATGATGATTGTTATTCAAAAAGATAACTGTTCAAGTCAATGAAGTCGCTGTTTGTCGTAAATATGGTTAAGTACAATCTTGTTTTGTGTGAAACTGCTCAGTCTACTACATTGTTTCAGAAAAGGTATTAACAGAGTAATCAAAATCACAGTAAAACTGGTCCTATTTACAACTGCAGTCATATGCTTATATACAGGCTCTACAGTTAAGTTACGGGTTAGGGTGTCCGTTCAATGAGACGATGTCAGTGATGCGACTCTTGGCCGTTTAGTCTTTATCATTTTTAGTTTTCATTCTTATATTTCATTAGTTTTATGACAAACTGTGACTTTCTCAAGTTGAAAAATAATCTTTCAAATTGACAAACACATGTAATTCATTGCACATTCAAGCTGGAATAAAGAAAAATAAAATTAAAAACTACAAAACATATTTTTTGCTAGATAAGGTCCCATGAGAGAAACCAGAAGGGGCGAGGCTTTGGCTCTCTATCCCAGCATACTTTGTCACAGAATACTTGGCTTTCTCAGTCTACAAGTGCTCCTGTAAATGTCTAATAGGGTTGAGGCCAGGTGACTGTGGAGGAAAGTCCAGTCAGGTCTCATTGGTCTTCTGTAGTTTTGCAAAGCTTTTGAGGTGTGTTTGCAACAAACCAAGAAAACCTTGACTTGAACATATGTGCCTATGAAATTAAACCATGGGATGCAGCATAGCCAGTGAAAAGTACAAAAAAAATGTGCCATTTTAAATGATATGATATAAATTTAACACTTTCACATAAAAAAGTTTCAAGTAAATCAAAACAAGTTTAGTCAGAAGATGTACTGAAAAAAGCATGTTTTAGCATCATCAGGATCTGTACAAATTATTTTTTTAATGCTGGATGTGACAAAAATATATAAATACAACAGAGAAAAAGAGGAAACTAGTGGAGATTTGGGCATTTTTGAAACTGAACAACAGCTATTCAAATGAATAAAATGTTTCAAATTATCCTTACTGTTCCTAGGATGTTCAGCTCGAATTTTATTCCGATACAGTGAAAAATGAGCCATAGAGAGAATCACAAAAATGATAACATTTTGCGCCGAGAGCAAACTTAACGACTTAAACTAACAATTTAAAACGTATTTGGAGTGCAACCCTTTCTATGTGGCCTCCTGCAGAACATGCTATTGAATTTTCGATGAATTTATGCAGGCCCTGTTAATGAACACAGATTCCCAACAGTTTTCCTGCAGTTTGAATTTCTTCAAACTGACATTTACCCGGTGAAAGCTGTAATCCTCCTCCTTCCATTCCTGTGTTGGTGTCACCACGCAGCGCTCCTCTGAGGAGAAAAGCTCCATCTCGATACTTTCTCTGATGGCCAGCAACGCCGCCTTCCTCTCGCTCTTCATCCCCTTTGATGCAGATTTTGAAATCCCCTGTACTAACTTTTTGTTCTTCCACTCCTTTTCAGAGCAACCTACTGTTCCTTTACTCAGGTCCTCTCTCTAACTTTATACTCCTGTCTGCTTTAACCTTTCCTTCTCACCTCACCGATCTCTCTGCCTGCTGCTGCTCTCTGTTCCCTCTCTAGTTCCAGTCAAACCTCCAAATATTCCTCAGGTGATGGTGGCCTGGCCTCCAAACCTCTAAACAGCTGAGCTTTCATTACCACAAGCTGAGACCTATCAGAGTTTGAAGCTCTGATTGGCTCAGAGCTGTCCTCTCAGGGTGCAATTGGCTCTGTGCTCTGAGGCTCTCATTGGTGGAGAGATGAGTGAAATAGCTCTGGTTAGCTCTGCAGCGCCTTTAGAGTTACAACATGATGACGTTTTTTTTTAATCATTGATTCCAACTTAAGTGTTAAGGAGTCTCAGATGGCTCATGTAGGCTTGGTAAAGACCTCACTAAATGTCATTAATCAACACCTCTTTACACATCATCTGTGGCCTGTTTCATCATTTATCTGGTGATTGAGTTACTTTTAATTGATCACTTAACACCATCCCAATGTTTGCTCCCAAAGTACAAACAACATGATGACAAGATTTTTTAAAAAAAACGTCTTTGTTAAGCTAAAACAGCCTAAAAACACAAGACAAAATGAGTTTGCAGAAGTTTGCTGAGCACACAGCACACCCTACGCTACACTGATCTATTATCTAATCAGGTTTTTGAGGGTCAAACTAAAAACCTTTTCTTAGCAGTGAAGCCATTTTTCTCTGTGAAACTCTGATGACTCAACAAAACCTGCATACTGACTAATCTGTAATCAATATAAAGTCCAAATTACTCACTTACTCTGCCTTTCTGAAAACATCACAGATAAAGATAACAGCTTAATCTTTGCTGCGTAATTCAGATCTAATCAAATGTCTCCCAGTTCATCAGCTGTGAAATTATGAAACACAATAACAAATCAAAAGGATATTACAGGACAAATCATGAAACTCAAACAGGTTTTTATTCTTCCCAATCAAAAATGCTGTGAACTGAAATCTGGTGATGGACCCCGCAGCTCTTCAGTGCTTTAACTGTCTGGATAAAGGACTACATCACCCTTAATAAATACAAATACATTTTCATAGGAGCTAGACATTTAAGCTTTTATTTTATCACCTAACAAAGTATATACATACAATATTTAGAAATGTCTCTCTGCAGCGGTGAAAGCAGGAGGTATAAGTGTATTTCGAAACGCTGCAATAATGACAACATGTTACATCTCAGATGGCAGAAACAGGAACATGAACCCGCAGAGGAACCTAAAAGCATTTTTTTGATTCATATCTGCTCTACATGACATACAGCAGGCCATGCAGAACAGATCTGCTGAATCAGAAAATGCTGCTGTTTATACTGTAGTTTGTTCTTGTGTTTCCTGCATATTCTTTTCTTTTCTAACTTTGTCAACGAAGTAAAGAAAAACAGATACTCCAGCAGAGTGATTAAATGTTCGATTTAATTGCTTAAAGGTGAAGGATTTAGGAGGACTTGTAGTGCTGGAGGAATTGGTTGAAATAAGTTCAGTATTTTTCCACTTCTGGTTCCCCTGCCTGAAGTCAATAGGTTTTTCATATAAGTTTTTTTTGTGGGGGGGATAAATGGCTGAATTAAGGTCTATGAATAACATAATCTCATATTTGATATTTATATGGGATATTTTCACATTTTGTTCCACAATATAAACTTTGTCAGTAAATGCCTCAATGTTTAAATTCAAAAGCATTTCTGTGTTTACAAAAAAGGTGGCTGCCAATAAGTGGTTAAATCAGACTACACATTTTGTCTGGGGCATTAAACAGAGACTCATCAACTCACTAGTCCATCTTTACAGACCGGCTTTAGTTGGAAACTATTCTAACTCTAACTTTACAGCTTGCAGATTGATCAAGTGTTTATAGTATGGTGTTGATGGTACATTTACAGAGGGAGTGGGTCCTTTTATGCACCACCATGTTTCTACAGTTGCCCGACAAACAAACCAAACACTGGCTCCAGAGAGGGACTTTCAGTTTTCTAGTGGCCACACACCGGACTGTTAATGCTGAGAAGGTAGTCGAGTCCTTGTATCACCACAAACCTGTCCATGATTCTCAGAGGACAAACAAAGTGCTGGTCACAGCATTATGTTGAATCAAAGCTAACCATCCTTTAGCCACGGTTTAAGGATGATTCAACACCACTGTTGAGAGTCTTTTGAGCAAATCACTGAGCCCACGACTGCTCCGGTGCAGCAACGACAGACTGAAGTTGTTCTTGTGCCTCAGTTTACTCAAATCAATGTGAAACAGACGTCCAGTCATGTGTGTCAGGCCAGCAGGTGTTTCTGACTGCATGTCAACAGGTGGGGCAGGAAGTAGGAGGCGGTGCCGTCGTCAGGTATCAGCTCCAGGAACTCTGCGGGGCTCATCTCCATGGCAACCACAACCAGCGTCTCTGTGGGCATCGAAACCAGCCACGTTAAAACCCAGGCAACAGAAAGCATCAACACCGGAGCTGATCTCACTCTCAGACATTGTCTTGGATGTTTATTCTATTTTTGAGAGGAAAGTCAACTTGTGGAGGGGTCAGTACAGCCTAGACAGGATTTTAGACACGCCAGTGCATCCTTCTCAGAAAATACCAACCAGACAATAAGAAGAAAGAACTACAAAAATACTAGTAAAACAAGAATTATACACTGTATGCATGACCCATCCGTGCAAATTGTGGTTATCAAAAGAGTGCTCCAAAGATTCAGCATTACAGTCCTAGTACACTGTTAGACTCGCAAGAGCAGTTTTTCAAAAAAGGACCAAAATCAATGCAGTTGAAAACAAGAGATATTGTCTTTTTTATTCAATGTCTCTCCATCCTTGTCAAAACCAGGCACCTATATTACCCGCAATGTATTGTAATTCTTGTCATGCTGTTGTCTATATGATAGTATATTTAAATGTTCCTATTAATATATTTCTCAGCCATTTTTTTCTTTTTTCCATTTATTTATTTTCATCTTAGTTCTTGGTTGTAAATGAAGTACTGATCTCAATGTTAGCGCCTAATTTAAAA
Organism: Diplodus puntazzo; assembly: GCA_963678695.2. NCBI lineage: Eukaryota > Metazoa > Chordata > Actinopteri > Spariformes > Sparidae > Diplodus > Diplodus puntazzo. The sequence continues at coordinate 27,726,135 of OZ023163.1, forward strand.
AAAATAATATATAAATAAGTTCAAGTAAATATGTGATGCCTCTGGCAAATCTAAGCGTAATAGTCACCCGGCCTTAAACTCAGATCTAAGTACTAGGATAGCTTTAACAGAGTGATTACGATTTAGGGTTTTTACCTTTGAGAGCGGCCAATAGGATGCCATTGTCTGCGGCGGCTCTCGTTCTGTTACAGAGCTCAGGGAGCAGCTTCTGCCACCACAAAACCTGCAGAGACGAGACGGACAGGATGACATATTTCAAGACTCACTGTAATATACAGTAACACACAGACACAACACAGTGAAAACACACTTCACAGTTCTAATACTGCTCAGCACAAACCATATTTTTGTCTTGCAGCTGGTGATTGGCGTAGGCTATGATGGCCTGAGGACATCGGTCCAGCAGCTTTTCGATGCTCCTGCCGTACTGCCCCCTTCTGGTGGCACAGAGGAGGTGCAGGCTGAAGCCCCATAAGGTTTCCTCTGACAGACGCTCCATCAGAGGCCCGACGGAGCCCACAGACAGCGATGGACCGCACAGGAGAGACTGGAGACACAGGGACGCGGGACAAATTCAGACAGTATGCAGTTTTATCTAAGTCACGACTTGTGGTATTTTTAGTTAAACTGATGGGTAATAGAAGAGGTTTTTCTTCGCATTTCAGCTGTAGCTTCTCTGCAGTTACCTACCTTTTACTCATGATGATTGTCCCATAATAAACTATAATTGACCACAGATTTTACCAGGTAAATACTTAGTTATTAAGCGGCTAAATGTAGCTGTATTGTTATCATTTCTTATTGTGGTGTAATTTGACACAAGATTGTAAACTCTATGTGTATGAGTCAAAATTTTATTATTCAAGTCTTATTTCGCAACTGACTACAGCTTGCAGGTGGACGCCAAAGTCCCTTTTCACGTCACTTCATTCCAGATTTTTACGAAGGTGGCATACAGTATGAGGCAGGTGGCACTTAGTGGGAAAAGGGGGAGTGCACCACCAAGCGGGGTCTACAGAATATAGGTCTATATTGACGCAGGTGGACACCTGATTTCCATGCTGTTGTGCAGTGAAGACCACGAGGCCAGAAATAACTGCAAGGCTTAAGGCCTGTTTGTGTGTGTGTATTGTTGTGTGCTGTCTGGTTTAATGTCTGCTGTATTTGTTGTTCTCACGTATTTCAGACCTGCTTTCCTGTTAGGTAGAAGGCAGCTGGCGTTCAACATGAGAGTAGCAGCAGCAGCAGTAGTATCGACACACAAGGTATTTTAAAGGTAGTCTATGTAGTTTTTGACATTCAATCAGCATGTATTTTAGTGTTTGTATAATGAAGTGTTTTTGGTTGATTAGCTGTTCTTGCCGTGGGACTGTTTTCACTATTCGTGACTGGGTTGCGGGCAAAAAAAATATTGGGTGCTGAATCTCAGTCAGTCAGTTGTGATGTTCATGGTTTACAGTGAAAACACATCACGTGTGTAACCTTTTACAGTGTTAATCACTGAGTGTGTTAGACTTATTCATTACAGTGTGCACTGGTGTGATGTGGACTTGCTCTGTGAACTTACAGCGAGGAAGTTAAAGTGGGTCTTTAATTCGTATACGTCCTTGACTCTTCATTCTTTATGCTGGTGAATTGCTGTGGGTGTAACAGAAGCAGACTTGTTTGGTTCATAGGTAAATTACCTGCAGTTTGCATAGCGCCTCCTGATGTTGGGAGCTGGTAGTGTGAGCTGGGCTGAGAACTGTGAGCCACGGGTACAGAGCGCCATAATGGGAGCACGAGTTGATCTGAAACACACACAAACATGCAGTCCCCTTAGCAGGCGAGAGTGTTGCGCAGACAAATTGACTTTTGAGCATCATACATAAAAAATATTCTTTGCAAACAGACAAAAAATATATGCATGTCCTGTGTTGATTAAATATTTTCTACACATGAGAAGAAAAGTGTGTTAATGAACAAAGAAAGATCATTTCTACGAGCAAAGACAACAGCAGTCAGTTTCAGCTACAGTACCAGATCGTCAGCGCTTTTCAGCGACTTGCGTCTTGAACGTGTGTGCAGAAGGTTTGAGTGTGTATCCGAGGATGTGTTTGTCAGCCGGTCGATGTAGACTGAAGACAGTCTGAACAGGAGTTCCTGAATGATGGCGTCCTGTGAGGAGGCCATGAGCATCGCCTCCCAGAAATCCACCTGCAAGCAATTCTCACAGCCCAGCTCCTACACACACACACACACACACACACACACACACACACACATACACACACAATCATGTGAACATTGATCATGTGACAAGTAAGTGCGATCTTGTCACTTACTTTCTCCTAGCACACACCTTGAATATGTGATCAGCATGTTCCAGCTGAACCTTGTTGTTTTCATGTAGAGCCACCATGCCAGCCACCAGCAGCCCTGGTTGGGACTTTGCCAGCTGGCGCGTCAACACTGTGGGGCAGACGTGTGTGTGCTGGCCTCCACCTCCACCGTGTAGCAGCAGCCTAGGCTCCTCGATGAACCCGTACACCAGCAGCATCTGAACACATATTTATGCAGATTGTCCCAATACAATCAATAGTTTTGTAAAGGACACCTGACAAGCAACAGGTATAACAAGTGGCAATCTCTGTGCCAAAATAGTTGCCTCCAGGAAATTAATGTGTGAATAAATGCTGGATAGTATCCAAGAAAAACTGTTAAGAAACACATGTTGGACACGTATTGTGTAACACAATTTCTCATTTCCATTCATTGGAAACAAGAACAATTAACCAAGCAGTTTTTTATAGTTTCTTTTTACACCAAAAGTAGCTCTGAATAATCTTAAAGCACCTTAATTCAACATTTTTACCTTAAAAATGACAGCTTCAAAATCATATTGATGGCACAGTATCTTCTAATAGAGTGAATGGTGTCTCTGTCTCAGCCTCTCCCTCTTTGGAGTGCTGTTTGTTAGTGCTGTTACATTATCAGATTTACACGATTATTGTGAACAAACAAACTCATTATAACAAAATTGTCGTGATATCTACAGAAATTTCGGGGGGAAAACGAATCAAATCCTTAAATCTTTAACTTTGTTCACAGTGTGTTTTGTCTCCTTTTTTGTTTAATGAGTTACCTTTAAAATACGAGTTTAAGGAGGTGGAGAGCATAAACAAAGATGCACAAGGACACCCTGTATTATATAAATAAATATTACATTTCTATCATAGTTATGAATATCGCAATATTGCATCACTACCAACTGCTCTTATTAAATGTTTCTATGAAAGCTTGTTTTGTGTAAAATAAATTTTAAAAACTACGTATCAGGTAGCTGGTCTCAGACCTTTGAATTAAGGAATAATTGCTTGGTTTTCCTCAGAGTAGCAATTACCACCAACACAGGACAAAACCTTCATTCATTCATTTAGTCCATAATGGAGATGTGAAAGCAGTCAGCCTTCATTTCCCCTGGAGATTTCATGCCCGGTGGCACACAAAAAAGCACCATTAAAGCAGGGTTTTTTAGGGAACCAATCAAAGCGTTGCTGGTGCCATTATTCCGCGGTCATTACACTGTGCATTCAACTTTCCCCTCATACTGGTACGTAAAGAGAAAAAAACTTCCGCCTGCAAAGATGTCACACACATGCACAGATCCCTCTCTGACCTCCGCGTGTCTTTCCATCAGCTGTGTGTACTGCGGCACGTCGTCCATAAGCAGCATCATGGTTGCCATGGTGATCGTCAGCGGGACCGACACGCCGGCTGAGTCCTCCAGACGCCGTAAGATCTGCAGCGTCCGCTCAGGACTGATGTTTACCATGGGCGGACTGACACACACGCTGACCAGCTGTGAGGGCTCCGATTGGCTGAAAATGTCTATGACCTCATCAGCTTCTTCCTGCCGAAAGAGAATTCTTTAACTCCACTGTCTCTTTAGTTTCCTTGAACATAAATGATCGTATTATGGATAACTGTTGAAACAAATGTTTACAAAATAGCTGATGAAACTATGAAACATAAGAATGATAGTGTATAGTCGAGTAACTGCTTAATAACATGTTTTATACACATTTTACAAGTTATATCAGAGCTGTGTCAAAGTTGCTTTTACTAGGAAAGACCTTGTTGAAGACATAAACAGTGATATTTGTTTTTGCAGCGATTGACTTCTACTATGATGTAAATGTAACTATGATTTATTCAAAATGGCTCCTTCAAAACCGATTTGACAATTCCTCCTGGTCATAGAAGTCTCACAAAGCCTACAGGGGTGTTTGAATGTACCTGACTGAGGCTCTGCTCTGCTTCTTCTAACAGGTAATGCTTCAGGTAAAACAGGAAGCCGGGGCCGTAGGAGTGAGGGCTGCTGGGTAGTGGGCGGTTCCTGGCAATCACCTCTGTGACTGACAGAGCAGACATCCTGTAGTATGGCAGAGCCAGGTGGCAGTCCTTCTGACTGCCCCTTACAGAGCAGGAAAGAAACAACTTTTAGTCGATCAACAGAGAATTCATCAACAAAGACTCTGATCATCAATAAATCCGTTATGGAGACAAAATGCCTTGATTTTTGGCTGCTTTTCTTCGTTTTATATCAATTATACATTTTGGACTATGTTTAAGCCTTTTATGGGATGTGTGCTGTTTAGTCTAAATGTGTGTGTTTACAATATATATGTGTGTGTGTGTGTGTGTGTGTGTATGTGTGTGTGTGTGTGTGTGTGTGTGTGTGTGTTACCTGCTGAAACAGTCTCCCAGCTGTGCACAGTTCTGCCTCAACGCCTCCTCCAGTTCTTCCCTGTCTGTCTGCTTCTCAGATGGTCCGCCTGTGTCTGTCTCTGGAGGCAACGCGGGCTCTCCCTCAGTGTTTTGCCGCTGCCCTGATGTTTGGAGTAAGGAGGCTCGGAGGAGGAGGTGAGCCTCGCTGAGGAGGTGCCGCAGGCTTTGGGCCTGTGGGTTAGTCTCTGCATACTTCTGACTGTATTCAACCTGACAGACAGACACACGCGATTCAACAACACACGGGTAAATATGAAGCCCCAAAGTCATACATGAGTAAAAGTAGAGATATCATGTTACCTGTAATTGAGTAAAAGTCTTAAAAAAAGTCCTATATGTATATACACTGTACACTGTGGGCTGACTGATTATCGGAATCAGTGTTGTTATTATCTGATTGCAGATAAAAAAAATTAATTTAAAAAATGTGCTTCTTTTGACTCTGATGCAGCATGTAATCTGCAGAAGCAACTAGTACTAAAGCCGTCAAATAAATGTAATGGAGTAAAAGTACAACATTTGCCTGGAGTGAAAGAATCAAGTAGCAAAACAACTCAATACTCAGCAAAGTACAAAGTACAAAAACCTGAAAACTGAACTGAAGTACAGAATTTGAGTATTAAGTATGTACATGAGTTAAGTGTTTTCTGTCTTTTATCCAATTCTAAAATCTTACTTTCTTAAAGCAAGTTGAAAAATTTCACCAGAACATTAACAAACTTGTGGTCTGTATCTTAAAAAATACAGCCATTTGAAGTAGTCTTACAAAAAGACAAAAACATCTTGGTGTTATTTCTTTTGTCATTCATGACCATCAATAATATATGTGCATATTGTATGAATGCAAAAAAACTGACATTCAAATTAAGGTGAATGCGTTTGTACAACAGTCAATAATGTGAGTGTATCTGTGTTACCATCTCTTGGTAAAGAGTGAGGGGGGAGACGGTGTCGACCACGTAGATGTTCCATCCGTGTCCCACTGTTTTGGTTTCTTTGGGAGACGAGATTGTCCACTTCCTGCTCCTGAGGTCAGAGGTTACACAGAGAGCTAACATGAAGTATAATCACACAGACTACTGTGTTTTCTTTCTTCAGCTGTGAACTTTTTGTGTCTTTACGTTTTGTGTTCTGCCTTGTTTTAACTCACCTTAGACTCAGCTTCTTTGTGATCAGCTTGACTCTTGAGTGTTAATCTGACATGTTGTCTTTTGCAAACTCTCATTTTAAAAGGTGCAATATACATTTAAAAAATATGTAAAATTGCATTAGGTGCTGTGCATCAGGATTTTGTCAGTCAAACTATGATACAGTCTGCTCCTATTTAAAGTTAATTTAAAGGTCCATTATGTAAGAATTTTAGTTTGGCACGTTCAAAAATTAACTTAAATCATAAACAGAATGCGAAGAAATAAAAGTTTTGACGTTATAAAAAAGATGTCTATGTACAGAGATGACGACTGAAGTTAGCGTGCTAACCAGCAAGCCTAAGCCCGTCCTTCCTTGTAATATCATTTCAGTCCAGAAAGCTAGCTGCACTGCTAACCGAGCTAGAAAGCTAACTGCGGTTACAGTTAGCAGCAAGGTTTCCCTGGTGATATTCTGCCCCCTATCTGTTTGGAGTATGAATTCAACAGGTGGTGAATTCTTACATATTGCACCTTTTAAGCTTGAGGAAAATAACGGCCTTGACATTAACTACATCAACTGTTGTTTGTCGTCTCTGCTGTTTCTTTATCCTCATTGTCATTTTTTTTGTTCATTTTTGTTTGATGTGTAACTCGTCTTAATGGATGTATGTTTACAGGATGCAGGTAATACACTTAACACACACACACACACACACACACACACACACACGCACGCGCGCACACACACACACACACACACGCATGCACACACACTGAGAACTTACACAAACACTAAACTGAACAATGCATGTCAGGTTTTCCATGGACCAAGTTGAATAATGATTCCATGTGTGTCAGGACATTGCACATGCATTAAAAAAAACTACAAAAGCAGCGAGGACGTTGCATACTGGGATTAGGGGGACTACAGCATCTGCATTACTACATTTAAGTATATTTGTAATTATCCATAATAAAAAAAAAATCGGATTAATGTACTTCAGTTATCCTTGCTCTCTCTTACCCATCGTCGCTAATCCTACAAAATTGATTAAGGTGATCTGTGGGCTCTCTGGACTTCCGTGTTGTACTGGAAGTCAGTCGTTAGTTTATTTTAGTGGACTCCATTTCTAAACTAACATCAGCTACTGTTGCTCTCCGTTAGCGGAGCGGAGAACGACACTGAGACGAGGCACACAAAAGCATGCGTGACATCACAGTCACATCCTATAGACTTAGACACAGAAAGTCTGACTTGTTTGCTAAGAAATACACAGCAGCATTAAACAACTTAAACAAATCCTCCAAAGGCTTGTACAGACAACCGAGAGATACAGGGAAGGTCCAATTTTTCATGTCACGTTACAGTCCGCTCACATATGGCCAATAAAAATGTGAGACTGACAACCAATCGGTTTTAGACATTTTAATGCAGAATAATATAATAATAATGATAATAATAATCATAATAATCATAATAATCATAATCATCATTATTATTATTATATCTTGAAGTTAACCGAACAAAAATTCTGTGCGAATGTGATTAGTTTGTGAGCAAAAAGTCACACACACTGGGGGTAATTAGGCAGGTTATGGTTGGGTAGGTTTAGGGACTAAAACAGGAAGTGTTGTCACTTTTAGACCAAGCAGTAAAGCCTCTGAGCTTACTTTAGCTCCTGTGCAGGAGTTGAGCCTTCAACTTTTGTAAAGAAATGGGTAGACCTTTTATGCAATTATTTAGAAAAGTTCATATAATCAAAGAAAAATTCTCAGGAATTACAGGGAATCTGAGTACTTGACATTTTTCTTGATAGGTGAAAATTCCTCATATATAATAATAATAATAATAATAATAACAATAATAATAATAATAACTTTATTTGTATAGCACTTTAAAAAACAGGGTTTACAAAGTGCTTTGACAGACATTATTAGTGCCATCGCAGTAGATCCACTATTGGCTTTATAATTAGAGAATTTAGTCCTGAAATGATCGAAACAATTGAATTTCTGTATAAATTGAATAAAATGAATATTGAATTGTCATTGTCACAGCCAATCTAAAAATTCAGTTAAAAACCATCTGTTTGGAGGAGTATTTCAATGGTTTCCTGGCGTTGCAGCTCGGCCCAGAAGTGACAACAGACACTGAAGGGGGGGGCAGGGTTTGTCTTACAGGAAGGGGCGTGATAGAAGGCTCTCCAGAGCCGGCGTGGTTGCGGGATCGATTCCCACCGCCAGGAAAATACCAGTCAGCATGGTGTGCTCTTTCAACTCGCTAAAATAACAACACACACAGTGAACAGGTTTATAAATGCATGTATGCCTGCACACACACATCCCCAGTGCTGATGACGTCCCCTTTCAGAGTATTCTGGAACCGGCAGGGAGGAATCTAACGACATGTTGGATGAGGCTTCTCTAAAACTAAAAGGCGTATGATCGACACACTATCATAGTCGTGTGTGTGTGTGTGTGTGTGTGTGTGTGTGTGTGTGCGCATGTCTGTGACTTACAGGCCTCTGCGCTGTGTAGCGCGTTCGCTCTCCTCTGATGTCTCTGTGTCAGCGGTGGACAGCAGGATGACGTGGCGGCCGTGGACACACACTGACCGCAGACCTATAAACAGCTGCATCCTGAGCGCACACACCTCCAGGCTGCAGGGTGGACAAGCCTTCACACACACACACACACACACAGACACACACACACACACACACACAAATATTTGGACTTATCTTCTCAATACCAAATATTCATAATACCAAACACCATGTAATATTTCCAAAAGGTATTGTGATTTTGATTACAACAGAAAATCAGTACGGTTTCAACTGACTGTTTCTGTTGGCCACTGGATAGCAGAGAAACCTACTGCAGGTTGACAAATCCACATGTTTTCCCTTAATACACCACTAGGGGTCGCCAAAGCATCACAGCCAAAAGCTTCACTGCGCTCACAGAATCAAGCTCGGTTTGAACCATTATCACTGTTCATATGAATATATAAGACACTTAAAAACAACAATGGTCGTACAATATTTGATATTTATATTCATTTGTCATTTCATTATATTTTTTCTGATTATTTATTATTATATAGGGATATATTATTATTATTATTATTATTATTATTATTATTATTATTATTATTATAGGGAAAAGAGCTGCTGTCGCCCTCTTAACTGCTCCGGTAGTTTTGGTTGCTTGACAGTGGTGACAACAACAGGGTGAATGAGACCTGGTATTCATTTCATGTACATTCATAATTATCAGAGACAACATAATAGATAATAATCTTCATAAATATACATAAAATACTCACATGCAAACAATCTGCATACTATTAATCTGTTTAAGAATGACGATGTGGTCTATATCTTGTCACAACACATTTATTCACAAGTCACATTCTCAATAGAATACGTTTTGGAATGGTATTAGTTATAGTTTTTTTTTTTGTTGTTGTTGGAAGTTCACAACACCAACAGTTGAGGAGAGTGGTGGGAATGAATCACGCAGTTATTAAATGGAGGAGCCACAAAGTCAAAGTCAAAGTTAAAGTCAGGCTCATACCTTCATGGTGGTATCTATGTAGGGGTCTTCGATCCTGGCTGCTAGTGCTGCACAGCGCACTGTGAAACACTGCAATGCACTCCTACCAGGCACACACACAAACCAAGATACCAGCTTACTTGTATGACAAACTGAAATCATAACATGTTCCATCTTAAATCTATAATCTTATGTCCAAGAATGAAGACTGAATGTTAGTTTACATGATTTGTCACGACTGATTTTTAAATGTGATAATGATGTGGATTCTGTCATCAGTTGATCCAGTGAAGAGCTGTGATTCAGTGAAGACATCATATCAGACTACAGAAAAAAAACAGAGAGACACGGACAGACACGTACTTGGTTATGACGTGCAACAGGTGGTCTGCTAACACTGCCTCCAGGACCTTCTCTGGATACTGATAGGCTGAGAGAAGCTCGACGCCACCCTTCAAACTGTACAGGTAGCCGGCGGTGGGTAGAGAGAAGAAACAGAACACACATGCTGGTTCCTCCTGAGACACTGACTGCTTACCTGGAGAGAACAAGACAGAACAAACCATGGCTTTTAGGTGAACTTTTCCTTTAACAGTGAATATGGTTCTGAACACAAGAAGTAAGGCAAGAAATAAGCAGCGCAGTTGCAGAATCGTGATTTATATTTGATTAGCTCTGTCTGATTTTACAGTTTGAGATTCATGAGCTGTGTGTTCAGATGCCACTTTTGCCCCCAATCAAACGCGTAATAAGCGTTGGTTAATAGGTAATACAGTCCTTATATGATGCTGATCATATTAAGACTATACAACGCATTTATTGTTAGGTTTGTTAAACAAAATAAATGTGTTTTTAATACTATTTTATACAACTGTAAGAAACTCATAAGGACTTTATTAATGTTTTTAAGTGTCTCGACACAGTTAACAAAATTTGCTTACAAATGTCTTATTATCCAACATCATGTTTATGCTAATATAAGATAGTAATAATATAAGCCTTATAGAGTGCTGCAGGAATGAGTCCCAAAGCCTGGAAGTAAATGAGCATTTTTGCGCTCCCGGCTCCTTCTTCTCAAAGTCAACTGGTTTTCGAGTAAATGCCTGAAATAATGTCTGGGGTTAACATAAAGGAGGAGATTTATACCAGTAAGTACTTTAGGTTGGAATTAAAGCATTTAAGTTTTTTGTTAAGCGTTTACGATGAGTGGCTAAATGAGAGTACAGAGGTTGTCTGGGACATTAAACATCATCATGCCAAACACGGAGACTCGTCTACTCACCGTCTTTACAGGCAGACTCTAGCTGCAAACTGTTCTGACTGTAACTTCACATGTTATAAATTGAACAGGTGTGTATAGTATAGTGTAGTAAGATGCACAAAAATGCATCATCCCTGCAGCACCCTATTTAAAGCGTGACCACGTGGGTCTACATGTATATGCGTCTCTGTATCTCTTTCTGTCTGCTGTACTGACTGGTGAACAGCGGGCAGAGCTGCAGAGAGTGTAGTTGAGTCTCCTCTACACTGCAGCCCTGGAAGAAGTCTGGAGTAAAGCGCCTGCAAGACAGAAATGATACAAGTTAAATAAAACTCACATAGCAAAAACACACAAGCGATTTGAAGATCTCTCAGAAATACACACACACAAAACACACACACACACACACACACACACACACACACACACACACACACACTGAAGAGAACATACGACAGAGTGTACTGTCCTCTGTCCTCCAGCCCAGTCTTTTCAATGCTGACAGGGATATCACAGTCTTTAGCTCGATCACCGAGCAACTCCTGGTGTCTTGGGAGGAGCAGGAAGTCAGCCTGGTCTTCTAGATGATCTCCTGCAAACATCACAAATTATTCTCAGGAACACTTAGTAAAAACCATCCTCGGTAAACACAGTTCATTTGCAAATGATTGTATTATGTTTTCATTCACGCTTTACACGGCAACACAACTCTTTTGGAATCGGATTGTATTTTTGTTATGTCCAAGTCTTTTAAATTTCATCAAAAAGAAGAAAAAGGGATCCTTTAAGCCTCAGAAAGAGGCACTATTTGAAGCTACAGCATCAAAATACCAATGAGCAAACCTCCAGTTGTTTCTGAGGACTCTTCCTGGGTTTTAGGTTCAGGTGACGCGTCCAGTTTCAGAACTAGGACCTCCAGCTCTGCCTGCACTGCCACATATCCTCCACACAGCGCCACCTAGGGGGCAGAAGGGGTTTGATAGCCACCCAGTCCACAAGTTGTCAATTTTAGGAGTTTAGAGAAATACCTAAACAAAAGCCAATAAAAGTCTGTACTGCCTGTGAAGTTATCAAGAAACATTTAGGATGTTTGCGTTCTTTATAACCCTTCTGTTCCAATACAATTTTGAACTATTTCGAATTTTTGAACTTGTTGTAATGTATCTATGTAACAGTATCTGATAAAACCACATCTAAACAAAATAGTTATACTGCTATATGATTGTGCAGCAGATTAAAAAATGAAGATTGCTTGAACGCACCCGTTTAGCCTTGATTTTTGGTAGATGCAAGATAACGGAGCGCTCAAAATCCAGGATGGAAACGTTCTGGTTGGATGTTGATGTCTGACCTAAAGCCAAGGAGAAGAGAGGTCAGACAGAATAGGATGGTAAGGAAGAGTCACCAAAGTAGACCCTTTTTCTTTTCAAAACAGCCAATAGCGCCGGATGTGTGTTATCCACCTCGCCATACAGCTAGTGGTATGCAGAGAGGACACAGGCCTGTCTGACGACAGGGAATACAGTATCAAGGTGGTTTGGGGTTGAATCGGCAAACAGAACCACTAATTTAGCTGCATTGCCAACCAAGTCCGGTCCGAATGTGTTACTTTGTAGGCTGCTGGTTAGCAGCAGTTAGCAGTTGCTTCAGTAACTATACGTCCAGACCTGAGGCAAAGCAGCGAGAGGACAGCAGAGGGAAAACCAGAGAGTATTTTCTCTATAATATGTGATCCAGTTATAAAGTTGGCATGAGTTGAATTTTTGGGTTATTTTTGGCTGATGATACACTAAATAAAACAGACTTATGAATATCAAATTCTATTTCTGCCAAGTTTGTTCTGCTAGATGCCACTTACACACTGTAGCTGTAATGACTATATTTTGCTTTCGTTAAGTTACCTTGACTCTGACTGGAGCTCTGCTGGGTGTTCGGCCAGGTGCTCTGAAGGATCTGCTGACTCTGATTCTGCTGTTTTTTCCCCAAGAGACATAAAACGTTATACTGCTGCACTTAGTGTAACAACATGTTGTTTAAAGTAGATAACTGACAATGGCAAAAACATGCTTTTCATGAAGGTAAACCTGATAGCAAAGACCTCCAATAGATGTATCAGCTCAATGCTTTATCGAGGCTTAAAAAGACCTACTGAAACTTACATTTTAATGTTGCTGTCACTTCCTGGATTCTTACCAGTGTTTGCTGGTTTTGTCTCCTCAAAGTAAACAGAACCAGAGTGCTTTCACAGCCGACCAGAAGGTCCCCTGTTACGGAGCAGCAGGCCACAGCAACAGGACGCTCTGACAGAGGGATCTCAATGATCTCCATCTGCACTCCACCCCGCACAGATGCACCCCGCAGCAGGTGGCCCAACAAACGCACCCCGACACGGGCCTTGTCCTCCGCCTGGATAGAAAGCAAAACATTTCTACATTAAAAAAAATTAAAAATACATGGCACGCAGACGTTTAAAGAAGGCAAGATTATATTGCCTCCTATTCAGCCCCTCCAGGAGCAGTCTGTTCCTTGATTGCAAGTCAGCAGTCGATATTTTCAGTATTCCCGGCTTCCTATATAAAAGCGTGGTCAATACCTGGTAGCGCCAGTTGGTGTAAGCCCTCAGGTAGGTGGCGCTATTCTTTTCCTCAATGGTCACCAGGTAATCTCCTGAATGTGAGTGGGGAGTACAGAGAACAGCAAGGATGTTAAAACATGTGATTATTTATCCCTAAAAAAAACACACACAGTAACTCTCCTGCTATCAGCTGCAACACACATATAAAACAAACAAACTGCTACAGGTGAATATTGATAGTCATGTAGTTGTTGACAAAAGAAGAAAGGTGGGATTTTTTTGTTTACCTATCTTGCTGTGCTGGATGCTCTTCACAGTGCCCATGGTAGCAAAGCGACAGATGAGAGGGCAGCCCTCCCGCTCCACACTGTAGGCCTCCACCTGGGTTCAGTTCAACACATCACACCAACACAGTCAGTACGCGCAGAAACCTCCAAAACGATATCCATTTAATGAGGAAATACAGGTTCTACCAATGATGTTAGAATTCTGTGTCACCATTTTCACACAAACACATTTTTTAAAAAAAAAAACTCAATTATGGTTCATAAAATATAATAAATATGACCTTGCATCCTCCAGTCGCCACCACAAACAGTGCTCCACCTCCACAGCAGACCAGCCCAGGCTCCTGCTCCACCTGAGACATAGAATGTAAATCAAGTTAATACGGGTGCAACTACAGACACAAAATTACAGCAACTTTACAAAAACAAAAAAACAGATATGCTTTGAATCAGCCTGGCTCCACTTACCTGGACTATCTGCTGTGAGGAGAAAGGATGGCAGTTGTAGACGTGCACCATGTTCGGTCCGCCTCTTGAGGAGCAGAGTCAGTCCAGCGTGGTAATTCAAGGAACTGTTTACTGCTGCTTTCTCTCCTTTTGATGGTTGACAAATCTATAAACTCCACCGCTTTATCTGTGTTTCTTGGAGGCCTCATGCAGCAGGACACCTGCCATTGTTTAAAAGACAAGAAAAGCTAGCTTCAAACAGTATTCTAGTGACTTTATTTTTCTCTGAGAAAAGTTTGTTTATTCTGAATTTTTAAGCCAAAAAAGAATATTTCTGAGTTTGTGTTATTACATCATTAATATTGTAAATATCAAAATGAGTTTGAATTTCTTCTCCACAACCACATTTTGTCCCCTCTAACATTTGGTTTTGAAAACCTCACATTTAGGCTCATGGTTTTCTACTACTTCGACTTTACTTGAGTATATTTACATGATGTAGTCAAGTGTAATTTTCAGATGTTAACGTCTGGTACTCAGGACGTGTGAAATTATCCATTTGAAATGTAATTTCTCAATGAATCGATATGTCCATCGAAAGAAAATTCATCTGGAAATATTTTGATGACTGATTAATCTTCTCCCCCAAATCTTCTCTTGTTTCAGCTTTTGAAATGCTACATATGATAGAAAGTGAATATCTTTGGACATTGGTCTAACACAGCATTGCACATTTCAGGATTTGATGAATGAGCACATTAGTTAACTTGACAAGAATGTCGTATGACCAGTAAAATAGAGGTGTTTGTGGTGCTTAAAGGACATTTAATATAAAACTCAAACAACACATCTTTCTTTGTCGTCTGGCTGGATAAGTATGCCTTTACCCATAAATATATGCATTAGATCAGCTGACAGATTCTATGTTTTTTGGTACAATGAACAGTGAATGGCATCACTGCTTGGTCATCATATCATCAACCAAAAACCATCATTAAAAAAAACTTTATTTCACTTTCTTCTGAGCTCCTTCTCTTCTGAAGGCATCGAAGTCACCTCTGAAACCTTTTAACATCGTCCAAATCGTATTTTTCAGTGAAAATATAACAGCATTTAAACGGGAATGGTTTCCCAGCAGAAGCTGAAAGAGGGCTCCAGCTGCCCCCTGAGAGTTTCTCTAATCGATATCACATGTCGCAGTCTTGTGAGCAGCTGAGGGTGAAACGGGTACCAATTCACTTCAGATGGACATATCTTCTTCGTTTACTCACACTTTAGTTAACAGACGGGCTCTAGTTGATTGAGTCTTTAGCGAATGGGGTTAACAAAGTAGTTTAAATTACCTACTTTTCTGTAAAATCTTCGGTTTCTCCTCTCTTCCTACTTCTGTATCCACTGCTGCAGTTTATTGATTTCACGCAGTAAAGCAGGAAGTGAACCGTCAACCACAACAACAAAGTGCCCTCCCACTCTCGATTGTCATTGGCTCCCATTCCTGCTTGTATTGCGTTTGGCATTATCATTGGCTACCGCGTTGTTAAAGCTACAGGGTGGATCTGTTTATCGTATTTTGTTCTTCAGAGACATTTATTTGTCTGTATTTAATAATTACTTTGTGGCAGTGTGAAGACTAGGGTGCAGTGATCTTTTCAGTCTTACAATGTGTAAAAAATGTAAAGAAAAATAATAAAATAAGAATAATATTATATTGCATATCATATACACCATTACACCAAGCGTTGACTGCCATATGTCTTTATCTTGCTGCACGTGGATCAAATGATTGATCTAATTCTTGCTAACATTCTGTCTGCTCTGAATGTTGTGCATGTTATGAAATAAATTAACAAACTAAAGCCTCATATGTAGATAATAACCCCACATATGTGCATATATTGGCCAAAATACTTCAGCTCCTATGCGTGGTTCAGTTCATAACAGTTAGGCAATTTGTCTTTTTTTCTCTGATTGCACACCAGAGAACAGACAAAACAATAATCAAATTAGATGAAGATAAGGAAAAGTAAAATTAAATTATATATATTATTCAAAATGAGTTAGGGAAATTTGGATGTTTCACTTGATTGTATATTCTGTGACATATCTTAATTTTTATTTTGTGTTTTGTGAATAATTCTAGTCCCCCCAAATAATGCAACACATTTCATTTGACCTTCACTGCATATCAATGCACTTTCATATATACACCCATATCCCAATACCTCTAATTAATTTTGAAAAATAAAATCCATTATCCAAACCATTGGTTCGTCAGAGTCTAGTGTTATTTCTCTCACCTTGTTGGTGAAATCCTGCTGTTATAAATTGACATTTTTTTGTTTTTAGTTAAAATGTATGTATGGTTCATGGTTTGAAAGGTGAGGTCAAAGGTATGCACTGAAAGAGGACAATATGAGCCTGTCAGTAAGGGACAATTCACAGGCAGAAATTCACACCCTATTGACGCAGGTACTGAAAACTACCACATGGGGGCAGCAGGAGTAAACAAAAAGAAAAGTGAGTCATGGCCAAGAAACAGGAAAAAATGTATTTGCACATGCCAGTGATATAATGATTGATTGTGATACGTGTTTTTAGCACATCTTTATTTACAAATATGTGCATTAAAATATTGCCAGCGTCTGTATGCTTTTTTTTTTAGCTTCCTGTGAGAACGGAAGTCTTTTAGTTTGAAAGGCATACGATGGGTGTGGAAATGGCGCTTTACTGTAACGGAAAAGTAACGAAGACGGTAAGTTACACACCACAGCGTTTGTCTGAAATGTTGGACTGTTGGAGAGTTCATAGTTTCTCATCGCTGCAGGCGAAAAGATAAGCAGTTCGTTGTAATTCACATCTTTAAAATGATTTGAACTTCATTTTATGTGATAAGTTAACTAGCTAGCTTTACGTGTTATAGCAAAGTAACGGTAATTTAATAGTAACGCAAATGTTGTTCGATGTTTCTATGTACTGTGTATTTTTGGCATTTAATTTGTGTGACTTTGCTGTAATGTACGTTGCTCGAATGAACTTGAAGGCAAAAAACATACTGCACAATACAAAATAAGGCAAAAAACCAAAAACAAAACAAAACCGCGAGCGCTTCCTGGGATGCTAATTTTTGCAGCAAACCAGTAACTTTTGTTGTAAATGGACACAGAGGTAGAGGGTCACAATTTTTTCAAACAATCTCTTAAAAGGTGAGAATTTCTACCAGCTGTTTGAAGAGAATGTAGTTATCATGATACATTTTCCACAAGGCTTACAATGGTGGCAAACAATTAAGAATGAACCTGTTTTAGTCATCCTAAAGCAAATCAGCTACATTTAAAAGATGACGTTTAAGTGCCATTATGTTTTTTTTTGTGTTTTTTTTAAATGTCTTATTGTATGGAGTGTTATTTAGCAGCAGTTATTTTGTCACTTAAATTCAAACTAGAAAGAAAATGTATCCTCACTCGGAACAGGGCGATGATGATTTTATCATTCTGTATCTGTCTCTCTGTCCCTTCCTCCCCTTCCCCCTCTCCCTCTCTCCCTCTCGGTGCTGACAGGTACTCCAAGGTTGTGGCTCTTCGCAGACCTCAGCTGAGGTGTCGACAGCAGCCACACAACCTGATGCCATTCGTCAGTGAAGCTCCGCCGTAACCGACACAACGTGCCAAAACTAGACTGCTGTAATCTGTGCTGCTGAAGAGGGGCTCCTACATCAACTCTGCTATATATCCCCAGCAAGTGTGCAGACTGCATGCTGCAGCTACATCGTGGCTGAGTCTTCATCATTGTGCAACTCTTGCGAGGTAAGACTTTATTTGCTACTTAAGTGATTGACACATTATGATTTATGGATATTTGTTGGGGGAGAGAAGTGCAGTAATCCTGCGAAACATTTAAGATGTAGCTCAGTCATCATTGCTGCCTTCACCTGGCAGGATGCATGCGTGTGCTTGGAAGTTCACAATCACTGTGCTGGACATAATTTGGTGCCAAGTTCCAATCAGGCAAAGATGTAGAAATAAGGAGAAAGGAAAACTTGAGTTAACTGGTTGTGTACTGGCTTCTTGAAATTCTGTTTTGGTTGATGTTTTCAGAGAATACAAGATCACATAGATGCACTTTTAGACCACTGTGTCCTTCATGTCACGATGTTCATGTTATGATTCAGCATGGAATTGCATGAAACATCCCTGAACAGTGAACCCTCTGGAACAAATCCTCTGGGGTTCAGATAACTGAGACATGAACCAGAAGTATTCCTCTCTGCCGGGGGACTCCGTACACCCTGTTGGATCCTCTTTATAGCCCCTTCACAAAAACAGATGCTGCAAAGCTGTTTGTAGGTCTACAGTATGTGCAGGAGCCAGGCAGCTCCCTGGAGGAATGCCCTTACCTCAGAGCTGAGTCATGCAAATTATACCTCCCTTCTCATTCCCCCATCTCCTGTCTTTGAGCTGCTATCACCAGGCCACAACCATTTAACCTCAATCGCAAGTTACATCTAATTAAAAGTGAGCTATTTTCAAACTGAGTTTTTATTTTTCACAAAGTGTGCCTACAGTGAAATGACAAATTTACCTCACAAATGTTCCTGGGACAAATGACTTCATCGAGATATACATTAAAGCTGCCGAGACAGATGAAAATACATTTTCTTCTAAAAGACAAATAAAATGATAAAACTTCATACAAGTGATGGCTAGTTGTGCATTTTTCTTTGCATTTCCAACATGGCATGTTTTATAGGGCAGCAAATGATGATGCAGAAACATGTTGGCTCACAGCTCCTGAAAATATTTGAGGGACCCAAGCAGGGATGTGGATAAAACCCACTAATCCCAATCTTTATTATACAGATTCACAAAAATCTGTACTAATTCATGTCAGTCTAGTGATTTAAAGAATATGAGAGTGTATTCCTTCAAGGGACCAGAACAGGAGATGAACTTTGACTGGAAAATGTATAATTTTATGGGTTTAAATTACACTGCCCAAGTATTTTCCTGTTCCCCTCTGGGCTTGTAAAAGAAATACAGACACTTGTATTTAAATACCCTATAAAGCAGGGAAAATTAGCCTCTGAGAAAACACTTGAATGAGTTTGGGACACAAGAAAAAAAATGCAACCTCCTGGAGTATAAAAAAACAAAGTAAATGAAAACTGCTGATATTGTGGTGCAGTGTGATAATAGCCCCTCTGCCTGCAGCACAGGCACAGTGAAAGTCATCTAGAATTTCACACAAATAAGATGTTTGCTGCTGTGTGGCTACTTCACTGCAAGCCCAGCCTTGCTTGATATGCACCTGTGCGTGTGTGTGTGTGTGTCTGCGTATGTGTGTGTGTGTGTGAGAGAGAGAGAGAAAGAGTTGATGAAGTTGCCAATTGCACAAACCCCTGTGGCAGTGGTTTAGTCTCAACTCTATGCTCATGTGCACCATATGCAGCTGTGAAATGCCTTGAACTTGTAATTAATTTCTCTGAGAAAAAAAGTGTAAAGTATGCATTGATGTCCACTTGGATGATGGAAAGAGTGAAGGATGTATACAAGTGGAGAAATGAGGAGGAGGAAGACGAGGAGAAGGAGGTGGTGAAGACAAACAAGTCAAGAGGTGGCAGCACCATGAACAGTAAGGTGTTGAAAGGAGAAGATGAGTCAGGAGAGGAGGGTTAGGTAGATTTAAAACCATAAAAGAAAACAGGACAGAAGATGTGAAAAAATCCCAGGGGTTGGAAAGAAGAACAGGAAAAAAGGAAGCAAGATGTACTGCAGATGTAAATTAGCTCTACGCTAACAATGCATCAAATGGGAACATTTATATTTGATATTGTACATCGTCCCTCTACAAATAGAGAGAAAAGGAAAAAGACAAGTTTGGAATATTAAAAGAAAGGAGGATAAGCAAAGAGGAGATGTTTTTAACCAGTCCGAAGAAAAATGCCTTCTTTTTTGTAAAAAACAGTAATTATTTAGAGTCGAGCCTCATTCTCTCCTCTGTCATATTCCAGCTGCTTCTATAGTTACTGTAACCTACAGGTAAACACATTCAGACATCTTCAGACATGTTCTCGAGGCAAGCACACAACCACAGGGAGAAAATGATATTCCACCTCCGTCAAATGTGTACATCACACCTCAGAAATAGTTCAGGAGAGGACATTGAGGTCTCCTACTCATTGACGTTTCTGCTTGCATTGCAATCGTAGACTTGGCCACAGAACAACAACAAAAAAGGTTTTTTTGGATGTGTGATATTATGCTTTGTTTTTGATGCTGTGCAGACTGGAAAAAAAGCACTGCAAACCACAAGTCAAGGGGTAAAGGGCAAACTTTTTTTTCTTCTTAAGTTTAGACTAAATAATTGATGACAAGTTGACTTGAAAAGTTTACCCCAAAAATGAAAATGCAGTCATTATCTACTCACCACCATGCTGGTTGAAAGTCAGGTGAAGTTTTGCCTCCACAAAACATTTCTGGAGCTTTACAGCAATGCAACATTCTAAAAACTGAAGTAGATACGGATTTACACAGAAAAAAAATAAAGTGTCTGCATACAGCTCGTCCAGTGTAACCCAAGTGTCCAGAAGCCTTGGGATCCCAGATTGATTTGAAAAGACGTTATTCACACCCTTTACAGTTTACAGTTGCCCTCGTCTTGTATGCATGGCAGGTATTGAATGAACAGTATGAGCCGAACTGATTGTTGTATTCCAGCTGGGGTGAATTAGCTTGTATTGTTATGGGTCCATTTTTGTTCTCACAGCACATGTCTTTGTTTGTCATACAGGACAAATGGGAAGCAATCTTACCTGCCACCTGGATTATTAACACATTAGCCTATGGATGCAGCTCAGTCAAAGTGTCTCATTTTCCTTGCGTACAGACTTCATTTGAAACAATGAAACATTGTGCTGTCTGCCTCGGTAACAGGAGCTGGAATTGGCTTGGTGGTGATGCTGTTGTTATTTTTGCAGCTTAATTCAATTGGTTGGATTGTGTCAGTCTAATGTGATTGGCAGAATGGATGTCCTTGGATGATAGAAGGCAGCCAATACAGGCATTAGAGAGTAACTGTAAATGGGAAATTGTCCTCTAATGCTGCCGTGGCTGTTCTGGACTGGAGTGTGACGCTTGCCACTGTTGCTTTGGTATTTGGCAAGCGTCTGTCAGATAGCCAGGCCTGTTTAGATCATTCAGTGAGTCGGATGCTGGGATAGGTCAATTTATATTCTATAATTCAATGGACGCTGTGACGGCACTCCAGAGAAATGTGGTCATGGGAAAAAGTTGAGGTCAAGTCAGCAGGGAGAGGAGAGGAGATGCAGCTTGGAGTGGACTGAACAGGAAGAGGAAAAGAGGAACGCTCTAGGGACAGAGTTCGGGTTGAATTTTCTAGATAGTTCACTCGTTCTTTCGGGAATACTTTTCCTTGGTGTTCACTTCTTTTTTACTCATCAGTGCTGACCTCTTTACTCTCTCATCCTGTCAGCAGTATTGGGAATGTGCACAAGCATGTCCTTCCATTGTAAACAGAGAGAAAAAATGCCAGTGCTCTAAAAACGTGATCCCAAGGAGTTACACAGGGTGAAACATCATTTAGCCAGTTTGAGCTATCCCTACTGAGCTGTCTTATAAGGACTACCACTTCTGGTTTGTTTCTAATCCAGATGACATGCAACAAATGCATAGTTTCCTTTTTTCTAGCAAGTAGTTTCCCAGCTCCTTTAAACTGCTTCTCTTCCGACAAGTCTTCAGATGAAATGCCAGTGCTCATGTGATTGTCTGGAAGGGTTCTGTGATCTTTCATGAGTTTTAAACCAGTCATGTGGAGCCTTTTGGAAATTTTACAAGATAAACCGCTCACAATATCGGGCAAAAGCCTCAACACTATAAAATGACATACAGCTGTTCAGTAGTCTGTGCTGCTCACTTGTTACATGGATCATCTGGCTGAAGGATGCAGTTCCGATATCTGTGCTCAGTAGACTGGGCCAGAGTCGTAGACAGACAGGGTGTGGCCAACGCAGGTTTCATTGCCATCGACTTGCTGTATGAGCACCTTAATTAACCCCAGTTGTTCAGACTGTAAGACTTGATGGCACATTTTTTATTGTCATCATACGGAGGGCACTCTTACTTAGACCCTTTTCCATCTGTGAGATCCCTTTTAAATTAGTAAAAGTAAAACTATTTGCCTAATGGTGATTCTGCTCAGCAGTCAGAAGGACAGTAAAATGTAAATTGCCTACTGTCCTTGTTGGAAAGGGACATTTTGACAGAGCAAATCAAACAAGATCAGGTTCAGGGATGCTGCTGTGGAAAAAACTTCATATACCATACTTCAGAATACCTAATAAACAGAAGTTTGGGATTGGATAAACATGTAGGACTGAAGTGTATTAAGAGGTGTGATTGAGAATCTTTAAATTGTGGTCATTAACGTACTACTTGTTGTCAAAAGCTATTTTGTTAAACGTCCAAAATCGTCTGTTTTGAGTCACTCTTACCTTGAAACATCATAGTAACTGTTATCCAGTGTGAGTAAGCAGCAAGCCAAGAATATGATGATGACCAGTTTTCTTGGTGGTCAGTGCAACAATAAGGTATCAAGAGCACTTCCACTCTCAACAAACTCACACAAGTCAATATGTATTTACTTAATGTTATTTATTTGTATGTATTTATCAGGAGCCACATAGATAAACACCAAAAAACATATGTAACTTGTATAATGGACAACTAGCTGAAGGTAATTTACTCAGTATGTGGATGTGGATAAATGTGTGTGTTTGCTTGACACAGTAACCATGTGTAGTTTAACACTGCTTTTACTATGATGTGAAGGAAGGAACAGCTGCAGAACACTCACACAGATGCAGTTAATGTGGCATTGAGTTAGACAGTTTTGCAATCTTGCTTTGAACCTTGTAAGACATAGTGTGTTTTCAATAAGTACATTTGAAGCATTTATGAAGGAAGTGAGACAGTATAGAGCATTTTATAACACAAATTAAATTGAAGGAATTCATATTAAAAGTGAGATAAAGTTTCTTCAAAACAAGTGAAATGGGTCCATCAACTTGTCTAGAATAGTCCAAGTCTCTGGAAAACCTGAGCAACCAATAACAGGACACTTTAAAAAATAAGGACAAATATCAACATTGTGATACAAAATGACTTATATAATGGCAAGGGAAGTTATCCATGTCACCCTCCTGTAGTCAATGTACAAGATAGGCCTGAAAAACAATATCCTGATATATGTGCCTGGTACTGTACATGTTCTGTGTATAAGCTCATTGCAAGTGGGACATGGAGGTCATTCATTCTCCTGAGCGACCTCCATTTCTCCATTAGGTTAAACTGGAGTTGGTGTTATACACTGACATATACTGAATGAAGTACTCCTCTTCTCTAATCTACATGATGACACACTCATAGATTAGATTGATATGACTGAAAGAAGGGGGACTGTTGTGCGCATTGCTAAGTGTATGTGTGTGTGTGTGCCTGGAGATGGATCTTGGTGAGTGGTCGGCTGTGGTGGGCTCTTACAACCTCTGGTGACAGTCAGTGACATCATGTACATCTATGACATCACTTAATGTGATTGGGTGGGGTGGGGGTTCACTGCATGTGCTGAGTCTCTGCCTCTTTGCCTGACAAGGTTTTTGTTGTTCTGTCTTTTACCAATGACATGACACCACACACACACACACACACACACACACACACACACACACACACACACACACACACACACACACACACACGCACATAAGCATAAAACTTAATGTCAGACCAACCCCCTACATGCATTTTTGCCCTGCCATTTCCACGACACAATACACAAAAGACACAATGACAGTGACAACACAAAGATAAAGATGCTACCCGACAACACACAGATACGCAGACACAGCAGAGAAGGTCATTACTGTTTTTTTAATCAATAGTAACGTGTTTCCAATTGATCAAGAAAAAGATTATTCAAATATATTTCTGGAGACTATCAAAAATCTATAATGCAAATGTTTCAAATCATCTGATCTTGGTCACTTGATCTTCACTGCTTTGTGTCATAGCAGCTGTCTCCCTACCACTGAAACAGAATTGCAAGGCTTTGTTTTATTTGTTACACTGCAGTGTTAATACATAAAAATTCCCTTAAACACTGATATGAAAAATACGTAGGTTAGCAATATGATGATATATACCATGAGACAATAAACATTTGTGTAACATCAGTAAATTTCACCATGTCTTATACTATAGCAGCAACCCCTTTAATATATCTGCTTGCATAAGGCTGTTGTGGGCAATCTTTAATTAAGGAGTCCTGGCAGACACATAAATAGTTTCCAGTAAAGTAAACAAGACTTACAATAATCAGCAAATTACATCAAGACAACGAAGTTACCAGTGTTCAGTAACAGGACATATGCATTCAATGCTCAAATACTCCTTAATCCTATTATTATAATTTCCCATACTTTAAGTTTAGGGTGTCTCTGTAACTCACACAAGGAAGAAGGTGCAAAAATGTGAAAGCGCTTTTACCAAAGATGGTGCGGGTTTGAAAAATGACATACAAAATTTGTCCACATGACTGAAGGAGGTAGCTTATGTATTATGGCCCTATAAAGTAAAATGTACCAATGTTCCAATCTACTATAGCTGCAGTGATGTGTACGAAAAAGGTGAACCAGAGACATATCACAATGCCGCATGATAGACTAAATCCAACATTTCAGTGGATTTTGATAAGATTTCTGGGATCGGTGTGATGAAAAGCCCTCCTTTATCAGGTATTTCATTCGGTAGATTAGCCAAAAACAGAAATTCCCATCTGTTTTCTGGTGCAGAACAGCTGGAGATCATGACAGGAAAGGGGGATGAGAGACAGGGGGTGTAGAGTAGCAGAAGGCAGCAGGTTGGACATTAAATTAAACTCAGCCTTTGTACATGGGATGACAGCTCTACCAAGTGAGCTATTAGGATAGGGAGCTCTAACAGTTATCACTAGAGATGTCTCCGAGCTTATCCAGAACAACAATATTGAAGCCAATCAATATCAAGCCAGGACTCTCCTTTACCACAGCAGGGCTCTACATGAATGAAAATGAAGTGTACAAAT
This sequence comes from Diplodus puntazzo, assembly GCA_963678695.2. Lineage (NCBI taxonomy): Eukaryota > Metazoa > Chordata > Actinopteri > Spariformes > Sparidae > Diplodus > Diplodus puntazzo. Next base: position 27,751,299 of record OZ023163.1, read on the forward strand.
GAGAAATATTATTTAGGTACACTGATGAGTGACTCTTAGTTCAGGCACAAGATGCAATGCTATTTAGAGATAGCAAACATTAGCATTAGGAACAGCAATATACAAATCATTCAGGTAGCTGCTCAATTACAGTCTGTATTATATTTTGCTGTCCCCAGTTAAAATGACAAATGCCACTGATTTGACATTAATTCCAAGTATCTTGATGACAGACTAAAATTAAACTTCACTGTTGCAATGTGAAACACCGCTCTACAAGTGTAACAGGTTGATACATATTCTCTCTAGCTCAGGTTTGCTCTAGCTCTGGCTTTTCCATCTCAACTCAACATTAAACTACAGAGTCTTACACGAAATTACAGCACTATCATTGATAACGGCATGTAATTCCTGCGATGCTCAAAAAGTGCAACTCGACAGGCGCTTGTTAGGGGGCGCAGTGCGGTGCTGTAGCCAATCAGCTTATTAAATGTAGGCAATTCAAATTAAGAGTATAGACATAGAATTTAGAATATAATGCATGCATATTATGTCACATTTGGGTGCTGTACAAACTGTGTCTGACGACCGCAATTGGCCCGTGGGATGCACTTAGAGAACTCCTGCTCTAGCTAATCGCATCTCATCCATTTTAGTAGTCACATTTTCCCCATTCATTCATATCACACCAATGATTTAAGTTTAGAAGCTCATTTAGCTCATGGGAATTAAGGCATGTCAAATTTAAGAGGTTGGATTTTCAGTGTGTCAGAAACATATCTAATAAGCATTTAGATATCTAAACTTATCGGATTGGACTATCATCAGATTCCTAATGGTAACTTGGATTGAACCAAAGAAGAATTGATTCAGGACATTCCTTGAAATCACTAATGACAATTTTTTCTGATGGCTTTAGTGTTATTCTTTTCTCTAATCTTCTCCATCTGCAGATATAGTGTAGACATTTTACCTGCCAACTTCTCTAAAGATTTTAACTTAGCACATTTCCTTCACCAATTCCTTATATCCTTTGATTTACAAGGATTTATCTTGACATGTAGCACTGTGATCATTTATTATTGTATTGCCTTGTGTTCGTGTGTGTTTATGTTGCTGTAGCAGCAGCCCAATGCCTCTCAGTAAACGTGATTAGTGGCAGTAATCACCGGGTTCGTTTTTGTGATATGAGCTCTCATTCAGTATCCAATTCCAGTATATGCTGAGGATCCTGTGTAATGTTTTATGGCTCTATCTTGACTGGCAGGACATTCTGACACACAGCTGGATTTCTCAGGCTCATTATCAGCCTCCTGTTGAGACAGAGACATCATCACCTAGGGGTGTTTACAGCACTGAAGTGTCCGTTGTGCTGCTGCTGATTGGCCATTAGGCTGATAAAGAACAAGACTTGGCTACAGAGCTGTCTCACTGTGTAAAAGAAACGGCCTGTTTAGCACGTCTTGTACTGAAGTGTACTGAGAAAACCAACCAAAGCCAATCATCTATGCTAAAAAAAACAAAGCGAAGTTACATTCAAATGTTACTAATTTCATGTTACTTTCTTCTTGGCTGTAAAACAGGTGAATGCAGGTCTACAATGACTTTTTCCCACTAGACAATGCACCTCTTAAATTCCTTGTCAAAATTTAGGATGAAATACTGTTATCAGCTCATTTTCTGGATAGTTTTGAATCAAGATTGAGAATTCCACATATATTACCTTCTTGGTATGTTACTGTATTTGAGTTTGTTCTACTAGTCATCCAAATTAAATTGATTTTCTGTTCCTTTTTCTATGTTTCAGGTTCCATCTAAAAGACGAAAGAGAGAGTGTGTTTGTGCATCTGTGTATGTGCCTGTGTGTGTATATGTGTCACCATGAAGCACCAGTCTATCTCCAGATGGCTGAGCCAGCTGGGACTGCCGCAATACTGCATAGCATTGGAGCAGGAATATGATGGTGTAGAGGTAAAAAAAACAAACATATGAATCAACAAACCTACTAACATCTGGAGAGACATGTACATGACTATTGATTTATCATATTATTTAGAAATGATAGATTCAAACGTGCTTGCCTGTGTCGGAGAATACTTTTGAGCATGGAACAGACTAAAAGTACCTACTGTAAAAAGCTAGAGAAATGAAAGACTTTCTGAGAAAATCTTGATGAGCAAGTAAACCACAAGTGTCCTCTGCCCTCCTAAGAAATTAAAATAACATTTTACATGGGTAAATGCCTGCAAGCTGTTTAGAGGTGTTAACTGTCTACTTTTGACACTGTTAATCGTGTTCATAGAAATTTTTAGACAGCCTCTGCATTGCACTGCTCTTGAGTCAAATTAAAGTGGGAAATACAGCAAAGCCTCGCACCGATTTAAAGCTCAGAAAAGGTTTTGTTTTCACCTTTGTTGGTTTGTATGTTGTTGGTTGTTTGGATTGTTTGTCACCAGGATTACACAAAAAAAAACGATTTACACACTTTAACTTGGATGGAAAGTAGAGGATGGGTCTCAGCCTGGAATAGTTCCCATAATCTTCAGGTGTGGATTCAGAAAAAGGGATAGATCGCAGAATCTTTTCTCACTTTCTTTAACTTTGCGAGTTTGTCGTCATTTTTGTGTATTCTCTATTTAGGTTGCTGTTATCTATGACTAAGTACAAAAGGGGACTGTTTAACTGAGTGCTATTCTTGTGGTCATATATTTCATGTGTTCTCTATTAATTTAGTCTCTCACCTCAAAGGAAGTATGACTGGTTTAGATGATGACACTTTTTGAACATAATTTGCCTTTTAAGCCCCCGAACTAAATGACAAAATTGGTTGTTTGTTATTGAAAAACAAGACACATTTTTCTGATTCGCCGCCTCTATGGTTATGGTTCGGTAAAATTTCTCAAACTAGCTTTTTGCTAATTATCTATCCTCACCAAGAACTACTTAACAAGGCATTGTGGATATTAATTTAACCACAAATTTCTCATAATTATTTTGGTAAACAAAAAAGATTTTGCTGCAGCAATGTTTTTCAATTAGAAAAACTTACGCAAAACCCAAACACATCCCAGCCATTATCCACAGTGCAATCATTTTGATGTCAGTAAGCATTGATGGCAAAAGTCTCTGTATACACATTGGAACATTAAAGATACCACTGGTATATTTAATGTAGTACATCAAAATGGTCACTTTGCCCAACATCTGTTTCCGAGGTCCCTGCCTGTACCCCAATACAATGGGCTGTAATGGGACTGCTTTTGCAGTTTTCAAAGCATTGCTGTGGACAATTTTAAAGCTGAAATACTTTCTACCAAAGAAATGGCTCCTATTGAGATTCACCTAACAAAACTGACACTATGGCCAGACTCCATTAGGGGTAAGTGGAAAATGTTTTTTGCAAATTTGGATGAACTGATCTTTCAACATGTCTTTGATACAACCATGTTGTACAAGAGACTCTTTCTCTTCTGGTAAAACCAACTGTTGTTATAAAGAGCGTTTCCCACAGCAGTCTAATAAAGCAGCCTAATAAAACTTCATCACGGGCCTATTAGACTGAAGGGACAGTGATGTGGGGGCTGTTTTAACTTCCCACCATTAGCCAAGTTCAATCTGAACATTACAGCCATTGGCTAGGAGATGAGATTGATGGGCCAATAAGACATGAATTATTCCATTACAGTGCCTCTTGCTAATGTTCAGCAGGAATGCAGTGGTGTAATTAGTGAAGGCATAATGGGGAAAGCTTATAAGAAAGAAAGCAAAAGGGACAAGTAGAGAGATTGGAAGAAAACTAGGCAGAAGAAGGAAAATAAAGTGTTGTTCTAGTCTTATCTAACCATAGTTGAGTTCAGATTAAAGCTTTGTGAAAAATCCTCTAAAAAATCCAGTTATGTTTCTGAGTTTAAATCTACAAACAACCATCAAATGTCATTGTTCTGAATGGAATTGCCTCATTTTGAAGCAAAGTTTCTTTGAGTTATCAAAAATAAATGCATGAAGCTGATGACTCCAGCTACTGGAAATCCTCTTACGCTACCTCTGAAAAGAAAAAGTCATAAGGGGAACAAGTTTCCCATTTTGACAATCCTCCATGCATAATGATTCTGGCTCAGCGTTGCTAACCTTTCTCTAGGTTTTACAACAACATTATCCAGCTCAGTGCCTCTGAGCCATCCGGGCTGCGTGTTAACACAACTACCGGTACAACCAACTCAGCCAACATCATCAACACTCATCACATACCAACAGCTACAAGCACGTAAAGTGTCCGAAGGACATCTTCTAATTCTTTTTTTAAAGTGTGGTATGCTCATTTTTTGTCCGTATTTATTTTTACATACATTTTGAGAAACAGTATTGTCAGCTGTACCACTGAGAGCCGAGAAAACGTTTAGCTTTTTTTGAATTTCCGTCTTGTGTAACGATATGTAACTCAATACAATGCAATGATAAAACACCCATTAGTTATCATATCCAAAACCACAAAATCGTTTACATAAATGGAGTGAATGTACAGCATCTTAAGATTCTGTCACAGTCCCCACTTAAAGATTTAGCAGCAGGTGACATTGCTGAGAAGGGTTTTCTTCTTCTTTCATGTAGAATTTCGTCCTGTGAATATTGAAAATCATGCAAAGTCAGCATGTAAAGCAGTGACACATCGTAAAAAAGCTCTTTAGCACTGCTGATCCAAGTTTACAAGCTCATTTGATTCATTCTAATATCATAATGTTGATGTTGAGGTCTTGCCCAGTGCCATCTGTACGGCGCTGCTCAGTCTTGCGCCTTCATCATTGCACCAACATTCACGCGGGCAAAACCAACACTGACAACTGCTATATCAACTCTCCAGAGGACTGGTATGAGAGCTCATATTGTTGTTCAGCTATGCAGGATCTGAAAGAGAAAGAAAAAAGAAAACATGTCAACTTGCTGTTAGACTCACAGTGAGACGAGAGCGACAGAGGGAGGGGGGGAGAGATTCTGAGATAGATTAGGAGTTTGTTATACGCCAGCCGTGTCTCATAAAAACACACACCTACAGCTACACACACACACACACACACACACACACACACACACGGTCATGGGGTGTGTGTTATTATGTGTCCTTCCATGTGCAGTGTTTTGTTGTTTTCAGTTTTCGTGTTTGTCTGCATTTGTTTTTGAAAGCTTATTTTTAAAACACTGCAACTGTGTGTGTGTGTGTGTGTGTATGCACTTGTTTGCATGTGAGTGGGTGACTGAGCGTGTTTGCGTGCGTGTGGACAATTGGCTACTCTGGTATGCAGGTATGTATGTGTGGTTGTGGATGTGTGTATAAATTCTAACCCTCTGTTTGTGACTAAGAGTGACTGTAATTTGATTGTGCACTTTTTCTGTGTGTTTGCCTTTAATGTGTGTATGTGGTGTATGTGTGTGCATGTGTGTGTGTATTCATGGTTTTGCCCACTGTACGTTTGTGTAGTCTAAATAGAGCCGTGTTTGTGACGAACTGAAGAGAATGGTCGTATTGTTGTGAAACCAAAACAACAAGGCTTTGGTTTGAGCTGGCAGCGTCATGTGATGACACAGTGTGTCTTATTTAGGTGTGTGTCTTTGTGTAGTTCCATTACTGTACAAAGTTGAGCTCTGGTTCAAAGACTCTGTGGCTTCCCCTCACTGTGCTATTTCAGGGGTCATTTACTTTAATACCACATTGGGGGTTGAAGTGAGGCAGGGTGTGTGTTTTTGTGTGTGTTTAAGACAATGCTGTAATGATAGGAGCAGGATGAGGGGAGGAGATGGCACACTTCTGGAAGATAGGAGGTCACCAGTGGTCTCAGTAATTTTTCTTTTGCTCTCCTGGACCCACCAACCTGTCTAGACAAACGTCCACCAAGCACAACAAGATCTTCCCTGTGAGAAAATCTAAATCAAAGTCAGTTGTTCGTACTTGTTTTCTCGATAATTTGTTATCTGTTAATGTTAGCTGTGTGATAAACCAGGCTTTGACAAAAGGAATTTTAGGCAGATTCATCCACAATCCTCCATGACAATTGGAGGAGAAACATGTTCTGGAACATAAGTTAGTGCCGATGTTCAGCCTAGATTATCTGGAAATGTTAGAGATTTACAGATCACTCTTAAAATGTCCAAATTCTGGTTAAATTCTGGATGATTGCATCAGTACTTTTCGAATGGGACCACAATAATCTCCTCCAACCATTTTATCATCCAGACTGTTTTAGCCTTTAAGACTAATGAAAATACTACAGCTAATTGTTGCACTGTTGCCAGTCACCATTTTACGTCCATCTGCTTCCCTATGAGATCACATAAGATCATGTGAGGTGATCGCTCTGGGATGATAACCTTTATAATTTGATTGATTATTCATTATTTTCAACTCTTGTAATGTGTCAAAGTTTGAGATTAGAGAGAAGAACATCTGTGAATTGTCCCCTTATTTAAATGCAACCCGATTTCAAAATTGTTTGGGACTTTGTAACTAGAAAGATTCATCATCACTACTTGTTTGTGATTGGCACGCTAGTGTTCTTTCAGTTGCATACTGTGACACTTCACATATAGTCCTAGTAAAGAACTTAACCTCTCACAACTGAGCCACACATTTTTTCTCAAAAATTATACCCTTTCTTCTCAGTGACATAAATTCAGTCTGTTTGGAATGCACAGAAATGATTCACACACTGCTGCACGTCTCATCCTATTCTTGATGTTGTTGGCTGAAGTGAAAATAGAAGTGAAAATAGATGGGCTATGTCTCAGTCTCTCTCAATCTGAAAAAGCTCACTACTGATAAGGCATTACGTGAAGCAACATCATAAAATGTGAGAAAAGGAGGCGGAGATGAAGAAGCAAGCAGAATGGATAGGACATCACAGGGAAGAAAAGAGAGAAAAATTCTTGCATTTTTTATTCTTTATTTTTCATAGAGACATTGTACATTCATCAACATTCAAACAAATGGAAATGCACAGGAGTTAGTGGACCTGAGTTAACATAAAGATATAAAAATGAAACAAGCATGTAACATTGTGTTGCAAAAAAAAATTTGTAACCACTGTCCAGTCCAAATATTCTGGTTTTCTGTCAGTGTCTGTTGTCTATCACTGTCATCAGAGTAAGACGACTACCTGATGCTGGTCAGAGTTGCTGGTTGACTCTCAACCAGCAACTTTGTCCGCAGAAACAACAAGTTGGCAGACACAAAGGCAGAACAACTACGGTTGAAGGTATTTGCTGCTCTTGCCAATGCAGTAGAAGTCTGTAGCCTGGGTCAAGGAGCTAGGTGTGAGTTACTGTACTGCAGCTGTCAGCTAAAAACATATAAACAAGCTATAAAGACCCTACAACATAGTTTCTTTAACTGGATCAGTAACCCTAACCTTTTAAGTTTTAAATCTATGTTAAACTAACAAGAAGGAACTTTTAACTTATGAAACAGTCTCAGTAATACTGCAAATAAAACATTTTTGATGTTGGACTAGTGAGGAATAATCACATGAATAATGATTCTCACAGCGTCATATTACAGTTATTAATTTGACAGATCTCTTTTGTCGAAAAAATGTAATAGCTTTTTTCACAAGCCATATCATTCATTTCACAGGTACATTTTGTAATCTTAGTATTTGGGATTGTGGTGAAGTGGTTGTCTGGCTTGTTGATATCTAAACTATTTATCAGAGAAGTTTACATTATCTACAGTATACCACCCCTTCACACAGAATAACTTCATGTTTGTGTTTTAATGTTTTCCAGGACCTGCTTCACCTCACAGAGTATGACCTCTTGGAGCTTGGAGTCTACAATCACCTTCACCGCCTGCACCTTCTCACTTCTCTACGCCTCCTCCAGGAGCGAGAGAGGAGGAGAGGTACTCTAACACACACAGAGTTTACCAAACATTAAGTTTCCTTATCTGTTCCATCAGCTTGTTGATTCTGGCTCCATGTTCCAGTCTACCAAGTTTGCATCTATCTGGCTAGCTCCCTGTGTAGACAGAAAGACAAAGACAGATAGCATTAGTGTCATGTAAAGACATGCTTATGCCTGGGGGGTCTGCTGGTGGGGAGGGGGTTGTCTGGTTGAGGACAATACTGTGTTACACACATACACACATGTGCATGCACACACACACAACACAAACATGAACACTTTCAAAGCTGTCAGTAAATAAGGTGAAGAGTGCTGAGGTCTGCAGTCCTGCTGGGTTTAATCACTTCTAGAAGTGCATGTATGCTTACATGGATGTGTGTGCAGGTCTATGTGAGTGCACGACTGACTGCTTTGTTTGCCCAGTTTCCCATGCATTATACTGTGAAATCTAACTGTTGTCTTGGTGACTGAGTCCTGCACGAGTCAAATTAAGTAAAGAAATTACTTTAGGGAAGTTTTTACATTATCAGAGAAGAAATATTTCTGTATTTCTCGAAGTACACTAGGAAAAGAAGTGAGGTGTTTGCACAGGCAAAATATGCAGTTTAAAACCTAAACAATGCGTCAGACTCACTTTAATCCATAGTATGGACGTAGTTCTATGGCTAACTAGAATTTTTTCAGAAGCCAGATTTCTGAAGGTGTTAAAGGAAGTAGGAACTATAAAGACAGTCTATTTATAGTCACACTCTTAGTTTGCTTGTCTTTATGGGATTGGGTTTATTAAAAGGAACAACAAATCACCTCAAGTCAGACCAGCAGTGAATATAAGAACACTAAAGCTCTGTGTGTAACAGACGTTAAGTTTTGTACAAATTCAGTTTTGTTACTAGCCATGTCCTCTAAATGTAAATGTGTAAATAATGATAAAACCTCAGAAGTCTCAGAAATCAGATGAGAATGATCTGTCTAAATGTTTTTTTCTCATAAACATGCAGCACATATAATAGATCAAAACAGCCTGGGGATGGAAATTAACACTATCTTGTCAGCGATTGTTGTAGATGATGTTAAAAGTAACTTGCAAGTAATTGTTAGAGAGCTACTGTTCTATCACTTTTATAGGCTTCCGTCTTCCTCACTCACAATAAAACAAAAATGCCATGTTTTACTGTAGTGTCAGATTTACTAAACGGATAATGCTGCACTTAACCCTAGACCTAGCTAAAATATGGCACATATACTGGTTGAGATCCACTACCTTTTGTAGCATTTACATCACGGACTGACATCCAAACATATGTGGACTTACTCACTGAATTATCTAAGGTAGAAAGACATATAAGAAAACAAAAATGAAAACTTATATGTCAGCAGCATGTGAAAGGTGACAAGAATTTGATTCTCTGACAGCCAGGAATGTATGTACCAAATTTCAGGGAAGCCCTCATCCAGATAAGAATAATCGACTAACTACTACAGCTATTTGATTAATCAGTTTGATAATTTTGGGAAAAAACAAAAAAACAAATCATAATTTTATGATTCAAGTTTCTCCCCTATGACAGTAAACTTGTGACATTTCAGGATGTCATCTTGGCTTTGGGAAACATTGATTGAAATTGATTGAATGTTATCTAACATTTTACTGACCAATTTTTTGACCATAGACATATACAAAACAGGAGATGAGAATGTCATAGATTACCCCTTCTAAAAGCACAAATCTTCACATTCCTGAGATCACAGTGTTAGCACTCGCGGAGCCCCGATGTGCAGGTTGAGGACCGTTGCTGAGGTGAAACAGCCTCTAGTTGAAATCACTCAGTCACCAACTACTGTGGTATTATCTGTCTGCCTGGCAGCCTGCCACCCCTATCATTACCACAAAGGCCAGATTTGTTCAGCTAATGGTATCCTTCACACGCGCACACACGCACACACACACACACACACACACACACACACGCACGCACACAGCAGCCAAAGAGACATGCAGCAGCCTTCAAAAATGCTAACTCAACATTTGACCCAGATAAGAGCATTCTGGGGAGAGCACCTTCAGGAAGAAACACATGTGCATCCAGGCACATTTTCATTTTACCATATTGCTGTTTTTTGGCTACAGTATATGGTTACGTGGCTGGAATAGCAATCTGTGTGTGTGTGTGTGTGTGTGTGTGTGTGTGTGTGTGTGTGTGTGTGTGTGTGTGCGCGCGTGCACCAGGTACTTTCCTCGTTGGCAGGAGAGAAGTAAATCTAATCTCCAATTAGAACAATTAGAGGGTGAAATCAGAAGCATCAGTAAAACACACGTGCACGCTCATATTTCACATATTTGCGGCATTTTAGTTTCAGGTGTTTATGTTTGGTTACAGTTGTTGCTGTAGTGCCGAGGCTGTGTATTCCTGGGTTGTCAAGATTCTCCAAATCAATGATTCGTTTAGATTTTGTATTGACACTTTTTTGTTATTCAACTATGCCATTGCTAGACTATCGTGTCTGGATTCTGTGACGGCCCCTGTATGTCTGTGTGTGCCTTGACTTACTATGGTGTCTCTGAGTTGGGAGCTGGCTGCAGTGTTGACACGAAGGACCTGATTGTGGTTATTGGAAGCACCTGGGCTCAGTGCTCCACAGGATATAAAAGGCCCAGCTTCTTGCCAGCCGCTCTCTCTCTCAGACCCTGACCACGTTTGCACCTTCTTGGTTTTGTTACCTTTTGTTTGCTTTACTGCACAACACCCATCACACCACCATATACATGCACCCACATGAACACTACTGATAATACTGATTGAAACACATCCCATTCTTTAGTGATTATTTTGAGTTATAATAAAACATGGACTTGCCAGCTTTTTGTTGTCCTTTTCCCTTCGTTTGTCATGGCCTAGAGCCAAGTTTGTGACAAAATGGGGGCTTGACCGATTTTGTTGGGTTACAATATTTGTAGGTTTGTTTGTGGATTGTAGTTGCTTATTTCAGTTTGAGTTGCACTTGTGCGTAAAAGCTGTCTGGAGGCGTTTTGCGCATTTGGTTCCTTTGTTTATTTTTGCCGCAAATATCGTTGGTTATGTTATGAGTATGATTATTTATTTTTTGTTTTAAGAAAAGGACGTTGTACTTGTTGGCTAGCGAATTAGTTGACCTATGTGAGTTTTGGGTCCAGGAGCAGTTACAGGTGGTCCGGGTGACTGGCGCTGGTTCTGGTGTGCACTGCGTTATGATGGTGCAGAGTTTTCCCTGGTAGGCTATAGCGGCGTTCCCCTTTGGGTTCGTTGGGCTATTCTGATAGTGTTGTGGCCAACGTGGGTGAAGCATTGCTTGGGAGTACATCCGTGGTTTTCGGGAGGGTTACTAGCGTGCTAGTCGCACAGAGAAATTCTGCCGTGTCTTGTCGGGCCTGTTTTGGGATTACGGGTGTTGGGTTAGCTGTTTACGCGTAAAAGTTGCCAGTCAAGATGGCTGAATGTGAGGCGTTTATTGCGGCTCCGTCAGAGGAAGCCTTGGAGAGGTGCACAAAGGAGCAGTAACTTAAAATTGCAGAGCATTATTCAGTGGTTGTGGGGGATAAGCGACTCAAGGAAAATATAAAAACTATTTTGAAGGTAAAACTGGTTGAATTGGGGATTATGACAACAGATCCGAGTGAGTTTCGTCCAGTGACCTCTGCTTTTCCTCTCCAAGCGCAGGGATTTACGTTCGAACAGCAGAAGGAACTCCTCTTATTGCAGATGGAGCATGACGAACAGAAACATCAATTGGATATTAAAAAACAAATTGAGTTGGCTGATTGACCAGCAGACAAAAAATGTTAAGCTGGGCCTTTTATATGCTGTGGAGCACTGAGCCCAGTTGCTTCCAATAACCACAAACAGGTCCTCCTTGTCACCACTGCAGCCAGCTCCCACCTCAGAGACACCACAGTAAGTCAAGGCACACACAGACATACGGGGGCCGTCACAATTCGTAAAGGCGGACATTTTCAAATTCACCTATCATCTATTCATTTATCCTGGTGACTTTTATAGCAAAACTCTGTTCCCAAAATCAAATGAAGGATCTAAGGCTGGGTGATATGGCCTAAAACTAATATCAAGACCAGAGTATGACATTTTTGATCAACAGTCATCAGTATTGGGGATACAATGGTTAAGTGAGTTAAAGAAACGCTTTAGAATAAGTAGAACAGTCTGGTAAGTTCAGAAATGACATCACTTTACTGTAATGCAGCTTTTAAAACCAGGACAGGCCAACAAATGCCATATCATATAAAATCTAAGATGTCATATAAGGTCTCATATCACAATAATGATATAAATCAAATATATTGACCAGCCCCAATCCAAATTGATCTCTGAAAAAGAAAACAAAATCCAACATCTTGGGTGCTGGAGAAATCACCTGCAGTACCAGTAAGTCAAATGCCTTTGTGCTTACAGGAATGTGCCTAGATTGGAAGTGCAGCTTCAGGACTTAGTTTTTTGTTGTTTGTTTTTGTTTCTTTTTGACTATCCTTGTCTGTGTGGAAGTAGGCGGGTTGGAGAGAAAAAAAACAATGGGAGAGTCAGGGATAAATTGTCCAAACTCTTTCCCCCTTGCAGATCCTGGTTGTCCGTGGTGCAGCTATGTACCCGCCACAATATGTTCTGGTCATGTACCTCCCTCAACGACTACTGGAGACAGATATTTGATGTATTTTCCAAAATCTGTGGTCAGACTATAGCCCCTGACTATCACTCAGCCATCTTTGGTGTACCACCCCCAGGCTGCAAAGTCTCAAATTTACAAACAAATGCTTTAGCATTTGCGTCCCTGCTTTGCACGCAGACTCATACTTTTTAATTGGAATCAATCAATCAAATTCAGCCCCGTCATTTCTGCAGTGGTTAAGGGATGTACCATCTCCTCTACCTTTAGAGAAAACTGAGATACAAGATAGGTAAAGCCTGCAAAAACGTCACCCTGACCTGGAGTCCCTTTATAGAATTTGTAGAAGGTTTTCCCTTTCAATGATATTGGACAGTTACAACTACTTATAACATGCTCAAAACATAAATTCACCCATTATATGATGAGAAGTTCCTGTCTGACTATTTTGTATTTGTTCTTGTATTTTTCTGTTTATGTAATTTTATTCTTGTTTGAGCCTTGAGGGTGGGGACGATACATTTCTTTTTGTTTCCACGTTTGTAAGCTGTATGCTTCTTAATGAAAAACTGCAAAATAATGTTTAAAAAAAAAACAAAAAAAACAAATAATTGTTATGTTTAATTATTATTAGCAACCTCAGCTGTATTGTGGTTTGTGATCTTATGTTTATGACCATTAATTCTATTACCACATTTATTACCACTGATGCTGTTTGCTGTAAGTTCACTCTATTACCGATGCCCACAGGAGAAACACTGGGGCACACACAGTTGAAATCCATAATAGTTTCATTTCACTCGAGTATATTAATGATTCCTACTAGCACTGTCATTTACAACTGCTAGGTAAATTGCATTGCTGTAGTCATTTGAAAGCAGCAGAGCAGGCTGTGCTTTCCTCTTGCAAACTCTACTTTGGGTCATGTGCTGTACACTTTCAAAGCCGGCAAGGATAGTTTAATTTAATCAAGCACCAGGCTTGAAAAAGCTAATCAAAAAAACATTTCTTTCTAAGCACCAAAGTATAAAAAACATCAATTTCTGCATCCATTCATTCATACCCTCAACTTGCCCTGGTGACCTCTAGCCTTCCAGCTGTTTTCTCCTACGTTCAGATCTGTTTTGTCCCTTCCTGAGCTATATGAGTTGAAGAAGTCAGTAATGTGAATACCAGAACACCAGAGACAACATACTGTTAGACAATGCCTTGCTTAACATGGATTGACACAAGTTTTACATTGTATGTGTGTAAATGAGAGCGAGAGAGTCAACAGGTGTTCGTGCGGACAGTTTTGTTTGCTTGTTTGTTTCCACAGTCGACAGTGATGTTGCTATGGTGACGGAATACTTACAGTGGTCAGTTGGGAGTTACTTTGCGGACCAAATATAGACCTTTCAAACTGACAATTACACACGTTCATAGCTGTCAACTGGCTTGAACTGTCAGCAGTGTTTCAGTGTCTATGAAAGCAGGCGTTGCAGAAGGACGGTGGCAATTCATTCATTTATTCACTTGATTCGCCCCAACACGCTTTGATCCAGTTCAGATTTCATTGTTTTTTTCAAGTTCTTGGATCTTGTTATCGGAGAGTTTTAAAGCTGAACTATATTTTGTGACAAAGAGATGCTGGGAGAACATAATTGTTGTGAGATCTATATCAGTGTCCAGGGATTGAAAAATAACACTCGCAAAATTAATCAAAGCACAAAATGCACTGCAACTTAACACTCAGAGGAGGGAGCTGTGTTTTTAATTAGAAGGTAAGACATTGTGCACAGTGTTCTGCTGCTTTGTCAAGTGAGGGCCAAAATTGAATTACATCAAATACCATTTTGCGCAGTCAACTTTTTTCCCTCATTGGGATCGATTAATCAAAATGCCCTGTAGCAGCTCTGTTCAGATGGATTACAATTCATGTCACATTGACAATATCCATAAAAACATCAAATATAATTATGCATTATGCAGAGATTTTCACAACCTTTACATGTTACATAACTTATGTTGCATTGTACTAAGAAGTATAGGCTGAACCAGGATCATCTCTCTTGTGAAGGTGATAGACTAATCACCATGACCTGAAGTTAATGCTAAGTGTACTGTAAACATGTTCCTGTGTCTGTCCGAGTGTGTCAGTAACACCAGCTGTGCAGTTAACTCTTATCTCTCTATGTCAAAACAGGGAAGATCCAGTTCCTGGAATTTTCTTATATCTTGCTGCATGGTAACACATCACTGCTGTCAGTCAGCTACATTCATTTGACAGTTTGTTCAGTACACCTACAGTAGTCCTGCAACAAATCCTTTGGACCCGTCCCTTTACTGTTAAAACAAGTCATTTGAATCTAAATGATAAATGCCAAAGAGATCATCGCCTTCTAAAATGAGACATCTGATTATCTGGAGCGAACATTAAGAAAACATTGTCACCGTTTCAAAAATGATTAAAATTCTAATGTGTTTTGATCTGCTTCTGCTATGGTTAAAGTTTGATTAGGTCAGTGTCGATACTAGTGTACAAGTGTACTGGAATAAAATGTCAATATAGATATATATTGGCTGATATTCATACAAAACAAAGATAAGTGATGGAGGCAGCATATTTCTAGTTGAACAATGAACCTTTCTGGGAATTGTGCTGCAGTGCACAAAAACGACTCAGTTCAGATGAAGGAATAATTATAGTCATGCGTCAAAGAAAACAACACTGACTGTTGGCAGGAAGTGTGATGCAAGCAACCGTCTTCCACGCCAACACCATGTCTTTTATATGTCGAACCACCTTCCAAAGAGGCTACGTGTCACAATAACAACATCAAGTTACTTTGGCCATTGCTTCTGAGAGATAACAGTCACCATTCTTACTGCCACTGGAGGTCTTTTCAGATAAATGTAAACAAATGTTTTAGGCTTTTGAACAAATGACCAATGCTTTTACTTTTATGGTGAGGACAAGCAAGAAAATTGTATTCTTGGATACATTTGGTACAAAATAACGTATCATAAATGAATAAATAAATAAATAAATAAATAAATAGGATCATTGACAAGTAGTATTGTATGCCCACTTGTAGATCATGACAGGAGAACCAACCTGGATTTTATATTACTTCTTTATAATCGCTTTAGGCACCTGCATGTTGCATAATTTAGAGATTAATTTTATAGAAACTGCTATGAATCATCAGTGATGTTCCTATCAAATTCTGCATTATTGTGACATTAAAATAACTGACAAGAACCCTTTAGATCAACTGGTGACATTGATGTTCCACAGAAACCACGATCACATGAGTCAACAAAATTACTAGATTTCATTCTACGTGAACAAACAGATTTAGACCAAGACCCTGAGGCTGCAACCAGAGGAATGAGGAGTGCCGTAAACATTGAACTGTTAACGCTTCTCTGATCAGAAAAACTCACACACGGGAGCATGCGTATAGATACTGATCCATAAGAGAAAAGGGGAGTGAAGGAATAGAACAGAGATGGGAGGAAAGAGGGAGATGAGGAGATGATGGAATGAGGGGGAGAGAAGAGGGATAAAGGAGGAGGAAAGTTTGAAATCGGGAAGAGAATGTGCCTAGCACAGTTCATATCTTCCCACTGCAGTGCTACAGAAATACCAGAGTACTCTACACGCAAAGGAACCAAAACAAAGGAAATAGCTCAGAATGTTTGCCAGTCTTAACTGTAATAAACCAGTTATACTCAAAAGCAGTTATGTGCAGGTGTCATCTCCTGTAGGTGGGGAAGCCAAACCCATTTATTTAATGGTCTGAGAAAGTCTTGTGCCCTGGGGTGTATTGGTGGTCAGTGCTCAGAAATGAGTGACTCAGTGAGGCATTGTGCCAACACACTTTGCTGCCTGTGTACCCGTGTGCACCAGCAGGGCTTGGCCTGAAGACTCACATTAACAGGAAGTGCCTGAAATGGCTATAATAGTGGTGTGGAATTCTCTAAACTCATTTTATAATTGTGTTTAAGTAAATGTTTTGATTTTCAGATTGTCTCAAATTTTAGATTAGGACTTGATATCTTAGGCTTCCTGGGCTGCACAATTATGTACACAGAATGACTCTTGTAAAAACAATGCGTTAAATGCTCAGTGAAGGAACTGCTATTGTACATAAAATCGGGGCATTCTTCTCTGCCTTTTCTAAATTATTTTTGTGTGTAAGGACACTCCATAATGTATTATCACCACAACAAAAGAACACTAGGACAGAGGACAAAGCAGTCTTTCTCCAGCTGAAACTACATCAGATAATGAGCATTACCAGAACATATGATTAGCTCTGTGTGAGAACAATGTGTCTTGTCCAAACAGAACGACATTTTATGGTGTTAACACCACTTGGATCAGATTATTTAAAAGTGAGTTTGAGGATGTGCCTCTGTGCATTCTTTCATGAAAGGTTTGTTATTTGGTGAACAAACATCCTAAATCTGAAATCTGATCTTCAGTTTACAATGACATAAGATTATTGCTGTGATAGATCCTTGTTTCCTAATTAATATCTTAGGATAGGAATGTATTGAAAAAAGGGAACAAAAAAATTCCTAAATTAGGAAACCTAAGTTAGGATGGCTCAGGCACTGTCCTCAATTCTAAATAACTGCCAGAAATAGCAGCACTTGTATGTATGGCAATGAGAATGAATATGTGGGAAACATTAATATTAACAATAATGCTAAAACGATGCTTTAATTTTACTGGACCATGTCAAGTACAGCAGCCTGGACAGTGCTGTACACTTCTAAGTTTGATGCCGTAGTTGCCCCTCTAGCATCACTTCTTGAAGCGCCCCTCTAGTGCATTAGTAGAAAGGGCAAGAAAGGTCAGAGTCTGGAGGTGTTCAGGCTGGTTGGATGGGTCATTCCCTGAACTTTCCGTCCGTAGATAGAGGTAACTAAGTTATATTTAAGTTATGTTGCTGTACATGAAGTACTTTAAGTTTAGACTTCTAGTTATGATTCCGTAGGTCAAGATGCAAGGTCTGACATAGGATAGGATACTGGCATGAGTTCTGGAACTGCTTCTGTAGGAGGAAACTAAGGATAGGTCAATCAATCAGAATTCTTTCTGAAACAACCCCCCCCCCCCCCCCCCACCGAAACAGCGCCTCTCTCCTACCCTTATTTTCCGGGACCGTTTGGGTGATTCAGGAGATGATTATAGATTACACTCCTGACTCACTATACACCTTCCTGGAAGTACAACCCTCACACACACAAAGATACCAAGAATTTTCTAATGCTTTTGTGAAATGGTACCAAGACTTACTCAGGAACAAAATGAATTATTCTGCTGTCTGCTGTCTCTTCACCTTTACTGGTGTCCAGTATAGTTTTGGTGTATGTCTGGGACGTCTTCTGTACTATATGTGATAAAAAGGAAAAAATGCTAAAATGTTCCCATCTCAAATGCTCTACTCCAATAATTTCTAGTTGTCGGGAGGGAACTATACAATTGTTCACCGGAAAAACAATGAGAGAAGAATACAGAATAAAACAAAATTAGCATGATTTCTGAATTTTGGGGAATTTCCTGCTCATCTCATATCCTTGAGATTATGATGCCATTTTACTAACCAACATAAATTCATTGCTGTGATCTGTGATAGTAAAACATTATTACATACATAATTATTGTTATTATGTTAGCTACTCTATTGTGGAGTCCTTCTTAAAATGTATAATATCTGCATATCTTTCGATAACTTGCGTTACTCACAATATTACTTGAGGTGTACTGGCACATAATTGTCAGTTAAGAATATGAAGTTAAGCCTCAAATGCAGATAATTTAGGGACTTATAACGTAGGTAATGCAAGTAACTACATATGTGATGGGATTACTGAATTTAAGAGCTGTAATAGTTACATAACAACTGCATAAGCGACAAATGTAATCTGATTATATTAATGTCTTAAACCAAACACTGATTACTACAGACCAAATCACCGCAATGTGGCAGTAAGAACAACCGTTACCTCTGTGTAGAAAACTGGCTGCTGATTTGAGTGATTTGCATTGTGAAGATATGGGAAATCAGCAAACTTGTTAAATTGTGTCGGCCGTTACTGTAACATTTAAAGATAAATAATAAAACATGGCGGTCCAACCTCTGACAGACATTGCTACTGTGCTTATTTTATGTACTCTGTTGCTTTATTAGCGTCTTTGATATCTACCCAATAGCGCATCTCAGTCTAACCCCGCTGGTTAGAGGTAAACTCAAGCTGTCATTTTGCTTTGTCTGTGGCCCAACAGGTAAATTAGGTCTCCAATGTTACTTAAGGGAAAATGTTGTTTCAATGCGTGATGCAAGGGTTTTCTACACAGAAGTTAATAAACAAACATTATGATTCCTTTACCACCATGAGGACATTTTGACCCGCATACTCTTCAGTGGCTTCTCAATCCTAACAAATGTGGTGTGAATAGCTCAAGATCAAAAGACCTACATGTACATGGCAGAGTCTGTGTGTGTGTATGTGTGTGAGTCCAATATGGGCCTGATCATCTCAGCTTTCATAGCGGCAGGATGGGCTCCTTGTATTGTCTAAAAGGAAACACACACACACTCACAAACATGCACACACGTGCACGTGTCTGGGTGTTATCAGTGCTAGACAATACAAAGGAACAGGAGGACAAAGACAGGAGAGAGTGTTGTCCCGAAGGCCAGCCAGCACACACACACAAACATGCTCAACATGACCTCATACCTGATGTAATGACACAAGATGAGCTCCTCTACTTGTTTCATCTGCTTCACCAGATGAAATTTCACTCTTTTTTAGAACATTCCTTCCATATTTGTTATAAGAACACTGCAAAAAGATGTGAGACTCTGCCGCTGAGCTGATTTACGTTTCCTTCAAAACTGAGTCAAGTATTTCAACTTCACAAGTGCACCTTAAGTCTCTCAAATATGTCCCATTCATGCTGAGATTTTTTGTTTCATCCCAACTCTGCAAATGGCAACATTAGGTCACATCTAAATCTTCTCCAAATACCAGACTAGTTGGTGGTGTTGGTGTAAGAGGTCCCAAACAAAAAGACTTGGAGCATGAAATATGAGGCTGTGGAGGGAACACAGAGGAGAGGAGGAGGAGGTGGGGGAGGTGGAAGTGGAGGAGAGGAGAGGAGGGCAGGGAGAGTTTTGTTCGGTGCTGGGGGGCAGGAGTTGGGTAGGGAGGTGGGGTACAAGAGACAACTCGGCTTAAAAAAGAAAGAAAGAAAACTCCTCCCAAACACAGTAGAGCAGAAGGAGGGGCTGGGTGCTCGCAAATCACTCCCCTGATAGAGAAAGAGGAGGGCAGGGCTTATGATTGTGCAGCGCTACTTGTTGTTGCCTGTCTGAAGGAGCGTGAGTGTATCGTCTTCCAGCCGGCCAGCTAGTCAGCAGTCATTCAAATGAACTGTGCAATGAAGTAATTTTGATAAAAGTACATAAAAGTAGAAGATAACGCAGAGCAAAAGATCACAAAGAGGGGAAGAGGTCTCACTGACAGGTAGGAAAGAGAATATTTGTGTTGATATGCATGTGTATCCATATACAGTAGGTGTGTTGGAATGTTTGATAGCGGGGCAGATAGAAGCGAGCCAGTGATCTTGATGGTCATCTTCTCCTGCGGATGCTCCTTCATTCATTTTGATTTTTAAGGCTTTAAATCATCCAAACTAATAATAACAATGATGCATTTTATTTTTGTATTGCTATATAAAGGCACTTTACATGTTCAAACAGAACAGAAGCAGTAGAGGCAAATAACAAATAACTATAAAAAACAATAACAATGAAAAAGGAGAAAGGCAATTGGGGACTAATAGATCATAGATCTGAAGCAGATTTAAATAGGTGGATTAGAAATTAAAAAAACAGACTATGGCTCCGGTGTATCTCCCTACACTCCCATGCCTCCTCTTCATCTCTCAGCAGTCCGTCTCTCCATCCCCTTTGGTTGAATTGTTTACGGCTCACAGTGAGTTAGATATGCTCAGGGACTTTTTGAGCAATAAGTTGCCCTCCCAAGGCACTGGGTGTAACTGTGGTTGCTGTGATTGGTGGTGCTAACTGTGGAGAAAGCCCAGCAGGAAACAATTACATGAAATATGACAGATAAGATCAAGATCTTTTAGCAAGGTTTTGACTCCTTTTGAGCGGTAATGGAAGAAGTATTCAGATCCTTTACTTATGTTAAAGTATCAACACCACACTGTTAAAATACTGTCCTGCATGTAAAGTAAAGAATATGTAAGCATTACCAATTTGTAGGTTGCATTTTACTGCTGTAGATGTTAATAGTTAAACTAATTTGAATTACTTCCTATACTGTTGGGTAATTTGCTCTACAGCAATGCAACATATTCTGTAAGATCATCATATGTTCAGTGTTGCTGTCCTGTGTGTTCTTGAAAAAGACTTTTCACGTGTTCTCAGCTTTGTGACCATACAATGTTCCAGACACTTGAAGGACAGTTTTAAATACTTCATTTAGCTTCAGAAATCAGAGAATTTTCAACAGATTATCAGAAACACAATCACCAAATGTGGAGTTAGGTGGTTTGACTGGACAGGTGGGGTGTACAAAATCTTAATCTAAAAAGTAATTTGTAATTAGTAACTAAAACTACCAGAAAAATATATTGGCGTAAAATATTTGACCCTTAGAAGTAGTGGAGAAGGCGTATTACCAAAATGAAATTATGCAAGTGAAGTAGAAGCACCTTAAATTTGTCCTGAAGTACAGTACTTGAGTAAGTGCATTTAGTTAAATTCCACCACTGTTTGAGATTGCTTGTTTAAGGTTAAGTATAAGCTCATAACTTCGTGTGAGTTTATTTTTCTGTATACATGCAATTACCGATTCAGCTACTTAATTGTCTGCTTAACAGAGACAGTAGTGCTTGAGCAGTGCAACAAGTTCATTTAATATGAGCAGACAAACTACACTAACATGATAAATTATAGATTTTGATTACTCCAGTCATCGATATGTATTGGAGCATATGGTTATAAAGGCTCTGAGGATCTTCTTGCACAGAAACACATGTTGAGTGACTGCTGCTCAGATTGAAACTCTGACCTTTCGGTCATGACAACACGTCTTTAAACAGCAAGCCACCCATGAGATGATGACAGAGACAGACATGTGTGTGCATCTGTGTGTGCGTAGTGTTGATGTTCTGTTTGTTGTGCAGCTAAACACATACATGCAGCAGGTTGTTTCAGACATTAGTCAGTGGCGTGTCTGAACCCTGTAGCTGTGTTAAACTGAGCAAATTAGATTGGGCCTTTAATTCATGCTGAAATGTGTCTGTGTCAGATTCACAGAGCTCAGCTTTAACTTTGTGTACTTGCAGTGGTGCTGTTGTGTGTGTGGTGTTGTGTTACCTGCCCCAGTGGGATGAGTTGGTTGGTATTCCATCCAGCCGTCAACACTATGTGACTGGTGGTCCTCACAAAGCTTGACTGACTCAGAGCAGAGGCTGTTAAAACGTAAATATTAATTTTCAAAACATTTACTTCACTATAATTTTGGGACACTGGTAGTTCACTTGAGAGTACCACTTTGTGCAACTTTAAACTGTTGTATATTTTTTGAAGGAAATGGTCTACTTTTCACTCTGCCTCCTTTCTCTGATGCCCACGTAGCTGTCAGTTAACTTGGAGACACACATGTTACATATACACAGTGTTTGTTAAGCACATACGCAAATTAAGTTTCAACTCAAGTATTTAGACTTTTGTGGTACCAGTTAGACCCACTGCAACATGACAAACATCAATAATTAAGCAATCTGAAAGAAGGCATGACTAGTATGGTAACTTTGAATTCTTAAGGTTGGAATCTGGAACTTGTTTATGATAAAGGAATGGTTCAACTGTTTAGTAAATGTGGTCATTGTGTCATTGCGTTCTCATCAAGGTTAGAAGAAAGATAGCATTCTGATGTCTGCACTGTCTGTATGCTAAATAGGAAGCTAGAGCAAGGACATGGGTTGCTAAGCTTTGTGAAGCATAAAGACTGGAATTGTGGGGAAATAGCTAGTCTGCCACTGTTTAAAGGTGAAATAATACTAATTAACTTAGAATATCCTGGTTGTGTAATTCATACAAAAACCAAATTCCAACAGGACAAACTCTGATTTCACCGGGAGTTATGTGCTAGAACTATTACTTCACCAGCGACTTCCTTGACTTCATTGTCAACAACTGTGGATCTTAGCTGCGTATTTAGCATACACACAAAAGAGTGATGTTGATCTTCCCATCCAAGTCTTGGCAAGAAAGCAAATAGGCACATTTTCTAAAAGGTAACCCTTGTCTTCTAAAGTATTGTATTTATATTTATCTGCATCATGCATTGCTGTTAAACGTCAAGACTGACACACTTGTGAATATAACTGCTCTGTCACCATCATCACATGCTAGTCTAACATGAACTTTTATTACTTCAACCATCAAGTTAGCATTGCTGTAACATCATGCAAAGGTAAAACCTCCTAATCTGTGTCTCTTGCTGATGATAATTCAGTGTACAAAGTGGTCAATGAGTTGATAACACTGTGGTCAGATAGAATAGGTGGACAACAAGGACGACTGATGGAGTTGACTGTGAAATACAGCACTAATACTACGGGTTTGGTAGATCAGCCCTCTCTATCAGAGCGACACAGTTTTGGAACTCAGTAGTAAGTTATAAAAGCGATTCCTGCACCTTCACTGATTTTACATTTTAAATGAAATCATGGCTAATACCAGCCAAATCATGAACAGATCGCACATAAACACAAACACTTAATGTCATGAAATCTTGTTGTAATTGTTGCAGTGTTTTAATATTTTTAAATCTTGTTGTGAACGTTGTTATCAGCCAGCCCATTTGACATCACAAGGACAACTCTGAGTTCTCTGCTGTCGTTGATGTAGTTGGAACATAATTTCAAATAAGTTGAAATAAGTTGTTGATTGATGATATTTAGGTTTTTGCTGACTTTTGTATACCTATTTTACTTCTTTTGGATGACTTTTACATTGTAGTATTGTTGATTTTACTTAAGGCGCTAAATCCTCCACCACTGGCTCTCTCAGCTGACATCATCTCTCTGTGACTGACTGGCTCACAGTTTGGTGCTCGGTGACTGTACATGGTCAACACATATTTTCCCAGTCTATCCATCTCTACATTTCACGAGTAGACATATAAAATGAGCACACATACTGAGGGTAGGTGGTGTGTGTGAGAGATTCAGAAGTATTAAATGGCAGCTACTGCTGTGGGATTTAATAACAGCCTCATTAATATGTCACACACACACACACACACACACACACTTGCGGGCCCACGCACTGAAGAGCGCAGTAGGACACTTCTCTCTCCCTCTCTAACAAAGACTGGCTCTAAACAGCGGTCATGTGACAGTTGTTCCTATTGTTCACTTCTGGCCAGGGGTGGTTTTACTAATGCACTGTGCGTGTGTGTGTGTGTGTGTGTGTGTGTGTGTGTGTGTGTGTGTGCATGCCATAGCAGGAAGACACTTGGAGCCTGCTAGAGGAAACCCCTCATTCCCAAGCATGTTGATGTTTGTGTTAACCTCCCTATTGTGTGCATGTGTAATGAGAGACCAGTAGTGCAGCATGTGACAGTTGCTTTTTAAACTCCATTTAAGTTTTAAATCATATTATTGTGTAGAGTGCTCGTGTTTTATTTTCATGAACCAGATGACAGAAAATTCCCTCAGTCAAATCTGAATTCCCGCACACGCACAGTGAGCCACGGTATTAGTGAATTAACTGGGACTTGTTGAACTACCTGAAGAACCAGTGGTGGTCCTCAGACGCCCAGTTTTTAAAACCACTACTTCAGTGGATTAAAGACAAAGCTTTCAGACTCCTGACTGATGTGTATGATTAGCTAAAAAAGATGGGGGAGGGGGGATTACTTTAAATTAAACTAGATTTATTTGGAAAGTTAGGTTCTTCCACCCTGTGAGATAGAATTATAGAAAGAATGAGAGAGCTAGTGAAAAGGAGGAGGGGAAGTGAGAGAGATGTTTGTTTTATTGCTACTAACCCTTAATAATGAGCTGCCTGTCGTCTAAATGTTTATACTACCATTTCCTCTTCCTGTTAATCTGCACTTGTTTCCCACCGAAGAATGTGTGTGTGTGTGTGTGTGTGTGTGTGTTTGTGTGAGTGTGTGATGATATTCCTAACCCAAGGCTTCACTAGTGTTCCTAACCCAAGGCCTCACTAATGTTGGTAACAGAGCAGACCTCAGTTCAGAATATTTTGTCTTTTATACCATGGTCAAGGCAAACACTTCTGATTGGATAGTGGATATCTATTTAAATGTTAGACTTGCGAAATAGGGGAAACCACTGCTTTTTGGAGTATATCCCCACTGTCAGGGCTTTGTGAGCAGGATAGAAGATTTTCGTTTCATGTGCCAGAGGTAGATCGTTTCTGACAACAACTGTCAATGAGATTCATGCAGCTACAAAGGTTGATTTAAAGGAATAGCTCGAAAATCACATATGCCTTTGATCAACATGACAAACGTTAACAGCTCCGAGAAGCAGCAACCACATCTTCTGTTCATGCTGCTCACTATAGAGAAAGTGCTGTACTCAGCGTTTTTTTCAGGAGCACTCCATCTTTTTGTGCTGCCGCTCTGAGCACTTCCAGTTGAGAATCTGTGAGGTTTTTTTTAATGCTCATCTGGATTAGAGATGTAATGATACAATTTTCTTACCCCGATACCAAGTGCCGATCCGATACCAGTATGCAAAAAACTGCACACTGGTGTGCTGCTCAGAAGTAGGAGGGTCCCGTTCCCAATAAATACATTTTGTGGTATCAGATCTGTGCAACTAAGCAATTTCAGCATTTTAGGGAGTATCGGAGAACATCTGTAATCCAGATCCTGTACACCAACTCTGAGACATCTAATGTTGTCTATGCAGAAAATGAAGCGAGACTTTTGTTTCTGTAACACTGGACACCAAAATAACCCTGTTCACTTTGCAACTCTATATTGGTATGTCTCGAACATAGTTCCAGTTGACAGTTTAACGGCCATTCTAAATATCAAACTGCATATAAACATAGCAACAATAGTCATGCCATAAGCCAGGTTACCAAGTAGCTCACAGTAGAAACTAACCTACACTAAAAAGTGGTTGAGCTTTTGAAACTAGCTTCCCTTTTTATTCCTGGAGATGGTATGTTTGTGTGTGAGTGTAATGCAGGCTGATGTAGCCGGTGGCTGAACAGCTGTAGGGAGGAGAGGATGAGGCAGGAGGAGGGGAAAAAGGGAAAAGTCTATTATTACGAGAGGTGGAAGGACAAAGAACAGAAAGAAGGTGACGAACTGAGGAGGCAAAAGAAGAGCTGACATCATGATCGACAGACAGAAGGAGGGAGGGGATGTCTGTGTGGAGGGGGGCTCACAATTTAAAGAGAATGGAAAAGATGGATGAGTAGGGATTGAGTCAAAAGGAGAGACAAGTGATTTGAATAAGGCAAAAAAGTGAAATAAAGAGTGTCGAAGGATGAGGAAGAGGAGAAGAGGTAAGAGGAGAAAGAGACAGAAGGAGTGTGAGTGAGGTTTTTCACACCTTTTCATCCATGACTTCCTTCTGCTCTTTGCATAAATAATTTATTTATTAAGACTAATGGACAAAGTATTCATGTGTGTAAGTACTGTGTGTCTGTGTTTTCACTCAGTGAGAGTTGGTCCTTTCTCCTCTGCAGGGGAGGGTGTGTGTCTGGCAGATGGTCAGGGCCACACACACACATACACACACACAAACACACAGCTGACCCTCCCGGAGGGTCTTATAATAGGTCCTCCTCCTGTAGTCGTTCGGCCCCTCAGAGGAATCCACACACTGACCCAGCATGCCTTAACAGGACTTTTACAGTGTGGTTGTGTGTGTTAGTGAGTGTGTATATAAACTTTACTTGTCATGCTGAAAAGTCTTAAACTGGCCAGCTGTTCCTCTCCCTAAACCTATATTTGCATTTTTATTGACATTCATCATCACAAGCTGGGGGCTGAGTGACCCCCTGCTGTAGTTGGGTTAGGTTCCCCTTTAATATTCGATTCCAGGTTTCCTGTATTCACTAAGCTCCAAGGCCCATTGATCACTTGTCAAATATTAATTTCTCCTTCATATATTTATCAGTAAAAAACGCAGTGTACTAAATACTGAGGTAGCAGGCCAAATTGGTTATTGGTGTTCTTTGTTTCTGGACTCAGACAATGATCTTTTGTCAGAGAAAGAAACACTGTCCTTTAAAATCACTTTCAAATCACATGTTGACTGTGTTTTTGTAGTTTAACACCACCTCTGACCAGAGTTCTGTTTCTGAACTTGTTCATTTGGATGTTTGAGAATACTACGGAATCTAAACTAAAGAATCACAGTGATTCGCCAACTATTTATATGAATTTCTTTATTTTCTTATTAATTGTTTATTTACCAAGGTGAAGTTAAAATGATCAAAAAAAATGTTCACAGCAAAAAGAGCTTGTGGCTTAGCTATAATGCAATAAAATATGTTTCTTCTAAGGTAAACTGGTTCCAGTATGTTAACAGTTCTAAAATTGGTCAAAAAGGTCAATTTTAGAACTGTTGACAGGCATTTTGTTCCTTTTGGTACTGCCTAATTTACTAATATCATTGTTTAAATTATTAGTCTTATAAAAACTGCTTAAAGGATGGCTGTTGTGAATCAGCAGCTGCTATAAAGACTACTTTATTTGCTCTGGCCAGCTGTTTGAGTTTATCTATGCATATTGTATCCGTCCCTATCAAATATGCCATACTTATAAATAAATCACAATCTTGGAGGGTAGCTGCTTCCCTGTGGTCCCGGTTTCCGGGCTGAAATAGGCCAAGCACTGATTCTCCCATTTGAGTCCCAGAAATAACAAACAAACAGAATTTCCTAAATAAGAACTCTTTGAATGCTGTTTATACTGTTGGTGATGGGTAGTCTTTCGTTGTTATCATTTACTCTAGTAATAGCTCTGTGACTGCATTTTTCTGCTAAAGGATTTTCTGCACAGAATGACAGTTTAGTCAGTTCAATTCAGTCAGTTGTTAAAACTCCTCACAGTCTACTATTGCTAACACATGGTTCCCCAAGTCCTGGAAAACCTGTAAAGTAGTTGACCAATTTTCCAGTCATGGAAAACACATGTAAAATGAGAGAAAAGGCAAAATGGCCTCTTGTATTGTCCTAGAAATATATTTAAACACTTTCCTATATTTCTATCAGAGCTCCCCCAAGGATGACATTGTCATCTGAAAGGGCTAGGCTAATAGTTAAAGTAAGGATCATATAACGTTCAAACGATATCATTAGTTTATGGACAACAGTATTTTGAGTAGGCTGCATGCTGTGAACCATCCCCGAGTCACATCACACAGTAGCACCTGCAGGCTGGATGACATTGATGTAATGTTAATAATGTAAATTATATTCTGCTTGAAATGTAAATACTAGTTACTTAGTGTTTTTTCTTGCAGCAAGTAGGGCAGTGGCGGTAAGTGCTATGGCTAATCAACATTGCAACTATTGAGGTTCATGATAGCCAAACAGTTGGTGGCCGTAGTGAAGATCAACCATTGAATGTGGTATATATAGCTGCTAGCTTGAACACTGCAGTCGAGGTTGATACTTGTGAAACTTTTATTATCTGATGTTATTGAGGTTATTTGATGATAATGATCAATAGATAGGAAGGGTCTGTGAAAAGGTAAGACGGGCCTGGTGTAAGCGAAAGTGTCTGACCGGGATTTGTCCCGGTGTGCCCGATGGCCAGGTCACAGCTGCACCTGCATAAATATCGGGAAAAAGCCTGACACTGAAAGCTCTTCATACTGGAGGAAATTTGAAACTGTTTATTTTCTTCCTTTGCTTCCATTCTGGGATGCGGACATAGTCAGTCACCATGACAGAACCGCGATTGGACAACTGTGGTTGTTGCATGTTAAAAAACTGTGATGAACATGTGGAATGAATATATTGTTGTTTTTTTTTCCAACACCATTTTAAGTGAGGGCAGCTTGGAAACCGGCGGTGGCAGCCGCCTCCAAAATTACTATACCTTGACAAACTCTGGTTGCTGCTGGCCGGTAACTGTTGTAGTTTTATTAGGTTTATAGATTACACTGCTTTCTTCCCATCTTGTTGAATAATGTTAAATTGATTAGCATGTTTGGTTCAGTTGATAAAGTTGTCATTCTTGCCACTCTGACTGGGAGCAATGGTTTCAAATATGTGTTGGGCATTGTTCAGAGAGTTTGATGATAATGAATGGGACGCCGGGGTTAAGGAATGGCAGCCCAACTGTATGCAAGTCAAATACTGGCTAATGGTACTTGTTCACTTTGCCAGTTCTGTCTTTTCACAGAAAATGCTGCACTGTTACGCTAAGTGGGCCATAACATGATATGAAAAGTTTTTGTAGTGGCGTCTCATGGTGGGTGGATAGGTGCCATGTTAAAGACTTCATATAACGAGTAAAGGGGTTGAAGTATGTTTTGATTAACTGATAACAGTCAGTGGCAGTTAATACTCTGAGCAAACTCGACTTGAACTTTTGAGTCTAACTTTAGTTTTTTTTAACCATCAGTTAGTGAAATGCAGTTTAAAAATTTTTTTAAAAACTTTTTTATTATTGATTCCCTTAATGTTGATGCAGAGCTGCAGTGAAAAGACGAGACAGATGTGTTCTGTGTTTTACTCCGAAACACAAAGTGGGTGACAGGGAGCGACTGATTTAAAAAACGACGCTCTTGCCTTCATTGAGTGCGATCCCATAGGTCATGACTCTTTGTATTTTCAGTGGTGCAACTGGGAAACCACCATATGATCATATGTAGATCATGAGATAGTGATGTTTATTATAAGTTTAGCTATGCTCTTCGCTGATTGGAGCCACCTGCCCGTCTGTGACATAGCCTTCAATTTTGATTAACTGTTATTTGAAGTGAAGTGTAACCAATCACTGAATGCTATGAGTGGGACATCGAGGGAGACTAAAACATATAAGGATATGAGCGCAATCCCTGTCAACATCACTGATGAAATCTTCACTAACTAAAAATAAATAAAATATGTACGTTAAGTGACATTTTTGCATATAACCAATAAGAACACAATGATATCAAGTTATCATTTATACACTTGATCCTCTTGACTTCAAGTTATTTTTCACCAGCAGCCATGTTGATTGCCTTTAGCGCCTTTTTGTCATTGACTGCTTCTGGCAAGACTACTACAGTTCTAAGCCCAACAGTTTCCTCTCCAGCCTGCTTTCTCCGATCCTAATCAGGTTGGCCAAATGGAGACACAATAACAAACACCAGCTTAGCTATTCCACTCAGATTCTTAGGTTTGATTAGACTAGAAGGGTAGGTAAGGAGAATTTAGTGTCCAGAGGGATTTCAAAATCTTGTACCATCCAGTCTGCCAGCATGTCTGTCAGCTGATGGTATTTTAGTTTGTACAGTATGACTAATTGGTGCATGGAGAGTGATTCAGAGCAGAAGATAGCATGCTGTCCAGTCATCATCACATGGCAGGGGAATTTATCAAGAACCTGTCTAAAGCATTCCGTCACTGCCAACCTATCTGTCCTGTCCATCTCTCTGTATTTATAGCTGCTTGTCTGTCCTTCATTGGACAGGATCCAAGAAAAAATGCCTTGTCCAAGATCTTGGATAAGGCAAGGAAAAATAGTTACTTCTTCTTTATATTTTTAGAGAAGAATTTGGAGTAGTAGCCCCACTGGTATAGGAAGAATATTAAGCATGACATTCACAGTTTGTTAGTGAAAAATACTGAGGCAGAGGGTCAGACTTCTCTTCTGTTCTCACGTCCACCAGTGGGAGGCCTGTTGAAATCTGCTTGCCTTTATGGCCAGCACCGTCTACAAACCACTGGTTATTTAGTTAGGCTCAGGTGCTTTTCATGTAACTGCAATATGTTTACATTTTAGAGGGCTGCTATGTAAGCTATGGCCAGGATTTTAACTTGGATCATAAAATGTAATCAACGACACAACGGTGTCCATGTCATGTCAAATACATCTATGTATTGTGTTGCATGCTAAACAGGTAACCTCGGCTTGTCCTGTCACGTTACCACTTTGTCCACATACAGTAGTTTCTAGCTGAGAGATTTATGCCAGTAGAGTTTTTTATGTGCTTCGCAAGCTCTCTCTTAGCTTTTAGTGTCATAAATACACTCATAAAATTTACTGGCTATCCTTACCAAACAGAAAATACAACCAAACACCTTCAGAAGTCAAGTTTCTCTCTCCTACCAAGCTAAGGCAGGCTTAATTGCCTTGTTCATTCCTCATAAAACACACTTAATTAAATTAAATGTCACCATCTCAGTCTTGGTTGTCTCTGCAACCACCCCAGGAAATTCCCTAAACCTTTCATTCAAATTTGACAGAGTCAGAATCACATTACTTAGCTGAAACGGTGGCTTGATGTTATGTTATGACAAGCTTTATCCCCCCATGTGTATTTTGTATAGTCGTTGGGAGAGGTCATTTAAATGTGTCAGCGATGTGAGTGTACTGGTGGTGGTGAAGGCACCTGTTGTACTGGTTCTCATCATGTGTGTATCAGGTATCACAATATTACATCTCAGTAAGTATTGTATGTCAGTATGTGTATGTGTGTTTGAGATCATATATCTTTACAGCAATGTAGCATTAAATCTCATCCCATGGTTACATAACTGTGTATTGAAAGAACGTAGAGGTAAACACATCTGGAGGAACTCCCTCTGACTCTGTGAGGTTAATTACTTGCTTTTCTCTGTTAATCACCTTAATATAGCTATTAATAATCTTTATACATATGGTAACTCAACTTTAATAAATCCAAATACTGGATTCAAGTCTTCTCTGTCTGACTTTGTGTTTCCTTGTGTGTTTCTTTCCAGAGTTAAGGATGATGGCAGAGGGGCGTTTTGCCAGTCTGCCCAGGTCCCTCCATGCACACCACACCCTCGGAGGAGGCACTGCACACCCTGGAGTCCCCTCCAACTCCCTTGGTGTCGCCAGCAGCAGCACCTGCTCCTCCAGGAGGCTACAGGCCTCCCTCGCCTCCTCCATGGACCTCCTGAGCTCCAGACCTGGGTGAGTTTGGTGACCAACAGTGGCTCACAGCACAAAAACACTGTTATTCAAAGAACTCTTGCAGCAATTCATGGTCTGACTGAATTAACAAGTTAAACAAGCCTGTATAATGTATACTGACTTTTCACATTTTAAGAAATTGAAGATTCATGTTTAAACCAAATACTAGTATTAAGTATAGTTAGCAGATCAGAACAAAACAGTTTGGTTCCCAAGAAAGAAAATGTCAAAAATAATCATCTACATATGTGGAATCATAAAGGACAACAGAAGGGTTTGAGAAAACTGGAAGATTTTACTGATTACAAAAGTCTTCAGTTTTAGTTTGTTTAATTCGGTTGAGCTTGCTTCAGTACTTCCCTTTTCCTTCCCACAGTCTCCCTCCAGGACAGGGCAGCAGCTTATCAGAGATGCCCGCTGCTGCATACCACCCAGTCTCCATTCATGGAACTCTGCCTCGACGCAAGAGAGGAGGGGCCAACCTTATCCATGGAAACTATAGCTGGGACCCCAGAGCAAATAACACACAGCAGAACACGTCACTTGCTCCTGGACACATCCATCAACCCCTGACCTCTCCACTGGTCCAAAATATCATCGATGACTTCCATGGTTACAGGTAAACACATAAAGAAACATAAATAAATCCCAATGTACTTCTCTTGTGATTAACAACAACTTTAAGTCCACATTGCCCAACGATATTATGAATAAATGACAATGTGACACATTTAAAGAAATACTCCACCAGAAACGTATATTTGGAGATTTAACTACTGTGTACAGAATTATTTCCAGGGTAGGCTATTACCCCGGAAATAATTCTGTAATTCCAGTTCCTTATGCAGCCCTGTGTTGTATAAAGACAAATACATCACCTTAAACCGTGCATAGAGTTGAAACATGGCTCTTAAAGGATTTTGTAGCTTGCTTCTCTGTTGAGAACAGCAGCTAAGATTTACAGCAGTTAGTATGGATTCTAATAGTAACAATAAAATGGGATTTGGTACTGTCTTAGTTGCAGAGAAGCGAAATTGCAAGTCTGGTATGATTCCAGCCGGGGACCACTGTTTCACATTATCCCCCGACTTCACCCATGTTTTCTCCACTGTCTCCATCAACAAAGACAAAAATATGAAAAAGAAATTAAATGACAATTTCCACAGAAACTTCTCAAGCCAATTATGTAGCATGATCCACATCTGTGCTATTGACCTGCATGCTCAGTATTAAGTTGGTCTGAGAAATTTCAGTGAACTTTTTGATATATTTTGACAGGGTTGTTGCTGTTGTGACTGTGGGTCACTATTGGAATCCACTGTAACCGCTATGAAGTTATGCTGCGAAGAAGCAAGACTTTTCAAGTCTGTTTCCAGTCAACATTAATTCCCAACTTCAGACGTTCGGTGGATTATATCTTAAAAGGCATACCATGTCAGTTTGAGCATTATTATGGTACTTTTAATCACCTGACACTCGCCATGCTCTTGAGGAAACACTTTATTCACTCAAACTGTTCCTCTTAGAGCAAGAACTCAGAGAGAGAGTTTGGATGGAGATGGGCAAGTCTGTAAAGAGCCCTGGGGGGGGGGGGGTGAAGCAGTTAACCAGACTTCAGAGGGAGCACACACACCTCATCCCTCATCATGTCCTCCCATCTTTCTATCTATAGTGTAGAGTTACAACAGACAGTATCTGATGTAGCCAGCTTTGCGTGCATGTGTGTGTGTCTGTGGGTGCGTGTGGCAGCCCCCAGCAGTTGGGTTACCTTTGTAGGTCAGGGTGTGGCAGGACAGATCAGAGATTACTGTGAGCTCTTTGTCAGCTCTCTCCATCTTTCTGCCTCTGTGCGGGTTCCATTTCATAGACTGCTGACATACAGCAGGACAATTTGTCCAGGTCAAATTTAACCTGTGCAGGTGGCTAAATAATGAACAGGATCATGCTCTTACTCTGTTGTTGGACCTTTCTTCATGAAGTTGGTGCAGTTTTTTATTGGTGTACTGCCCTTCTACTTCTCATTATTGAAATACCAACCAAACAAGACAAGACTCAAGTTTGTTTCAAGCCCTTAGTTTCTGTTTATCTGTAAATGAGCTTAGTGAGTTGAAAATGACATCAAATGTGTCACCAGAGATGAAGATATGTTTCTGTAGCTGAGTCTTGGTTGGTGTTGTTTTGCACAACCAACTATTGTTTGCCTCACTTGACAGTTTCACAACTACAAAGGAGGTATGACAGATATCTCAAGCACACGTTTTGATTGTGTATATATATTGTGTATATTTGTCTCTCTCTTTGTTAGCTTATTTTGCTCATTGACAATCAACTCCTCGGCCTTAAGTTTAATGTTTTGGACCGATATTTTGAGTCCATTAAGTTTTGTGATTACACAAGGTATTCTGTCATCTATTTGAAAGTACTTAAACCTGGAACGTAAAATCTCATCTCATTTCAGGGGTAAAAGTGCAAACACTTCAAGTTATTTTTCAAAGAACTGCCCCTACAGATTGTCTGCACATTGTTATGTAGTTAAGAAAGAAAGTCCCACATTTTTAAATGTTTGATTTAAATGCACTCACATTTTTAAACTTAAACTGTAGTTTGACAAAATTCCAGACGTTCTTCCCAGCTGACTTATGATGCTTTGAAGCTCCACACAGTTCACAGTTGAGTTTTCTATAAAAAGATAGATGCATGTATATCTCTAAGGAATGTAACCACTGGCCAGTCGGTCTTGACTTTCCATCGCTCATGCTGTCAGCTGACCTATAACCCCTGACCTTATGTTGCACTAGCCTCTGATTGGTCAGTTTATCTTTTCTGTTGACCTCTGTGGGCAGTCAGCAGACCACCAGGAGCAGAAGAGGGGGAGGTAGAGGGAGAGAGCCGAAAGAAAGAGTCAAAAGGAGCAGTTCAAAGACAGGGATCAGAGGGAATTGGGAAGAGATGGACGGTGACAGACTGTTGACACATTAAACTGTTCATTTCATCAACATAAATAAGCTGAAGTTCAAACCCTTCTGAATGGATTCACTTATTTCATTTTAGACCAAATAAGACCAAACCTAGTATCTTCAACATTTTGACATTAGCCATTATACAGCTTTTGCCGACTTTTTCATACATGGCATTGTAGGCCGCCCCACAACATTATTGTAGGCCCAGTTCATTATACAATATATGTATTAGTAGTCTCTACACTATACTATACTATTTATGAATATATACACTATGTTCTCCTTTAAATGGCAAAGATTGAAATATTAATCAACTAAAAATCCAAATGTGTTCATACCTGATGTATTACCCTGACAAACTGAGGAAGGAAAAGATCAGTTTGTGATAGAGGGATGACATACTTCTGCAAATGTGTGAGATGAAAAGGTATGGGGTCAACAGAGACTCACGTCCAGTAAAATAAATATATATATTTTCCGTTTAAAGCAAAAAAAATATATATTTTTGCTGTTGTGAAATATTAAAACAATTATAGTAATATAAGCACTGGAAACACGTGTTTGCCTTGTGTAGGAAACCTGTAGTGGAAAGTAAGATCCTGATATCGGTACCAGATTTGAGAGTCACCTGATGCGCCTAAAATTACTACAACACTCTTAGTTCTAACTAGTTTTTTTTCTCCATGGCTTGTGCTATTGTTGGAATGGCACAATGAGATGCAGAGAGGAAAAAAGGAGCTGCTCACACCTGTGCTGCATCCCAATTTCAAATTACAAACATTTCAAATGACATTCTAACATGTACACAGTTCAAGTGTTATTTTCATAAAATATATTTATTACAGTTTGTATACAAAACACTTACGCATTATCACTGCCAATAATCATATCATTTTATCATTTAGAACAAACAAGAAAAGACTTGCTAATGCTGACTAGCATCAATCAAACTGTGTCTTTGAAATGACACTGCCCCCTATTGTTTGCTACAGTAAGATGTTCACGGAGCAGTTTTTAAAAAAATATTTGTGTCACTTCTTTGTGGAGTCCTATCATACTCAGAACCCTAAAAATTAGGATCTATTATGGAATTGGGACACATCAATAGAAAGTGGGGAGATGGCTCCAGGAACATGGAAAACAAAGAAGAATCTTCTTATACTTTCTGTTTGATTTCCTTCCAAACTTAGACTGATTGATGTGTGTGTCTGATACAATGCCATTTGAGTATTGTACATTGAATATTTTACATTCATTTTGTGTATTTATTTCATTTGTTGCATACCAACTGCTGAAAAAGTATACTATAAGGGTTAGTGTATGTACAGCCATTAGAGTTGTGGATTGGAAACACAGCTATTAACTTTTCACTGAAGCTGCTGATCTTTATTCTGAAAACATACTGACCTCTGGAGGCTGCCTGCAGATTCTACATGGTGCGCTGAACTCTTCCCACTGTCTGTCCGTCACGTTCTGTCCTTCTCTCTCACTCTCTCCCACACGCACAAATATGGTGTAGTCCGTCACTGAAACCAGTTGTGGTCATGCTGAGTATTGTATGGTGAAGAGCAAAGAACAACAGTAGCCAGAAAAAGACTGTGGCGAATGTTGCCTGCTTCTCCCCTCCCTACTCGTGTTATTTTTTTCCTCTCACTCGCTTCCAGTCTTCGTCGCTCCGTCTCTTGTCTGTGCTGCAGGTCAGTTTTGTGGTTGTAGATGCAGAAAAATCCAGTGTCTGATGCTGTTTCAGCAGTATGGGCAGAAAAAGGCCAAGTTAGCTGCGGTCAGCTTGTGTAGTCTGGAATGCCTGGCCTTCTTACTCTAACAATGCTCTGTTTTAGCTCATTTACAGTCAGGCTTGGTAAACATTATCAGGGAGAAAAAATATGGAAAACATCCATCAGGATGCAGGGCGGAGAGACCATCCTTCACCTGGGTTTAAGACCCTATTTATATCAGCTCCAGGGCTCCCGCTCTATTTGTGTGCCTGACCTTTGACCTCCCTGAGTAGAAAAGGGAAATTCCCTCAGTTGTAGCACTTTCAACTACAGGAGGGTTTATATGGGTGTTGTCTGGTATGTGGCGATTCTCATCGCTCCTACCTCAGACTAGAGAGCCATGGCAGGGTTATGAGGGGCAGGTGGTTGCTGCGGTGACGGTTTGGGGCCAATCAAAGGTCCAGGAAATCACTGACTCCAACAAAGCAACACGTACGAATAAAATTAGTTGTCAGTATCAAACTGAACATCTGAATTTAGTTATATTTGAGAGCACAGAATTGTCCTGCGTTTCTCTTCCTTTAACTTGCTCCTTCTCTTCATCTAAGAATGTGTATGCTTCTCCACCATGATGTGCATGTAGAACAGAAATAAGACTGTGAACCACGTGTTTACAATTAGTAAAAATCCTGCAATTAATCTATTAGTCTTATTAAGTATTATAGTATTATACAAGTATACAAGTATTATAAATCAAATACACCCACAGTATCAAAAATACTCATAATGTCAAAAAATGAGGCCAGTTTTTTACTGTTATATATAATATTATTGTTACTACTGATGCATTAATTTGTAATTAGCATTTTACTACATAGTTTGTAAAGGTGGAGGTGACCTGAAGTATTATATATGCTGTTCTGCGTAGTTTGACATATTTTACACGCAAACCATGATGTTTTGTTATCATTGTTTTTGCATCGAGTCTTGAAATGTAACTAGTGACTACAATTGTCAGATAAGTTAAGTGAAAAGTAAAGTAAAAAGTAAATGTTTTGTCTCTGAAATGTAGCCTTTTGTTGCTCCAGAGGAAGCTGCATGCAATCTGATAAATTGCCTCCAGTGATGTCACTCAGTGGCTAAGTAGGAACCATCAGGAAATATCACTGGTTCTGTTGCATTGATTTTGACCATTTCTCTAACACCAACAGTGTTACAGGAGTGCAATTCTAGATTAGTGGACTGCTTCTCAATAATAATCGTCAGTTATAGCTCTAATAATGAATTGATGACATTTTAGCACAGCAGTACTACTCGATACCTGCTTACAACAGAAGCATGGTCTAGACCTGCTCAGTTTTGAAAAGTGTCATGAGATGACTTTTGTTGTGCAAGAAAAAATTGCATTGTGGAATAGGGGCTGGTCTGGTGACTGGGCCTGTCAAGATAGAAACTTTTTGTTTGACGATATATTGTCCCAGACTTAAATGCAAAAAATGATGTTATTGTTATTTTAAGACCATTTTATGCCACTGCTATAATGATAATATAATACCCTTTCAAAGAGTGACACACTTGTGATTCTTGATATTTAGACATTGAGATTAGAATGTGTAAAAAATATTAGAATATCCTAAATACATTACACATGAATAGATAAAGTGTGAAGATCCTTAGGTGCTGCACCTAAGTCTTACAATCATTGGAAAATCATCAAATCAATCAAGTTATTCTGATATCATGTTGGCTGAAATGTTGGTGACATTTTTCTGTAAACAAACAACCCAAAATGCAAAGTTGAGTTCAGCAAAAATGATCAAAGCCATTTACATACATCAATAAATTGATAAGTAAAGTGAAGTCGCTAAATATCATGACAGGCCTACTAGTGAGCTCTTCAGCTTTCTATTGTTGATATAGAGAACTCTCACAGATGTTAATGCTATGATAAACAATAAGAGCCAACCTTGATGATCAGTATTTCACTGTGTTCCTGCTACCATCGGACACCTCAGTGTAGATTTGTGCCCATATACTGTGGGGTAGATGTCAGGAGATGTTGGATTAGAGATCTGTAGACCTGGCACAGGATCGGAATCCTCTATTGCTCTGCAGTAGCTCCTGTGTGTGATGGAGAGGCCAGCGCACTCCACCTTCTATGAATAATGACTATACATTGTTGTGAATGGAGGCTTCTGTTTAGTTACATAACTAAATCCCACTCATTATTTGTGCCCATATTAAATCGAGAGGGCTTAGAGCTAAACATATTTAGTTTGGTAAGTAATGGACTGTGCTAATATTCCCGTGGGAACACCAGTATAGGCTTAAGAGATTTAAACTACCAACCTTGCTAACGTAGTCGAGGATTTCAGCTAATTACCTCTTTTGCTGAGCCCCTGGCTGTAAGCTTCCTGTAGAGAGAGACTCTGTGCCACATTAATGCTCTCATGTACCAATACTGAAGGCAAAGATAGAAAGCAATAGAAATAATGGGGTTTACATTAGTGAGATGTCCTGAAGGGAAAACTATATGAAGACCTTAAGTCTGGGCAAAACAAACAAGAGACAATGCATGAAATTGTTTTCTCTGGCCTTTGATAAACAGTGTCTAAAAAAAGCTTAGAAAACTTCAACAAGAGCGAGTCAAGGAAACATATAGAGAATTTGTCAATCTCCTGTCTGAAGCGGTTATAAACAGGTTTTGGATAAATTAAGAAATATGAGAAAGTCCAAAAAGCAAGAAATTGAAAAAAGAAAAGCTTCTGTTGCTGTTTGTGTACTCTAACCTCTCTGTGAATTTGTCAGTGGACTCTCAGTGGTAGGCGTGTGGCTGTGATGTGTGTTATGGTGGGGGAGGAGAGAGAAAGTGAGGGAGGGAGGGAGGGAGGCCAAGTCAGGCAGGCAGTGAGTGAACATGTTTACCACTGAGTGAGCAAAAGAAAGAAAGAGTGAGAGACAGACAGACAGTGAAACAGAGAAAGACTCTGATTTAAAGCAGCTCGGTGTGAGGTTTGGTTTTATTTTACTTTTTTCTTTCAGAGGAACTTGGGACACTTAGGACAGCATTACGATTACAGTTACCTCTTTATGCCAGCTTTACAGTAGCGCTGTACTTTTTGGTCTAGCATACAGCTAACATGGTTGCTTGTTTGGACAAGTGACATCCTAATTAACCTTTAAAAAAAATTGCCAGACCTCTACTGAACTATATCATCTCCTAAAAGAGCTGAGCAGTGTCTGAGTCCCAAAGACACAGCATCAGCACCAGTCAAGGACCCACCTGGACTTTAACACAACCAACTCAGCAGTTACTGAAGATCGACACGCAGCAGTTTGGGTCCAGCAGGAAGATGTGTTCACTAAACCGGACCATGTCTTTGTCTGTGTTCCCCAGAGAGCCCGCGGCCGGCCTAGACGCCACGGTGGACTATGTTAAGGTAAGAACGACAAATATGCTTGTTTATTTAGAGAATATAAACAAAACTGCTACAGCTGCTAGCTGTGAATAACACCTGGGTTGTTGTGTTTTTGAACCCTGCAAATTCTGTCTGTCTGGATTTATTGTTTTCATTTAAAAAACATCGGAAGTGTTGAAGATATGTTGCTTGTGGTACTGTATACAGAAAGAAGGATTTATTTTGCACAGAAATTGACTTTTTCTTATACATAAAACATTGCATTGACTTTCAGTAGTTGCTATCAAAGTATCTCTGGGACTGGATGTACGGTAAAATTATAAGATGCACAAACACACATGAGCAAACTGTTATGTATAACGCAGCCATTAGGTTCCAACCGATTTAGCAAATTGTCCATGAAGTCGTGAGAGCAAATCTGCTCTTTATGTAGGAAGGAATTTTGGTGGTGCCTACAATACCTCAAGCTCTTCTAAAAGATTTTCTGGGTTACATAACATTTTAAATGTTTAGTGAAAATTGTTTGAATCAATCACCATAAGTGACTTTAATTGCCTGAAGCTGGATATGATATTGCATTCACCTGTTTCTGCTGGCTGCGATGTAAACATAACTCATAAGAGAAGTTAATCCAATTGCCCCCGGGCTACAAGGATAACACATCTCTAAATCATATATCTGCCACTGTGTGTTTGCTGTCACACTGCTGTAAATCATATTCCCATAAACACCAGCTGAGTCCCGGCTTTCCTCAGTCAAAGAGAGGTGATGACTGAGGGGTGATCATTCCATTATCACAATATCATTTAGCTGACATGATTTGCTTTACTGTCTATGTTTCTATCTCCTTCTGTCTATGTCCTAATTAAACATACCCTGTCCAGCTTCTGTGAGGCATTAAACATATGCACAGTAAAGGTCAGGTGCCAAATCTTAACACTTCTTGAATGTCAGTCAAAACATTTTGCACAACCCTGAGTCTTCAATCAGATATTTCAGGTTTAATTCATGATCCTATGTATTACTGCATTTAGCCTAAGTCTTGTGCTTTTTGTTTAAAGGCAACACTGATCTAAGAGAATCCAAGAATTTTTGTTTTCTTTCTAAAAATAGGGGATTCGTGGTCATATTGGCACATCATCTGTATCGGCTGTTAAAGGCTTTAAAATGGAATACCATCACCGGGCCCAAATGAAAATTTACGTCGATATGACAGGCAATGGGATGCTGCTTTAGTTATGTGCATGCAATGCTAAACATTCACTAATTAGTTTGTTCTGTCTTTATGCATTTATGTCTTCATCTAGGTCATCAGAGTAGTGGCATAATAACACGTTAATTCCACATTGGGAGAAACATGACATTTTCTGCAATTAGGTGGACTAAAATATGTGCATATCTGCATCAGCAATCAACCAAAATGAGTTGGGAAATATCAGATATCAGCAAAAAAAGAAAAAATCTTATTAAAGATTACATATTACATTAGAGCTACAAATATGTAAAGAAACAGCGCTTTTCCCTTTCTTCACCATGGGTTTTTTCTCTCTTTAACACCTTATCTCTTCTCCTCTCCATCCCCCCAACTATCCATCCCACTCCCTTTCCCATCCATCACCCCTTTCCTCTGTCTATTAGCTCATATGTTTGGATGCTAACACCTCAGTCTGAAAAGCAAACTCAGTTCTTCCCACGAGAGCAGGTCGCACATGTGGGAGCCAACCATACACACACAGAGAAGAACACACACACTCAAACCTGCACATTCACACATATACAAACAGTACTTGTGGGTAGTTTTATTTGGTCAAATTAGCTTTGTGTGCATGTGTCAACAGTGTGTGTGAGTGTGTGTGCTGACTGCAAATGGAGCTTCTGTATCCTAGGTATTATATAATACTGTACATGTGAAAGTGTAGCTGTCAGCTCTGGTACTCCAGGTGTGTTTGCATTTCCACTGTGCAGGAAAACACATATGTTGATGCACGCACACATGTACAGACTGTGCAGGTGTTCTGTGTCATATCCGGGAGAAAGGTCAAAAGTACATTAACATTGCGGTGACCCTTTCATTGTTTAATGCCATGAGGCCATCGATTATGTGCAGTACAAGTGTGTAGGATGGATGCACGCAGGGAAGGAAGTGTCTGTGGAGCGCAATCGCACCATAAATACTGAAATTACAACAAAAGGTTAGAGTAGACATGAAGAGAAGTACAACAATTCAGTAAAGGTTGTAGAGGAAAGTTAATGTAGGATTCACAGCACAGACACAAAAAGTAATTAATTGATTGATTGTTCAGTTTGCAAACTGTCAAACGTTGTCAAAATGAAATGCTTATCACAATTTCCCTGACACTAAAGTGACATCTTCCAATAGCTTATTTTTTCAATCCAATAGCTAAAAACTCCAAGATTCTTGTTTGATGTCATAAATGACAACATAAAGCAGCAAATTCTTACATTTAGAAGATGGAGCCAGCTAATTTATGACATTTATGCTTGAAAGAGACTCTTTCAATCAACTAATTGTTGCATCTCTATAAATATACTAGTCTGGTTAACACATGCACAGTGATATGATCTTTTAGCTACTCACATCATCACATTCACAGATAGAAAATACATGCAGTGCTGTGGGGCTCATGTAGCTAGACTTGGTAAAATGTTGGGAAATTTGGCCAAATTGAACACTGGCTGAATCTAGTCTCTGCAGGGAATTAGGGAATGTTACAGAGAAGGGTTTGTTGAGCCAAAGGTCTTTATTGTAAGTCTTAAGGTCTTAAAGACCCTGAAAACCTATTTTCTGAATCAGCTTCCCACTATCAGCAGTGAGATTCTGCATGGACATGTGAACATTCCTGCAAGAGTTTTGATTATTTCACATTAGAAATGTAAGTATCTGTGTTTCTGTTCGCGCTTTTTCCATGTGAGCAAATGTGATGTCACATATAAAAATCTCTGTCAGTCAAATCTGATCAAACCACACCCGCAGAG
The DNA here is from genome assembly GCA_963678695.2 of Diplodus puntazzo. Lineage (NCBI taxonomy): Eukaryota > Metazoa > Chordata > Actinopteri > Spariformes > Sparidae > Diplodus > Diplodus puntazzo. The sequence goes on from OZ023163.1 coordinate 27,794,112, forward strand.
TTCTAACAAAACAGATTTGCTGCGGCAAAATAGGTCAATTTTATCACCAATTAAACAAAATGTATCAAATATAATGAACTGAACATCTTCTTGTGCGATAGATGACAATATAATACAACATGTTTTTCAAATTATTTAAACTTTAACTAATTGACTGATAGTGAAGTAAAAAAGAAAGAGAGAAAGAAAGTCCCCACTATTCCCACATAACTCTTTGACTCTGCCTTTTCTAAAAGACTCTCCCTCTTTTGCTCTTTTTCTTTCATCTCCACTCTGTCTTTGACTTGAAAACATCAAGTTGCTCTACCCTCATGGGAGAGACAATAATGCTTTGGGCATGTCTGTGTGTGTGTGTGTGTGTGTGTGTGTGTGTGTGTGTGTGTGTGTGTGTGTGTGTGTGTGTGTGTGTGTGTGTGTGTGTGTGTGTGTGTGTGTGTGTGTGTGTGTGTGTGTGTGTGTGTGTGGTCTCAGGTTGCAGTGGTTTTCAACTCTCAAAGTGGACGACACTTACAGTATACACACATACACATTCATAGTTTAGTGAGTAAAACATCAGTTGAAATGTTTACTTATTCAATCAAGGCATTAAATAATTCATCTGTAAAAGGATTAACAGTGTGTCTTCAAGCGTGAGACAAGTGCTTATAGGTAAAGATACACTCTGGTACACTCTAGTGGTCAAACTAAAGTACTACAGTATAACGCTGTCAGACCCCAGAACTGTTGATGGATCAGGAGTCAGTCAACCGAACGGCACTGTGACATTTATCACGATCTTCATACCAGTCTATCAGCGAGCCAGCATGACTTCAAATAGCAGTCAGGCAAACAGCCAAACAGCCGGTCACCCTGCCCACCAACCATTCAGCTCGACTAGTCACCCTCAGGGTGTGTCTGTCTGGACAACCAATCAATCATTCGGTTTGTTAGCCTACGTGCAGAGCAGGCAGCTGGCCAGCGACCCAACAGCAGCTACAGTAGATGAACAATGATAATCTGATGAGTTTTCAGTCATCCCAGTGCACACTTGTGTTTGGGTAAAATAAAAGTGTCCTCAATTTCAAATCAGTGCTTAGCACACTGTCCACAGACAGCCACTTTCCTTTATTGTGTACTATGTACTACCCTGATTTGAACAGAGGAAAGGGTCACTATGGATGATGAACAGTATTTAGATCTCGGTCAGACTCTATAGACACTATATCATAGTGTTCTCACATGTCTTGTTATCAACAAGTAATAGGAGTGTTGACATGCTTTTGATACATCTTGACTTGTGTGTTTTGGTTTGGTGACGATTGCTTCCCACAGTTCAGGAGCAGTTTTCTAAGACATTTTTATAAGATTTAGGTGTACATGTTTATGTTTATCAAAACAATAACAACATTTGAAATAATGCATAATATATATATATATATATATATATATATATATATATATATATATATATATATATATATTATGCATTTTATATATATATATATATATATATATATATATATATATATATATATATATATGTATATTAAAGTGTTGGCTAATGGAAAGTTTAAACCTGTTTTAGCCAAATGCTGTAAAGTAAAGGGAGTCTATGTAACAATTTGCAGCAATTTACAAGTGTTACTCACTTTTTTGTTGCTCATTTGTGAGCGGACTGTAAAGTGGCATGAAACAGTTAGACCTTTCCCTTCTCTCTTGGTTGTCTATACAAGCCTGTGGGTGATTTCTTTAAGTTATTTAATATTGCTGGAGTGTGAATTTCTTTGTGAAGGACTCAGATTTTGTGAGACAGTGCAAAGAGTATGACTTAATGCACTTTCTCAAGTGCTTCGTCTCAATGCTGCTCTCCGCTCCGCTAACAGAGAGCCATAGTAGCTAACGTTAGTTTAGAAATGGAGTCCACTAACATAAACTAACGACCAGCTTCTAGCACAACGCAGAAGTTCCTCATAGCCCCTTTGAGTTTATAAAGAAGCCCTGAGGGGCAAGTGAGAGTGAATGCAATTTCCTGGTGCTCCATTTTCTAATTCTTCTAAAAAAAGATGTGTGAAACAGAGTGAAAAACTGCTTTCATGAGAAATGTTTTTTTTGTCATGTGTTGAGCCGAGTAAAAGATATCTTTTCACAACACATTTTTTATAAGAGAAGTAAGGCTAATTTTTCTGTGTTTGTATTTATTCATTTTGACCACAAGAGGCTGCATACAAACATTGTGGAGTTAATCATAGATCCACATTGTCATAAACATCCAAGCCAGCAGTGTTAGTCAAGTACTTGCACTTCTGTATTTACGCTTGCAGTGAGGTGTAGTAATTATTCCATAAAAACCTTTCAGTTTTAAAAATATCAGCCAACTCAAATCTTAAATCAGCATTTCACAGCATCAGTGATGTGCCATCAACACACTCCCTCACTGCAGCTAAGAGGGCCGGACTGTCTGATAACTAACTGATCCACTCCAGTCAGCACATCTGGAATATCCTCACCACATGCACATAAGGATTGTATGATTTATCAAAGCCTGGAATAAAGTCACTGACAGCTCTCACAGAATCGTTACACTCCATGTCCTTATTCAGTTCATCATGTCAGTGTGATCGCTGTAAATATAGAAATACTGCGCTGGCGCTTGTGCATAATGCTGATGGATGCCTGGACTTTCAATGTCCTGGCACTGCTAAAGGACAACTGAATGGAAGAGTTAATAACAAGTGTTATGTTGAACTTCAACCGCCTGTGGGCCAAATGAGTATAACAGAAACAAACAAACAAAACAAAGGATGTTCCACTGGTTTTCACACACTCAGTAAAAAACATTTGTGTGAAAAACTTTTTTCTTTCACTTGACTCAAAAAAACTATCATGAAAAAATTTTTTTTTTTTTTTTTTTTACTCCTCTCATGGCTTCCGTAGGTTCATCTTCCCTGTCGTGAAAGGTTTTTGTATTTTCTGTACATTTTTAGCTGACTTTGAGGCTGAAAACACTGAATTTGTGGATTTACTTTCTCTTTGGAGCCACATGAAAAATATTTTACACACTGACTGCACACATTTTTATTGACGCTTTACGGGGCTCATACAGTGTAGGCCTCACGTTGCACAAATCAATATGGCGGTCACTAAGAGCACAGTCCTCCATGATCGATGACACATCACAAGCACAAACACACATCCAGACTCATCCAGGATTGTGAACGGTATTGTCACTGACATTTTCTTTTAGGTACAGAAGGAGACTGATGCCAAGACTGTGGCTGATTTCATACTATTGATTAACTATAAAAATTCCATTCCTGTCAACCAAACTTCCAGCCAGTGTTGGGAAATCCAATGATGTATTTCAAGCTCCTATATGTAGAATGTTTACGTGAGTTTGATAACATAGCATACGGACTGGAAGAAAACATTTCAGTGCGAAGAGTTTCTTTAACTGTGTTTTGAAAAACAGAGAAAACTTTGATTTTCATACATTGCTACTATGTCCATCAGTCATTCCATCACTTTAGTCCACACCGAAAATACCAATGATGCTGTTTTTAAATGTGGCACCAATGGTCCCCAGAGGATGAACCCTGAGGACTTTGGTGATCTTCTGTCTTTTCCTTAGATGCCACCAGAAACATAGTCTTTCAACTTTAGTCTAAATGTGTCCAAAAAAGTCTTAAAATTCTGTAGCTTTGTTTGTTGAGCACAAACATCAAACTTAAAATAGCTATAGCTGATATTTTTGTAATGACAATGTTGCGATTTAATTGGATTCCTGGCTATATCACAATAAAACATATGTGACAATATTTTGAAATCACCTGAGAAGCATTTCAAAGTTATAAGAATGGGTGAGAAAATCAAAAATCAAGATATTTTTGACCAAGCATCTCTGTGTTAATATTGTGATAGTATTGTAGGGATGACTATTGATGCTTTCACCAAAAATTCACACAATGAGAATTTTGATATATAATCACCAGTAATGCGGGTTAGGGTAGTAGAACTGTCTGGTAAGTTCAGAAAATAACAGAACTATATTTGAATGCAATCTTTGAAAACCAGGGAAAGACAACACTTATGTTAAATCATAATATAACAATATCCAACATTTAAGACACTATATAGTCTCATATCACAGTCACAATTTAATGTTGATTTATTGCCCCATCCTGTTTAAAGCAGTTTTACCTTTTTACGTAACAACATTTTTAATAATTTATGTTTTTGTACCATAACTTGCTAAAGTTGCTGAAACAGCTCCGCTCTCCTTAGTCCATTTGACAGAAACAACAATTAGATAGAAATAGAAAACACAGAACGTCAGCATGATGATTTCTGTCCCTCGTTGTTTTTCCAAAGCATTCCTTAAGCGACGGATGTGTGTATTTTAAGGTGGACATTTAGCCTAGCTGGTGATTTGGGGCTACTGTGGTTGGCAGTAGTGTGTGTGTGAGTGTGTGTGCCGCTGTGTGGTGCCCCAGGGAACGTTCTGCATGTATTTCCTTCGTGGATCCTCCGAGAGTTCACACTGTAATTAGTGGCTACATTTCCTGCGGCAGAATATTCCTTTAACTGATCGCTGCTTATGTCTTTGTTGATGTATGTAGCTGTTCATGTGTATTCATGACTGTGTCTATACTGTATATAGGTACATGCTTGTTTTCTGTCCCTTTATGTGTTTGTATAGTCACACTTCTATATGGTCTGTGTCCATTGTGTGTGTGTGTGTGTGTGTGTGTGTCTGAATTGGTGGGAAAGTTGTGGCACTTAACTTGTGTGTGGGTGTAATTGCTCAGCGGTCATTAAGTAACACAACGGCCAGCTATTTATCAGCATCACTCTGCAGGACACACACACACACACACACACACACACACACACACACACACACACACACACACACACACACACACACACACACACACACACACCTAGTGCACTCCTCACTTGTCTAGACACTTATGGAGCAATATTATAGATTCTTTTCAGTACACAACAGTGACTGAAGCTACGGCCCCCTGCCATTATATGTTACTTCATGGTTGTTGTCAGTGTCTGGTAGCTATTTCCAGACAAAAATTCTTGCAAGCACAGGAAGTGATGTATTTTCTGTTTTTAGTTTGTTTTGTAATGAACTACTAAGTAGTTCTGGGAGAGCAGTGAAAGAAAACACCACCTCCTACAGAATTCTACGGAATATTATTTTCACTGTTACGAGTCCCTCAGTCAAAACAATGAAAACAAAAGACTATTTGTCGTCTTAATTGTTAAACAACAACCCTTGCAGATGAAATTTTTATAAATTGTACTACAAATAATGTGGAGTTTCTACACTGCACTTGCCAGAGTCAAAGACAGGGATGAAATGAGAAAAAACTTAAGAAGAAACGTGTCATGATTTTGATTCTAAATCAAATGCAGAATTGCTAATTCTCCCAGTATTTTTTTCTCTCCACTTGCACCTACTGGCAGTTGTCCTTTTCTTTTTTTAGAGATCTGTTGATTTGTTTGGGAATAGATCTTACATGGGACAAATATGACAAACTGGACTTTGTAATAAAACAAATATTCCTTTTTTTTTTTCTTTTTTTTTTAAAAAAAGTTCCTTGAACTCTGTAATCTTTTGTTTTTGGTGCTTATTGTTTGAACTTTCCAAATCCTTACCTGTAAAAAACCACGATCAAGCTGTTGTTGTAAAATACACCTCATTTCTTTATATAAGATCAAAATTGAATCGAATCGTGACCTTATGATAAAACGTCAAATCTAATCATGGATTTGGAGAATTGAGACACAGCTAGTCAGGACAAGAAATAATTTGGCCATTGATTAATAGTCATTTTTAACTTAAAACACCTGAAATTCACGGGAATAGAAGCTGGTTTTTGTAGTTTTCATCATCGTTGATTTTTGGTTCTTGACTGTGGTTGGACAAAACAAACAAATAGAATTTATCAGTGTTTGGCAGTTTTAACTATTTTCTGACATTTTGTTGTTAATGAAAGCAAAGTAAAAGAAACACAGAGGGATATTTAGTGTGTGTGAGATAATATACATCATACACGTTGATGCAAAATATGTAGCATCATCTATGTGTCTATGTACTGTATATATTCTTCCATCCATCATCCATGTGTTTTCAGCCAGGACAAGAGAGAGATTTTGCCTCTGAGCCACTCCCTGTCAGTCCACACATCATTGGCTCACATCAAATCACATGAGTCTTTCTTTAATCCATATATGGAGCTTGGGGTGGGGCAAAAGGGGGGAAACAGTATGAGAAAGAACCGCCACAGCTGAGCGAGCAGTGGAGGGTTCACTCTGCAGGAGACTGTGGAGGAGAGAGACAGAGATGACAGAGTAATAGATCTAGTCGTCATCCTGATGGGAATGTAAGGACCTGACATCACAGGCTGCAGATTCTGATGTATTCTAGTTCATTCACACCATATCTGACTACGCTGCGGTCCACTTTAGTTTTTCTTACTCTGTGATGGAAGTTTTTCTTGGAAGAGGCAAATGGGAATCATTAATGGACTTGTCAGTTTTAAAAGCCAGTCCAGTTGGTGTGTAGTCAAGGTGATTGGAGACGGTATTTACAGCTGAAGTAAAGTCTTGGAAGAGGCAGTCAGTCACCAAGTTGAGCGAAGTTAACAAGCATGTCGGAGCGATGCAACCTCAAGACCCTGACAGCAGCTCTGTGTTGCTTCTACCACAAGAACTCTGTCATCACTGCAAAGGTGAGAAAGGGAAGAGTGTGTGTGAGGATGTGTGCAGGTATTGACGGACAATGTCATTGTTTGTACTTGTGTTTGAATCTTGTTTGCTACAGTTTTTTATTATGTATGTTGTCGTGCCTTTTTTCTGCTTTACCATATTTTATTGTGTTTTTTTAGAGTTTTTTACACTTTTTGTTCAACCCCTTGGAGATTTGTGTACTTTTAAGTGCTCCTCTTGGCTGTTGTCCACAGGGAGACATTATTAAAAAGCAGTATTAAAAAGAAATCAACCCCTCGCTGCACAGTGGAAAACAATCTAAAAAGTGCATGGTAACACTTCCAGTCTGAGCAAAATCTAATCACACTGAATAGTCCTCCTCTTTCCCTCACTCTCTCTGTGAGCTGAACACTGGGCTTTTATTACTCAGACCAGACGCTCTCATAAATGACCGACTGTGTGACTGTGTGTGAGTTTGAGATATATAGCTGGGTTCATCCATAACTAGTTGTGGCAGACAGACAAGGCAGTGTGTGAAGGCAAGGGTGAGACAGACGGAGAGGTACCAGGACAAGGGTGATAGTCCTCATGAGGGTGATAAATCACCAACTTGTGATAGTTTGTCTCCTTTATGACGTCAGTGAAATGTATGAATGCTATTAACTTGATTGGATGGAGCAAGCGGCGGTGCAGCAGGCTGAGGTGACGTGGTTTGTCCCTCAGGATCAGCCAGGAGGTGATCAGTTTTGATCGTCCTGGACCACATTTACATCTGCTGAAACGTAGACTGCACCTGGATAAAGTGAAACACATGTTAATGCAAGATGTAAATGCATGAAATATGTTGATGGGTGATCAAATCTGATCCGCAGTCAGTTGAGAGTTTAGTAGTTCTGATTTGTTTATTTGTTTTGGATGCCCATTAGCTTTCAGCGTAACCATTGCTGTCATCATTCTAGAGTACATATGTAGCTATGCTGTTGCCAGTGTGGATGTGTTTTATAATTTCAGAGGGGTGTTGATTCTCTAAATTCACATTTTGATATGACTTTCGCTTCTAAGTTCACAATTCAGTTTGATTTTAGATTTAAACTTTTTTTTTTTGTATCACTGAAGGCTATGACAGTGTTAGACTACCACATCTGGATTTGAATGCCATTTACATTTTTAAATTCATCTTTTATTTTCTATCTTTTACAATAACAGCTTGGTTTTATCCTGGTGACTTTTTTTGCCATTTAGTGATTTAACAATCAATAAAAGTTCTAAATTCACTTTGTAACAAACTCTGTTTTACTCAAATCTGTCACTGGCAAACCCTCTTTGCAAACAAATCAATCAAGGATCTCTGAAAAAGCAAATAAAACCAACATCCCTGACACTATCGGAGTTACCGCCAGTAATATTTGGTTGATTGTCTTTGTACACACAGGGTAATTGTGTGGTAGTGTAGCTGCAGGCTAATGGTAACTTAGCTGTGTCTTCTTCTTCTTTGGGGTGGTATTTATTTCTTTATTACAAAGTGCGCCAACTGAGGATTTACCTCCTAGCAGCACATCAAGACCCAGCAAGTAGCTGTTCTGGACCTTTCAATCATATCACATAATCTTCATCCGCTCAGACGTGGAGTTGTTGATGTTCAACTTTCATGCACTTTAATGAACATTATGAATTGAATGATAAGCAATTAAGGTACTCAGAAAAATTGAAATTTGAACATCTAGTTCCAGGACAAATAAACAAACTGTGTGTGTGAGCATTTTCAAAACGATGAATTCGAAGTCCTCAAATTCCCACTGTCACTGCGACAGTCAGTGAGTATGGGTGTGGTGTTGGTTCTTTTACGGAGAGTGTCAGTCTGTTATTATGGGTGTCTCTGATGGGTCTTGATCTTGTCATCTGCATGTGTTATCAGTGCATCAGCCGTGCTGCTTGCCTATCATCCTCTCCTGCTCTACAATTGCTCTCAACAATTGCTTCCTTCTAGCGCTGCCTCTCCACCATCCTTCATCTCTTTATCTCTCTATCTGTGTCTTCCCCATGTCTGTACTTTTGATTCCAAAGAGCCCGGGGTTTTATTCCATTCTCTTTTCCCTTTTCTCCTCCATCTGTCTGTTTGGGAGGATGCCATTTAACCAAACAGAGCCAGCTTCTTCTTTTTGTGTCTCAAAACTAAATTATGTTCTCTGTCATGAAAGACTCGGTTGAGATTTAGTAGAACGTTTATGTTTGGTACGTCATTTTTATCCAAAGCTTAGCAGCACATTAAATGTATACATGCAGATTACATATGTTCCCAGTGGGAAATATCTGTAAATGAACTGTACTGTCTTTTGTTGCAACATAATCTTCTTTTTCTCTTTTTATATGATTAAAGTGAATTTACTGAGAGCATGGGGGTGTTTTAGCTTTTAGCTTTTAGCTTTAGTTATCAAGCACTTTAAGTCAAAAACCCAGCAACCAACTTTACTTCAGTACAGCTTTTGTGAGTAAACCCTTTCCATTTTTTTTATTTTCATAATTTTGTTTGGTGCAAAATCTCAAATAAATCTCTAAACTTAAAGCTCCAGCAAACTTCATCTCCCAGTCTCAGTAGTTGCTCCAAGTTCAGAAACAACCAGATCTGATTCAGCCTTGTTAATTACATAAAGTACGTTGACCCATGAACATCTGAACACCTATATGTGCTTGTTGAAATTGTAAATCAAAAATCGTATGTATTAATATGCAGCTTCAGCAGCCTCCACTCTTCTGTGAAGGCTTTCCACCAGATTTTGAACCTGTGCTGAAGGGATTTGCTCCCATTCACGAGCGCATTAATGAGGTCAGCCATGCTATTAGATTTGGCTCACAATTGGCATTCCAGTTCACCCCAAAGGTGTTGGATGGGATTACGGTCAGGCCTCTCTGAAGTCAGTCAGTTCAAGCCTGTCCACACCAAACTCTTAGAAAATGTGGGAGAACTTGGGATGTCTGCATGGTCTTGGCCATATAGTTTACTCTCTACCTAACAAAGTAGATCGGGGTTTCTGACACTCCCCAAGTAACGTCATTATGACTGTTGAGTCTTATCTCCTTACTGTTATTCGCCATTTGCTGCTAACGTTAGCAGGTGCTGTGAACGTCACTGAGTGCTCGTGGCCAGTAGCACTCAGTTTGTTTTACTATTGACAAGTCCTCCTGCTCAGCACTTCTTTTACTGATAGTTCCTGTTTGGAGCGACATTTGTATTGTTTTAAACATTGTGCCTCAGTTTACTTTCATGCCATCACAGTTTGAGATTAGCTCGTAATTAATCATGCGCATGCAAATATTTGACTGTGACATAATTGAATTAAGAAAGACAGCCAAGTCTAAAGCTTATGAACAACAATGCCTTCTAAGTATAAAATGAGGCATGCTTTTGTAACTGTGTGGCTTGTTCCTACCTCAGGTTTATTCAGAAAAATGATTTGAATGGATAGTTTTGGTTAAATTTGTTTCCTGCACAGCTGTTCAGGCAAGGTCAAGGACTGTTTTGGGAATTATGTATTTTGGAAAAGTGTATGCTCCTCCATCAGTGGTCTTCCACATGTCACGAAATTTATATCAACATCCTACTGGCCGCACACCTGCCTTTCAAGTGTTTAAATAAAAAAAATGTAGAAAATGTGATAACAGTCAACAAGAGAGAGTCTGGTCCCAAAAAATATAACCTCAAATTCTTAGTGGAGAGACAGACACACACATACATACACACTGGCACTAATGATGAACAATCTGTAGATGTCCCAGACTGACCAGTTAGATGCCTCCTGGTCTAAACACAGGAAGAGCCATCTATTTAGTTGTGGGTAAACAGGAAAGGTGGGACCTCGTGATCATGGAGCCAAGATAAAGAGATCAAGAAAGAAAAATAAGAAAAACAGGAATGTTGTTAGAGTTATTAGCTTTTTACCTATCAGCTTTCCTCAGCTGTCCATGGACTTAAATGTAAGAGACAGAAACTCTGAGCCCTGCCCTCAGATAGTATCTATGAACAGATAAATGTCATAGAATTGCCTCAGTATTAACTAAATATCTCAAGGTGGATATAATGAAAGGTTTTCGCTGAATGTTTATGCAGCATCCCAGTACCTTTGTCTTTGGTGTATTTTCTGTGGCTGCTACACTGACAGTTTGCATTCATGTTTAAAATTTTCAAAACTTCATTTGAGTTGATCTGACAGCTGGAGGGATGCATACAACACAGCGGTCGAGACGGCAAGAAACATTAAGTGGCACAAGGAGAGGGGAGACAGAAGCTGAAAGGAGGAGACAGATAGAGATAAGAGGAAATCTCAGATAAACAGCAGACCAAACTGTTGGTATTTTAATGACCATGATGAGGGTGATCATGATGACCGTGTACTGTAAACAAGTTGTGAACCTTTTAAGATTATAAAGTGAATTTGTCAGCAAGTAGTTCCTTATTTACTGAGCAACATCCTCTGTCATAAGGAGTTGTGTGAAATATCTCACTCTTTAGCTGCTAAATGCTTCAGTACACAAGCTAGTTGCTAACTACAGTATGTCTGTCTGCTGTTTGCTGCTGAATATGTACAGAGGATTTTTATTTGAAAACAGCTGACTGCTGCAGCCAAAATGATGCTATTGGAGCAGTGAGAATGAATCAAAACAGTAAAGTTGGCCGGAAACAATGTAAACAACAAGTTGAAGGCCACTTCAAAAGCTCCATAAAGCAGAGGGGAGCTGCAGATTTCAGATTCTACAAACCCCTTTTACATCATGATATTGTTTCAAATTTATAATTTTACATTGTTATCATAGAACGATTTATCATAGACGTTTTAAGTACAGAGTGTAATAATCTCTTTGAGAACACTTAGACCGTTGAGATGCATTTGATCACTTTTGATAGTCAACTAAGAACCTTAAGATGCACAGACGCAGAACACCTAACGTGTTGGCAAACTAAATAACCAAAGAAATGGAAAATGTTGATTTTGCTGATGGCTGTCCTATGTATCAGCTTCGATAAGGAGCCTTGCTGAACACTATTAAGTTTGTTATGCAATACAAGTGTGATGATCTGTCATTTTCTGCCTTGTTTCAAGAAACTTTCGTCCATTGAATTCAACAAATTGGTCACACTTTGTATTGGTCACACTTTTAAATTTTAAGATAATTAGATATGAAGACTAACAATTTGACTGAATTGATGTAAAACTAAAGTAAAAGTAAAAAATAACAGTAATACCTTGATTTCATGGTGATGAAACACTGCACCGTAAGGGCAATGACACATCGTTGTGCAACTTGAGAGTGTGCAGTAGATGCCTGGAAAAATGCGTGACAATGCTTTACCAGATTTTTTGTGGATTCAAGTGATTTAAATCTTGGCAATTGGAGCAAAAACAAATATAAAAAAAACAACATATCTTACTGGACAAATATTGCGGTGGTTTTCTGTCAACTTGATTTAAATCGAGCTTCTACCTATGTTAGATCATTTTTGCCAGCTGTGAGGCTCTTTCATTATTTATCATCCAGCACATTGTCAGATTAAATGGATGTTGGACATCAGCTGTGGGTCAGAGGTGTCATTTCTCACATCCATACAGTCTACGGAGGATTTGGATAAGATGAGGATTATAATGTCCGCTAGTGGGTGCATGTGTACGTTAGTCTGGGAGATGATGAGGAATCAGAGATATAATGCTATAAGGCTATTTCTCTTCACTTCACCAAACTCAAAGGACAAGCAGCTTACAGAGTTGTCTGCTGTATCTGATTGGTCACCGCCAGCTAAGACTGGATTGTCAGCAGAAAGACCTGTTTTTGAACTCACATGTCATCTCCAACAGCTCACACAGAAACCTTTCAAGAGTTTAAAAGGAGAAAAAAAACCTCTTTGTGTCTGTGTAAAATCCAGGTAATCCAAGTGAAAATGTTGAAATCTATTTGAACAATGCCCTTTGTTTTATGTTGGTCTTAAAAACTGCTGCGCTTTAATGTAGGAAATGATGGCTTTTTTATGGCATATGGCAGGCTTTTTAATACGTTGGAGAGAAACACAAAACAAGAATAGTAAAGGCAAGTGCACTGTTATTACATTATCTGAGTTTCTTATGTAGTGCAGATGCTACGATGTGGAACTCAAAATGTTAGAATCCATGGCTCGGTGGGTTTGATGCACAAAACGTAGGTGTTTGTATGCGTTTTGAGCTTTTGTACACACATACAACAAATTAGATTACTGAAAACACACTGAGTCTGTGTCATCACATTTTGGAGGATTTGAGTTTGTACATTGACTGAATGGGTGTTATTTTGTCTATATTGAGAGAGACAGAAATGGACATTGAAATACAACAAAAAAGAAAAGAAAAAAGAAAAAAGAAAATAGATTAAGAGTCGGTAAAAGTAAAATATATTAAAGACATCTATGTGTTGTGTTGTGGATATCTACTGAATTAACCTCTATCCAGCTACTTTAAAATACCACTCTAAGTTTGGATGGCTAGCTGCATGGCTAACTATGCAAACTAGCTAACAGCAGCTACAGTTAGCAGTTGCGATGGGGTTGTGCTGCCCTGCAGTTGTTTGTAGTATGAATTTGAGAAGTGGCCATTTCTTACATATTGCTCCAGATGATTGAAGGTTTTAAGAAGATTATTTCTCAAGTGGTGCTAAAAACTTGTATGGACAGATTTGATTTGTTTACAAAAATACCCTTGTACTTGTCCACTAGGCCTACTACCTCAACTTCCACACCTGAGTTTTATTTATATTCAGTCTATGAATCATTCTGTCAGTCAGTGTCAAAGAGAAACTGTCTACTTGGCAGCACAGTGATCACAGATAAACAACTGGTTCAACGGCTCAGTGTCAAAGTAGATATTTCACCATCGCTCTACCTTCTTGTGAAGGTGTCTGATTTTTTCGATCAGGAAGCTAAAAACCTGTTTAAATCGTAAGTGCTGAGAAAAGAAGAGGAGGAGAAGAGAGAGAGGAAAGGAAACAAGGATGTTGGAAAGTCAGGCAGGTCAGTGCAGTCCTCTGTACTGCTACTGCTGTGCTGTAGTCCATGTTCACAGAGTGGTACTGTACATATAAATGCAGCTGCTCTCTGACGATGACATCATGTTGCAGGGTCTTATTAAAGGCAAGCCTATAAAAACACACTCCCATCATCCATCTCCATCTCTTCTTATTTCTCCCTCTGAGTCCTCTGCTTCCATCTCCCCCCCACACCCCTTTGTCCTCCCTCTCTCTCTGTTCTCTTCCATTCTTGGACTCATCCATTCCCTCTCTCCTTTTGCATATCTCTTCATCCTGTTGGCAGCGTGGCTGCATAAAAGCCTTTTATTGTGACTGTTGTGATGAATGTAATCACAGACATGGCTAAATTAATGAAAGCAAAACATTTATTATTGCATCTTTAGTTTACTCGAGCTCCAACACAAGCCAAATAAACCGAGGTTAATACAGCCACCAGCTCCTATATTTTCAGTTATACAGTTTAATTTGTTCTGTAATGTCGGTACAACAGGAAAAACATGCTGCACAGGTAGTGCGCTAATGTGTGTAACGTACCGCAGCTAAACTGATGTGTGACACAAAATGAAAAGAAATGAAGATAAACAAAACAAAAAGCGAAACTCATAATGATGACGCAACCTCTAAATCTTCCCCTTCTAAACTTTTAAGTACTTCTACCTTCATCTTTTGCCTCTCTCGACCTAAAATGATACAGAATTGATATTAAAGTGTGCCAGACACAGTGATATTTAGCAATAGAAGGGAGACACTTATGTAATGTGGTCTTGTATAGATATCAAAGTGACTTACAAGAAGTGCATTCATCAGAGAATCAGAAATAATCGATACTTTTTATTCATCAAGTCGTTTGTTTAAAGTACAGAAAACAGATTTTTAATATGGCCGAACTACTACGCTACTTGGCAATGATATTGTACAGCAAAATCAATGACAGGTCAATTCTGTCGCCCCGAGTATTTTCCACTGCTGCACGAGCACATGCACGCACAACGCTCACAGTCATGCGACACAAGTCTGCACTGGTCGGTGTTTCTGTTTCGAACCAGAAACAAACAAAATCAGGGCCAGTGCATTATGACACAGAGCCTGTTGTGTTCTGCTCTGTTGTTTTCTGTGTATAAGCTGTAATAGGATACGCTGATTTCCTGTCATGTATGGAGACATGGAGGCTGGGCAAGGGTCTATTCTAATGACTTTAGAGGGGGAGAACAAGCAGTATAGAGATGAAAGGATGCACAAGGTTTCAGTTTCATGGGGATGCTTGTAGACATATTTCAAATTTCATATTCATGGCTCAATAATTCCACATAAGTGTGCCTGTGTGTGTCTGTCTGTGTGTGTGTGTGCGTGTGTGTGTGTGTGTGTGTGTGTGTGTGTGTGTGTGTCAGTGTGTGTGTGTGTATTAATACCAGTACTCTTGTTGCTCACTGAAAGCTCAGTCTGTCAAACCAGTCAAACCACGCAGGTTTGGATCAAAGTGTTCTTCAGAGAGCTCTTCCCTGTTGATCATGAGAGTCTTGAAAGCTTTAACGCTCACTGTCCTCAGACACTTTTATAAATGTATTTTTACACTTAGCAGCTGATTTTAGCAGCTAACTTAAGCTAAGAGTTTCACCTGTCAACTTTCAGGGAAAGTTCAGAGAAGTGTCTGCGTCATGTAAGTGTGTGTGTGTGTGTGTGTGTGTGTGTGTGTGTGTGGGTGTGTGTGTGTGTGTGTGTGTGTGTGCGCGCACGTGCGTGTGCGTACATCATGTGAGGGTGTGTATGAAGGCAGGTCAGGGCGGTTGGGTGGCGTCTGTTTGATGACATCACGTTAGGAGGCACCAGGTGAAAAGCCAGGAGAGGAAAATCACAGGGGACAGAGAGAGCATGTCGCTTCAGAGGAAGTCAGAGAAAAGAAGCTGTGTGTGTTCGAAAGCGAGAAAAAACGAAGTTTGTGGGTGTTTGCTATGAAGTGTGTATTTAAGGAATGGAGAAAGAGGGAGCGATGCAGAGACCCAGCAGCTGTCATGTAAGTGTGTGTGTTTAGGTGTTAGGTGTGTGTGTGTGTGTGTGTGTGTGTGTGTGTGTGTGTTAAAGGTATGCAGGTGCTTGTGCTGACTCTGCATCCTGTCAGGTTGTGAGCAGATCTGTCTGTCCTTCACCTTTTTCTTTTTATAAACTGTTTTTTGGATTAAACTAACTGATCAATGATTTCATACCAGGCATCTGGATAAGATAAAACTATCAGAATGCTCTGTTTCTCTCCATCATCAGCCTTAGTGCCTCACTTTGTAACTTTCCATGTTTTAAATGACCTTCAATCAATTTAGTTTTATGAAATTCTTGAAAGGTTTTGTATGATGTTTGAAGTCCTACAAGGCAGCTAATTCATTTTAGGCTATATAAATAAAACTTACTTTATTGATCTTCATTTTGTCCATGATATAGAGAATTTATATGGCGAGGTATCATAACAAAATACATGTGATAAAATTAGAGTATGCTGCATGAACTGTAGCTTTAGCATTAGCTTTGTGACTGCGATATGGAAGTGCTGGTTCAGTTGTCACTCCTCTGTGGTCAGTGATGGGAGAACCTGAGGGTTGCAGGATAAATTTGAGTGTAGACAAAAATGCTAAAAAAAAAAACGTACTTTTTGTACATATGTGTAATTTCCATCATAACTTTATACATGTGTTTTAATTGTTAAAGAAATACCAGATTGTTTTGCCTATTAAGACCTCTGAAAACAGAAGTCTGGAAACCACTGTGCTACATCATGAACAAGCACACCCAAGTCAATTAATTTCCAGGCAATGGCATTATTGTCTCAGCTTGTCTTCCATGCACTCACTATTTTTCCTTACATTTATTTTAATTTACAGTGGTCACTCTGGAAGGATAATATTTGAAAAAGCCGTGCCTTTGAGCTTTGACCTCATCCCTGTTTGTTTAAGGGAATCAGGAACTGTTGTAAATTTTATGATTATTGTCACTCTTGTGGTTGGGGAGTCTGCTACAGTCAATAACTCCTCAAAATCATGGTCCGTAGGAAGTTTGCTGTCATAAATGAAGACATTGGTGTTGGTCAGGCACAGTATTCAACTGTTGTTTTTGTATCGTTTTCATCATAGTTCTCCAGAGATCAGTTCATCCTGGACTGTCCGTCAGAGAAACTTCACAGAGAGCTGGAGGAAGAGCTGAAGATGGACTGCGAGGAGCCGAGAAGCCACGCGTGGTACCACGGAGCAATACCAAGACAGGTAACGCACAGTCTGAGTCATGAGTGCCTCCCTTTAAAAGCCTGGTTAAAAACTTGTCGAACCAGATCACCTATTATTAGACTGCCACACTGCACACACACAGAGATTACAGCTTAAAGAGCGGCCTCAGCAGCGTAGCTGAGGTTATATGTAAGGTCAGTGTGTAAAAAGCTTTTTCTGTATTCTGTGTTTGTGTGTTGGAGACAGAAAGAGAGAGAGAGGCTGTGTTCTCCCACTAAACGCCAGCTCTGAGATGTAATCATATTTAATAAGCTGCTTCCTTTGGCTAAACTAAACTACCATTATATACTATACAAACACTTGCTTAATTAAAGTCTGTCACTGTGTGAGAGTGCGTGTACCTGTGTGTGTGTGTGTGTGTGTGTGTGTGTGTGTTCGAGTGTGAGAGAGACAGAGAGAGAGAGAAAGGCAGAGAGGAGAGGCATTACATGTAACACAAGTGATACATACAAAATTAAAACCAATTGTTTATTTAGTTTATTTCATTATTTTAGCTCTAAACAACATTCAGATTCATTTTGCTCCTCATGGCATCACATGGCCCTATGTTTAACTGTGTATTGATTCACTGCAGTGAGTGCTTTGTTTAATATTGATCATCTATTCCTGTTTGACAACAACTAACATTTTATTAGTTCTGCAATTAGACGTTTTTATGGAGGGCTGCAACTAAAGATCATTTTCATCATCGATTGTTAATTTTGTCCTTCTTTTAGTAATAGTGAGAATACACATTATGGTGTACTCCTGATCCATCTGCCAAAACCAATACTGTTACTGTTATGAGTTATTTTTTCTTGAATCATGTTTGTATCACGTGTAAGGTGATATGAGGCTTTAGTACACAAAACTTTTGTTAATTAAAACCGCAAAAAATATATGAAATTGCATAACGTTTAAATGTATTCCAAAGCAATTTATTTGAAGAGTACATAAGGTAGGATTCACTTACAAACAGGTGTGGGAGAACAGTTCTATTTGGCCACTCATTTAATGTTGTGAAAAACTGGAGTGCTCAACATGCATTAGCAACTGCTGGTAAGTAGACTTCGACGCATGAATACAAAAGCAATAAGAGAAATTTAAATTGACTGAGAGATTGACTATCAATCAATCATCTGTACTCAGATCAGTGACATGCACACTATCCAATACATGAAGTGGGTCAGTAGCGGCAGCCACTGATATTGGATTTGATCAGTCTGACCTCTAATCCAACCAAATGTCCAAAACCCAGATATATTGAGATTAATACCACATGTAAGCATTACATTTTCACAATTTAGAAGCTGAAACGCAACAAATGTTTTGCTTTAAAAAAAAAGAACATTTTGTCATTCATGAGAGTCCTTTATTAATTAGTTAATCAATCGACCAATTGATTAAGCTCTTTCTGCATGAATTCAAATCTGTACTGTATTTTGGGCGTGGAAGTTAATTCTTAACCTTAGACAAAGTAGTTTGACATTAAAAAAAATCTAAACTTAATTTAACTCAAGGTCCGTTTACTGTTTTTTTTCTGGACATAATCTTGTGACGTTACACAACAGATCAGGATCCATGACAACCATGGATCAAACTCACTGTCCTAAAGTGTAAACTATAAAATCTCCCTTTTTTTGTCATATGAATTATACATGGATAAATGATAAAACATAACATATAAATCTATCCCATGATCTGGATAAATACTGTAAAAGGTTGAAGCTTTAAATATCTTCATGTGTTACGTAACTGCTGCAAACCAGACAGCCCTGAGCTCATAAAGAAGGTAACAGTATAACAGCCAACCATTATTCCATCTAATTAAATGTTTGGACTATAAACAAACACGGTGTGTGTGTGTGTGTGTGTGTGTGTGTGTGTGTGTGTGTGTGTGTGTGTGTGTGTGTGTGTGTGTGTGTGTGTGTGTGTGTGTGTGTGCCCATATATAATCCTCTCTATTGTTCCAGGTTGCAGAAAATTTGGTGCAGCGTGACGGGGATTTCCTGATTCGTGATTCGCTGTCCAGTCCAGGAAGTTATGTTCTGACCTCCCAATGGCGAAATGCAGCACAGCACTTTAAAATCAACAAGAAGGTAAGACCATGTATGAATTCATAGACATCAAAAACAATACGGTTTATGTATTTAATAAAATGAATATAAGAAGACTATGCTATTAAAAAATAACTTATTGGCTAGTAGCAAAGAACAGCAACAGAAAACATTAAATATCACACTTTCTTGTAGAAACATTATTTTTTTTTCACTTTAGATTAGGCCTTGCAAAAGTATTGTGTGAGTATGTGTGTGTGTGTGTGTGTGTGTGTCTCTGTCAACTCAATGTCAAAAAGAAGTGAGAAAGTGCAGCTTGTAACAATATCATTGTTTGGGTTTTATTAGACCCCTTTTACAAAGTTTTGACATTAGACTAACGTGATTGGTCAGTGACGGTCCTGGGGCAATATTATTGTTAATGTTGTAGGAACAACACCAACGTGGCGATATCAGAACCATAGTTTGATAGCTGATGAATACATTAATTTCATACGCTCCCCCTCAGGTAGTGATGTTGAATGAAGCCTACACCAGAGTGGAGTACCGGCTGGAAAGGGAGGGGTTTGACAGTGTCCCTGCACTTATCCGATACTATGTCGGCAACAGAAAACCTGTCTCCCAGGTGGGTTCAGTCAGATTATTTTTGTGTTTGTTTGTTTGTTATGATGAAAGTCATCTACATAGTTTCATTGGTGACTTTCCTCTGCTGACGTGACTGTGCGTCAAATGCCATCCAAAATGCATTCCTAGCTGATGTTCATTTGTTTCTTAACTCGGCAAGTATGCAATTTGTAAGTGTTATATCCTTGTGGCAGATTCATACCATCACAGGCCCCCAGGTAATACTTTATTATGGTTTGTTTCATTTCTTCTTCTACCTGTGCCTCTAAGGTGGTCGGAGCCATCATCTTCCAGCCAATTAACAGAGCGCTGCCTCTACGCTGCTTGGAAGAAAAGTACGGGCTGTCCAACAATCATCGAGATCGGCTAATGGCGCAGGAGAGGCGCAGTCAGAAGCGCCTCAGCCTCAACATTACCAACGGACACACACATGACAACACACGCGGCGCGCATGACAGCACACAGTGCCGGGACAACGGTGTGGGCCGAGGCAGCCAGCTCAGGTTGGTACACAACAAGAAACCCACACAGACACACTGAATGACGCAGAAGCATGTGTGCATTTGTTGTTTCTTGACAATCACATATTAAGTATGTGTAATTTGTTAGATTTGACAAAGACCTGTTGTATTTTTTTTTAGCTCCAAGCGACACAAGCCTATTACTGAAAGTGGGTAGTGGGCCACAGACCAAATAACATGCTGTCTGCTGTAATTAAAATAATGACGACTCACCTTTTACTCGGTCAGCCTCTCTCTCTGTTTCTGTTTCTCTCGCACTCTGAAAGACTTAAATCACCTTCTAATCCCTTCCTGCTTTTAAGCTTTTAACACGTAGCCTCGAGCGGGTAACATTCATTATCTAGGCAGTAGGCTGTACAGTATATACAGATATATTCCATAAGGTCTCTATAAATAAAGACATGGTGTATGACTTTTCTGCTTCAAGAACAGACTTGTGTACTTTCATGCTGCACGTGGAGCGTAATGTATGGAGTCCACATCTGTCTGAGTAAAGGGACAGAGCGGGAGCGAGGAAGGACAAATGTGTAGTCCAGAGTAGAACAGAACAAAGAGACAGAGAAGAAAAGAGGGAAGGAGAAGAGGCTTTGTAAGATAAAGGAGAACAAAAACTAAGAACAGCAGTGTTGATGTCCTGGCCTGCAGAGGGCTTCTGTCTTTGGTACTTTTTATTCTTTCAGTCAGTTCAACGTTTTCGATAGCTAGTTCTAACAGGTTTGATTCTTTTTCTTATTTGTGCATTTTTGTGTCTTAGATATATTTATTGATATTACGTTTCCGACCTCTCTTTTTTCTCAGGATGAAGGATCGCTGCGGCAGCCAACCAGCGAGTCTCAATCAGGTCCAAGAGAGACGACGCCCGCTGAAGGCGCACCAATCAGAAAGCTACCTGCCTCTCGGTCAGTGAATGTGAGATTTCTGTAACAGTTCCTGAAGCCCTTCTAATGAAGGAAATGCTCATTTTTACAACTATCCAAAAATCTCATCCCATATTATGCATTGGTTGGCCCGGTGTTCAGAGATGTAAGGTAGTAAGTTGTTCTTCACACAACTTAATTTGTTCTAAGGTGTGTATCACTTTGTGTGATTCATCGTGTATCACTCCTGGCACGCAGTCAGCAGGGTAATTATTGTGAACTGCTATATACAAGGCTTCGCTGTTTGAAGAACAGTGAAGCCTCTTCTTTTTTTTGTATTAATACCCCCAAAAAAACATGGACGCCTTTTTTTCTTTTTTCTGCTTTCTTCTCTCTGTAAACTTGACTTGTCCTCTTACTTTTCTTTTATCTACTGTCGTCTCCTCAGGATCCAGACCTCAGCCCCAGCAGCCTCCTGACCCCCTGCTCCCGAGTCCTAACCCAAAGTCTCCAGTGTTTCGGACGGGCAGTGAGCCAGCGCTGAGCCCCTCTGTCCCACGGAGATCCGCAGAGCTCCTGGCAGGTCAGTAGACCAGTAGGCCTTTATGTGTCTGAGATTTGTGCAAGTTGTGCTTTCCAGTTTGTTCTCCCTTACTCTTTTCTGCACTGATCCAATTACCTGAACAGCCAATCAGAGTGATTCACTCACCGATGAGCAACTAGCAATTCTATATGCATAATTAGCCAAAAAGCCTCTGAGAAGGACTGTCCAGTGTTGACTGTCGACCACACTTTAGCTGTGATAAAGCACAGGATTGGCTTTTGGGAGGAAGAGCAGGATATGTGCCATACAACCACCGTCTCTGGTGTAACAGACTTCCTGTTCAAAATGCTTTAGCTGTCATAATGTCTATGCTAAAAACACACATTTTATCATAGATGCTTGGTTAAGGCGTTCGGCAACAAGTTCTTTAAAAGGTGTATATAGGTGTGTCTCATGACATGTTTTGTTCATGTGTTTCAGGCCAGGCCATCCGGGGCTCTGACAGCCAGCTGTGTCCTAAACCGCCTCCCAAACCCAGCAAGGTGCCGCTGGCTCGACTGCCTCGCTCCCCCTGCCTTCAGCCACTGGTTCTCCCCTCCAGCTCCTCCAGCCTCACAGACTCCTCCTCCACCTCCCCCAGGCTCACAACGACCCCGCTAGACTCCATATGTGTGGAATCGTCCGGTTCAACATGGAGCAGTGAAGGTAAATGTCATTCATGATACGATTTCAAACGGAATGTTATTTAAAGTAGCAGGAATTTTAAAATGTACCTGGTGGTGCACTCTACTGTTTATTGGGCACTTATAATGTCACGGAGAACTGCACCAGAAGCATTTTATACATCAGTCAATCATTACGCCTCTAGTCTCAGCAACTATGAAGTGGATGCTTTTGAGCAGATTTCAAAATGTTGATATAAATAAATTATACTATTCAAAGGCCGTATCACTCAGCCCAAAAATGTGGTGGAGTAGAATTATAAAGCAGCAGAAAATACTCATGTTAAGCTCCAAATTGTATTTTATTACAGTAATAAATTATACTCATTTACACTGTATCACTGGTAATTCAGAATTAAGACAAGATTTGTGCTCATATTCTATTTATAATTACTATATTATTATTATTATTATTATTATTGTTGGTATTATTGTTGTTGTTGTTGTTGTTGTTACTGTTATATGGACTGTTGGGGGCACATTTGCAGTAATAAGTATTAAAACCATTAGAAGTATTTATTTATAAGACTGTGACTTTAAGTAAACGGATGTGGTTTTTGTTCCTCCACCACCACAGGCCCTCCAGTACCTCCAGTCAAACCCCTGAAGTTCCAGCATCAGCTCCTCTCCGCAGACTCTCTCAGCTCCTCCAGCTCTGTAGTTTCACCGGCTGAACTGGTTCCATGCTTCGATTCAGAGGCAACAGGACGGACTGAACGCCTGCAGCTGAGCCCTGCAGACCTGAGGTCCTGCAGCCCGCTCGAGTGGGAGGAATCAGATTCACCGAGCTCCCTCCCCGATGACATCCTCCAACTTCAGCCTACGCTCTGCAGCTACGTGGAGAGACTGAGGAGAGAGGGAGATGTGGTGGGGGAGATGAAGGAGGCAGGAGCGAGGAAGGGACTGGACAGAAGCTCCTACCATCACGCCATCGCCGCCTTAGAGAACACCAGCGAGGAAGAGGAGGAGGAGGAAGACAAGTGGAGGGAGAAAGAGAAGAGCAGCTTCCAGCGGCCAGTCGTAGAGATGGAGTCGACTTTCCGGCCAGCAGAATTCGGATCGCGACTTCTGCCACCGGAAAACAAACCGTTGGAGATGGTGGTGCTGAAGAGATCGAAGGAGCTGCTGCTCAGCCACAATCACCACAGCATAGCCAGACATCTGCTGATGGCCGACTGCCAGGTAACAAACACACAGCAGACAGACTAAGAGAGGAAGATAAAAACAACTAAATGTAACTGACAGCCTCTTGTAAACATTGTCCCCTCCAGGTTGCTAGGATACTCGGAGTGACTCCAGAGCTTAAATGTCGGATGGGAGTGTCGTCCGGTCTGGAGCTGGTGACGCTGCCGCACGGTCGACAGCTGAGGCTGGACCTGATGGAAAGGTTCGTTTCACACACACCATCTTACTGCCACACGGAAATAGACAACTTTTCAATTCTCAGTTATCAACAGCGGAACTGATTTCGACACAACACCAGAGTGCTCTCCATCAAGTCAAGTAAAACACTTGTTTTAACTCAGTTTGTCACTCTCCCTCTTTGCCTTCTTCACCTCCTCCATCGGCAGGGTTCTTTTTGTTTTGCAGTGAAGTCTCCACAGTTTTTCCAGCTGTTCCACTGTTACCTTGGCATAATGGCCAGGGAAAACAATGCAATCAGTGTTAACGAAAGAATGACAAGTTGTCTATTGCCTGTTTAACTGTTTATGTCATCAAGGAAGTCCTCGTAAAAAGTTAATTTATTTCAAGCTCACAATTAACATGCGGAGGAATAGTCTGACATTTAGGGAGAGACACTTTATAGCTGTCATGCTGAGTTTTAGATGAGAAGACTGATACCACTCTAGTGTCTGTAGGATAAGTATGAAGCTGAGGCTAGCAGGCGGTTAGCATAGCTTAGCAGAAAGGCAGGAAAAAAACAGCTAGCCTGACTCTGTCAAACATTTTCTCAAGATGCTGAACGTGTCTTTATTCAACCACAGCTGATACACCAGCCTGCACAGAAACAAAAATTTAGGATGACCTCAGTGGTGACTCATACCTGGTGATTCATGGTACTGTCCGGTTCGAGGCGGTCCTGTAACGAGAATAAATCCCAATTCAGAGAGTCGGTTCTGTTCTGTGACCAGACAGCCTCTGAATGATCAGATTAGAAACAGACACAGACATTAAACTGCTGTTGGCTGGTGCTAATAATCCACCTATCTTCAATCTCCCAGGCACCACACCATGGCGATTGGCGTTGCCGTGGATATTCTGGGATGCACGGGCAGTGTGGAGGAGCGGGCGTCCACATTGAACCGCATCATTCTGGTGGCGTTGGAGCTGAAGGACACAGTGGGCGACCTGTTCGCTTTCACAGCCCTGATGAAAGCTCTGGACCTGCCACAGGTAACACACACACACACACACACACACACACACACACACACACACACACACACACACACACACACACACACACACACGTCATTTCAGGTTAGTTAATGATGTTACTGAGTAACTGACATGTGTGCCAATTGTGCCTGTAGATCGATGCAGATCCAAAAAGAGCCTTTGTATAAAGCACCTGCCATTGGAGTTTGATTTACCAGTCTGCCCACTCGACAGGAGCAGAGAGTGTTTTAATGTTAATAATTCACATAAATTGAGCTAACCTACCTTCTAATGATGCACCTTGTAAACATTATAAAGTAACCGAAGTGGAGCTAAAACAGACCTGTTTTCTACTCGGCTCAGCTCGTAGTTAACGGTGGCTGAATTAAGCACAAATGGCTAACGAAGTAGAGGCGCCACAGCGTGTAATTAGTTTCCAATAGAGTCACATTGGACAGGTTATAAAACAGCCAAATAAAGAGACTTAATGACGGAAAAGATGATAGATGACAGAAAAATGACGTTCAATAAGGTAGCTGCGTGGATTAGAGTTGATTTCTGTCATTTCTCTGCAGATCAGTCGTTTGGAGGAAACATGGACGACTCTACGAAGGAACTACACACAGACCGCCATCAGCTACGAGAAAACACTGAAACCTTTCTACAAGAATCTGTATGAGGGCACAGGTACTGAACACACACACACACACACACACACATAAATAATGATCTGATGACTTGCTCTGTGGAAAGTCTGATATCCCAAAAGGGGACTGAACTAAACAAAATAAGAATTATAATTATTATTTTATTTTATATTTTTAAAATTCTGGTTCAAACGCACTCCTCCTCCTCCTCCTCCTCCTCCTCCTCCTCCTGCTCCTGCAGCGTCCCCTCCTCCGGTGGTCTGCGTCCCCCTTCTGCTGCCCCTCCTTACTTTAATGGAGCGTCCATCAACCACTCCAGAGGGGGCGGAGCTCTGGGAGACCAGTGACCAGGGCTGTGACATCATGCTGCGCCACCTGGAGGCCGCACGCGACGTCGCACACAGCGCGCCGAGCTACACGGCCAACGCACAGAAGATCTTACAAGGTACAGACAAATAAATTCCTCCTCATCGTCTTTTTCCTTCATCGGCAGTAAACGTTCCTCAGGATCTTAAAGTCGTCTCATGTGTTTCTACTTTAGAGTTCCAGTGCGACGACGAGCTGCTGGAGGTGTTCAAAACGGACTTTCAGCTGCGGCTGCTGTGGGGGAGCCGTGGAGCTTCAGTCAACCAATCAGATCGCTACAGCAAATTCAACCTCATCCTCACCGCGTTGTCAAGGAAACTGGAGCCGCTGCCCAAAACACAAACCTTAATCTGACTTCACCCGAGCAGCACTGAGCTGAGCTGAGTTTGGACTTCAGCAGGACATCGCATGGGTCAGAAGACAGCTGTGACGGCGAGAAACAAACTCTGACGAGGAAAGAGGACGAGCTGCTTTCAGAATCAGACGCCACACTCGGACTCTGCCCTTTTATCTTTTCACAATATCAGTTAAAGGAGAAGTCTGTATTTTTTTTCTCCTTCAGTTCAACATGTGTTCAGGGCTCATAGCATCAATGTCCAGTAAAACAGTATAAACCCGCAACTTTCAGCTTATGTCCATGTCCAAACTAATAAGGATATTTTTCCACTCAGTTTAAAAAAAAAAACATCCTGTCCACAAAGCCTTCGTCTTACTAAATAACTCTGTACACACAAGTTGGCAAAAACTATTACAAATGCTGAACCCTGCATGCTGGCCGGTGGGTGACGTTGAAATCTACATCACTGATACACCAAAAATGTCAGAAGATGAGTCTGAGTCTGCGCAGTGAACTTTTTCCCCTTTAAGTGACTGAAAAACATAAACAGCTCGAACCAATTATTCATTTACTTACAGTTATTTAACACATCTTCTGGCACACTGACAATGTGATACGGGGGAACTAAAAGCAAAAGGGGAATCTTTTGTGTTGGCGGACGACGAGGTGGAGCGAACAGGGGGATGACATCACCGTCAAAAGCTCTGTTATATTTGCACACACAGATACACAGAAACCAGAGTTTTAGAAACAACTAATGACTTTAGGAGGTGTTTGGAAAAAATATCCGTATCAGTGTGGACAAGGCATCTGTTGCATCAGAGTCACTATAAGACTCGGCACAAACAGCCAGAATCATGCAGTGAATCATGTTAAAGCAGCTGTGAGCGTTATTTTCTGTTTAAAACGAGTCTTAAATTCCTCTGTATTCACTCTGTAAAAATGGTTAAGACAGTGTTTGGTCAGTAACTCATATCTCTCCTCCTGCTCATGCAGTAAAAAAGAAAATACATTTTCTGCTATCCCTGCCCACTTTATCCAATCAGGATGGAGAACTCCATAAAGAGGCTGCTCAGGGAACAGCTACTGCTGCTGTACCAACTCCAGCGCTCCAACAAAGGCTCAGGGCCTGTGTCCACATAGAGTGTATTTTCAGAAAGCCAGCATCTTTTTTTAATTGTAATGAGGAGTGAGCGGAGAAAAGGTACAGCGCCCGGCGTTTTATCTCAGAGCGGAGATTGCCAACTGCATAACAGACAGGAAGTTAAAGTTAAAATGATTCCATTTTTAAAGGGAGTGACAGAGTCGTGTGAGAACAGAGCCGACAGTAGAGGCTTAAAGGGAGACTTTGGTCTAGAAAATGTTGCTCTATTTCCTGAACAGGCACTTGTTTTACTTTCACACTGACATTCCAGTTAATGGGGAACACGGACAAGCAGAGAGAGGAAAAAGAGAAATTATCTACTGAGTTGATCTCTGTGCATATTGTCTAGATAGAACTGATGAGCGTATTTAACTGTTACAGTGAGTGATCGAGGTGTCAGCCTGTCGTTTTGATATTAAACCGCCTCACATCAGTTTGTTGCTTGTTTAATGAGCGGATAAAGGTCAAGAAACACTTCAGATGTTCAGTAACGTGGGAATGTATTTAATATCACTTCCTGCGAAGCATTTTTCTTCTCCCATCATCAGTGACAAAGATCTAAGGTAAATATTTTTAACTGCATTCACAGGAGCAGAGAAACTTTATGTGTAAATGAAGCTCCAAGCGACTCTGAAAATACTTTTGTTTCAGCGAAAAAGTGAATGAATGAATTAAAAAAAAACGTCGCGAGTGCGATCACATGAGACTAAAGTTGTACATATTTGAAATGTTAGCATGTGAATAATTTGACTGTACATATTTTATGTGGAAGACTGACTGTAAAAAAAAAGATGATGATTTTAATATGTTTATATTGTTATGAACTACTGTAAGAGTCAATAAATATGGTGTACGATCTGAGGAGGAATACACTGAATTTCTGCATTGTGTTACGGGATTCATGCAGTCTGTTATTTCACTTCTCCTGGATGTCGTGTGCATGACATGACAGAACCATTTGCATCAGGCATTGTAAGATGGTATAGAGGGTAATGTTTTGTATCCCTCAGGACAGTAACCAACTTTGTTTGTGGGGACCAAAACAGGAATTTTAAGCTAAAAGAATGATGTTTTCCTAACCCTAACCAAGGGGCTTTTGTGTCTAAACCTGACCATGGCACAGAAACTGCATTGTAACAGAGAAAGAGTGACGACTGGACCCAAAGAAATATAGACATTTAACTTTAAGTTCTGTGGTTTTGCAGAAACTGACATTTATTCTGGCAATCAGGTTTGAAGTGTGATAACGTTACGAAAAACCTCTTGATAATTTATTAATCGCACTTTATTACTGCTAAAAGTGAAACATTGCTGTAACATGCTTCCTCCAACACGAGTGGGGGATTTCAGATTTCAGTGCAGCCGCTTAAAGGAAAAACTAGAAAACTATTACCGCCTCGTGGGTGTTTGCCTCAGCACAGCGGTCAAGCTGCTGTTTCTGAGCTGTGACATTGAATAATGGCCAGAACATTTTTAAGAGAATATTATATTTGATATCAAATGTTATAGCTTCATCATTTCTCCTATGAGACACTTGTTTGTTGTATATAAATATATGTAGAAAAGCTATGTCACAGTGAGTTTGACCTCTGACAAATTATAATCAGTTGTGTAATCTCATGTCATAGTGGACATTTGTACCAAATTTGAGAAAATTCTTCACAAAGACGAGAAAGGGAAGTACGTTCAGAGACAAACGTGAAACATAATGCCTTTGATTTCTGCACTGATAAAATATCAAAGAAAACAAATCCACTCGTCATTGCTGCTTATTTTATTAGAACAATATCTTGGAAGAAGAAGAAGAAGAAAAACAAAAAGCATTTTGTTCACAAAGTGTCTGACAACATTCAAAGTAAAGAGATGTGCACATCGATATGGAAAGAGAAGTACTGCCATTGGTTATTACAACATATACAACATGGTAAAAACACATTTACATGGATGTTAAGATCCAGCAGAATCACTTTGTACCTGCTGGTTTTATTTACTGTGAGCTGAGTTTGACGCTGACAAACAAAAAGGCTTTCACCGTGACTTAAACAGCAGGAGAGAATCTGTACATGATGAGACTTAAAAAAAGAAGAGGAATGTAGAAGAAGATGTCTGATCTTTGCTGGGTGGCAAACAGCACCATGCTCACAGTCGCTTGGCAGGTTTCAGCAAAAAACTGTACACGAACTTACTGCAGTTATATCGTATTTAGCATCTCAAAGCTCATTTGTTATTATGGGGGTTTGCATAATATTCAGAAGTAAAGCACAGCGGCTATTACAATGCACAGCTCAGTTTTTTTTTTAATGTATATTAATGGTTAAAAAATAATAATCAACAGTTAATGGGACTTTTGGTAGTTTCAAAGCTGCTGTGTTATTTGCTTACATCGTTAATGCTTTGATTAAAGGGACAGTACACTCCAAACAGGCCTGTGAGTCGACCTGAAGGAGGAAATTTGAGAAGAAAATGAAATATTCAGACTGTCAGTCTGTGTAAGAGTTAGTAAAATAAACACTAATTTATCAGAACACAGAGGACATTCACCTTTATGTTGGAGTCTGAGTGCGCGTTTACAGAAACAAGCAGGTTTAGTGTTGAAGCGTATTTCTATTTTCTACATTTTTAACAAAAATGCTCACTGGTTCCATCTTATTAAGTGTTTCATATATAATTTTTAACTGAATCTTTGGGTTTTGGACCATTTGTTGAACAACACTAGCACTGGAAGACATCGCTCGAGCTGTTAAAACTTTCAATAGGCATTATTTACTATTCTTAAAATTTTATAAACAATCAAAAATCATTTTCAGCCCTAACTTGTTTAAGACAGAAACAGGATTTAACAATGACACATTTATGCACACATCTAATATCATAGCTTTAAAAAAAAAACCTAACAGCCAAGATGTGACATTACATATGTCAACAAAACAAGAAGCGTTGATGGATATGTGTACATGAAACGCAAAAACTGACAGACAGCAGAATTTGTTTACTTTCATTTGCATCATTTTTCAAGAATCGTTTGGGGAAAAATTCCTGGAAAACTGTTGGAAAGTTAATTTGTCACGATGACACAATGACTTTCTTGAATGTCTGATGCAAAATGAATCACAGGCAGGAGAGGAGATGTGGAGTAGTGTGACCTCAAGTTCAAGTAACAACACCTACAGCATCGTTCTGTACATTTCACAGCTTCATCGAAGGAACAGATTACAAGGGAAGCGCTGCCACCTGCTGTTTACATCGACATGAGCGGATTCATTAGTGGCATTTTAGTCTTAAATAGCATCAGAAGGAAGTCTAACTTTACTTCAGATGTGTAGTTTTTTTTGTTAGGCTGTTGAAGGGATACAGTGAATGGTTGAAAAACGATCACCAGAAATAGAGTGGGTTCAAAGTAACCAGAAAATCATGCAAAGAAAGTCGGTCAATGCTCGTCAAGAGTTACAAAAGAGTATAAAAACCATCAGGAGGAGAGAATAACTAGAGTCATTTTTGTTTTCTCGCTGCTACACAGTGTCATTCACACAGTTCACACTTCCTTCAGCAAACAACAGATTCATTCATCCATTCACTCACTCACTCACTCGTTTATTTAATCAGATTCAAATGCTGTAGTACTTCAGGGCAAAGTGCATCAGTTCAATTCAAACCGCATTGTCTCTCGTGAAGAGTGTCGATCAAACAAAGCTAAAAACAATCACCATGGAAACACATTCAGCATGACATAAAAGATGTTAATATATACAAATCATTCAATGGTAAAACGTCACGCATGTATCACACGAACATGTATGTACATTTCCACGTCAACGTGTATGGAAGCCAAACAGACAAAAATAAGCTGTTTTGGCCCGGGTGGCCCTCCATACAGGTGCGTACATGTAGTTGATACATGCGTGCGTGTCGTCACATTCACAAATACAACTGATTAAATGGGGAACACACGTTTCATGGAGATGTAGTAGGGTCCCCGCGGAGGCAGGGCTGAACTAAGGTGGCTGATGGGAGATGTAGTCAGGCGGTAGAACACACACACCCAGGTGTGTGTGCGTCCATGTGTGAGTAGGTGTGGAATAATCCCTCCACAGTAAAACAACAGGAAGTTTTAAGGCAGAGTCTGACTGTAAAGACACCAGAGCTCCTCTTGATGTTTGGTGTAACTGACAGTGGTTCAGTCCTGCTCGAGCTGAGCTGTGGTTTGGTGAAGGAAGGCTCCCACCTGCTGGTCGACTGGTGGAATTACAACCCAGGAAGAATAGGAGAGGAAAGGTGGGAAAGGAAAGGTGGTAGAGAGGTCCTGAGATCACCTGATAGTCCTGCTATCTGCAGAGAGAGCAGCTCTGATTTGACTCGGCTGCTGTTTTGGAAGACATCTAACACACAAACATAAATCAAACTCATGCTGGACTTCCATTCAACATACGACACAGCCAACGTTACAAACACACACTTTCATAGAAATGCAGTTAAAGTCACGGCTGAATCGGTCGATCGCGTTCGTGACACATGAAGGACATGCGACTGTATGAGGGTGAAGGCAGGCATGAGGAGCAAGGTGGCTCAGGCAGGCAGGCAGGCAGACATCACCAACAGAGCACAGATGATGATGATGACGACGACAGGGATGAGTTGGACTGACTTTGTTAGTGGCAGCAAATACTGCAACCCTTGTGAGGTGACAAACCCTGACGTTCTGCGTTAGAAATTAACGGATTTTCTCTCACGAGGAGCTGGATCAAAGTTTTGGAGGTAAAGTCTGATTTACAGTAATTGGCCGGTTTCGAAAAGTTCAAAATTATTAAAATTTTCCATAAGAAGGAAACTCGGGACATTTGTTCCTTATTTTTTGACCTTGAAAAGAGCACCTTTGACCAGGAAATAGCTCATCACAATGTTCACTTACTTGGTGTTTCCCGCAGCTTTCAGCCGAATCTCACAGCATTCTTCAGAGGATGAAGCTGCTCTCTCGTTTGTGATGAGAATTTCCTGTCAAAATGCTATTTTAAGGTTTGTGAAACCCAAAAAGAAGCCACTACAGAAGGCTACGAGACTCTTCCTCCAACGCTTTGAGCGGCACCTCCGGAGGAGACTCATTTCATTCATGACTGGCACACTCTCCTGTTAAAGCACAAAGCAGACGGTGAATCAGTGAGGTGGGGAGATAAATATTAACTAAACACTTATCAGAGCAAAAACCCTGCTGTTGCACTGCTCTCGTGTGGAAGGTAAACCCACCTCCTGCAACATCACAGGCTGTTCTCATGCACAAAATATTCCAGTTATTCGGAAAGAGACAAGATTCTAAAGCTGTTTACACGACTAAAGAAAATAAATGTATTCTAGTTTACGTGCAGCTTCAATTTGTTCGATATTGTAGTGCAGAAGGAGTTACATACGTGAATGTTTCCACCCTCAGAGAGCAGATCAGCAGCAGGTTTTTAGCCCTAAACAAGGCCGTAAAACATGTGCAGCCATCACAGAAATGCCATATTTTCAAGGAACATATCACCAAAAGATGAAAATTCTGTCATTATCTACTCACCCGCATGCTGATGTAAAAGTCAGACAAGTTCTGCAGTCCAAAAATGCTCAAACAAAAAGCAGCGTTCTCCTAAACAACTGAAGCAACAAAAGCAAAACACAAAATAGCTCCTTACAGTTCAACTGGTGTAACCTCAGTGTCTCAGTGTCCAGAGGTCGCAGAATCTCAAACTGAATTCAAAAAGGACATCATTTACATCCCTTTTTAAGCAAAAGTCTTTCCTTTAGCTGCTTAGCTAAAAGTGCTGCAGGAGCTCAACTGCAGCTGTATGCGACATCTTTCCAAACCTCCGGGGGATCTCTGGCCTTCCAGAGACTTGTACTACACTGGACGAGCTGTATGGAGCCATTTTATGTCTGTTTTGTTTTCATCCATGGTTGGTTTGTCAGCAGGATTACACAAACACTGCTGAAAGGATTTCCATCAAACTTGGATGGAGGATGTGTCAGCCCAGAATGGACCCTGTTAACTTTCAGTGTGGATCAAGATAAAGGGACACATCTGGGAAGTTTTTCTCCCTTTCTTTAACATTGTGAGATAGGGTGTGTTTAGATATTTTCATTCAATTCTCAGGTAAATACTTCAAAAAAATCTGGTGTCTGCTTATAGTTCTAGCTTTGGACGGGCTTTTTTAAAGTCCCCATGTACTTCAGTTGCTAAAGGGAATGCCACGATGCTGTTTTGCCTTTGAAGCTCCAGAAATGTTTTGTGGGCTGCAAAACTTCACCTGGCTTTCCTTCAACATGAGGGTGAGTAGATCGTGACTAAATGTTCACTTTAGGGCGAACTGTCCCTTTAAGAGCCTTTCAGACCAGGAAGTGTGAACTCACAGCCAGTGATTATTTCATTACAATTTCGCAAGGAGTTTTATCTTCTGACTCAAGAGCAGAAGAGAGGGACTGTTAATAAATCTTCCCGTTTTCTGCTGCTGCTCAGGTTTTACCATCAAACCTTCTCAGCTGGATGCAGAAGAGACGAGTGTGTGAGCTGGTGACACCCGCTCTACACTTTCTGGTCTGAAAGGTCTTCACAGGCTGTTTCACCACCAGGAACAAGTTGAGTTAAAAACTCCTGCAGGTAATGGCGGGACTTCTCCAGTGGCTGCCACATGTTGAACGACATCAAAGCCTGTTTTCAGCTTTAAGGTTGTCTGTTTCTCAATCTACGACCCTCCCGTCTTCCTCTAGTATCCCAGAATGCTTTGGTGATTATGGATAAGTGAGCATGCAAGACATGCAAACCTGCCACTTTATCTCTCTTTGCCTCTCTACCTCTCTCTTTCTCCACCACCACCCCCCACCACCAATAATCAGCGGTCAGCGTGAGCCCTCCACCAGCCAATCAAATCGCCCGGCCACCCTGCAGCCCTCAGGAACCTGCAGTCACATAGAGGAGAGAGACAGTTACTAACTAGACACACATACTCACAAACATGATTGAGGTTGAGGAAGAAAACTTTTAAATTCAACTGGGGTAAAAAAGGAAGATGGTATCGTGCTGCTTCTGTCAACAGTCTGAGCTGCTGAGAGGATCCTTCTCTCTCTTCCTTGAGCAAACTAACTGGTCGTAACAGCCCTGACACACCAGGTCGGCCATCAGCCACTGTCGGCAAGCGTCTCTGGGATGATCATGGATCACAGTAAAAATAAATGTAATTATCACAATAAGTTGAACGTGTTTTATCTCCCTACATGAATGAAGTGACATCAAAGCTGTCTGGATCGCTTACGTACAGTCCAACATTGTGTTCCTGATTAATTATGAATGACCTCAGCCTGTAACCATGGATGAAGGCTTGCCTTGTATTCTCCAAAAAAACTAAACTAAAGACAGATGTATGTCCCAACTGTGATGCAGATGATCAACACAATTAAGGTTAAAAAGTGATTCCAGTGTGTTTTAATGCAAGTTTTAAGAATATTTGTTACATGTTTTCAATAAGAAGTTAATATTTTGCAAGTGTCATAAAACACTGCTGTATCATAAAAACGGTTTCTAACGACGACTACAGCTTACTGCAATCTGGTAGCATGGAGAGCTATTTCCTCTGACACAGCTGGCTGTGTCTGTAGTCTTTGCAGTTTGTTCAAGTGCAGCTATTCAGCCGAGATGTTCTTTGATGTCAGTGTAGTGTGTCAGGGCCTTTACGAACTTTTCATGGAAATCCATCAAACAATCATCAAGAAATTCAAGTCTCGACTGAGTGACAGTCCGACTGACATCGCTGTCTCATGTTTCATGTATCCACATAGACTGAAAGTGCAGCTCAGCATGTTGTAAATTAACTGAAACTGAATTATCCTCAAACACACTGTTCAGTGTCTATTGTTAAACCACACAGCAGCAGGTTTGTGACCTTTTGTGACACTCGGCAGCCTCCCCAGTAGCTGTGTAACAGCTGATAACATTATGCAAACACTTTCCAGCCTGTATAGGTCACTCAGTATATTTGGGTACCATGATTCTGCACTTTTGTTTGCACTTCAAGGTGTCGGCAGCTTTAATGAACCTTCGAGTGTGACTATATTGAGATGGCTACTGTTAAACAGGAGCAGTAGCGGATAAAACTGTCATGGATATCAGTGAAACTGTAAAGCTCAGAGCTGTTTTCGATCAAAGAAGAAGACATCAATACATCTGGTGATATTCCATATTTTCTTATTCTTTCAAACCAAAACCAACTATGAATTATTATCTGTGCAAATCAAAGCTAAGTATTTTCTATTTCTCTGTGCTGCTGCCAGTAATTCCCACCAGAAAACCTGATGGAGTCAGAACCCCCCAAATAGCCCGTTCAGGCCCGTCCTGAGAGACAGCACGAAGCCCGTCAGTCCACACCTGGCATTAACATGGACCTTGAGTGACCATCTTGTTGTGATGGGACACTTGCAGCTGAAAATATTCCAACAAATATTTTGTTTACTACAGTTTTAGTAATGTTTGCTACAACTTTAGCAACCAGCTGTTTCAGTGAGTATTGTGTAAAGACTTAAATCTTTTACATTAAGTGTTTACAAATTAAAACATTGGTTTTGTTGACAACAGAGACAAATACTGCATAACACCAGCTTTGTACTTTAAAATGTCCAGTTCTGCTCTGAAGGGACACAAAATCTAAAAGACTGAACCCCTGTTACAATGTCCAGGTGTCTCTACAGAGGCTCAAACCAAACAAACCCTGTCAGTGTCTTCCAGTTCAAGCGTAATGGCACAGTAACACAAAAAAACAAATGTGCAGGTACACACACACATCACACACACACACACACATACTGCAGTCAGACAAATAAAAACACCTTCAAATGATGTCAACACAGGAAACCAAAGAGCTTAAAATCAGTTTTAAATGTCTCCAGTCTAAAAAAAAGAAACATTGAAATAATTAAAGTGAAAATAAAAAATAAAATTGCTTCCAATATATTACATAAAACGATCTTGAACACTTTGATCGATAAAGAAGTGGTTTTGCCTCAACATTAGGCTCAAAACAGCAGTGGAGACACGTCACACACACACACACACACACAAAAAGAAACACCTCACGTAAAACATACAAATCTCTCAAACACCATCGAATATGTTTTTCCCGTTTGTCTCGGAGCTCAGACACTCACCTCTGAAACACCAGTCCCACAGAAATGAGGTGAGGATGAGGACGAATGAATACAGAGTTAGAGGAATAAACGGGAGGACAGAGAGAAACAAGATGAATGAATGTCCATGCAAGTATTCTGATGTTCTTTTTTTTCATTTGTAGTGTTATGCGGATGTACAGAGAGCAGTGGTGCAGGAGGGGATGACAGACGGATGGGAGGACAGAGGACAGTGTAGCTTCAGATGTAGGTGACAGCACCTTTGCTGTTTTTCTCCAGGGTGATTTCTACATAGGAGGTGGGGACGTAGCCTTCCTCTCCGCCCTGCTTCCTCGCCCTTGTCCAGCCGTCACCTTTATCCTCCTCGATGATGTACAAAACCTGCAGTGGTGGAGATGCCAAAAAAACACAATGAGCTTCTTCTGGTGGTTAGCAAGCGTGGTGAGACACTACGGGTGAATATGGTATTTAGTAACAATTTGTATATTTTTTTTAATTATTAGTTATTTTAACTATTATTATTATTATTATTATTATTATTATTATTATTATTATTATTATTATTACTATTATTGTTATTATTGTTATTGTTATTATTATTATTTTAGTAATTTAGTTTATTATTAGTTTAGTTCAGTATTCTGAAATCCGCCAGCATTGATGTTAGCCTGCTCGACGGTTGTTTTTAGGAATACAATTGTTCTATAAATCAGGCTATGAATGATATCACAACAAACGCCTTTGTAAAGACACTCAGAATACAGATGGAAATAAAACTGGACATTTGGTATATGAAAGTGCTGCTGAAGTGGAGATTTCTGGCTCAGACTCTGAGAAAAAACACATTTTAAGGA
Source organism: Diplodus puntazzo (assembly GCA_963678695.2). Lineage (NCBI taxonomy): Eukaryota > Metazoa > Chordata > Actinopteri > Spariformes > Sparidae > Diplodus > Diplodus puntazzo. The sequence continues at coordinate 27,831,296 of OZ023163.1, forward strand.
AACAGCCTTTAAAGATATGATTTGTTTTACAAAAACTGTTGAAAAAACTTGTGATAAAAATTAACGAGAAACTTGCTCAGTTGATCTTAATAAATTAAGATGATTACTTTCTGTATTACACGTTTTTTGAAATGTTAGAAAGATAAAGTTACAAAAATTTCCAGAACAAGAATCTGAATACATTGATCAAGAGGGAATTTTTAAATAAATCTGGAAGTACTGCCATTACAATGAATTTAAGAATAAAATACAAGAAAATATATTTAAATATTTGTATTTTAAGACATAAACTAGTGAATAGGTTAAAAATATTCACTTATAGATATCCCCAGGAAACTTCCCCAGTTAAGAAATATGCAGATGAGGCATTCATTTTCAACCTAATAAGGATTATTTCAGTGTTGGTCTTGGTCTGCACACAGCCTTTTGATTCTAAACCTGTAATAAAACTCAAACATAACAAAGTAACCAATAAGAAGCATTACCTCGTCTTCTGCCATCACCAGCGTCCCCTCGTTCTGACCTAAGAGTCAAACAGTTAACAAGAGTTAAACACACACTTTTTTTTGGTCTTCCTCAAACTACTTTTAATAAAAGTTTGTTTTTATGATGGAAGTGTTATATTTTGTTTATTACGATCACTGAAAACATCTAAAAAGAAGATTTTTTTTACCTATGTCTATAAAGAATAATCAGGGCTATCAGGTTTTATTACACCTTTTGGCTTCCTAACAATTACAATACAATACATTCTTAAACTTGCTGCTGTCAAGAAGAGAAAAATTTCATGAATCACATCCTGAAAAAAAAAACCTTTTCACCCCTTTCATAGCTTAGTTGGATTCTTATTGTAGCCTTCTCACTTTCCATGGACCAGCTCTTTTCCATTTGTTTCTTTATGGAGTCCTCGTAATTTCTAGACATTGTGGAGATTTTTCAACATTTCATGCCGTTTCTCCTCACCATCAAAGGAGTACAACGCTTTGCAGTGTCCTATGACAGGCAGGGGGTCGTCGTCGTCAAACTCGTCATCAAACTCGTGTGGGTCAGGGTTTGGGTTTCCGGGCTTTGGAGGCCCGGGGCGGCGGTGAGGTGTGTGATGCTCTTGACTGGTGTCATCTGTGTAACTGCCCTCAGGACTGAAGGGAAACAGGCAGCAGAGATTTGTGTTTGCATGAACTCAACACGTCAATACTCATGTTTATAAACCACAGCAAAAGACAGTAAGTTATTGTATGGAAAATGTATGTAGCAGAAATGCTGCAGTAGCGGTGAACCAGTGAACCAGAAAAATGTTTCCTGGCTGGAAAAACCCTATCTAATCTCAGGGAAGGAATTCAGCTATTAGCGAATCCTCCTAATGGTAACAACTGAAGAATTTCAGTTCGGTTTGCTGAGGTAGGATGGCAAAGACCCTATCCTAAATTCAAATAACTGCCAAATAAGCAACGCCCGTGTTATGAGATTATACGACAATGAGAATGAAGGTGGGGACACTGAACAACACTGAATAATGAAATACAATGACTGAAAGGCTACTCAAAGCATAACTGTCGGAGAAGGCAACACTGTTGTTAGCCTGTTGGAGAAGCCAAGCATGCTTCTCCGACAGGCTGTTGCCGAATCCAACACAATGATAGTCTGTGACCCTTTAATGTCATTCAAATATTATGTTATACTATGCTTTATTATGTTATACTTATGTTTACATATTTGCCCCAACATGTTTCTCTGCAGATATTTTGTATATCTGTGTGGAACCATTTACCTCTCTCTGCCTTGAGGAGTGTGATGGTGGTTGTCAGCGCTGTGTCTTCTGTCTCCTCTGGAGCTCTGCTTTCCCTCCACCTCAGATAACCAAGTCTGTCAACACAGAGAGAGAGAGAGAGAGAGAGAGACAGAGACAGAGAGAGACAGAGAGAGACAGAGAGAGACAGAGAGAGACAGAGAGAGAGAAAGAGAGAGGGGAGTCTTCATTACACACAACATATTTTGACTTACACCAGTATCTTCCACACAGCGACAGGTCAAGAAGCTGAATAAATCTGTATAAACTCTTTTTTTTTTTTATCGCTTACCCTCATCTCAGTCTAAGGTCTAACAGTCAACTCTAACAAATCTAAATCTCCTCCCTCTAATACCTCATTTTTGTGGATTTCTGAGCGCAGCTTCTCCATGTTACATATTGTCTCTGATATTTTGGGCTGTAGGCTGATGGGGTCTCCCATCTGTGGATTCTTCTCATACACATCCTTCATCTTGTTCAGGGCGTCTCTGAAAGATACAAACAAGACTTGACATGGACGACTGGTGACACTGAGCAGTTCACAGGCCATAAAAGTGACAAACATAAACACATCTACATTGATTAATATGGGACAAGTGAGAACAGATTAGGCTATTATAATTATTTTCCTTGATTTTTCTGGATGAGTGATGATAAGTCTGTGATGGCATGGCACAGGGAATTTGTCTGGAGGCCCTACCTCTGATCCATCTCTTTCTGGAGCTCTTTGCTGAGCTCATCAATCCTCTGCTGCAGCCTCTTCCTCCTCTGTTCGGGGGGTAAGTGACTGAAATCCTCCAGAGATGGGGCCTGGAGATAAAAAAAAACAAATGGACATATATCTTGAACTATTGTTGCAACTGCAATTTTTAAAATGTAATGTTAATGTTCTTAAGAAGTGGCCCAGTTTCCCTCTGGAACAGTGTCATGACTGCTACATTAACTGTACAGTAGCTGACATTAAAATTGAGTAAAACAGACAAAAGCTGAGGAACTCAGGAAATCTAATTTAACTAGAAGCTAACTTTACTACCACTACTGGGTTTGTATGGTGTATTGGGCACTACAGGAAGTCCTACACAGTGAAGATATGTGCATGAGCACCTACACTGCTGGGTCTTCTCAACTACTCTAAAAACTCACACACACTTACCGTCTTGACTGACCACTGACGCATTAATCGTTAATGTAAAAAGAGACAAACAACATGAGATGCTGGTTAGTTTTCAGAAAAGCCACCATGATGCCAGCTGGTCAGCATTTATATTTCTGTTTGGCTTAAAGTTACAAATCCTTGTATCCCTTAGGGTTAGGGTTAGGGTTAGGGTTGAAATCCCTAAAAATAAGAGCCTGCTCCTCAAACTAAACTGCTTTTTTTTTTGTCTTCATTGATTAAAAAATAGAGACAAAAAGGGAAATTGGTAGTGGTAGCTGAAGGAGTGGAAGAAGTTGAAAATGTATTCATGTACATACATAGTCAATGTTTAATTAAAAGTACCCTGTGAAAGTGTTTTTTTTATGTGGGTCCCCTTTTTGTGTGTTTTGAGGTCAAGCTGCCTATTCTGCTATTCTACTTATCGACAGATGGTGGCAGTGATGCACAAGTAAGTGTATCAAGGCATCTAAGGGCTCACTAGGCAGACGGTACCATACCCAAGCACATTTGACCCCAAAGTCCATTTTGTTTTGACTAGTGTGAGCGCTCCATACCATGTTCATGTATGTACACTTCATTGGCCCTGGCAAGTTTTGGAAGAGGAGTGCTTCAGCATGGTATGGTTGCTCATGGATGAGTTCAAACGCGGTTGCGCAACGTGGACATGAAGTATAATCACACGTATCACAGCACCTTGCATAATCAAGAAATCCAGGAATGTGAGAGGGCCATCTATGACCAAAATGACACAAAATAAGCCACAAAAAGTCAGTAAAGTCACTGTCATGTTCTCTGTGTTGTTCTCCATTGTGATGCGAGAGGTAACTTCAGTATGATTGTAACGCCTCAAGGATACCCACAATGCATTTTGGTGAGAATGTAAACTTGTGTTTGTTTAGAAAGCTCCACAGAATCCTTTTAACTTGACCTCGTACACAGTTTATAAAATCTATTTCCACCTGTCTGACACAAATTAGACAATAATCCATAACCAGTGGGTATTATCAGCGTGAAACCAGCAGTCAGTCAGCCACTTCATCCACTTGTCCTTATGACAGCCACTTATCAGATGTAGCCAGCATGAGAAGCAACCAATCACAGATGGTCCTGACAGAACTGATGGGAACAAAAGCCGAACAAAGCGTTGGCTTGGCACTGAGGCGGGTGTTATTTACTAGTTTGTGTGACACTGTTAACAGAGCCACTCCAACACACACGCACACACAGATCACTGCAAACACATGCCAGACCAACATCACAGCAACACACGTGATGTTGGCCATATTTCCCCACACAACACTGCAACCAGAAGGCCAAAAGTCCCCCAAATCCCTCTTACACACACCATCAATCCCCAAGGATCCTCCATCTTGTGATTCGAGCTAAAATCTGTCTCAAAAATGAAAGAAAAAAAATCGTACAAAAAAAAAACAAATAGATGGAATAAAAAAGGGAAAGGAAGAACCAAGAAACAAACCAAGAAAGACAAACAAAGAAAGGAAAGACTGAATGAGTGAGAGACACAGTGCAACAGGATGTCTGCAGGTTTCATCAAGCTTAGTTTGATGAAGTTTTTAGTTTAGAAAATGTCAATCAAATAAAACTATGACACCTTTATGACATCTAAACCATTTTGGATAAACATGAGGTCTTGAGTTTAACTGAACTCAGTATATTTTATGCTGTTTTCAAGAAGAGCAGACACCCTGTGGAAAAAAACAAAAAAAACAAACTCATGTCAACTTGTCTTAATCAAACACACTTAAACACTACTTCTTGTCTCACCCCTCTCCTCAGGCCCCTCAAATTCTGGGGGATTCTGGGTACTGTAGTCTTTATCTCAGATAAATAGTGGCTCACTAGGTCAGAGCTGAACCGGGAGGGAGGAAAAGGGTGGGAAGTGGAGCGGGGACGAGAGGAGGAGGAGGAACGTGGAGGAGGAGGAGGAGAGGAGGAAGGGGACTGGTGGGGCAGCAGGAAGAGAGGACAAAGCCAGAGGTCAGGATGACACTTTACTTGGATCTCTGCTGTATTGTGAAAAGTATTTCTAATCTGATGATGGTTTTTGGTTCTGGGGGAAGGAGTCCCTTTAAAGACCATTATTAATGCAATTTTAGATCTATTTCACATCAACTTTGACACTTTGACAAAAACATCCCCTAACCAGCTGTCTGGAGGTCGCTGACTGGAGTTGCAGGACTTAATGTTGTTAGCGCACAATGGGTCTTGTTCAGGCAGGACTTGGATAATGGCAGGTGTTTGATGGTGGCTTTTAAGCTTTATATATTTCTAACTTTCCATGTGACTCTCATGCTTTTAAACCCTTATCTTAAAATGTGAAGCTGGCTTCAGATTAATATAATCAACAAAGCAATAATTATGATATGTCTTTTTTAAGGATCGATACAGATTGTTAGAAATCAAGGAGACTGATAACTGATACGCACTTAAGTATCGAAAGTATACGCAAAGGAAATTATACATATATTCAATGTAGGTACAGAATTGTTCTGCTATTTGGAATCAGTGTTTTTTTAAAATCTAATAGATAAAATAAATTAAACATAAATTAACTGACCATAAAACCTGCACACTAACTAAAGCCATCATATAACTGTAGTGAGTAAAAAGTACAATATCTGCCTCGAAATGTAGTGGAGTGGAAGTATAAATTAGTATAAACAGGGAATGCCTAAGAAAAGAACATGAAGCTCAAAATTGTACGTAAAAACAGTACTTGAGTAAATGTACATCGTACTTTGCTACTTTCATCACTGCTAGCTGTGTGTGCTCTGATATTTATCGGTTCCATGTTTACTTTGTTTTTTGTTTTTTTTTCCAGTGTGATCACTGATACAATTGTATCCACTGAAAAATAAAAAAAACATCTAAAAGCAAAAGTGAAGTTAATGCAACTTAATGAAAATAATGTTAATTTCATAATCTAATCGATTTTTAAGACCTGGCGAAATAGTATTCAAACATTTTAAGGACCCGCTGAAACACTATATGAACACATGGGAAAGTTCCCCTCTTTTCCTCATTACTTATTTGGAACTGAAAATTAAACAGAAGTAATGATTAGACTCCCACTGAGTCATAAAAGAGTCAAAAGCATGACTCTTGTATGACTTTTCCTCACCGATCAAAGCAGTCTGGTGACTTCAAACGGACTCATTCAAGCTTTTTAAACATTGCTCCTGAGCACAAAAGAACAGGAGGCTGTGAGGGGATGTTGGTGTTGGAGAATTACATGAAACGGTGAATTGATATTTTTTGATGTCTCGAGATGACTCTTTATCAGAGTCTTGAAGAGCTGTGTCTGCTAATTATTTTGTGCTACTTGTGAATGTCTGAAATGCCCTCAAAATGTGCATTTTCAAACTGATCTTGAGTGACTGGACCTCACATGAACACGGTTTCGTCCACCAAAGGTAGAAAGCTATTTCACATGAGGTATTGCTATATTTCCTTTTGGGTCTGTGCTTTTCACACGTGTTTGAAGTGGGAGGGGCTCCACTGGAAAAAAGTGATGTCATTTACTTCCACGTGCCATTCTAGATTCAGTAATCAGAATCTCAAATCACTCTCATATAACTAATGAGGCAGATAAACTGAACTTTTTAGTATCAAGATGAAGATGTTGTTACGTATTCAATCATGAACATTTAATGTGATAGAGACAGAGTTTTCAGGGGTTTTAAAATCCCAACTTGTCTGGAACACAGCTGCAATCATTTTGGGCACGGTGTGTTAAACAATTAAACTAACCCATATACACAAACACACGCCCTTATCCATCGCACAGGTTCCTGTTTCTGTGAGGCAGCTGATGACGTTAACATAAGCCAACAGTAGGTAGTCAATGATTACACTACATGGTCTTTATGGAGCAGACCAAGGTCCAAGTATACTGCAGAAAATATTTGAGAGTGTTGTTATGAACGCTGGAAAGGTGACAAAAACCTACAGCTCAACTAAAAATAAGAGGTCTGGGGGAAGTAGTAGTCTCCCATTAAGCACATTAACTCTGAGCACCTGACTCAAAACTACAAGTGTTTATACCTTTGGTTTCTTCCCAAACAGCCACAGCTTGTTCTTGGTTCTGCTCATGTGTTTTGGGTCAGGTCGTGGCCCCGGGGCCCCTTCTCTCTCTCTTTCACCTTTCGGTGGGCCGCTGATGGTCCCGTCTGAACCCGTTCTGCTCAGATTCTGACTAAAGTCCTCGAAGGGGAAGTCACCCGGAGGATCAAAACCAGACTTAAACGACTCAACGACGATGGATGCATCCTGGGATGAAGGGACGATAAAAACAGAAGTATAGAGAGAGACGAGATACCAAGCAGTTGAAAATAAATTCTCATATTAACATCAACGTTCCCTCTTGCCTCTCTCCATGCCTCCAATATATTAAGTGAGACCTTATTTCTTCAGGACACTTTTTTTTACAGTACATCCATCCTCCAGTCTACTACATACCCTTCGCTCATCAACAGCTTTGGCAGCAGAAACCATTCCTTCGAGACATTTGGAGACAATGGGAATGACTCTCCGCTCTGCCTCTGCGAAGCTCCGGTACGTCTCTCCGAGCTTCACTGTCCGACGTTCGTCCATGTCCTGCAGGTTCTGTGATGGAATAAACAGTAGAAATATGGTGCAGTGCTGATACTCCAACAAGCATCTTGGCAGTAAACAACCTTTTTTTTTTTTTTGTTGAAAAAATAAATCAAAGTTTAAAAGTTGCCCTTTAACAGAGGCGGCAAACTAGTTACTCAGATTCAATGTTTGTTAGGACTTTTCTTGTGAAAATAACATGTTTACCTTGAAGATGTGCGGTATAGCGTTGTTGAAATGTTTCCACTGCTCTGCATTGAAGTTCTGTAGCTGAGCAGCGTACTCATTCTTACTCTCATCAGCCATGTGAGTGCGCAGGTAGAGCTGGGCTTTGGCCTGAACAAACCAGTGCAAACATTAGAGCCAGATCAACTAAAACTTCAACAAACTCCTGTCTGTCCAACATGACCACAGAAGAAAAATGCACACATTTAATTATACTCTTGAACAAATGGGACTGCTGCTGCTGAAACCCAAAGCCAAAAAAATATTTGGGATTTTCCCCTTAAAGGGAATCTTATGTTTTAATGAGAGTCTCAAGGGTTCAAACACAGCACAAATACACATTCATTCTCCAGATTTTTATTGCCCTCACTACTGTTTATAAAAAAACTTTTATCTTCATCGATCTCTATCTTTAGGATTATGTTTCCTGTTATATTTCTCCATTAAAAACTGCTATACAGACAGCGGCTCACCTCAAACAAGGCTTGCTGTGCTGTGCTTTAACCTCTATATGGAAAGATTTATTTTCCTTCAAGCTTTAGCTTAATCCACGTAGTCTAATTATACACTAAGTGTACAGGACAGGGAGCTACTGTATAATTTCATAGGCATCAATTATACATTGCTAACTTTAAGTAAAACTAAGCATTAGGTATTAGCAAGCTAGTTATTCTGTTATTGAACTGTGGAACTTAAATATGGATTTTAATCTAAAAGATGAAGTGTGTTCATTGTCTACCATGTTAGTAATTTAGCGATGGCTCATCCAATAATTTACAGTATTGAGTCATCTGCCCACTATAGACCGAGGGTAAACATGCAGGTACTATCACTGATAATTAAAGAGGAGCAGCTGAGAACAGATGAACAAAAATGCTTGATAGCAGGTGAGTTGCAGGAGGGCTCTTCCTACCTTCTCCACCTCCGACTTGGTGGCATTGATGTCATTATCTAACCGATCGAAGTTAATCTGGGATTTCTCTGCTTCTTTACACTCTCTCTCAAACTTCCTTTTACTCTGCCAGGAAGAGAGACAAAGAAAAAGAAAGATGCACATTGTTAGACATAAAGGGTATACAGGGTTATAAAGGGTTTTTAAACTACTTTTCATTTTAAAACATTTTATGATGTGAGCAGATATGAAAACTTTCTTTTTAAACACCAAAGTGCTGAAAAGGATCAGGTCTCCCCCTTAAAAATTAGTGATCCAACATGATTAAACATTCGTGATCCCATTTACAGAACCTGCCTTCTAATTTGGATGGAAGAAAGTGGATGTTACACAATTCTTCATTGCTACAGATGTTGACTCGAGGAGTCTTAACCTTTGTCTTACATTTGACAATATTTCCTGTCATTTTCAAAGAGTCAATAAAACTATAAAAATAAGTGAATGAGATGTAAAAAATAAGGGAAAAAAGCCAGCGAGGGAAATGAATCAGACAGAGAGAGGTGGTTTACTTCCTGCCAGCCCATCTGGGTCAGATTAGTAGTGAAAAAAAAACACTGAACAGCTGAGACGTTACAGTCCAGTCACTAAGTAGTCACTATTAAAGTCGCACAGACCACACACTAAAACACTCCCTATCACATGTGCCACAGTAAGTAACTCAACTAATGGGCAACGGGGCAAGAAATGTGACTAGACACGTATTATTTATAAACTTAACAAGCAGCAATTAGGTTTTTAGCTCTTATGGAGTTGTGGTGCTTAATTCTAAGTTTTTTTATTGAGCAGATTGTTTGAATATAACTCCGCAAATGCAATTAAATGACCTCAGAAGTGACTGAATGGAATCTCTCTCTGGAGGTTTAAAGGAGTCAAAAAGAAGGTTGTCAAAGGCCAAATGTGGCACATGGGCCTTTGCTTTGGATTAATTTGGGAGGGTGTGTGTGTGTGTGTGTGTGTGTGTGTGTGTGCGTGCGTGCGTGCGTGCGTGTGTGTGTGCGCATCCTGGCCCCTGTCCTTGGTCCCCATGACCTGGGAAGTTTGCCAGGAAGAAAAAAAGACATGGCTGTCTTTTCACAGGCGGAAACAAACAATCCAATATTATATTTTCTACTAATTTGAAAAAAAAAACAGTGCAGACAAACGTCTAACATTACCACTGATATAAAAACATTAACAAAGACCAGAAATATGTACAATTTGTCACTTCACTAAACAATGATATGTGTGGAACTATGGAGTAAAAAATCGGTCCCCATTTGTCCTATAGTTACCTTTGTTTGCATTTCTTGCATTCCTCATGCAAACAAGTATGAGACGAGTACAGCTGGCCTTGGCTAACAGAGAATATTTACACTGAACACTTGATTTTTTTCTCTTCATCCCTCCTCCTTCTCCCTCCTTCCACACTTACGTTGTCCATCTGTTTCCAGCTATGATCCAAATACTGCTGGGCCTTCCTGCCCTCCTGTAGATGCTACACACACACATACACACACACACACACACACACACAAGACATTTATACAGAAACACAGGGGAAAATATAAAAAATAATGTATATAAGAACACATTCATATGCACATACACAAAATGACTGGACTTCACAGTTACACAATACACAATAACAATTCTGTGTGGAGAAATGAGCTGAGGCTGCAGCCACAATCCCATGACTAAGGCAGTAAAATAAGAAACTGCACTGAAAACTAGTTACTTATTACAAAAGCCAGTCATTTTGCCTTCATCAACATTTTTTGTGTTTATTATTATTCTTAAAGAATTCTTATTGAAAAGCCTTGGGTTTTGAAATGTTGGTTGGAGAACAGAAGCAATTTGAAGATTCCACTTTAGGCTCTGGGAGACTCGAGCACTTTTCACAATTGTTGACATTTTATAGGCTAAACAATTAATTGTGCAAATAATCGGCAGATCGATCGCCAATGAAAATAATCTTTAGTTGCAGCCCTAATCATATAGTGATGTTCAGCTAACATTTAACATGGAAACACTCACATACATAAGACATTTTACCTACTTTTAAGACTCAACTCAAAAGACCGTACTTGAAAGCAAGATAGTTTTCCTTTACCAAAAAAGAAAAAAAGAAACTGAACTGCAGCTTTAAGCAAATATTGGCAATTTGAACCAAGACTACCTCTCATTTCAGCTTTAACTTGTAGATTGTTGCCTGTGAGATTGTTCTACCAATTTATCTGAATTTATCTTAAGATATGAATATGACAACCAAAAACAAGCAAGACCATAATTTGGAATAATAGCATGTACATGGTCTGATGTGTCATTGAGTGAAATGTAATTGCATATCAGGAAGAGGGCGCTGTTCTTCCAAAGCATATTGATCTCAAATTTTCAGCAGAAGGTGGCAGGGTGAAGACAGATGGTTAACATGACTTTAAACATCTTAATCACCTTGAGAAAAGCCAAACAGAAATCAAAAAGCGTACAGGGCAACACAGGATACCGACGCTGACAGCAACATCTGTTTTATGGCAAGGGGCAACAGGTTTGCTGAGAAATGGCTGATAAACTGAGAACCTTGAAGTCTGACTCTGAACTTATGTGTGTACTCACATGCTTCCTCTCAGCCTTGAGGTCTTGGCTGTACCTCATCAGCTCTCCGTACACCTTATGAGCCATCTCCTCCGCCACCACCTCCCTCTGACCGGCATAGTCGTTGAGTTCATTCAGTATAGAGTAGAAGGACAGACATGACGTGAACCTGCAGAGACACATTAAAAATGGTATTAAACCTGCATGCACCAAGAATCCTCTCTGGTCTGATGCCAGATGCATCTGCTGACACACTGTGTCAATTGCAAGTTTAAACAGGAACCTAAATCTAAAAACTTATCGTGTCTAACGTATCTAAAGTACAACACGTGCAGTAATTATGTGCGGTCTAGGATGAGATATTTTACATTATTGCATGAATCTCCTGCTTTAGCATTGCAGTGACTGTACACATCCTTTAATTGACCATATCTTATTGCTAAAAAGAACTATAATTTTTGTAATAACAAGAAACAACAAGAACAAAACAGCTTCACATTAGATTTGTAATTCATTTCTTCACAGATTCTGAAGCAATTCACAAACTCCAGGGATCCATGTTTGTATGTCAGTCGTGACACGACAGACATTGCAAACCATATCACGCTTCTTAATTCTAGCAGCTAACCTTCAATAGAGAATGTACATTTCTCTGCTTTTATCTCCATCAAGACCACAAAGCTTAACTGCCATGTATGTTCTATATCACAATTCAATGGTTCCAGTGTATAGTAAAGGCCTTTACACACTAGGAGAGTTTATATTTTCAAAGCTCCTTAATTTGCACACAGATTGTGTCCTGAGTACTTTAAACGAGAAGGTGAATATTATGTGGCAATAATGCGATACTTTACAATGGAACAAGGTTGATTTGAGCTTATCGCATCCTAAATTATGTCATGTGCAAAAAAGACGTCACATTACAACTTGTGACAGTGGTGTACCTGTTGATTGTTTATCCTAAATTATCAACACAGTGAGACAAAGGTGACTGAAGCGGATATACCGAACTGTGCTCCCTTCTAATCAGTGTTGGGTATAGTTACTTTGGAAAGTAGTTAATTAGGTTACAACGTTACCATCAATTAAAAGTAATCAGTTATGTTACAGCGTTACCTATGAATAAAAGTAACGCGTTAGAGTACTCATGCGTTACCAAAAATTAAAAGCCGTTTGCAGCGCCACGCACATGCTGCAACTTAACTGACACACACACAGCCTCCTTTAAATGCACCGAGAAGTTGTGACAATGATGAATAACGTCAGTCATCCCACCACATTAACTTAATTATTTTTTTTTGCGGTCGACAGAAGCTTTTCACCAACGCAGAGTGTGCATTTTACCGTTATGTTGTTCTTGTCCTTTTCGCCGGTGAATTGAAAACAATGTGCGTACTTCCACGATGCAAAAGCTGTCCTCTCTTCCATTTTGCCGGGGGTTCGAAAACACTCACACACACACACCCACACACACACATGCCATACACACACAGGTAACGTAGGTCAGCAGCAGGGCACAGACGCATCACGGCGCTGCGCCTCCGCTGACACATCCGCAGGTGGCACAGTACTGTCTGACAAAAAGCAGGCTGCAGTCGGGATTTTCCTTTCCTTATCCGGAGAAATTCTTAAAATAACGGATTACTTTCTAAAAAAATAACGAAGTTACTGATTGCTTGATAACGCGTTACGTTACACGAAAAAATTAATTAGAGTACTCTAACGCGCTACTTTGTAACGCGTTACCCACAACACTGCTTCTAATCCACCAGACTACTTTGATAGAAATGGTAATTTTGCCTCGTAGGAAAACACAGGAATTGCTGCTCTACAATGTCTTCGACTGGTTTGTTTGCATCTTTGATGGAGTAACACATCTTAACAGACTGGACGGGACTGGATCCCTGAGACAGGCAGGTGAGATGAACCCAGAGAATGTGACCTCTCTCTGCCTGTCAGCAAGCCGGACAGTGCTGCGGTGCTACTACCCTAGATGCCTGTGGGGGCCTCTCTAAGCTTTGCAAGCTGCCGTTGTTTTTCTGCCAATCCTGCTTGATCTGCATTAAGTAATAGTAATATACTTGTGTCGCAAATTAATCTATTGGAGCATACATCACGAATATGTGCAGTTGCCCATATGAATAGTTTTGAAGTGAAATATTCGCAGGCGAGTAAGAACGATGCATAATTGAGCAGATCATTTTATAGACATCAGATTTCTGTGTGGAATCAGTGCTGCCTGTGGCTTAAATACCATGATTGCCAACAATAATGACTGTCATTCACTTTAATGTAAATTGGGTTACATTACTATCTGCATCTCATTAAATATATTTACAGTTTTGTTGTAATGTGCCACTTTCACAACAAAATCAGTCCAACATCATCCAACATTGTTTCTGTAGTGTGAAAGAGTGTATCTGCTTTCTAGATAAAATGTTCCTTAAGAGCACTTGCTAAGTGCACTGCAAACATTTTAATAGCTCAAATGACAACAGACACAGAATTTGCAAAACCACATCAAACCTTGAGTCTGAATCCTACAGATGAACAGTCAAGTATTATTTCTAAAACCAGAAGGAAAAAAAAAATAGTCTAGCAGTCTAGCAGTGTGCTGACGGTCAATAAATAAAAGCATAACACATCACAACAAATCCTGCAAATGTACTCACCTCGGCTCCTCATCTTTAGAGCGTTTTGGACAGTATTTCTTCACCAAGTTCCTGATAGGAAACAGAGAGAAGCAGATGGAGACAGATGAGAATTACCACCTCATGGTTGTTGCAGTTTACATCCATGTCTGTCCATCTATATAATCACCAGATTGTCAAGGTGAACAGCCAAGTCCACCAACTCAGTGTCCAACCAAACGTAAAATATGGTCACAGTCTCCCCTTCTGTTCCTGAGTTGTGGTGTTGAATAATGTCCAGAGAATTTGTTTATAGTGGACTTTTTTTGGATTTTGAATGATAGGATAAAGAGATTTTATCCACTAATTTGTGTGACATCAACAACTAGCTGACAAATTATTTAGTTATGGCCAAACTAGAATCACTGCATTGCAACGGTGTGCCTCAGTGCACCAGTCAAGTTACTGTTTCAGAGCTGTGGCATTGAATAACGACCAGAACATTTTTTACTGAATATTAAAATGTCACAGTGCATTTAACCTCTGACCTTTTCGATATTAAATGGCATAACATAGTCATTTTCCCTATGAGACATTTGTAAGTCAAATTTTATTGTAATTCTTGGATGAATTCTTGAGTTATGGCCAAAAATGCTTTTTGTGAGGTCACAGTTACTTTAATCTTTGACCTTCGACCACCAAAATCAATAAAGGTAATCCCTGAGTCCAAGTGGACAGTGATACAAAATTTGAAGAAATTCCCTCAAGGTGATTCTGATATATTGCGTTCACAAAAACGGGACTTACACATACAGAGAACCTGAGAACATCATGCCTCTTGCCACGGGCCTCACTGGCACAGAGGCATAAAATTGCTTTATGATATTTAAGTCTGGTCGGCAGACAAGACCCAGGCAGTCAGACAGACACACACACACACACACACATATACACTCAAACACACACCAACAGTCAGAAAGAGAGAAGTTCTAAGTATTTTATAAAGATGAATAAAAAATTTAAACATCAAAGTCTCTGCCTGTGTGTTGCTTCAGGCTCTGATGGTGCAGACTGCAGTGGAGCAGCGAGTTAATGATTTAACTAGAGAGCAAAGGAGTGTGTGAATGCGTGTGTGTGTGTGTGTGTGTGTGTGAGAGAGAGAGAGAGCGTGTGTGTGCATGCACATGTGTGTGCATGTCTTTTAACCTGATTTATTGTCTGAACTAAACATATTGTAAAAACGTGCATGTAACAACACACACACACACACACCAGGATCAATCTTTGATCATTCTTCACACCTCTGTGTGTTTTCTGAGGGGATTTCCCCTCTTTGAAATCACTGGAACTGGTTTTTAATGAGGATTACTGGATTTTACTGGGTTTGTGCCCTTCAAGTCGTCTCAACAAGGGTTGCAGCAGTGAATTAAAAACAAATAACTAATAAATATACCACCGGCACCTAGCTTGCCTTTATTTCACCTTTTCAATGTTCTGCTCCACTGAGCACTGAATTTGTTAAATGTGCATTTGAACTCAAGTACTACATTGATGTGAAGATGAAGACATGTTTCCCAAGTCATATCCGAAACCCTCCGTATCAATCAGTCAGGCTCTACCGATAAAGGCCTGACATGTCGGTTGTGTAGCAGCCCAATTGAAAAGTTCTACAACTGCCAAATCTGAAACAGTAACTGGCATACATTTTTCTTTGCAGGTCACTATACAAAAATATTTAGGAGTTATTTAGGAAAACTGTGGGGCAGGCTAGTTTGTTTTCAAGCCAAACTATTCAGTGATATGATTTGTTTCACATTCTAGAATGTACTACTTTATGTGTGTCTTTACTGTGTGTGTGTTTGTACCGTAGCTGCTTGGCGTAGTTTTGCTCTATGTCCAGCCTCTCCTTGACAAACTTTGCGTACCGCTCAAGAAAGTCGATCCCCCACTGAGTGTGTTTGTCCAGATTATCAAACTGGTCCTAAAGATGAAATAGGAGGAAAACAAGAGAGAAAATTATTCAGATTACTGAGTCTGCAAATCAACAGAAACATTTTTTCACATATCAAAACACATTTCAAAGGATCTTAAAAATGAATGAATACAAAAGTAAAATGGAGGTGCCTTGACTACTGGATGGAAAACTCTTCATCTTTTCCGACACGTGGGGTTAAAATTCGGGGTGACTCAGCAGTCTGTCTGCATAAATATAAGTCAGTTCTTATTCACACAAATAAAAGACACATGTCCTCCTGCCAGTGACTCAGCAGTAAGAGTTTTGTTTGTCTGCTGTGTATACATACACACATCTAAACCCAACATGTGGCAAAGACTGCAATCCAGATTAAATTAGAACAGATGCAGATTCAATTCATGCATAACAATCATTACATGGAGCCAAAATTATGATCAATATGAGGATCAAGTGTTGCCAAGATGAAAAATATAGTTCTCTACTAACAGCCATGATCCAAGCAAATTAAACAAGAAAGCCAAAAGATAAAGAATAAACTGGAAATGAAAAGAGTTTCCCTCCCTCGTCGCTCTTCATTTCTTCAATCTCATTTTTACTTCAGCTGATAATATTGAGACTGCAACAAAAGACTGTTTTCATTACCGATTAATTGCTTCTTTTGTCCAAACAACATTCCAAAATGCACTCTTCATGTCACAACGACAAAGAAAAGCAGCAAATCCTCAGATTTAAGAGGCTGGAACCAGCAATGAAACAATGAATCAATTATCATCACAGTTTTCTTTCAATCATCTACTTGATTAGTCAAATAACATCAAGACATTCTGTAAGACTATGACCCCTTCACATTTAGTGAATCAGTTGTATATATGTGATGTCAACAAGACGCCTCTACTTTGATTTGGTAAGTTGTTTGCGTGCGTTTTTTCCAGGATAGACAGGCAACAATAGCGCTGCTCAACTGGAGAAACACAATCGTTCACAGACCTTTAATACACACACTCACAACATACACACACAGGAATTATAACAGCTGGTTTGTTGTCAGATGTCTATTTGTACTGACAATAAACATCTCCACCCTCTTCCCACCATGCTCTCGTGTGTGTGTGTGTGTGTGTGTGTGTGTGTGTGTGTGTGTGTGTGTGTGTGTGTGGGTGTGTGTGTGTGTGTGTGTGTGTGTGTGTGTGCTCTCTGGACAGAATACCTGGATAATAGATTTACAGTCATACCTAGATGTAGTTTAGTGTCAAGTTCTATGTAAAGATGGGTCTCAACCAGTGTTGTGAAAAAGAACCTAAAAGTCATACTAAAGATATTGTGTTAAAATGTAACTCCCATAAAAGTGAAAGTCACCCATACAAATAGCACTGGAGTGAAAGTCTTAAAGTATCTGATATCAAATGTATTGAAGTATCAAAGGCAATATATGGAAATATTCAATATTCAATTATGGTACAAGTAACTCCAAACTGTGTTTAAGTACAGTTCTTGAGTTAATGCATATTCACAATGAAGTCACCAAAGTCTTTTAAGGTTACCTCCTGCACACATAAATGCATTCATGCAAACCCCCTTGAATATCTTTAACTAACAAAAATCTAAATTACTGTGAAACTATTTTCAAAGTGAAATGCTACATTTTTGAGTGCTATGTATATCATCTTGAACTTTCCTTTTGCTTGCTTAATTAGTCCATTGAATTTCCACTCGACATCCGAGACGTTGTTGTTGTTGTTGTACAGCAGCCTTTTTTTATCCGATTTTTTAAATCATTTTCACAATATTCCTATGTTTTGTCAGTCATCTAGATTTGAATCTCCAGCATCAGTGGTGACATTTTGGAGTCACATCAGTCTTATCACAGGATGCTAACTTTACAGACCTCATTCAGCAAGTTTCTGGATAATATTCATAATCTCCTGATGTCAAGTGAAACCAGTTTGCTTTGGAATTTATTGGCTCTGATACAAAGTCCGCAAAATATTGTGAATACAGTAAAATATTCAAGAAGTTGTGTTCTCCAAGGACAGATCAAATGTCACTGCAGTGTCCTCACAAGCATAGACACATGAGTTGTTTCAGGCCTAAGACAGAGTAGATTTTCTTTCAAACCTTTGTTAACTCAGGGTAGCTTCACAACGAACACAATGTCTGAGGCAGCACTCACACACATTCACACAGGGAACCTCGCCAGTACAAACACCATCTTATCTGTCACCCACTGTGGTTGTTTATGGTTTCTTTGGTTAAGGGCACCACAATGGTTGCAGTAAAGGAGGGGCTGCTCATTTGCTTCTTAACCCTGACCTTCCCATCCAGACTGGAGATCAAATCTGCACCTTTCAGGCCCACACACTGATCGCTGGGACACTGCTGTCCACCAAGAGATAACTAAACTTTCAAAAATCAATCAGGAATTTACTTTTTTGTTGCAGAAAACATATCAACTCCACTTAATGTACAAAGTTTCACAAATATGATATGAAAACAACAAATTGATCTTAATCCAAATCAGCACTGTGACAAACAAGCAGTACATCGTATGATAAATCAATACTTTGACTGTTTTGAACTACAGAAATTTCTTAGTTAAAACAAGACAATCTAAATGTGGAGATAAACCAAAATCACGATACCCATTAAGTGTGCAGCAGTAGCTACCACTCTATGTGCTTAGCTCTGCCTTTTCTGTGAGTGTGTAAACACAAACCAAGACCTCAACGGGAGCAAATAGGGGTTGCCAAGGGGAATACGAGACAGCTGACCTCCTTGTCTTTTCAGTTATCATTTTCTCTACACACAAAGACAGCAGGGAGGTGTTCAAAAGCTAGGCCGAGCAGCACTGTTTTTGTCTTCAGCGAAAGACAACACAGGACAAGTTTCAGAGGCATTTAGTTGCCATTGTGTTGGTTTCTGTCACACTAATTAGTGTTGTTGTATAATATTCATAATATAGAATACTTCACTATAATTCACCATCAACAATTTGCTAAATATAGCCCAGCTGATGCCCGATTTTTAAAGTGGTTACATGTAATGTATGGTCAAAATTTTAACATTCAAAAGAAGAAAGTGTAGTGTGAAGAAGGAACAATGTTGACATTATTTCTACAGCCTCTATGTACTGTGTTGTGGAGATGTGCAATAAAGTTAGCATGCTGTCTCATAATACAATTTTTTACTGCAGGAATCAATATTCTGATAGCCCCCATAGTTTTAGTTGAGAGATGTAAGCGAGCGGTGAGCGGACTAAAAATTACCACTCTGTTCTACTTGTTCTAATGCTTGCCTTTACTCACTTGTCATTATAAAACACATTGCTGGTGATTATAAAAAAATAATTGGGTTAATATTTTGTGAATGTACCAACAGTCATCCCCAGAATATTGCCACAATATCGATATCGAAGAATTTTGTCAAATGCATGTTTAATCTTACTTGGTGTTCTCACCAGTCCTAGCCTCTATGAAGTGCTTTTCAAGAGATTTCAACATATCAAGATTTATATTGTGTATTGTGATATCGCAATGCTATTTTAAGGCTGTATCACCCAGCCCTACCATGCAGATGTCTATTTATAGGACCGGCTAATTGTAAACATGAAGACATAATAAACAATCCCTATATGATCCTTTCTAATTAGTGTCATAATTGCATTGCTATCTAGCTACATACATGAAAAATAGTGGATGGAATGGACACAGCTTTATATGTTGTTGCAATTCAGTTTGATCATCATGCTCATATTTTCCTGTGTTTTTGTTCAACCACAATACACTGAGGTTCACTCTTAGTGAATCATTGAGGCCTGTAACTCGGGGAATATGTCCCCTGTGATCTAAAGAGAAAATCTGACTGATTCACACACAGAAAACAAGAAAACACAAGCAGTCAGAAGGCAGCAATCAGAGAAGAACAGACTGAATAAATGAAACCACTGAGACAAACAAACAGACCCCAGCATGTTACAACAAACCAGTGACTGTGTGAAACATGGACTGGCAGAGTTAATGGCGTCCACTGGTTTCTGCTAGGCTTAATGCCAGTTTTAGTCACTGAGAAAGAAGTTAAAAAAGATCTCAGTGATTCAAACAAGTGCCACGTGTCTAGCTGCCAATTTCAAGCATATTTTGTAGTTCAAACACAGATTTAGCCCCCAAAGATGCAGCCAATATGTGACAAACAACAGACAGCAACAAAGATAAGCAGCTGCACTGCAGGATGTTACACTAAAACATATTAGAATTGCTGTTTGTTATCTGCATCCTGCCGTTCTGTGGCCATCGGATAAATGCCTACCAGCCCATCTGTTACAGGCCTGGCCTGCAAACATGCCCGTGCACCTCCTTTTAGCCAGCATGTCTGTCTGTGGTTGCGTCAGCCTGCGGACGGTGTCTATGAATAAGTAATAGAGTATGAGCTCATCCTGTAGTTTGTGGCAAGCTGTTCATGGAGTGGCTCACAGGGGAAATGACAACATCTTTGGGCTCCAGGTCTCTCAGCTCGCAGGAAAAGTAGGAGGAGGATGAAAATAATGAGGATGATTTAAGCATGACTGACTGCTGCTGCAGCACCTGCACTGTAACAGATCCTCTCTATTCAGAGAGCCCAATATCAATGGCATCAGGCCTCCTTCACTGGTATAAAAGCATGAGGTCAATAGCTGCTAAGCTACTAATGATATGTAATTGCAAGGTTATTTACGCAAGTTTACAACTGAGAGTATAGATAATTGAAAACCAAAAAAAATGTACAGTTACCTCCTCAATTGTTCCTAATAGTAACTTTCATTACTACCCATCTGTTTGGATGCTGTCTATCTGTGCTCCTATTTGAAGCCAGTAAACACATACTTTTTAATCATTTTTCCTTCTTAAAGGTGCACTATGTAACCTTTTTATGGGTCCATAAACAGACAGACAGACAAAGCTCTTAATAAAAAGAACAGTAGTTTGTAAGAACTAAGACCAGCCAGGAGAACTAAGGCTACAGGAGTATAGAGCCAATTTAATTTTATTATCTCCAATTGGAAATTTGGTCTAGGATCTCAGTCGGTCCCATTGTTGATCAATGGTGCAATGGTTTACAGATCAACTCTTAAAGCCTTTTCCCACCAAGCACTATAAAAACTGATTTTATAGGTTCTTCAGAACAGATGCACACCTCTGCGGGAATTTGTGAGGGGTGAAGAAATATTCAGACAGACCCCAATGTCAATTGATATACCGTACGAAAACCTTATAAATTTGGTCTCACAACATCCAGTACTGTATGACAAACATCACAATGACTTCTTCAACAACCAAGTTAAGGACAATATATGGCTTTATTTCTTTCAGCGGGTCTATATATGTAAAAGAAGAGTGTAACAGTCCATATCATCCAGTAACAGTCGGGCTATAACTTCTGCCATTACAACACAATACAATCTTTATGTGGGCACATGCCTAATTGGACACATGACACTGTGACTGGTTTACAATAATATTTGTTTTCTTTCCACATTTAAACACATAAATGGGTCACAGGTCTACCTCTGCTGCGTTCTCAGTGAAAGAGCCACTGCCCTGCTTTAATGAGCTTCGATCTCAGGGTGAGAGAATAAATTAGTCATTTAGCTTCCAGACGAGGAGGGCTGAAGACACCCAGTGGAAAGTCTTCTATACACTGTGATAACCAATCAGACAGCTAGACAGACCTAGCCCAGCCAATCACGGAGCCACACAGCCTGTGCACATTCCATGGGAGAAGGGTTAATTAGCATTGAAAATGCTGCTAGGACAAAAGACTAATTACTGAGGCATTCCAGAGCACAGTAGACACACACATGCGCGCACACACACACACAGCAGAGACTGGGTGGGAAATGTCAGCTTGTCTGAAACACTGGCATCACCATGAAGACCCCAAGGCTCTGTCTGTGCTGTGTGTGTGTGTGTGTGCCCCTGTGTTTACTGTATCTATCTGTGTTCATCTTCCTCGAAAACAAGCAGAAAAAAGAAGGCTTCTTCCAAGAATGTGATGGGGGAGAGGAGAAAGGATTTGAGTGTGTGTGTGTGTGTGTGTGTGTGTGTGTGTGTGTGTTTGTGTGTGTGTGTGTGTGTGTGTGTTTGTGTGTGTGTGTATTGAAGGGGGAGTTGGAGAGAGGAGAAGAGTGGCATTTTGAGAGGGATTTTGAGAGGGGAGGCAAGAAAAACAAGAGGAAAGTAGGAGGAATATTGGACATGCAGAGCAGGCCTGCTGCTGCATTTCTGTGTGCTAAACATTATTTCGATCACATATCAAATTACCAACACTTAATTGAATAAATGGCAATCTTAAGTATTAGGACTGATTCACATAAATCTTAAAGTACTTCGTACTTCTGTACAATTCAACAAAGGTATGATTTGGGGGTTTTCGACTTTTGGTTGGACATAATGATTTTAGTTGCAGCTGAAAGAGTTGACCTGTGAGTGGAGACCAAAGCACATAGTTTATAACCTTATTTATTACACACACACGTTGCTTTTTCCTTGCTGAGAGCATCTGGATTTGAATAGACTTGGATTTGCTGCTAAAAGGTTGTTGTGTTGAAAAGTCTCCAATTGCCATCTATGGGCAAAACAGTCAGGAGCTCTGGCATGCTGTTGACTTCACCCCCCTCACTGCTCTGAGGGCAGGAAGAACAGTCAGCCGCTTTTTGAACCGGTTTACAAACGCTTCACTAAAGCTTTTTTAGCATCAAGATTACTGTATTAATGCCTTCACAACAGTTCCTAAATCAACAACAAAGCAGGTAACATGTACAAGTATAGCTTTAGATCAACTTAACCTGAACTGAAACCTAATTAACCAGGTTTAAACTACTGTCAGTTAAGTTGTATTATGGATCCCACTGCTTTCCTTGAAAAAGTCTGCCCTACTCATCCTCTGATTGGCTTACCCTAATATTCTGCTAACCTAGTTTAGATGCAGCACGATGAATTTAACATTGCTGTTAGTAGTATGTATGAGTTAACAGTTTGAGTCATGCATGGATGCCATATTCCCTGGTTGTGTCTGTGTTTTTCTTCTGTTTGGTTTGTAAACGATAAAGCAGTGACTGTGCTGTTACAGAGGATTATAAACTGCTTCTCCAGTAAACAGACGACTTCTTCAGGTGTCACAGCCGGGTCTCTGGGCTTGGGAGGGCAGACAGTCTGGATATCTGCAGTTCGGGCTGCCCCTTGACACATAGTGTGGAGAAATCAAGGACTGAACCAGAACTAATGTTACTTGGTTTCGGCAAGGGGAGTTGTCACCAGGCTGCCTCTCCATGAGCTGGCTGTTTGTTTTACAAGCCAGACAAGAAAAAACAGACACAACCAGCACTACACATAATACAACTTCTATGCAATAAAATGTGTCATCTTACCAAAGATGTTATAAACGCGCAAACAAACCAATTAAAGCATTTTGAACAGATCAGTCCATAATGCCAGAGATGGTAGTCGTATGACACATAATGTGTGTTAGTTGAGAATACTAGGCATTAATATTACCCATTGCTAAAACACTTTTTCTTTGGAAACACATTCAGGAAGTGTTAAGTTCTTGGTCTTTTGACCCCCTAAGATATTTATACCACAATATCATAACTGATAAAAGCGCTGCTGAACTATGTGCAACACGCGAAAAAAAAGCCACAGTATCTTGCTCATTTTCCTGTAGCTCTGTTAAATGTCTCAAGTTGCTCTGAAAAGTCACTAAAGTAATGATAGCCTGTTTTATAGCTTTTGATGTTGCTAATTGGCACTCAAACAAACACAGCACGACATTGTAGCACTGTTGGTAACTGAATAATGTCAGTTTTAAAAACAGTGTTCAAAATTGATTTTATCTATGGTATTTAAAAATACACATCCACAAAACCCTCTATCACCATTTGGTCTGCATTGCAGGAACTACTTTAATGGATTTTCTCTGCCCTGCAGAAATAGAAACTACTGCAACTACTGCAACTACTGCGGAAATATGTGATTCATAGTTGTTCAAATTAAAGATAATTCTAGTGGATTAAAAATGAATCAGAGAGTCTCAGGGATCACAGTCAGCTCTGAGTCAGTGAGCTGGTTCACTCCTGCAGTCACTCTATGACTCCATGTTTGGCTCATTCACATTAAATATTAAAACTTAATCATAGTTCCTTTGGTTATGCATGCACCCCAGAATACACCAATGGAGTCAAATGGGTTACTGTGCAGTGTTTCAGCCAATATCAAATCAGGTGATACATTTGTTTACTTCAGTTCAGACGGTTCAGTTCATAAGAATAAATAGGTGTTTCTTCCTCTTATGTAATCGTTGGAGCTTTTGTTTCCCAGTCTGTGTATTGTTTGTTGTTGAGATGCATGATTATTATTAGCGTGGATTCACACCTCGCCAAAGGTTATGCAGATGTTACAGAGAAAAACTATTCATCCGTTTCAGGTCACAGTCACGGAAACGAAAAAGAAAGAAAAAGTCAAAGACTTGGCAATCTTGCATTATTGTAAAATCTCTTGACAGACTCTCCACTGGAATGTGTGCTTTCATTTTATAAAGTGGGTGGTCCCATCCAACTCCATGTCCATTCACCCAGGAGGTGTTTTAACAGGAACCCATGTTCGCCTTGTGCCAGCAAACACAGCTCAGGAGAAAAGATAAAAAAAAGACCAACTTTTTCCAAAAAAACAAAAGGAAAGCAGAAGGAAAAAGCATTGCAACTGCAATAAATACCTTAAACACAGACGTTACAACACTGAAACTGACTGGCAGCTGGAGAGTTGTAACAGATGTTTCGCTGAAATATCAATGACAGTTATTTTCATGTTTTCACTTGTGGAACTGGAGATGTACTAATACCATTTTTTACTTTTACAATACCAATTCTTCCGGAATAAAAAAGATTTCTATATACATTAGTGGCGTCACAAATCTCCAATTCAATAGATTTGCCTTTCAATTGTAAGGTCACAATTATATTTGACTTTCAATTTTAAAAAGAATTTCAGAACTGACAGCTGCAAACAATTATCAAGCAAAAAATACTGTAGTTTTTACTTAAATTTGATAATTAGCTCTTTTTTCTGTCTTTCAGATGAAGACAATTTATGGACAACTGATTTTAATCAGGGACAAAAATAACTGTTATGTGCAGAGCTTCCTTGATCAGGAGAGTGTCACCATGTTGTGTCCATAAAAAGGAAACCCCCGAAAAATGTACTATAGTCCCAGCATTTATCCTACCAATTTCTGAGCAGGATCACTACCTACTGTCATTGTAACACATGTCTGATCTACGAAAGTTTTAACAAAATATATCTGGCTGGGGTGCAGTTTTCAACACAGGTCAGTCAAACATTAACTCAAACCTGCCAAGTGGACTCCGTTCCACTAAAAAGGCCACTACATTGCCTATTATCTCTGCGAGAGTTATCAACCAATGTTGTCCTGTGGCACAGCCGTACTTGTATAATGATATCAAATAAATAAAACTGAACTTTTTGATAATTATGTGGTGTTGGTTTACCAGTTCAAATAATAGGTGCAGGTCCCAAAAATTGGGACAAAAAACGAAGTGCCACATTGAAGAAGTCGCTGCCCTCGACAACAAAGCCATAAATCAGTGACAGTCACACTTTAACCCATCGATGCATAACAAGCTTTTTGCTGACTGACTGGAAAGAATGACACCTGGTTAGCATAAAAGGGGAGAAGAGAGAGACACAGTGCACATGTGTGTCATGTGTTGATAATAAACTTGGATGACTCCATCATCCGACCTCCTTTACCACAATAAACACTCTGTTGCTGCAGCTAGCCATGCAAACAATCTGTCTTTCTTTCATACAAACAATAATAATACATAATTATGTATATATGGGCCGATGTGCTTTATAATATTGAAAGACAAAAACACCTGATAATGACTATTATTTTTGCTTTAACTACAATCCACCTTTTCTCCTTTATCCTTAGCCCTTCAACCTTAGCTTTGACACAGTGATCTCCGGTTATAAAGAATGGTAGAATACAGTAAAAGTTGCCTGTACAATTCAGCTGACATGTTAATTGTCAATTCCTTGAATTGCAGTGAACATCTTTCCCATTGCTCCACCAATCTTACCTACTTCTACTGGTCAATTACCTTGCTTTTTCATTAAAAGCTGAGAAATCTGTGTTTTTTTTACTTTTCACATTTGTTCAGATGCAACCTTTACCCCTACCACTTACCCCTGCGCGTAGGGCTGGGCACTGAACTTTGGTTCTTTTATGGCACTGACCGAAATGCTTCGGTAGTACCAAGTATCAAAATATGCCTTGTCTTTCGGTGCCCCGTTTTGGTCCCCAGAGGTTAATCACATGACAAGATCTGACAATGCTGCCGATGATTGGCTGTAATGTTACACGTGATTGCGGCATGCAGGAAAAATACATATGTGGTTACCAAAACGTTTTGTGGTTACACCCACAGACGGGGTTCACGTGTATCCGTGTTGTGAACTGTAGTTGTGTGTGTCGTCGAACCGATTAAAAAATGCCACAGCGTGGCTCCATTTTAGCAAGATTGATGCCAATCGTGCGTGATGCAATATATGCAAAAAAGTAATCGTTGCTAAGGCTAATCACGTGTCGTAAAGATGCTTTACCACAGGTTGAGGGAGGAGGCAGCGGCAGTGCTGCGTTTGAGGGCGTTTCACAAAATCCGGGAGGAAATACGAGCATTTGTTTGTGATTCAACTCGAGATATAACATGCTTCAGAATCGCTGTGTGTAGAAATGAGATCACGTGTATGTGTGAATCGAGATTGGGATTTTTTAACGATTTTTTGTGCAGCCCTAGTTATGAGAACTTTGTCGTTTCAATAATATTGCCACAGTAACGTAAGAGAAAACACCACTGCTGAAGACAGCACAGTGGTAATGTCTGTTAACGGAAGCCATCGACGACTACTGATGGGGGTCTTGACAGGTCGTCCCATTTCATACAAGGAAATGTCAACCACTTGCCCTTTGTAACTCTGTTCTGAGGTGCAAAGGAGCACGAAAAAAAACGAGTCTAGGGGAAAAAATTGGAAATGGGATTGGGCCCAATTGAAAAGATCATAAGTTGTTCACAATATTTTGCATCCATGAGGCAACATTTAACTGTACTAAAAACATGCTGGCCTTCAGCCAGGGTAATTAAGCATGAGAATCATGTTAAGTCTTTCAATGATTTGCAGACAGCTCAAAATACTGGTCAGGCATTCCGAGTCCACTGACACTCTTCCCAAAAACATGAGAGCTTGACTCCCGGCCATTTCAGCTATATTACTACCAGTGTGAGGAAAACAAGAAAAGACACAGACACATACACACCACCAAACACAGACACATACACACCATAACACACACACACACACACACACACCTGAGCACTCCTAGCGAGTCAGGTTTCATAGCAACCAAATACCCTCTATTGTCTTGCTCGCCTGCCTCTTCACACACACCCTGACAGACTGGTTAGGCGATAGAGAGACAGATGATTGGATTTCTGTTTAGATCCAGAAACCAAATAATCAAGCCATTGTGAGCACCAGATACCGACACATTCTCCTCACTTAACCATGATACTAGCACATGCTTGCATCAGGACTTTTTTGACATTATTCTTCTGTCAGCTGAAAAGTGACATGCTGACAAGATGATGTTTCAGAAAAATTAGTTTTTTCGAAAAAGAAGTAACGGCATTGATCCCTCTGCTTAGCAATAGATCTGCAAACTTGTCCTGAACTCACTCGGTCACCTTGTCTGTCACATTGCAAACATGTTGTTGGCCAACTTAGTCCAGTAAGTCAGCACAGTGTGTCTCTGTTACTTTCTAGTAGCAGGAAAATAAATTCTCCAACAGTCTCAACCACATCAAAAAGCAAATGTCTGACTCTGGATCAAAGGCAAACAAAATTATCCACACAGTCAACCTCAGCCTCAACCTTGATTTGCAAGTCAGTGACATTCGAATGGTCTCAAGTATTAACCAGTGTTAGGCAGCAAAATATCACCAAAATGAGTTAGTAATTGAAGACAAGTGAACTAAATTGGGAGATGCATCGTGTCAACAAACATTTATTACAAACAACAAACTGGAACACTAACAACGTACATAGAGAGTGTAAGATAAAGACATCACACCAGTGTTTCGTTATGAATTACTAATTAGAGAGGGGGATGGGAGTCTCAAGTTGGAAAAAATATATATTCTAGAGGTCAGGATTTAAACAAGGAACTTTAAACTGTTATGAGACAGTCACAATTTAATACTATCTGAAGGACATAAGGGGTCAAGAAGACCGACTGTTTCTGTCCCATAGATTTCAAACTTTTGCAACCTGGAAAAGTCATAAAATTAAACTACTTTTCATGGTGGCGTGCTGAGGATGATTTAAGGGGGCTCACAGCCTAAGGACAGAAGCTGCTCCATAATCTGGTGGTACAGCATTCTCCTCATCTTTTGTCTAAAGGGGCAGTAAGAATAAACTACACACAAGTTCCTTGTGAAAGATTAAATCTAAGATCTACTGGTTAAAAACAGTGAATAAGTTAATGATCATTAATTTTGATTTGTTAAACAAAAATTCTGTGGTTTCTGCTTTCAAATGTGAAGATTTGATTATTTTCTTTAATAGCGCTTGTCATCTTCTACAGCCAATACAACATCTTTGGATTTTGAACTGCTGGTTGGACAACACAAGCAATTTGAATATATTAATTTGTGATCCATCAGTTGATTGACTGAGAACATTACAATCTCAAAATTACTGAATAAACTATTAATCAGCAGATTAATACCACCTACCAACCTTTTTTTTAAAAAATAAAAATAAAATGCTGCAACTAATTCTATGCAGTAGCTTCAAGTTACAAACATGAATTAAGCTTTCGTTGAATACTTAAAGTTCACATGACTGGTAAAGGCTATAAATAATGATTCTCACATGACTACAGTTATCCTAACAACATGGTTGCAACTCTGTGGTCTATACCTTGTATGAAAATGGGGGAAAATGATGATCAGTGTTCCTAAATGCCCAAGATGATGCACTCAAAAAATACATTCAGTTTACTGTTACAGAGGAATGAAGAACCCAGAAAATATTCACAATGAAAGAGCTGCAATCATGTTTTTTTTCTTTTCTTTGAAAATTACCAACAGAAAGTTTTAACAGTTTAGCTGATTATCAAAATAGTTACTGATTAATTCAACAGTTGTCAATTTTACGATTAATCATTGTAATTCTACAATCCAAAAAAAAAAGTAGAATGCCCCAACAGACTTTACTCTGCTTTGTTGGTAAATATCAGGTGGTGACTTTGATAAAGATCCATTAGCTTTTCTCAGTGGGGTCTGACCCGCTTTGTCTCAACCCTCATCCTGACCGGGATCAGTTAGTAGGGTCAACCCTGTGACACTAAAGGTCGACTAGTGGATTTCCTGGGTTCATATCTGATCTAAAATGGTGAAACAGAGGAATCCTTGTTCTTTGTCACTCTGAAACTCTGCTGTCGGAGCTTTCTCAGGCACAAGCAATAAGGATACAGTTACACTATCAGTGCTATTTCCACATAAACTCAACATTAACCTCACAACTACATGAGTCAACAAGATGAACAGCCCGAGCCTCCGTGTATGATAAACACTGGACATGGTCCGCTGTTGAAGTGCTGAGACCAGTGATGGATGTTTTATGGCAGATTCGAGTCAGAGCTTCAGCTTCTAAACAACAAAACAACATATCTCCACCACCAAGTTCAGAATATAAGTTTTAATTTCAACTACTCTGCCCACAGTACCATCCACAAATAAAGCAAGATTGTTGTAAATTATTATGAATAAGCTTGGCCTTAAACAAAAGTTGACCCTAGCTGGCACGGTACAGCATAATTAGCCACTCACTAATACCAGTGAGACCTAACAGACAGTGAATCTACATTAGCAGTAACAACTGTGATCTACATTCTTAAACTACTGTCACCTCTTTGATTTTAGGAGTAAATGTAATTTCTTATTGCAATATTAAGTTAATGATAATTATACAATTCTTAATGTAACAAAATATTGTGATATAGTTAAACCTTGATATTTTTGGTACCACAGAAATCTCTTTGTGCTGTAACCTGCTAGGCTGGAGCGACAGCAAGTGGCTACACAGAGACAGACACTCTCATATACGGACACATGGATGGCTTTTTTGAGCACAGTCAGTTCCAGTGGTTGTCCACACCACCAACCACAGCGTTTCCTGTGTGTGTGTGTCCAATGCGAAAGAACAGGACATGATTAATACTCTATCTGTTCTAGAATCCACTGAGCTCTGTCATCACACCATATGTGCATGCCTGCACACACACACACACACACACACACACACACACACACACACACACACACACACACACACACACACACACACACACACACACACACACACACACACACACACACACACACACACACACACACACACACACACACACACACACACACACACACACACACACACAAACACACACACAAACAGCTCATTCATCTCAGAAAAAAGCCATAAGATCCTTGATTTATCTTACCACTGACTCAAGTGCCTTAATCACAGTCAGGGTTTGGCATGAGGCTTCCAGCTGTGTGAGTGTTGACCCTGACACCTTCTCCTCACAGTGTTCATGCTTGTTTGTGCGGTTGACTGTAGGCTATGACACTTTTGGTCAACATGCTGACAGCTGGCACTATTTTTAGGCAATGAAGACATCACATCAGTTTTGGTCCATTCAGTGCTATCAAAGACAATAAAAAAAAACTAAACTAAAACTATTTACTCAATTCTGACAGCCTAAGTAGCACAAATGACAAGTTTTGTAAAAACTACATTCAAATGGGCACATTTTCATTCAAATATGGAAAGTGACTGGTGCACTCCAGATAAATCACACCACTGCTTCGATACGCGGCACTGCAGCTCGGCCGAGATGTGCAAGTGCAAGGAATACATATATATATAATACTGGGGAAACAGTTATACCTTGAGAGACTATATGACTTTCAAAGTTGTCGCTGTACTGTTCATACAACACAGCTTTCTGCCTTATCATTGGGAATCTTGTCATGGTTTCAACACTACATGACTGATAAGCAAGAGGGAGGACAAATTAAGAGATCACACATGCGAGACATGACAGCAATGACACAGTCCAAGCAATCCAAGTTGTTTGTGCACTGACTTGCAACAAACAGGGGTGAATAAAATAAGAATATGGGTAAAACTCGTTTATAAATACTGAAAAACTTTAGTGTATATATTCTGATAGAAGCTATAGGCTTTTATTGTGCCCACTCCACTAGACTGGGTTTAGAGTGCTACTGGGAACTGGGGTGTTCTGCAGTGTCTGCCGTCATTGGCTGTGGCTCAATAATGGCTCCCCCAACCACGACACATCCATATATTTAGCCTGCTACATATCATGTTAGATAGCACGTCTTTGAACAGTTCTCACATAGCAATCGTCACTCAAGAGAATCTGCACGGATCTGTCTCTGACTGCAGCTTTTTGTTGGTGATCTCCAAAAAGAACTGGCAAGTTAGATAGATATAAATGATACCACTTCCGTAAGTGCCCACTAAATAAGTAGCTATAGCCCGCAGCAGGTTAGCTTTGCTTAGCACAAAGACTGAAAATGGGGGAAACACTACATTCAAAAACTGAATTGTAAAAAAGACTGATTAATAAAACTAAATACAGGGAAAAAATGCATACTGATTAAAAAGGCGAGTTGTTTTTCCCCATTTTAGTCTTTGTGCCAAGTTAACCAGCTGCATACTGACATATGAGAGCGATATCAATTTTCTTATCACATTCTCGGCAAGATAGCAATTAAGCATTTTTCCCAACATTATAGTTAACAGACTCTCAGTAAGTTTTCAATAGATGACAGTTTAGAAATAACTATGTCCTACAGATCTAGTTCATCCCTTTATCCCTGCAAAAAGTGTCTCAGTTAGCTTTTGTGTAAATGGAATATTCCCTACAATGTTCCCTCACATAGTGTGGAAATTCCCTTTAAATAGCTTGCATTAACTCAAAAACTGCCTGCAT
Organism: Diplodus puntazzo; assembly: GCA_963678695.2. Taxonomy (NCBI): domain Eukaryota; kingdom Metazoa; phylum Chordata; class Actinopteri; order Spariformes; family Sparidae; genus Diplodus; species Diplodus puntazzo. Next base: position 27,863,339 of record OZ023163.1, read on the forward strand.
TCAGCGGAAATATCTCCCCGGATAAAACTGTACCACAGTATGAATAAGCATGTAAATTCAGCGAAATGCCCTTTTACTTGCAGCAGGAAGCAACTGAGCATGACTGCCCTTATCATGTGACATGCTGACAGAGAAATCTCAGTCTACAACCATGTTTCTTTTTTTCCCTGTTGTCTGCACATTTAAAAAGCAGAGAACAACACATACTGGCAACCACAGTGCACCTCCCTGTGAGTGCGTATCATATGGATTAACCATTGACTAGTATCATATGACTAATAGTGAAGTCAATAGTTGAAACTACTGCTGCTGTCATTAGCTCAACTGTAGTTTTATACAGTGTTTGGGGCTTGGCTGTCTGCGAATAAAAAATGTAATTAAATTAACAAGTTAGCATTTTTACTGGGGGTAATTGTTTCATCCAAGAGGGACAATGAATAATACTATTTTAAAAAACTGTACACCTATCGAGGGATACAAATTAACTGAATTAAAATTAGACTGTTAAAATGTATCTTCTTCTATCACAGTAAACAAACGAGAATTGTATTGAATTAAAAATATAAAAATATTATAATCAACCATCAACACTGAGGGCAGACAGTCATGCAAGCAGCTGTGTGAGGCTGTTCACAGCTACAGCATTGCTTTCAGCTAAATGCTTTTGACCGCATGCTAACATTCTCACAATGACAATGTTAACTTGCTATTAAATTAGGCCAAATGTTCAACATTCTAGTTTTGCATGATAGCATGCTAACATATATAGTTTGCACAAAACACAAAGGCTGATGGGAATTTTATTAGTTTTGCAAGTAGCCGAGCCAGTGGGACTGAACACAGCCCAAAAGACCAACGGAGGCCAGTTTGACAACAGGGACCTCTGCGGAGGCGAGACATCTTACCTCACCAATAACATTGGTGCTAGGGAAATGGCTGACAATGATGTTCTGTGCCGTTTTAATCACCTGCTGTAGAGCCTTCCAGTCCTCTCATGAAAGTATTTACTTTGTTTCAACAAAATTAAAAAAAAACTATTAAGGAATGCAGGTACTTTTTTTCTTAATGCAGCTGTATAATCCAGGAAAATATTAGTTAAGGCTAAGTATGGGATTGGGGCTCGGTATCGGTATTTTATTTAAAAAAAGACACATCTGTTTCTAAAAAAACGAGAGATATCAAAAAAAAAAAACAGTTCAGAGTCAGTCTGCTGCTCAGTGTGTTAACACCCTTTATTCAGCACTCTGACTACCTGACATATTACAGTCAAGGGTCCCCACAGTAACCAGGGGGTACGCTGTGTACTTCATGGACAGGTTACCTCGGTAACCAGAAACCCTCCATGCTGAGCAGCTTCTGAATTTGTGTGTGTGTGTGTGTGTTTGTGCGGGTGCGCGTGTGTGTGTGTGTGCAAATGAGCAGCACACAGAGCATTTTTATTGGGCTCTGAAACTTCACTGGCCAAACAAACAGCCTGGGAAAACTCCTCTGTTGCTTGAATTAACATTGTTTCATCGTTTGCAAATGGGGGCAGAGAAAGGGGAGAGGAAAGGCAAGTAAGAGGAGAGGGGGAGGGGCTGTCCTAGTTATGCTTATCCCATGTATATATATACACACACACACTTTTGCACCACATTGTCTGTCAGATTTTGGCCACAATGCACATACCGTGAATACAAAAGCCAGTATTTCCCATACAAATACTTACCACAAATAGATTCTGCTGGCTGTTAAGGCAGCATCATAAAAGTGCTTTGGTATTGTTTTAGGTTACGTCAACTGCTACGTCACACAAGAAGAACCAACAGGAATCCTTATGCCTTGCTCCTGGAATTCCATAAATAAATGATGAATAGTAACTGTGATATACAGCTGGAGTCATAAGTGAAGATTTCTGTTTTTTATTTTTGTGCTTTTGATGAACCAGTGAATTATGGGTCAAATTGGGCTGTTTATTGATTTCTAATAGATGCTAAGATGTACATTTTTTATAACGTGAACTTTTATACCATTATTTTCTTTATTATTACATATTTTTTATGGAAACAGAATCTGTTTCAGAAGTCAGTGGGCTACATGACATGGAAGCCATGAGAAAAAAAATCATAATTTCTGCATATTAATATTCATATAAAATAGAGAAAGCACTAAAATATGATAAAAAGAGGTGTGTCTCATTCATCCAGTTTACTAATACAATCTGCTGCTGGTTTGGAGTCACTGGGTCACATGACATAGAAGATATCGAAAAAAAACTGCAATTATTTTGTAATAATATATTTATGCTCAGTAATGACATGAACCAGAGGCACAAAAAAAGTTGACAGCTGTGGCCGGTCATTATGTTTACTAAACCCGACCCGTGCCTTGTGCAACCATCTCCCCCCACCCCCCTGAAAAAAATGGATTTCATGATTTACAAGAGCTTCATTTTCAGGTCGGAAAAGCCGGATTTCCGGATTTATCCGGAAGAATCACACCCCTGATGAATATTCTCACGAGTAATTTAAAGAAAGCTGTTTAACTCAATAACCTACAAGCCTATATTGATTTCCTGACTCATTTTGAATTGCCACAAGTGGGAGCCTGCATCTCTCCAGTGTTTCAAAAATCCTAAACCTAATTCCTTAAATCAGCCGTGTGGAAGTTAGGCACCCACCATTTATTCATCCTTTTTTGATGCAGATGGGCCCCATGATTTATAACTACCATATTTTACAAGGGCTGGGACGATATGCTTGTCACCCGATTTAATTTTTTGGGTGCCGATTCGATTTAAATTGCGATTCTTTTGTCAATTTTCGCAATTTTTGGTTTGCTTTTTTAACACCAGACCATGTGAAAAAGTTGAATGATGATAATGTCTACAGACTATATCAGGAGCCATATTTCCCCCAAAATGCACATAACATGAGACTTTTGAGATTTGTTCAGCAGCAATATATTTGAACCATTTTAAAGTAAACTCCTACATTTGAACTTACACTCTCTATTCAAAAGCTTGGACTGCATATAAAAGAGGCTAAAAAAAATAGTATGAAAAAATGCATACTGTAATCTCCAGCAACTTCAGTTTTTGCTCCAAACCATGAAGTGCTGTGGCACTTCTATGGAAAAATCCAGTCACACACCGTACTCGTCTGAGTAATCTTGCTACAGCCAGCAGCATTAGGGCATGCTGAGAGGCCAGGTAGAGTGTGTGCACGTAGCACCTGATATTGAGAAAGCCGGCTAACTGTGTGGCTAAATGTTCCTGAATCCTGTATTCTCCACAACACTATAAGGCCGCAGGTCTTTGCAAATAGAATCAGCGATTGATTTGATTATGTGTTTTGTATTTTCAGAACTGCTGGGTAGTAGGCCTGCACGATATTTGGAAAATCTGCGATGTGCGATAAGACTGTTCAATATTGCGATGGAGATATAACTTGCGATAAATAAACAAATATTAAAGTTTGTATATTATTAACTATACAGTTAATGATGGCTAACGCTCGGCATGTTTTACACAGTACCTGTGTTTGTAACACGTCGTCTCTCCTGAATCCAAAATAAGTCCATGTAGCAGAAGTGCCGTTTCTTTTCACCACAAGGTCTTCGTGGACCACATTTTCCTGGCTTTTCTCTCCTCCCTCAGCCATCATAGCCTGGCAATCTCCATCAAACTGATGCCGATTAATTTTGCCGGGGTAGCTAACAGCTAGCTGGGGCTTCATCTGATTAGCCCTTGTATCCAGGGCTCCATCTGATAGGCTAAATGTTAGCATGCTCAAGGTGCATGCATGGCGAATGTAAACAAAAGGATTTTTCTTATTCATCGTGTGTCAGGCAGTCTTTTGCGATGTGTTTATCGCACATGTTCATATTGCAATAACGATGAAAATTTTATTTATGGGGCAGCCCTACTGGGTAGTTTGTACAATGCTGTTTTGAGTGTCTGCTGGCTTGCTGCTGCAGATCATTTGGCTACTAGCTCTGCATTTACCTCAGGATGGCGTCTTGCCAGGTGGGCAGTAAGGTTTGTCGTGTTTCCGCACTACGTGACGTGCGCATTTCAGAGTTTACAAATAGCTTTCGACATGTCCAGCTCTGCTTTTCCCTTCAAGGCAAAAAAATCCAAAATGTGTCCACACTTTTGACTTAAAATGAGATGGTGGAGGTTTTATCTCTGCGCATTTTTGCAGGTAATCCGCTTTCTGTTCAAATTTTTTCCCGCAAATGGATATGACGTCACGTTACTAGATAGTTGAAGGAAAACATTTCGCCCTGCAGTGGAGGAAAGTGGTAACTTCTTTCCACCTCAGCTTATAAACATAGACTGAAATGAAGCATTTAAATTAGAAAAAAAAACGATTTTTTAACAAAAAAATGCTTTTAAAAATCGTAAAACAAAAAATCGCGAAAGTTATGTGAATCGATTTTTTCTCCCACCCCTAATATTTAATGTTGTTCTTTTTTCACTAAAAATGATTGCCAGCTACAAAAAGATGCGTGCCATCTGTGAGGCAATAAAATTATTTGTTAACAGACTGTAAGGTTAAGGGATTCGAGTATGTTTCAGTGTCAATTTAAAAGTTGTAAGCATATTTCCATGATAATTCTGTTAATCACAATTATTGTGACCATGATAATCATGAGAAATGATCATATAATCTCATGCACAGTAGATCAACATCAAATGTATCGACAACAATTTTGAAATTTGCATCATTGTTCTTGATAAAGCAAAAATGCCATACAATAGCTGGCTCCTGCTGCTATCCTCCTGGCTACATTCTTCAGTTTTGCAAAGATTCACTCCGAACACTATCATGGCCCCTGAGAAAAATGTTTCAAATAGCAGCCCCACATCACTGAGGTCTATTTTAGGGTCTGTGACATTAAACCATTTTTCAAAACACTGCACACTTTATTTTGGTCTGTGGGACACCCTTATATAAAAGTGTGTTCTGGGGAATTCTGCCTGATCTCAAGGGACAAGAGGCAGCGTTTTTGGAGGGGGAAGATGAGGAGAAGCTGAAAAGAGTTGGCGTAAGGACGGAACCGAGGGGAGACGTGCACTTATCAAATTCACAATGGGATTAGAGGAGCTTATGGTCCATCGTCACAAGGCAAACACACACCCGCTGGTCACTGCTCACATGAACACACACAAACAGTAAACAGAGAACAAAAAGGTGCCTGATTCATTCTGCATGCTCTCACATTGGTAGCTAAGGGAAGTAATGGTGCAGACAGAGAACCAGATCACAAAACGTGGAACTGAACCGACAATCAGAGGACACTGCTGCACAATGACAGCTTCAACTTGACTGTTATGTTATCCCTGTATGTCACTAAGTACTTTGGTATCGTGTCCACCCAGAGTAGATAGCATCAGAGCAGCAGGGGTTAGAAGGTTTAACAGGCAGCTGATTTGTTTAGTACACATCAACCAAAGGGCATCAGCTGGAGGACATCTTGCTTCTTGGTCACCAACTCGAAAAAGTCATAAGAATTCATGTTGGGTTTTTTCCGGGAAAATTAAAATAGCAATGCAAAAATGATTATTCACACTAATCACGAATCATACTGAAATCATAATATCTAAGCAAAGATGGAAGGGTAAAACCAGGGATTATCTATCTGCCTGGTATAAATGTGAAAAACGGCCATTGCATTTTCTAAAGCCTAGTGTTTGTGGGTGTTTTTGTGTAAAAATGTATAAAACCCAACTGAAATAGGCCTAACTAAATTGGTGAATTTAGTTTTACTGAAATGAGAATAAAAGTAGTTATGTATAAGAAGATGTAGTGAATTTTCTGGGAAATCTACTGAGATATTTTTGATTGATGAAAATGACCAGACAGGTGTCCGTTTTTGGCTAATCCAGTGAATTAAGTATTTGAAGATCTGGTGTGGGGGTGGGTTAAATGAGAGGTCCTTGGCTGGCTGCTATCTGCAACCACACTGCTAGATGCAAATTAATCCTACACACATGATCTTTTAAGGTTCATCTTAATATTGATGCAAAAAAATATGAAAATATATTTTCAAAAGGAGTTCTGCTCATAGAACTTTACTCAAAACAGCGTAATAAACCCAGAGATTTTAAAGGGATACATACAGTGCCATAGTATAACTGTGAGCATGGTACACAAGCAGGCCTCAGATTGACAGAAGCAAGCCATCCAGCAGAGGCTTAGGGTAATGACTGGGTTCGAGATCTAGGGAAAATTCACCAGAAAAATTCCGACATCTTCCAATTTTCCACGTGTCCTAGAGCCTGCATTTTTATCCGCTGGCTAATAAAGAAACTGACTAATAAACAGTTGACAGACAGACTGACTCCTGGAAGACAGCAAAACAGTGAACGCAGCTGCAGCTCTGACCAAAGCCCTGCATCTAAACAAGTCGTGACTCTGAGACGTCTGGAACCGTTTCTGTCTCTGCTGATTCAGTTTTTACTTCCTGGAAAGAAATTATAATAAAAACTGATGTTTCAGAAATAGATATAATTTTAAATAATGACAATAATTTTTCTTCATGACTGGTGTGAGGAAACAATGAACCAAAAGTAAAAATACATGCAGCAGATATCTGCCACGAGTCAAATATTTCAGAATAGGTCAGACTTCATTCACTCTCTATAACGGGGAAAAAATGCCACTTTCACCAGATGCTTAGCAAAGTTTCATAACACAAACTGACAGTAATCCTGCAGGTACAAATGGGGGCTATAGTAATCCTAGAATTATAGATAATTCTGTTCACCCTTTTCATACCAAAGAAAGGAAGTATCACACTGACAATGATTTGGAAGGGAGTCACAAAGTCAGGTAACACGTGTTGACCTATTTAGACTGACAGCAAAAGGGTTTACCCAGGGACACTGTATCGGTCTGAAAGGAGTACAGGTGTAACGGTGTCTGAATCCAAGAAGAGTTTGACTGCCAAACAGCTGGCTGGGTGGATACAGCTTTGACCGCTTCCAGAGGGTCGACAGGGAGTATGAGAGGAAGGAAGAGAGGGAGGGAGGAGAGGAGCAGTGGGGACAGAGGAAGGGGTCTGCAGCTCTATGTTTGTGTGTTTGTTTCAGTTCTCGTCCCCCCATAATTACATTAGGTTTGGATGAGTATGGATCGCTCTTGCCATCAACCTTTTCTTCCTTTTGCTAGCACTTTGTCACTGCCTTCCTTTGTTGTCCATATGTCATCTGGGATGGACACATCAATCAGATTTTCATTAAATGTACAATATGTCACTTCTGCTAGTCTATCAAAATGAAACATAATACACTGTAAAAGACAGCCGTCCAGCTCTGAAGCACAGAGTTGGGTGCAGAGGCAGACTTTCTGGAAGAATAAACACTCAGAGTCACAATCAGATTCGGCTTGCATCCAGAGCGTTTACCAACAGGAGAAGCTCAGGGACAGTTTTTTTTGCGGGGGGATTAAAAACTGGATTTATTCACAGAGGAGGTCTGCATTTCCGGTGTTAATGTTCTATTCATGTTTAATGAGCGTAACGTTACAGAGAGGAGAGGGGAAAAAGAAGAGAGCGAACCAGAGTCTCTGGTGAGTAATGAGTTTAGTGACTGAACACACACACACACAGACCTTCTGTGTGTGCTGTTGCTTTAGTTTAGGGCTAATTCACAATATAGTAATATGCCTGTTCAAATAAAAACAGCACTCAAACCTGCTTTGCTGGTGGTGAACACACCATTTAACAACTACCATTGTTAATGAAAATCTGCTATGACTTGACTCAGGGTAAACTTTTTTGGGTTAATGTAAGTACACAACTCAAACATTTGTATGCAGATATCTTGCATATTATATGCATGAAATGTCTGAGAATGTATGCATCTCCCATTACAAAAAACATCTAAAAAATTACACGCTGGATTTGAGTATGCCAAAAAACAACAACTTTACATTAACTTCACAGGTATTTTCAGACTGCTGCTCACTTTGAAGCATAAAGCTATGCTAGGTATTACATCAGTCTACCAAACTCAATGTGATGTGTGGACAGAACAGTATCCACAAATGAGAAAACCATCCTCCATTTAATCATTCAATCAAGGGGCTGTTTGTCTAAATGTGACCTAAACAACTAACACATGTTAAGTCACCTGTGTGGCTCATTGTCACTATGCAGTCAGATGTTTCAGTCGATCATTAACACTGTAAATGGACACAGACACACAAAAACAAAATGAGATTTTCACTGCAAAGAAGAAAAGAAAGATGACAAAAAATATTGAAGATACTCATTCTGACACTTTGCTGTATATGTACGTGTTTATATCTGCTTGTACAATGCAAACTGTTTTTTCTCTTTTCTGACTGAGAGCTTTTTCATTCTTGATGTATGCTGTTACTACTTACTGTTGCAGCAGCCAATTTCCCCACTGGGATCATTAAAGTTTCATCTAATCCATTACGTCTATAACCTCTACTCATCTCTCAGTCCATTGGTCTTTTTCTCCCACCATATGAAAACATCTCTTCCATCATTAAACTTCCTCCCTCGCTTCCTCTTTATGGGCTTTGTTCTCCTTCAATCATCTCACACCCCCTCCTTCCCTTTTCATCTCCCTCACTGTCTCCTGCAGATGTGTTAGCACAATTTTGTTAATTAAGAAAGACATCCACCCTCACACAAAGTAAAGTGGGATTCAACTATTATTGCCACCCATCGACTCACACCTACAAAAACACCCCCCTCCTCATATACACAATGTGTTGAAACGTTTGGCTTGACTGGATATAACAGCTTGTCGTGTCCAGGCCAGTGCCCTCAGCTTCGACATGACTTCATTCACACCCGCTGTGACCTGCTAAGACACAGACTACTGGCTTACTAAATAACAGGAACTCCTTTTATCAGAGCTTCCACAGCCACACTTCCACAAGCCAGTGAGAAGGTTCAACAAATGGTGGATCAAGACTTGCTTTGTGCTACATGGAGATGTGTTCTGCATCCCATCTCTCTAAATCAGTCCAAATCTTTCACTTAGTAGCTGGACAATGAGTTCCGATGCGACGTCGCTCTCTTGCATTGAATTGTGACAATACTTTTATATGCTGGTAGATGTTAAAGAGGGGAGGCAAGGATCAGCAGTGAGTGATACAAAACACAATTATAAATCACCCAAAGGCATCTCTATCTGCATATCGAACATTATATACGCCAATACCAACATATCTTATGGGCCAATATCACCCAGTAATACCAGCTAACTGAGGCTATATCTATTTCGTTGGACAAGAGAAGCAATTTGAAGAGGTTACTTTGGGCTCTGCAAAATTGTAACGAGCATTTTTTTTTTTTTATTTAACAGTTTTATAGACTAAATGATTTATCGTTTAATCATGAAAATAATCAACAGAGAAAGCAATAACTAGTTGATGCTCTATTTGTGCTTTGTGACTAATACAACTGACCCAGTCTTCATTACACACAAATTCATTACAAACACAATTCAAGCCACATGAAGACTTTTGTATCACCAACACAAACAGTGCAAACGCATAAACGCATGTCTTAGAAGACAGTCTCATAAAGTAAAAAAACACAATTACAAAGCAGCCGTGATGCTGCCCTACAGTCAGTGAACTGGAATAGGTCCAGGCTATGATATACTAAAGGCTACTGTCTATAAATATCACAAACAGAAGAGAGGCAAGCGAGCACCCCTGTCTGAGTCCAATGGCCACCTGATGCCAAGAATAAAAACACGCCTTGCTTCAAGTATCAAATGATTCACATGTAACCCCTTGTACCCCATACTCCAACAACATCTCCCATAAGACACCTGATGGAACACAATGATAAGCCTTTTCCAGATCCACACAACACATGAAGGAAAGAAAAGCAAACTCTTGTGAACCCTTGATCTGCAGGAGGGTAAAAACCAGCTCACTGTGAATTGGTCTAAAGGCTCCAATTCATTCAACAGGCTTCAAAATAAAAATCAAGTGTCTAGCCAGCCGTTTAGTGCCGGCCCTCTTCTTCTCCACCTTTGCGTCCTTTATCCCCTTATCCTTGTCTTTCAGTTTGGCTGATCAGAAGAGACGACTGCCTGTCAGCCTCTTGTCCTTCACCCAGCCTTGGCCACTGCATTCTGCTGGCCTCCGGCTCACCTCAACCAGACAGACCCGAGCACAGCATGGCAGCATCCTGGCACTAAGCGCACACACACAAGGCACACAGAGCTTTAATTCAGACAAACACTTCCTACTTTATGTGTGTGTCTCAAAGGGCAGGAAGCCAGCGCGGTAATAGGATGTTCCTCGCTTGCTTTGTTGAGTCTCAAAGACCTGGGTTAGAGCCAAAATACAGGGCAAACGCAGAGGCGCCAAGCCTCAATAAATATTCCAAGGTTTATTTGAGTGCTTGATGTTTTTTTTTATAGTAATATCGCTATTTGTTAAAGAGACCTATTGATTGAATTTAGTAAATCGACAATAAGAATCTGAGGGACTTAAAAGACAATCGAATGGATAGGAAAGCAGAAAGAAAAACATTTCTGCAACACGAAACTATGTTTATTTTTCAGACTTTCCTCTAACCTTCTACAAGCCTTAAAACATTATTACAAATTGACATAGCTTCGACTTGTAAGAGGTCACAGTCCACAAAGATTGGGAATCACTAGTTTAATCATTCAACAAAAAATTAGGCGCTATTTTGATAAAAGAGCAATCGTTCATTAATATTTCAGGGAAAAGTGCTGAAAATTAGCTGGTTCCAGCTCTGGAAATGTAAAGACAGGATGCTTTCCTTTACCTTAAATACAATCAAGACTTAAATATCTTTGCGTTTTGATATGAAATAAGCAATCTGAAAACTTGATTGGCCTCCAACAATATCATCTGTACTTTTATAGAATAAAAACAGATTAATCAAGAAAAAAAAATAAAGGAATTGTTTGATTGTGAAAATAATAGTTTTAGAAGATTAGAACAGTAACACACTAGCATCATCAATTAATCTGACAGTTTTTTTCATGATTAATTATCTAGTCATAAAAAAGTTACAAAATAAATTGATTTAAAAAAATGCATTTTCCACAGCCCAAAGATACAGAAAACTGCTTATTCTGTCCAGGCAAGAGTGTATGTATGTATGTATGTATGTATGTATGTATGTATGTATGTATGTATGTATGTATGTATGTATATATATATATATATATATATATATATACTTGATGTTTTTGCTTAAACAAAAGAAAAATCAATTATCAAAAAAGTTGGGTTTTGATGAATTGGTCAATTGACTATATGTTGCAGTTCTAATATGCACAGCTATTATCTGTCATCTGATTCAGTGCAGCCACCATAATCATACATGAGCCAACCAATAACCCAAGTGGTTATATTAATGATATTTGGCCAGCAGGACTGGACAGCCAATCATGTTTCATTAGACATCAGGCAGCCAAACACCTGCTCGCGAGTCAGTCATTCGTAAAAACACAACAGCCAATCAGCTGTTTAACATCCTATAGTGCGGACAATAATCCGTAATCTGACATCAGACAGCCAATCAAGTGTAATCTGACATCAGACATCCAACATATTAATCTCATCAGAGGATTATGACGGTCCGTCAACCAGCGTCTCCACTCAGCAGATCATAGCGTGCTTTGCTAGAGCGCTGACAAGAAGACGATGCAGAAGTGAAGGAAACGGGTTAACTAGCGAGTATCATCAGCAAGATACAGCTCTGCACACGTCTTGATACTGAAGGTTTAAGATGAAACAATTAGTCGATTAGTTGTTCAACAGAAAACAATCACTTGTGGCAATTCAACCATTTCCTTTAATGTAAATAATTGATTTTTTGAAAGAAATCTGACTGATTACATCTACACGATTTTCTTTATCATTGATTAATGTTGTTTATTTCACAGGTAATTTAAATGATTGTTTAATCTATAAAATGTCCAAAAATGTAAAGAAAATTCTTAGCCAATTTCCCAAAACCCAGGGTTACATCTTCAAATGGCTTAACATAACACATAGACTCATCATTTACTATTATAAATGACACAAAAAAAAGGGGCAACTCCTCAAATTTTTGAAATTTTTGCTCGGAAAATGACTGAAACTGCAGATGAATTTTCTTTGGATCGACTGATAGATTAATTGACTAACCATTGCAGCTCTAATGTCAATGCAGTTAATTCAAACAGAAGCAACATGTAAGTGTTATCTAAACTTTTTTCCGATAGAGAAGTGACCTGAAAACAAATCCACACCTTCAGAAATAGATTCAAACCAATTTAATCAGCAAAAAAAAATTATTTCTCTTCCAGTTTCAAAACCGTGTTAACTAACCATTGTCTCCATCTGCTTATCTAGGAACACAAACAGACTCAGCTGATATTTTCTATTCATAGGTGGGAAAAAAAGGAAAGAAAAACTGAATGGATAACATGAATTGGTGATCCAAAAAAAACCCCACAGATATCTGAGAAAGAAAAAGAAAAAAAAATCCCATCTGCGTTCACGTGTCCACTATTTCACAATCCTTTTGGAATCATGGACAAGCACACAGTTATTTCTTTGTCTGTGGCAGCGCGGTCATGTTACATTTGAGGGCTGAGCACGCAAAAAATTAGCTTATATTAAACTGCAGATAATAACCACTGAGGTCAGCTGGAGGAGTATCATCTCAGGGAGCTCAAGTACCCCCTCCTCTCTGCGTGCACACACACACACACAAACACAGACACACACACACACACACACACAGGGGATGCTGCTGGTTGCATCTGGTTACAACAGCTTGCCATGATGGCCAACACCCCAAAACCATGCAGGCTGGAGCTCACCACCCTGTCAAATATTCAATAAATTAACCCCATGCTGAAACAAACAATTACACCACATCATAACAACCAATCTGAGACGTGGGGCTGATGCAGAGGGAGACACCCACTCTCATGTCTACTGTACTTGACAAAAAGCAGCAGCAGCTCATGTTTGAGCGAGTTAAGGAATAAAATCCAGTGTGACTGGTTTGTGTTAAGCGAATCGTTGAATTATAACAGCTAAAGAAAACGACAGGAGGTGTAGGCTTTTATTTCGTCTTCAATTCCCATTGACTTCACATGGAAGTTAAGACAAAAGACTGGACAACCGGCAACAAAGAGGCACCCAAAGCCAATCAGAGAGTGAACCAAACGACTGTGAAGTTGAGCTTCATTTTAAGCAGATGGAGCCGGATGGTGGTCTCACACCGTCTCTCCACCCTGCTACCCGGGCTCCCTGCCTGCTTGTCTTTGAAACAGGGTGTGACACACAAAAAAGCGTCTACATACAACTTCTTAACTTGCCAGTCGAACAAACACGTCCACCCAACAGCACGGGTTTTATTCAAGTTGACGTGTAATGTGGCGGAGAAGGCGGCGCGACCCCCGCCCCGGCTGCCTGCAGTCTTGCCTATTGTTCCGCCGCTGTCACAGCCGTTAAGGTGCACCGCGGATTAGCTTTAGCTTTATTAGCCTCGCCGGCTAACAGTCACAGCCGGCCAGCTAGCGTTAGCCGCTCGCCCTTTTCCACACAAAGCTAAAAGGTAACACGGCACCTTTCTTCCACGAGTCGCTGGGTTGACCGCGTCCAAGCACAAGGCGAAGAGGCCGAGCATTCAGTCAGAAACACACAATGAAGAGTTTAAACATACCCAGAGCTCCGTTCCCCAACTCATTGCGGATTCCCCTGTGTGACTTCTCCCGTATTGGACACAGTTTTCCCCGCTTAGACTCTCCTAAACTGCCGCTGGGACTCCGGTCCTTCTGACTGCCTGTCTGCCGACAAACACACTCCTCCTCCTCCTCCTCCTCCTCCTGCTGCTGCTGCTCCCTATCCGCCTGGATCAACAGGGCCGCCCAAACCAGGGGCCCTGGACCACAGTGGCCCCAAAAATATTGTTCAGTTTGTTATATGAATTAGACATTTTTCTAATGATTTCTTTTTCATTTAATCACTGCTTATAGGCCTGTTTTGTGTTGTATTGTCCTAATATTTGTACCTTCATGAGTAGGAAAAGTTGTTTTTAAGATAGATAAGACTTTATTGAACCCTCACCAGGAAATTCAGCTGTTATAGCAGCTTACAGATTGAGTGAAAGGTAAGCAAACTGAAACATGATAAAAGCAAAACGAAGACATATACATATTCACTTTAGTGAAACTTTCTTGCCTATAAAGCCTTACATTGAATTGAATAGTGGTCATCCATGTGATAAAGAAATGATCTGAAACCACATTCAGACCTTCAGAAACAGGATCAATAATATTTATTCAGTAAAAAAAATTAAATGTAATCTTCCAGTTTTAAACCCATGTTAACTAGCCAGTCTCTCCATCTGTCTCTCCAGGAAACTGACAAACTGACTCTGTTGATTTTGCTCTATTAATGGGAGGCAAAGAAGGGAATAAAACCCTGACTGGATAATACCTATGGCAGATCCAATATCCTCCTCCTGCCTGCTATCCAAACCAGGGGCCCTGGACCACAGCGCCCCAGAAATAGTGTTACTGTAAGTCAGTTTGTTGCATGAATTAGACATTTTTGTATTTTTTTTTTTAGTTATTATTATCCATTGCTTATATGACTGTTTTTTATTTATCATCTTAATATTTGTACCTTCATGCTTTGAAAAAATAATAGACCCTTAAAATCACCATGAGATGTCATACCTGTGCACGTGATATTCAACAGATCAGATTTTAAAAATGGATCAACTGAATTCCATTCAGACAGTTAATTATATTTTAGGACTGTGTGCACCTTGAAAGCTGGTTTACGATCAACCAATAAACACAGAGTATTACAGTTTCAGAGGAAGACAGCATGAAGGACTCAGAGAGGAGGAGGAAAGGCCTTTTGAAACTACTTAACTTAACAGAGCTTTGGAATATTAAATCATCCATCTAAGCCTTTCTTACCTTCAGGTATGTATAAATGACAGTTATGAACTTTTTAAGGGACTCACTGGAACTTCTGTGTTGTGGTGGATGCCAGTTGTTAATGTTCGTGGACTCCGTTTCCAAACTAACTTTAGGTGATGTTGCTCTCTGGTAGGTGGCGGTAGATGGGGATGGTAGCATCTTTAACTGTTATACTGTATACTGTTTTAATGTTTTTATAATCACAGGCCCATAACACTTACAGTTTGTGCCACTTGACAAGTCATGAAACAAACCCCTACAAACAGAAAAATAAACAAATATGATCCATAAAGATCATGGAAGGAACAGATGTTAGATTAAATGGTCTAAATGTACTGTCATAGGAGACTTCATACTGTCAAAGTTGGTCATCTTATTACTCTAATGAAGTTATAATAGGGGGCTTGTTTTTCAATCTCATATGACATTATTACAATATTTATAACAGATGATCTGAAACACTGGACTGTGCTCTGTGCCTCATCAGGAACCATAGTGAGAAAGCTTCCTCTTAATTTAAATCAGCAGCAACTAAGGAACGTTTTCAAGTATCTCCTGATATGAATAAAGCACAACAACTGAAACTGACACTAAAGGAATGTTTTTGGTCTTTTTAAATTAAAATCAGCTTTATTTCAGCTATAAAGTGTATCTCTTTGTGAGGCTCAAGAGACTCTATGGGTCGTATGATTGCCATAGGAATCAACCTGCAGTGAATTATTTCCGTTAATTCGCACTGGGTCATGGGCCGTTTTTTTGTTTTGGTTTTTTTATATTGCAAATACTTTAAATTGTTGCTGAGATGATGACAGATCTTTGAACAGACACCCATCTCATTAATTGGTGAATGACCAGTTCCCTCTAGTGGCCAATGCGTATCATTACAGATGTAGTCACATATGAATAGATGGATTTGGCTTTGTGAATGGTTTGAAGTTGAAAATGAGTTTAGGAGTGTCATAGTCTGAGGAATGAAGCTGCTCTGTAGTCTGGTGGTAAGGCAGCAGATGCTTCTGAATCTGTAGTGGTAGTGGGGTAAAAGGCTGTGGCTGAGGTAGGTGTTGTCTTTTAGTGTCCTTTGGGCTCTGTACAGACATCTCACCTCACTGATGTGCCTGATGCTCTGTAGACGGTGCCAGTGATGTTTTGAATTCAGCCTTCCTCAGTTTCTCTACGAAGTACAACCTTTTTCTGTATTTTTTTAACCAGGGTGATTAAAAAGATGACAAAGATAGGCTCTCAGTGATGGTAACTCCAAGGAGCCTATAGCTGTTCCACCTGCTCCACCTCAGCTCCACTGATGTAGACAGGGGTGTGTCTTTGCCTCATTTCTTCTAAAATCAACAATCAGCTCCTTTTTCTTGCTGATGTTGAGCAATAGATCGTTCTCTGTGCACCACTTGTTCATTTCATTGTTCATTTGCTCCCCTTATGAACTTTCATTGTTGTTTGTAATGTGGCTGATGTGATCCGTTTCTACAAACTCCCTTTTGGGAAAAAATCTGTTAGCTGGGGAGGCGATTCGAAGTTTAACTCAAGACCAGACCTATTCAAGTGGTGGCCCGTGGGCCTTCAGAACACTCATTCTGGCCCTTTGAACATTTTCTTAGTCAGCAAATAAGCCCATTAATTAGTTATGTCTGTTGCTAAGCAAAAAAACAAACAAAAGACCCTCTAATTTCAGTTTTAACCCACACTGTTTAAGTGGGGGGGAATTTACGAGAATCAAACTGGCAACCTACTTCTAAGAATAAAGCGATGTACTGTTTTTTCCACCTGTACTTGTGCACAAATGCAGTGTTTCTTTTTCAATTGTTAACAAAAAATACAAAGAAATAAAAAGAGCAATGTTTTAAGACATTGAAATCACAAGCTTCATAAAACAAATGTTGGCGAGGGAAACTAACAGTTGATTCTCAGAAGAAGTTTGGAGAGAGTATTGTGAATTCCAGTGGAGGATATCAAGCTCAACTACATGGAGAGTGTTTGGCTGGAAGAGTCTTTGTGGACACCTGCTCAGAAATCTCATCACTCAGGCAGTTCCAGTTGCCAGAGGAATTTTGGCTCCCAGGCAGCCAACCACTACCACTTGTTTTGGGCCTGTCCAAAACTTCATGCTTTTTGGCACAAGTTTTACACAGAATTAGTGACTGTATTTGGGACGAAAACTATATTTAAGTGGGATGAACTCCTCTTTAGACTTCTGCATTCGACATCTATAAATATTAAAACAGAAACACTTATTAAATATTGCTGCTAGAAAAAGCAATTACAAAGAAATAGCTCCAGTCAGATGCCGCATCTATACAGAACTGTTGAGATAATATTCATGAAATCTTTGTAATGGAAAGAATGAGTCTTTTTCAATGAGGCTCCAGGAAAATACATTTGAAGAAATTTGAAAAAGTGGTGAATGTATATTTCTCCTGAAACGACCTTGTTTTGTTTATCCAGCTCTGGTCCCGGTCTGACACCAGAACATGAACTGCAGTGACTCTGTTCTACGATGGAGGGCAGCAGCACTCTTCGTAGCGTGTAGACCGCCGGAATTGTGTTCGAAGAAGAAGAGTTCTCCATCCCGCTCCACTACGAGCTGTTAAAGAGCTGTTCTGGGGTTATTGTGAGCCGGTAAAGTTGTATAATTAGCTGTATTGCAGCACACACACACACAGACATGTACCGCTGCATGGCCAGGTAAGATACTTTACACCTTTCTATACGTTTATTACTCGCATGACACTTTTCACGTCTTCACGACCTTTGACACATATTTCTGTTGGCTTATACTGCTTGCGGCTAACGTTAGCTAACGATTTATACACCAGTCAAAGTCTGCCCAGACAACACAACTAGATATTTGACGTAAATGTTTACTTACTTTAATGTGTTTAAATAGACGAATTATGGGCAAAAAATGTGTCCGTACGTAGTTGTTGTTGACTGAGGCTGTGTTCATATATGTACACAAATGTGTTACCTGACTAGCTAAGTTCAAACTTTGAGTCGCCAGTGATGCAGCCTTAATGTGAAAGAGCAGCTCAGGTGAGTATGCAGGTGAAAGTGACCTCTAAGGGACGAGAGATGAACAGTTATGGTCGAACTTCAAGGCACTGCCATGAATCCCTGAGATGGATCATTCCAGGTCAACTCACCCAGAACTCAGAAGTTTTCCCAGTTCATGTCATGAATCCGCCCCCCAAAACATTAAAGCTTCCATCAGACCTGCAGCTAAATGTCATTCTTTATATGTGTGTTTTAAGCCTCCCCACCTGCCTATTTTTCTCTGGATAGGGTTGATTTGTTTTTAAACAAACATCCAAGAAACACTAAGGATAATGTACAACATGTATTCATGTTAATCAGGGCAGTCCAAGATAGTTAACAAGGGCCAAAGCGTGCCCATCATAAGGTCCAGTTTGGCCCATCAGATGTTTGTAACAAATTCAAATTAAAACTGTGTCCCTGTTGTCCTCAGATAAAAAATGTTCACATCTGAAATATGGGATTCTTTCATCTGAGGACCATTAAATTCACATAGATGGTTCCATGGAGAACAAGTGTGGTAATGAGTTGGTTAAAAAGGTGTAACAGAGAATTAAGTCATAATTTATTACTTGTGCTTCATGAACAGTCAAACCCGACTGGGTCAGATTTGACCTGGCAAGACAAAAGTTGCATGGTTGACAGGGGAACAACAGGAAGGTTAAAATTAGCACGTATAGGAAGTCGGTCAATCAGGGAGGTTGGGACACCAGGACCATTTTGTATCTTTACATTACAATACAATGCAATATAATACAGTATGTATTCACATTTGGCTTGTGGCCACCTATACCGTTTCAGTTTTTGACCTCCACGGGAAAAAGATAAATAACAATATATCATTTTTACCACAACAAAGTCAGATCTCCACTAGTCTTCGCTTTCTTGCAATTAGATGTTGATCCTGTGTAGTATTAATACAGTTAGATCACATCCAGAGGTTGTTTGGTCTGCATAAAAAATTGTGCCACAGATCTAGCTAAATATACTGTAACTTCAGAGCTGAACACCCAACCTTTCAACATATACTTATTGCAGATTTTTTTTATGTTAGAGTGTTGGTTTGTTGTGACTAGATGATGCCATCTTTTTCCCTGTGTCTGGACAAAATACTAATCTTAGTTCCTTTGCTCATTTGTTTTATTCCACAGTTTCAATCTTCTCTGTACTTATTTCAGTTTCCAATTTCTCTCTCTGTCCATAAAAGGACTGTCTGTAGCGGAGGAAGAGTGCCTCCTGCCTTCGTACCTCCATCATGGACGTTGAGAAACACAACAGAGGAGAGACATCACAGGTGAGTACATCGCTTGGACTCCTGTGAGTCACTGGACTATACTCAATAATTAAATTATGTTAAATAGTTACAGCTGAGGGCCTTTGAAGACGTTATAACTTTAAAATCCTTAGCATAGTCTTGTACCTCACAGCTTGTTAGCACACTGACAATTATGTAGTTTACAATCACTCGTGTGATTTTTATATGCCGTTAAATCAATGAATTTGTCAGCACTGATACACTGATAAAAATCAATGCAAGGTGGATGAACACCTATTTGTTCTCCAGGAACGGTTTAACAAAATAAAAGCAGCTACATTTGTCATGTTAGGTAATAATTTTGATTTCATCTAAAATTTGGTGAATGCAAAGTTATGTGAGTGTGATATGTAGTGTAAGAATGTGACATTTTTACTTTACAAAGTCTGCATACTTTTTTTTTACAAGAGCTGATGATGTACTGTAATCATGTTGGGAATGTTCGCTCATCATGTTCTCATCAATTGATTGTTTCACCCCCTGGAGGCTGGCTAGTGTGGATCATGAACCCTGGCCCTCCTTCATTGTTGTGCTATGTTTGGTTCAATTATTTAGAACTTACCTGATGCCATGCAAAGTGGGTTTGATGTAATTATTGTATATAGTGGCCCCTACCCAACACACAACTTTGCAGACTCCAAATGATGTCACCAGCGCAAGATGGCAGCATCCACGGGAAGAAGATTAGACGTGCAGTCAATCTTTATATACAGTCAATGGTTTTACAGTGTTTTAAAATCTTTGTTAAAATCATATTCGGGTTTGTAAACAGGCCATAAACATGCTCTTTACTTGTACGTTTTATTCCACAGTTCACTATTGATAATCAGATTTAACACTGTTCATGTTCTGTATGAATCTTATGTCGCAGGCTGGCTGAGCAGCATTGGCATTGTCCTGTCCGCTGTATGAGCTCTGCAGCCAGGAAGAGGAGAGCTCTGCGCAGTGCCTTCCCGGTGCTGGAGCAGCCCCTCCAGCCCATCCACCAACACGTGTATGAAGCTAACCTCCGAAACAGCAATGCCTGCCATAAGAAGTAGGTTCTGCTCAGGTCAGTTATTGAAATATTTTTTTTTAATGCTTGCCATTCATGAATTCTTTCACTCTGTAAGGTATGTGGAGTTGAGTGAGAAGGTAAGGATAGGTGGAGGGGAGAATGCCATCACCAGACACACTCAGAGAAACAAGAAGTTACTGGTCAGGGATCGGCTGCGCCTCCTGCTGGATGACGAGGACTTCTTGGAGCTGTCACCATTGGCTGGCCTGGGTCTGCCATACGGTGACATCCCTTCAGCTGGCTGCCTGACTGGTCAGAAACCACTAGCTGCAATCCTGTAACTTTGGTACTAACTATAGACTGTATGATCTGACTAATTTGATTATAGTCTTAGATTCTTGTCTTTTATTTCAGTTTAGAAATGTATTTCAAAGCTAATGACAATGTAATTGTGGCCACTGACTTATCCCCCTATGTGCTGTATCTGTGTGTAAATGTATCCATCCAGGCATCGGCAGGATCAATGGCCTGTGGTGTGTGTTTATTGCCAACGATGCCACAGTGAAAGGCGGCACAGCGTATCCAATCACAGTGAAGAAGCAGCTGCGGGCACAAGAAGTAGCAATTCAGAACCGCCTGCCTTGTGTTTACCTGGTCGACTCTGGAGGAGCTTTTCTGCCACTGCAGGTTCAAGCACACACTAGAATGCCATTTTCCACAGCAGGTACTACACTTCAGCATAGGTGGAATTCATAGGTGTTTTTTTTTTTAAATAGAGGGGGCAGTGTCCTTTTCACTTCTCCAGTAGTTGGGAAATGACACTCAGGAGCTTCAGTTTAATCCTGGGAAGCTGCAGCCTTATTCATTGACAAACTGTAACCTACACTGTATATTTTACATTAACTTCTCCACTTGCTTTGACCGTCAGTCTCTACTGCACTACAAAAAAACTAGGACCAAAAAATCCACATTGTAGAAGAGAAAAAAGGGAGCTGTGTTGAGCCATAACCTGTAGCCAAAAAAACGTCTTTCTAACTCCACAGTAAGTTCTTCGGGTGTTTCATCTGAATGTTCACTTTACTTCTCTGTGTGTATTATTATCCAGTCAGAGATCTTTCCTGATAAGAACCAGGGAGGAAGGACATTCTATAATGAAGCCATCATGTCTGCCATGAAGATCCCACAGGTAAAGATATATAGATTAAAACAGGCCTGCGTTAACAGTACAAGATAGAACATTAAAAAGGGGCTGTGAACGAGTTGATTTGTTGTAATTAACATTAACAGTGTCATATCTGACATGATGCCATGCAAAACAGAAACCTGACAAAACACAATGATTAAATACATATATATTTACAGAAACTGTCTGTTACTATGTTTAAGTGTTGTTGTTCTTTGTTGGCCTGTTTTAAAGTTGGGTCTATAACAGACCTCTCTGACAACATCATATTAAATTCGTGTTTAGCCTGTAGAAATCCATGCAGTCTATGTTTTGAGACGTTAGCAGTCAGATTGTGTGTTATTTGAAACTTCCTGTCAATCAAGGTGTCTGTGGTTTGCGGGTCGTGCACTGCGGGCGGAGCTTACATCCCCACTATGGCAGAAGAGGCAGTGATGGTGCACCGGATAGGGACCATATTTCTGGGAGGGCCACCGCTTGTCAAGGCTGCCACGGGAGAGGAAGTGACACCGGAGGACCTGGGAGGAGCCAGGCTTCACGCTGAGTACGTCCATAAATAAAACTTGCTGTGTTCTGTCATCTTCATTTTCTTCTGGGTTTTTAAAATTTACACTCCACTGTGACTAAAGGCAGCGAGGTGGAGGTGGAAGATGATTTTAATATTTTGTTAAATTAATTTGTTTTTTTTATTTTTTCGGGTTGTCCATCAGTCTGGCCGTCCGTCCCATTCTTGTCGGGATGGATGGATGTGCCCCGCGTTTACAAACAGGAATTCTGAGTTTGAGTGATGTTCTGTTGTAGTTCATGCAGAACGTCATATCACCTTGGAAAACAGCATTTTGACTTGTAAACATACATACAAACATACCAAATTAGAATTCTGAATACATACAGATTTATTTAAACATTACAAAAACACCCGTCCTTTAATTTACAATTATTGAAGAAATAAACATGGTCCAGTCCGTCATTTCATCTTGTGATTTCAGGGTGAGTGGCTGTGTGGACCATTTTGCGTGGGAGGAGAAGGAGGCGTATGAATACACTAGAAACATCATATCCACCCTCAACTTCCAACTGCCTGAAGAAGAGGAGGAGGAGGACGATGTGGAGACGAAGAAGAGGAAAGCAGAGGAGGAGCCTCTGCTTAGTTTAGAGGAGCTTCCAGGGCTTGCTCCCAGAAGTTATAACTACAGTCTGGATGTTAAAATGGTTAGTATGCAATAAAACATATAAGTAAAGCTATTTGTTCTGTGGAGTGTTAATTAGTACGAGGAGGTAATATAGTCCCTCTAGTGTAACAGTCAGGGAAAAGAGCACCCACAGCAGTTTAACAATTACGAGCAATCAGCATCAAAAGAAGACAAATCACTACTTGGTAAATCCTGACTTGGCTGGTTTGATGTCACATATAAAAGTCTCAAGGAGTCCGGCATTAATATCATGCTAATAGTTGTTTCTGTCTGTCTGTCTCTGTCTGTCTGTCTGTCTGTCTGTCTGTCTGTCTGTCTGTCTGTCTGTCTGTCTGTCTGTCTGTCTGTCCAGGTAGTCAGCCGGCTGACGGACGGGAGCCGCTTCCAGGAGTTTAAAGCTCGATATGGAACCACGCTCATCACTGGCTTTGCAAAGATACATGGGTAAAATACAAGCCTGATAATGAGACTTCAAAGATGAACTTTCTTCAGAATAGTTTGAATTTGCCTACATAATGAATGAATGCATCTATATGTTAGTACAAAACAATGGCATTAATAGGCCTATGTGAAATAAGAGAGGCTGCTTAACAATCCGTGTGGGAGGGATATAGTGCCAGAGAGCAACTCTCTTTCTTCAGAGCATATGTAGTTGACAGTAGATAAGAAGGGAAGAGTGAGAATAGATTGTCCCCCAGATAATTAATCATGGATGGCATCGTTCTGGCAGATGGATTAAAAGAATAAAGGTCTCCTAACAAATGCTTAAAGGGGTTGCCAAATATACTAGGGCGGCTGTTAGTGTAACCGGGTGGCCTGCTCAAGTAAAATGTATGTGTGGGAAACACCGGCATTGACATGAGCTAACTGAATATAAATTAAAAAGAAAGAAAAGCTGGATTTCTTATTTACAACAATGTTGTCCTTGGGCGCATTCTCATCCGGTCACAGCAGGAAGGCACCTACAACACACAAACTGCTAAAAGTAGCCTGCACTGTCCCTCTGAATCTACCGGTATCAAGCAATCATCTCACATCTCATTCAAAAATACCACAAAAGTTATTTAAGTCAAACTTTCTGCATATTCACTCAAAAGAGTTGAACTGCACATTGATGAAACAAGAGTTGCTTCAGTCATCTCATAACTTATCCATCATCCCTCATACACAAGCTTCAGACAGCAGATGGGACCTCTGACAGTTCTCACTGGTAATGATTTCTAACTGCATCTTCTGATACTTAATGTTGAGAACAAAAACTAGCACCTACACTGAAGATCGTAACTGATTCAATTTCAATAAATGTAGGGACAAATTTTAAGCTCCACAAAGCATATTTGTCATATATTGCACTTTATCATGCCAAGATATTGTATATCACCACACACCTACGTGTGACCACTAGTAGACATTTTTAATAATAATAGACTAAACAGCAGCACTTGGAGCACTTCTGAACCTGAACAATTCCTACCACATTCATAGAGTGTGTATGATTTATGTTATCTACCAGCTTTCATTGTTCCTTTTATTTGGTAATTGTGTGTATTTGTTTTCACAAATTGTTAGCCACCTGATGGGAATAGTAGCCAATAACGGAGAGCTGTCGTACGAGGCCGCGCTGAAAGGCAGCCATTTTGTCCAGTTGTGTGACCAGAGAGACGTCCCCCTACTCTTCCTCCAGAACACATCACCCACAGCAGCCCTGACACTCTCCACAGCACAGGTATCTACACAGTAAAACACACACAGACCTGTTTAAATGCACATTATTCAAAATACATCATATAACTCAAAAAAAGCTCTTCTGCCTTTTCTTGTATTTATGTTTCCTGTAGCATTAATTAAAAAAATGATAAGACAGTTTTGGGAAATCAGAGAGAGAACAGCTGAAGTTGTACCTCCTGAATATAAGAAAATTATGAATGATATAACTGAAGGCAGGGTATAGAAAACTCTCTGTTTGTCTTTCTTCTAGGCAGAGGTGAACAGTAACCGTCTGAAGGCTCAGGGCTCTATGATGTCAGCAATAGCGTGCGCCTCTGTCCCCAAAATCACTGTGGTGATTGGTGGTTGCCATGGTGCTGACAGCTACGCCATGGTGAGAGACTTGGCAAACATTACTGACAGCCTTTGGTACAATGAACTGTATGACATATGTGTGCATTTCCATTTGTTAAAGCTGACTTTGCAAAACCAAGTGTGAAAGACTCAAAATGGAAACCGTACTAGGTTTTATTTTTTTCTTTGTTTGTGGCAGACAATGATACTGCACACTTATCACTACCTGATCTGAGTAGGGCATGCACACCAGTGTGTCTACCATCTTGGACAAACTGCACACAGATTTGCAGTAAGTAGTTTATCAAAATGATAACATTTGGTTATTTTCTAAGATAAGAACGAACCAGAAAGATTTTAAGACCCCTCAAATCAGTGGGAACATTTTGTCTAATAAAAATAAATAAGGTATTCTGTATATTAAAATTTTTCAGAACATAAGAATGATATGCGATGCTGTGACAGACAACACGTACCATCATCTGAAATATTCGTTATTAACAAATATAATTCTAATCATGAACTAACTAAACACATGTAGTTCCGTGTGTGGTTGGTCCAAGTGATGTTGCCTTACCTAGCTGACGATGAAGAGGCTGAAGATGCCACATGTACTCACAAATGCACTACTCAGATCGGGCAGGGATAGCACTTCCTCTGTGCTGTAGTCCATCCATCATTTTTCATCAGAAAAATCTGACCGAATGTGTCATTTTTCAACAGCAATCTAGTCTCTTTCTAGTTTAAGTTGGATGTAAAAAAAATAAAATAAATAAAAACAGCATAATAAAGAAAGTGAGAGAGATTTTATCCATACTCATGCTAGGTTTAGGACGCAAGATTAGTCCCACAATAATTTGAACTTTGTGTCCTGATTGACTCTAGTGTGGACGGGCTTTTGACCCCAACTTCCTGTTCCTGTGGCCAAACGCTAGAGTGTCAATAGTGGCTCCGGGTCACTGCGGCTCTATGCTTCCCTCTGACAGTGAGCAGGAGGAAGAGAAGAACAAGAAGCAGGAGGATGATCTCAACAGGAGGTTAACGAAGGAGAGCTCTGCTTTCTTCTCCACCGGCAGGCTCTGGGACGATGGAGTCATTCTGCCTCAGGACACCAGGAAGGTAAAGTAACAACAGTTTGTCATGTCAGCAGTCATTATCTATTCACCCCCATGCTGATAGAAAGTTAGGGGAAGTTTCAAAGTCCACAGAATATTTCTGAAGCTTAACAGCATTGCAGCTACAACATCCTAAACTGAATTAAAAAGACATTTACACCTTTTGACGTGCAGTCTAGCTTGTGCACCCCTTTCAGATGGGGTGCACACTAAACGCTTTTAGCTCAGCAGCTACAGTGAAGATTTGAGCTTTTTAAAGGGTGTAAATAAAGTTTTCTAAATCGGTATAACCTGCGGTATAACCTTTTTTGACTAAATGTTTGTAATGTGATGACACAAGAGCATTTAATATCCCAAAATTCATAAACTCTACTGACCTCAGTAACAAATTGGCCATGTTTCTGCACCTTGACCAGCAGAGGTTTTGACCTGGACTAAAATCTGTTTCTCTGTTTCTGTCTGCAGGTTCTGAGAGACTGCCTGGACATCATCAAACAGCAGCAGTATCAACTTTCCACAGAGAAACTGAAAACAACACTCCTGCGTGTGTAGAGGCTTCCATTTTTCTTGTCCTCACATTGTCTGGAGACTACATCTGGAAACATCTGTTCCAACTCTGCAATTAAACTGCTGTTTATAATGCAGTATATGGTCGCTGTAGCCCACTGGTCACTTTTACAAGGATTTGCCAAGATTACTCACAGAAAGCTCTGGCCTGTATTCAGTGTAATAGATAGCTGTAGGTGATGGTGAACATGATCATCCTACGATTGAAAAGGAGAAAATCTTTTTACTTTTACAATAATAATGATTTTAATTGTTTGAAATATTGAATACAGATTTTGAAGGAGTTACGACTTCATTGCCGTCCTATTTTCTCACATTTGGTGACTGATGGTTCAAAGTTTGTTCAAGGGTGCATAGTTTGCAAAAATAGACTTCTTTCCTTGTTTTAAGTGCGGACCCAGAGTAATGCATTTGCTCTCAGTTAGCTTGACTGAGTGTTGCACTGTCAGCACTGTGCATCAGGGATATGCATTTTCTTTACAACAGGGCTACCTGCTTAAAGTCCTGTCTTTAGTCAGTAACAGAAGGGCTGTACACATTCTTCCTCCTTGAGTTGCCATTAATCAGTTATTGAAAAGTTTTATTATGAAGCAGCAAAATCAGCAATTTTGGGACTTTATGAGCAGTTGCAACATGACAACAAATAGGTAAATTTTTAATGTAATGTAATATGAGTGTTTTTATCTCAAGAAACAATAGCTACCTCCATTCACACTCATCTGCTTTCTATCTGATGATAGCTTTTGTAATACTATAACACTGTACGATGACGCCTTTACAAACATATGATGGACTTGATGAAGTCTAGTTCTATAAAACATAAGGGTCTCTGATCTTGCACTCACAGGAATGTAATTACTTTTGGAATACAAAGCTTATGTTGGCTTAATGAAACCTGACACTCCAGAGAGAGTTCTGGTTAATCCTGAAAACGTGCCTCATCATCAGGTTTTGACATCGCGCCTCAGGTACATAAAGGTTTCTACGCCTTGACCAGCACCCAGGGCCACAATTCAAGAAGACGAAGAGAAAGATTGTTATTAATACACTGCTGGAAGATTTCTTTTGATGGCAGATTACATGTGCTGTAGAAGAGTGTTTTCTCAATGAGGGTATGACATCCTGCAGCCCAGTGGTGTGTTTTAGCCTTCAAGCTTGACTGAGTAGTTTGTTTGTTTTTTTGTTTTACCATGTAGTGGAATGTTTTAATAATTACTTCAGTTGTCATCAAGAAATACATTTCAACTCATGATTTTCTGTAATTATAAATGTAAATGAACCATTGTAATGTATTTTTTGTATAAAATGATTTTAAAAAATTGTAAATAAATGTTTAAATTCAAAACTAATGTGTTGTTTTTGATCACTTTGTGGATGATTGGCGCTATTTTTATATAATTTTCTCTTAAATCACAGTGGTAAAATGAAAGTGCTGTTTGGTTGAAGCTAGCATCCTATTGTTAAAGGTGCACTGCGTAGTTTTAAGGAAGACATTTTTATCAGAAGAGAAAGAAATTAATTGATTATTTGTTTTGGCAGAAAAAACAAACTCAGTTTTCATGACTGAAAAAACAAACTGATCTTAAAGGACAACACAATTTCATACCTTTTTACTTTGTTTATATGTGGCGGACCCTGCCACATTTCTAGCTTCAAACAATGTTCTGGGGCCTTATTTTTCTCAGAGATCAGCTTGTTTATTCAGTTATGAAAAATATTAATATTTCTGACTTTCTATTATTACCTCATTAATATTGTCAGTATTAAAATTCTGACTTGAAATGTAATCTCCAAAATGTACAACTTACAGTGCCCCTTTAAATTCATTACATGGAAAAATTGAAATTGTATGATAGCTAAACAATAAATGTAGCATGTTAAATAATAGTAATCAAAAACACCCAGCGAGAAAAATAATGTGTATAGGTTTAAACTTAAAGATGCAGTAATTTTTGCCACTAGGGGGCAGCAGTTGAACCCAACATTAAAAACCTTAGGAACCGTTTATAGAAGATAATGAGCATTATGACTGCACATGAGCTAATTTAATGTTTGTCTTATTTTTGCACATGACAGAGCTTTCTTGGCGTTTATTTATCTTGACAGAAGTCAGCACTGTTCATGTTCCCCTGTCAGACACAGCCAACAGTCAGGAAATGGAAGATTACAATTTTCTCTCTTAAAGCAGCTCGTGGGAGTATTTATGTGTCGCGGTTGTTTTACAGTAATGTCAATGTAACACTGTAACAGGTAATAATCACACAATGTCAAATGATCACTGTTATGTAACTGATTTATTTGTATAAAAGAAGAATAAAATAGATTTTTAATAGTGGATTTAACCTAGTAAATACCTTTGAAAATAAAATGTCTTTTGCAAAAATACTGTTTTTATTTTATTGTCTTTGGCTAACTATGACGATTTCACAAATGCACAGGTGCTATTTTAATAATGAAACCAAACACTTTCAATGCAGTGAAAGTTTTAACAAAAGCAGAATAAACTGTGTGAAGTAAACTCATGCAACAGGTCATTTCTCTGTAAACATCTCATGTTTTTTCTCCACCGGCTATAAGATACTGGTCAGTTCTGTCCAACTGAAATGGAAAAACACTTTAGTCACATTGTGCATCTATTTAACAATACATTTAAAAAAAACAATTCTTTGCATTTCTTATATCAAATTCCAGTCATGTGTTCTCCCTGTAAAACAAAATGTCACGTCTCTTTCCTACAACTAGAAGACTACCACACAATTTGCAAACTAAGTCTAGTTGTCTTGCGGGACAGTGAGTGTGTTGTATCTCCTGATGTGTCAGCGCAGGGTCATGGTTTGTACATGCCGTGGAGGGTCACGGGGATGATGGTGTCGACCTCTGCCCGGGCCAGCTCCGTCAGTTTCATGGCATCCAGCACCAGCAGGAAGCTTGGTCTCTCTGCACCCGGCTTCACCACGATACTCAGCAGCACACCTGCAACAGCCACACAGACGGGTCAATGTGACATGACGATGATGAAGCCGTGTGGAGGAAGTACTCAGATCCTGAAGCAAAAGTACTGATGTCGATATCAGTCCTGCATTGAACAAATATTAGGGATTGACTGTTTTCTTCAGGGCTGGAACTGAAACAGTGATCAGTTAGTAATCAGTCATCAGTATCAATTAGTAATAAAGGAGGCCGATACACAATATGTGGAACCAAAATACATTTTTTGGTGAATTTAAAATCTTAGTCTCAGGTTTTCTCAGGAGCATTTTTGGTACTTACATTTTTGAGATTATCTCACTTGTGCACGTCTATAAGAATATTTTTTATATATTTATAATAAAGGAAAAAAGCTTTTTGGTTATCTTAAAACAAGTCCCCATCTACTTCAGTTGTTTGGGAGAACGCTGCCTGTACAGTTTGTTAGGCTGTGAAGCTCCAGAAATGTTTTGTTGACTACTAAACTTCACCCAACTTTCCGTTGGTATGGGGGTGAGTATGTAATGACTACTACTTTTTGGGCAAACTGCTCCCTTAAAGATAGTCCTTGGTTAATAAACAAGAATCTACTGTAATTCTTATGTTTCGTAAAGATGTAAACTTGTCCGGTGTGTCCGACAGCTGCCTCAGGCTCAGCTCGGGGGTCAGAAGTCAGATGATAAGATCACACTGTGCTCTATATTACACTTATAGTTTTGTGTGCTTGAGTGCAGTTATGTGTGTGTCCCACCATCGTCCTCCGCTGTAGCTCCAGGTGTTGGGACGAACAGTGGCTCTGATGGGTAGCACTCTTCCTCCTGCCACACCCAGGTCTGTTTGGTCTGCACGTTCAGCTTGACAATCTAAAGCAAGTCGACGTGAAGGCAGTCGGTCAGACAGTCCTCATTATCATAAACATCAGTGTCACCAAAGACCATCTGGATTTCTTTCGTCCGGGGAGATAAAAGCGCCCATACCTTGTCAGGGATGAAGTGGTTGAGTCCGAGGCCGTAGGCAAAGGAATACTTCTTTCCACGACACAGAGAGTAGTTAATCTGTGGAAACTCAAAGGCTGAGAGAGATAGGGTTAGGGTTACCTAATACCTATGTATTATGTACTTTGACTCCATTTTGTAGGTGAAAACTGTGCTTTTTATTTGAAAACTTTAGTCACAAATTAAAAAAATATGAGCAACGAGTACATTGTGATGTAATATTATAATCTTTAAATAACAGATAGGCATGGTCATTGTTAAACACACCTCCAAGCAGCATATTAAGCAAGAGGAACATAAAAAACAAACAAATAAATAAATAGTATAGAAAGTAAAGAAAACCTTATAATACAGATTCAAAGTAAATTCACTTTGAAGGGAGTTTAATTAATACATGACTCAATTAATTAAGAAAGCATCAAGGCACTTCTTGTTGGAGAAAGAAGTGAACATATAATACATAACTTCTGTCAGTAGGGGGCTCTATCAAAACAAAACAGAAGAGTGTGCTGGGTGTTGAGTGGTCAGGGCGGCGGGCGAGAGACGAGTGCAGAGCCAGACCTTCTCCAAGAATAACCACCTGGAGTCATGTTGCATTTTTGCTTCGATCCAGAGCCGTTTTAGGACGGGAAGAGAGCTCAGAGATTTTTTGTAATTTTTTGGACTTCATAGATTTATCTACACTCCTGTTTACCAACCTGACCTCCATTGCTGACTGGAGCTAGAGGGGAAATGTGCTTTACTTGATTAATAACTGAGGGACAAGAGGGGAAAGAACCAGAGTCTCTGGTGAGTGCTGAGCACACTGAGAGGCTGACCTGAATTCAAACACACACACAGCCTTGGCGCGTGCTGTTACTTGACATCTTGGGCTAGTGTACCGTAAAGTCATCTGACTGTTTGGGGCGAATAAACACAAAGGATCCCACAAATTATTAAACAACCACCACTGCTGATGAAAATCTATGTGACGTGACTCAGGCTAAAATGAGGACGGATCATGTACCGTAATTAAGTTTTATGTTTGGTTTCAAGTTTGGTAACATTCACAGGCGTTCTTTGTCACTCTCTGCCTCTCTCCCTTCAGGCCTTGTTGTTTTTACATATCATATCTTTAAATGTATACGTACATTTTATTCTGCTTCGAGCATATATTTTTTATATTGTATTGTTACCATATGAATAATTTAATAATTTTGCATGGCATTAAAGTGGCCTTTACAACTTAAAATACACAAGAGACGAATTTGTGCACTTTCTGCACATAGAATGGTGAAAATGGAGAACTTTATGAGATAACATGCGGTAATTTTGGATGTGTGTGTGTGTGTGTGTGTGTGTGTGTGTGTGTGTGTGTGTGTGTGTGTGTGTTACCCTGTCTGGGTGCAGAAAAGAGGACTTCAGGTTCCAGCCAAATGGTGCCATCAGCGTGAAGAACAGCAGTTGCTGTAGTGTAGGACAGAGACACCAGATTCTTTCCCTGATCCTCCTGGAAACACACAAAAGCACCGACATGGATAAATACACAAGCCCTGTCTACAGGGGTGTGTTCGTGGGGTTTGTGTGCGTTAGGACTCACCCTGTACAGATCAAGTGGCAGGACGTATCGTCTGACCTCGGGCTGAGGAGCTCTCATCGCTGCTTTCTTCAATTCGTCCCACTCCTCCCTCATGTTGGCGAGGTACAGGTAGTTATACACAAAGTCATGCCTGCAGAGAAAGAAAGAGCAACGTCAGGATGAAGCAATTATACTTATCATACGACACACAGGCTCACACTCACCCTTTCCAAGTGCAGAGGTCGACAACGATGAAGCCTTCATCCTCATAGGTGTTGATGTGGTGAAAGACGTTGAAAGCTGACGTTCTGAACTTGTGGCTGCTCAGATAACCTCCTGAGTCCCTAGTGGCCAGGTGGAACCATGTCTACGACACATACACACAAGACTATATGAACAGAAATGTACAGACACTCCCATGTAATCAAACACATACTTTCTAAATCAGGGGGGTTCAAAGGGGGGCAATAATATCAATTTAAAAGATGCTATATGTAGCCTACAGATGGACACAGACATGTAAAAAGATCCTTCTTTTATAGGAACAAGACACCCACACACAACAGCTGCATTCTTTGTAGTCATGTTGTGTCTCTTTGTGGCTGTTTGATGTCTCTTTGTAGTCATGCTGCATCTCTTTGTGGCTGTTAGATGTCTCTTTGTAGTCATGCTGCATCTCTTTGTGGCTGTTTGATGTCTCTTTGTAGTCATGCTGTGTCTCTTTGTGGCTGTTTGATGTCTCTTTGTAGTCATATTGTATCTCGTTGTGGCTGTTTGATGTCTCTGTAGTCATGCTGCATCTCTTTGTGGCTGTTTGATGTCTCTTTGTAGTCATGCTGTGTCTCTTTGTGGCTGTTTGATGTCTCTTTGTAGTCATGCTGTGTCTCTTTGTGGCTGTCTAATGTCTCTTTGTAGTCGTATTGCATCCTCTTTGAGATTGTTTTGTGTCTATTTGTGTCTTTTTGCGTGTCCGCATGGCCATTTTGCATCTCTTCGCAGTCATTTTGTGTCAATTTGTGGCTGAAATATGTCTGTTTGGCCATTCTATGTCTCTTTGAGCCCATTTTTTGTTTCTGTGTGGTCTTTGAGCTTCTCTTTGTGGTAATTTTGTGTCTCTCTCTATTTGTTTAGTCTCTTTGTGGTCATTATGTCTTGTTTTGTTTATTTTTCATGTCTCTTTTTGGTTGTTTTTTATCTCTGTGGTTGTGTTTGATTTTCAAATAATTATCCAGAGGTTCACATCCAGAGGCCCTGATGTCTGTAAACCATCTATGATACTAACAAGTCATCTACCTAGCACCCTCTGACTTTGTAAGGGAGGTCACAGGATGGACCCCCTGTTGCCACCCATCCCCGCCCCTGGCCTACCCCCATAGTCTCATTGGATTCAAAGCAGTCCATGTATGTGGCTCCTCTGATGCTCCAACCCGACAGGAACTTCAGCAGATTGATCTTCACCGGCTGCTCCACAAACACAAAATAATTATCGGTCATACCGAAACTGTAGACAGACAGACAGAGACACAAACAGACACAGGTACATTAGCAGCTTTTCACAAACAGTGAGATTTGGAAAACTTCATCAAACAACTACAGATGCAAAGCATACATTTTGCTGAATTCATTGTATTCTGTATTCATTGTGAGAAATTGAAGAACTAACTGGGTACCTGTGGACGTAGGAGGGTTTTAACCTCTCACTGCTGGGGAACTGAACTACAACCTGCGATTTCTCGAGGGGATCTGACTTGTCTGGAAACACACAGAGACAGTGTGGGAGTGAAAGCATTAACATCCAAACAGAGAGTGCAGTGTGATATTAGTGGTGTCTTATCATCCATGCGGCATCAATGCAAAACAACAACAATATCTGTCTGTCCTCCTGTCTTGATCTTTTTGTCTTTGTTTTAGTCTATTCACCTATTAATTGTTTTTCTTAAATGTTCTCTCTGGTTCTCTCTATTCTCAGTTCTTTCTTTCTTTCTTTCTTTCTTTCTTTCTTTTTATTGTTATGTCTTTTGTTCTCTATTTTAGCTTATTATCTCTATTTTTTGTCTCTCATTTTACTTAAAATATCTGTGTTTCTTTATTTTTCCTCTCCTTATCCTCTTCCTTTGGTTTCATCCAAAACTCTCCCTCCTGTGTCATCATATCTCGTTATCCTCCATATATCTTTCACACTAACTCAAGATGTGCTTTTGAATAGGCGATGACTGTACGGAAGTCCAAGAAAATATGAGTGTGTCCAAGCCTGATCAGTGTTAAAATAAACACAAATAAACTCAGTTCCTTCAGTTTGGAACTTCCAAGATACCAGCAGAAAAAAACACTCTCAATGTTCATCACTTAATAATAAACAAATCGACGAAAGTCCAGAAATAAATTTAGAACAAAACTAACCTTTCTGAGCAGGTGGGATCTTGACGATATTATAAGCCAGACTCATGTTTTTGCCAAAGCAGTTGCCGATGTTATAGACTGTACCATCTGTGTCAGTATGGGGGTGGGCAGTCACCCCATTCACTGAGAGGTACTTACACAGGTCCACCTGATATGAAGATATGCATAGAACACAGAGAATCAAGACAAGATAGATGCATCTATCGTGAAGTGTAGAAAGCACCTATAAGAAAACATCATTTTTAATTATATAGGAAATTCCCAGAAAAACATGAATACGTAATTCCTGTAAATCAAACCATGGTGGAGATGATAGGAACCAAGATCAAACATACTTCCTGTTGTCACAAAGAAAAAACGTCTCCCAACAGAAAAGGAAATGATATAGAGGCTGATCATAGTTGACAGCTGTAAGTACAGGTGTGAACACCCCCAAGACGCACTGAGGACACATTTCAGATCTGATCATTCTGGTCACATTCTGAGGCGTTCTGGGCTGATGATTTCCATGTGGTTCACTGTAATGTAGATTGTAGATGTCTTGGCTCTCTTGACCTGCCAATGGTAGCAGCAGATATTTCTGAACAACTAGTAAAAGCAATATCTCCAGACTCCCTTAACAACTTGTGTGATTTTAAGAGTTCTTGAATTGGGAGAAGCTTAACAATCTTTACACAACTTTGCTACAGCAATTTCTATATCATCTTTGTCTTTCTGTAAGTTCAGCATTAATGCAATAAATTAACTCATTTGTTTTCTTGTAAAATGTGTCATTTTGTTTCAGCATCAATGTACCAGTTTCACTTCTTCCTTGTCAAAGGTGTGTCCAACCTGTCAACATTTAGCAGCTGTTTCAACACACTCTTTCAACTGATTTAATCATTTACACAAAATTCATGAAAGGAGACAACAGTTCGAGTACAGTAAACAGTATCCAACATAGGCGACTTCCTTGAAACTTATGGAGAAAGTAACCAGACTCCCTTAAAAAAAAAAAGAAAACTCAATTTTGAGACTTTGTGCATTAGGAGAAGTTTATACACTTTCTGAAATGCTGCCTACACCATATTCTATTTGGACCTAATTATTCATTCGGCATAATTTATACTTGAAGACAGTTCTTTCTTTGTATAATAAAAAAGTATCAGTTTGTTTAGTGATGTACGTGTTTATTTGGGTGGGCAAATGAGATCTGATCACAAGAAGTCATTCGAGACGTATGTGGAGACGCATTTAATGCCAGGTGTGAACTGACGGGCTTAAAGCTGCCCACTTGTGATCAGATCACTCCGGACGGATGTTAATACCGAGTGTGAACAGCCTCATTCTGAAGTTAAAATGTTTCATGTAACGCCTTCAAAGTATCCTGAACAGAATAACAGCATAAAGACACTTCAGACTATTTAGTTGAAATGCATTCATCGTCACATCCAAAGAGTTGGCCTGACGTGAACCAGTCAGCTCTCACCTTCTTCAAAGTCTCCAGTGAATCAGGATCAACCTTAGTGATGTAATTGGTCTCTGTGACAGCGTAGAAGTCTTCGCCGATTGGATAGATGTTCACTATGCAGTTATCAGTCACCTCAATCCCTCTGAAGTAGGTAAAGAACCTACACAGAAACAACGGAAACTGAAACTGACTCATATAGAACCCAACGTCTTTTATATGGTTTAATATGAGTGATAATAGTATTATCGTTATATTAATGCTGTAGGACAGTGGATGATGTTATAGGTAGCATCATCATTAAACAGACACACATTGGGATTAACTCAACCTTTCTATTTCAGTGCAGTTTAGTTTAGGGCTGCGACAGTTATTTTCATTGTGGATTAATCTGCCAGGTGTTTTATTCATAAATGGATATATTTTTGGTCCATTAAACATTAGAAAAAGGAATCCACAACATAAATGACCAGAGATCAAGCTGAGAATTTAAAAAAGCTCGTAGCTTCAAACTTATTCAGTTTAATATCTCGGGAAACTAAGACAACAAGCAAATATTTAAGACAATTTTTGGTATTTCTGCTAAAAAAAGATATTTAAAAAAAATAGCTTCACGGCCCTATTTGTCAGAAAAGTTGATTATTGAGTCTCATTCCCAACTCGTCAAATATTGGCACTTTGCGGTGCCAGCCGTCCCGAACTAGCATCAGCATCTGATGAGGACGAGGAGGAGACACATAAATCATCTTTTCTTACAAAAATCAGCCACTGGTAGAATTTCTCCTGGTCTCTACTTCTCTGGCATTTCTCTTCAGGCAGGTAGCCGGTCGTTTTCAGGTATGGACAACTTCTAAGTGTAACCTTGATTTTTAACCTTTCCCCCCCTGATAGGACTTTGATTGTGAAAGGTGGGGGGTTGTGAGGCTGTTTATTTCCACAATGACAGATTGTGTTTTTTGGCTGGACAAGAAATACTTCAAACACACAACTCCAAGGGCTAAAATGAAATGCTTGTGTTTCCCAAAATGTCATAAACTATATTAGTTTAACACACGACTAAATACCTGACCAATCAAACCTAAGCTGTGAACTTCAGTGATGCTGGAAAAGGTCAGTGTTTGGGGTTACCTGGAGAAGATGTTTTTGCAGGGGTCTGGGTAGGCTGCTGTTCCAAACTCAGTGATGACCACTCTGTTCTCTGTCATGGCACGAACGTATGCATCCGTCCTGATAAACCTGAGCATAGAGAATATTATCTATATTAACAGTAATCAAACTGTCAATGTTCTTCGAATTCCATAACACACATTATTAGTTCTGCTCCATGGACAAAGCTTCTTCTCAAAAGGAGCTGGATGAAGGATTTGTGTGGTTTGCAGCTGCTGTGTCTGTGTCTGGGTTGTTTTTCTCCCCTCTCTTGCAGCATTCCAGCTGAACAGAACTGCATCCCTCTCTGCACTAACAAATATCAGATGTCATGAAAAAAAGGTCTGCGGCAGGATTTGGATCCGCAGCAAGAGCGATAATAAAAGTGCCAAACGATGGGATACGTGTGCCAGTTTTGTTTTTCATGCTCAAAAATGCACTTCATGGCAATGTGGAGCGATTCCTCAAAAATTCCGGGATCCATGCCCAGATCCAGACAAACACAGGAGAACATAAGAAAGGACCTTTTTCTTTTAAAAAAAAAAATTTTGTGGAAACAGACAAAAGAAAAAAAAGATTAATGGGTAAGACAACATGTGCTGCAGGGATGCCTTTTTCTTTGTAGGCCAGCCCAGAAGTCTGCATTGTTTTGGTTCCCAGGACAAAAAGCCAAGGGGAAATATAAGCTCTAAGACGTCTGCATACATGCTTCTCAGTTCCAATGCGGGGTATACGCTGACGTATGTTGTGACGAAGACCAAACTAGAAAATCACTTAAACAGTTAGGACACCACAGGAAAGACAGATTAAGTTCTGTAGTCTGCAAAACATTTCTGAAGCGTCACAGCCAAACAGCATCGCAGTGCTTTCCTGAACAACTGAAGTAACTGGGCTTCTGGAGACTTATGAAGAGACGTTACTCACACTCTTGTTCACCTGAGTTTTATGAACTTTTTAAAACAAGACCCTGTCTGCTTCAGTTGTTTAGCAGAATAATACAACACTGTTATGCTCCAGAAATGATTTGTGGACTACAAACTACAAATTTTTTATTTTTGGGTGAACTTATCTTTTAAGTTTTGCGTCAACCATAGATCTTATTTCAGGCGCTCAAGACGAGGGGACGTGCAAAAATAACTTATTTCCAGGTTTCATGACTCATACCTGCAGCATTGAATGCCCAAAGTGAAAGTGCCTTTTAAGAAGTTCTATCGTAATGACATGTGTTCATACTTCCTGTAGTAGGTCACCCGACTGTCCTTCAGGTCAAACTTGTGCAGGACAGCCTGCCCATCAAATAGGTGGTGGAAAGGCTCAGCTCCCACCTCGAAAAGACCCGGACCCATCCTGAGGAGGCTGCCGCCCAGCCAGGACGGTATGACACCTGCAAGCACACACACAGAAAAATCAGAAGGTCTCTGTTTTTCTACTAAGATTTTGGTAATATTATTACAGTTACCATGTGTCAGCTACTACTTTAAGAAAATCTGTCAGCCTATGTGGAGGTTCTCCTGCAAAATAGCTTAACAGGCACCCCCACAGCCCAGTGATCTAAAGTAGATATATGGAACTGCCATGTTGGTGTACAGCAGAGACTTGTCAGCTTTGAAATAAAAGCAAAATGCCCCCAAAAAGAAAAAACAAAACACACTTGAATAGCCTGCTCTGTTTTCCTACCAGTTATCTGAGCAGGTATCGGTTCGTTCAGCTCCTCCACCGTCTCAAACATCTTCCTGTAGCCTCCGGCAGGATGCTCCACACTGGAGAGGAACATTAAAACTGAATTGAAAGGTGCACTGTGGAGTTTTGGGGGAAGATATTTTAATCAGAAGAGAAAGATCTTCGCTGACTGATCTTTTTTTATGCCTTAACAACCTAAATGAACAAACCCTTTGTTTTCATGACTGAATAAACAAACTGACAAAAACACAGAAAATGGTTTCATTCAGCTCGTCTGCCGGAAGTCTCCGGAAGCCCTGAGATCCCAGACTGATTTGAAAAGATGTTATTTACACCCTCGGCTCCAGGGGTGGATTGGCCATCAGGAGTACCCGGACTTTTCCCGGTGGGCCGATGGACGGCCGTTTTTTCATTTTATTTTTATTTATTTATTAATTAACTTTCTTTTTTGCCATGCCTCACCTTGCCTTGGTAACTATTGTAACTCTCCCGGCCCGGGGAGAGAAACAGGCATCGGCTCGGCCCACATTGCTCAGCTGCAGACACAGCAGAGAGGTGAAGATTGGCCCAGTGGCTTGTCTGTCTAAAGAATACCTGGCCCAATGGCCCTATGAGAGGCTACAGAGGCCCAGGAGTCCCACCCACTCATGTTCCAGACCCCCCCTCGTCCAATCACTTTTAATGATGAGGAGTCGATGATGAGAGAGAGAGAGAGAGAGAGAGAGAGAGAGAGAAACAACAACAACACACCAGCACACGAAAAACAAAAATGGAGAAGGAAAGTAAAAAACGCAAAGGCGGTGCGGGGAAATTGAGGGTAAGGAAAAGAAAAGCTCCAGCAGCACAGGCTGCTAAAAGTAAAACAAGTGTAAAACAATATGTTTGCTGCAGGGGCCGGCCTGGCCGGGGCGAGCAGCACCGAGGCTGCAGCTTTAGCAGCGGGTCCTTCACGTGAGTCTGACAGTGAGTCTGAAGAGAGTGAAGCTCCCATTACCACTGACTGCCCTGATGGTGCAGGAGGAGCAATTTGGTCATGAAGGACATTGAGCTAACAACTTAACAAATATGTAGGCTTTACAGATTTTTTTCAGTCAGTGTTTATGGTTTATTGTCCCTTCAACAGTTTAACATTATACAGTTAAAATAAATAAAACACTGATTAACTACTGTTACAATAAAACATCTGCATACATGTTACTCATGATGCAGTACACACATTACAAGTATTTCCTCTTATGCCATGCTTCATTGTCTATACATTATGTTGAGCTGTACTGTCTTTCTAAAATAAAATCAGTGTTTGTCCATTTTTCAGATCATTATATTATTGTTTTCCATACTTTAGCCATCTAGCCAAAGTTCTGATTGCATGCAGACTCATTATGTGCATGCAATCTTGTTCAAACTCAACCTATTCCACACTATTCCTCTACTTTTCATGTCCAGGTTTGTGATAGGCGACAGGCCCAGTACATCATCTCCTGTGGAGATGATCTCACCAGAGACCCCGAGCAGCCCAGTGAGCCCACCCACAGATTATTTCACCCGTCCCAACCCAGACACCCTTTCTCCAGTATCCTTCTTAAGAGCAAGTGAGCAACACACTGTGCGGTTATCATTTATTTTATTCAAGGCTTCAGAATATAAAGGGATATTGCTCAGTATAGTGGTGTTATTAAGAGCTTGTGTGTTTGTATGTACATCAACGGGGCAAGTTGGCACAATGTCTGCACGCGGATTGTAGTGGGCTGGTCTGGACCAAAAAGTCCAGGGCCAAATTTGTGTCCCAGTCCACCCCTGCTCGGCTCGCAGGTCAGCTCGTGCATCCACTTTTAGCTTATAGCTACAGATTTCCTCTCGCTGGAGGCTACAGGAAGATCTCAGGACTGAATTGACAAACTGACCTTAAAGGACAACACAGGTTCATACTGTGTTACTTTGTTTATATGTGGCGGACCCTGCCAACTTTCCAGCTTCAAACAGTGTTCTGGGACCTTATTTTCCTCTGAGAAGAGTTTGTGTGAGTTTGAATTTCTTCTCTAAAACAACACAGTGCCCCTTAAAGGAACATTTCCAGAACATGATCAAGTCAGAAAGATGGTTCTAAAAATCTGTTTTTCTTTTGCGCTGTGTGAAACTTTGAAACCAGGACTTTGTCTAAAACATTTATATGTTTCAAATGTACAGGGACTAATAACTTAACTGAGATTAAAAGTTCCTTCTTGGCCTTGGAAACAGGAGTTGACAAAACAACGTTATCCTAAAGTCCATTTCGCAGCTGTTTTGGAGTTATGAGTTATGAAAGGGGCACTGTGTAGTGTTGGAGAAGAAATTCAAATATTTACAATATTGATGAGGTAATAATACAAACTCAGAAATATAATCATTTTTCCATGACTGAATAAACAAGCTGTTCTCAGAGGAAAATAAGGTCCCTGAATGCTGCTTGAAGCTAGAGAGGTGGCAGGGTCCGCCACATAAAAACAAAGTCAAACAGCATGAAAGGCCAGTTTGTTGAGTCAGTTTATTCAGTCATGAAAACAATGATAGTTTATTTAGTTTGTTGCGACAAGAAAATCAACTGATGACAATTGTTCTCTTCTCATTAAAAATTATTTCCAGAATCTGGAAATTTATTAGTGCACCTAATAAAAAAACAAGGAGTGCAAAGGCTGAGACATTTCCTCAGAGCGTAGATTTAATCTTTTCAACGTGTTTTAAGGACATTACTCAGCTACAGCAATCCCATTTCATCTTTAATCTCATGCTGAGAATCAGCGACTCGTTCAGTTTTTCTCCCGTTGGCAATAAAAAAAGCTGGTGGAAAACTCTGCTGCACTGATACTCTGCATTGCTGACTCACCACCGAATCTTTTTCTCTCGCAAGCAAAACAACAAGCCTCATCCAGAGACGTCTACAAGCTACTTTATCTTCAGTCATTCCTGAGAAACTAAGACATTTCAACCTTAAAAAGTTTTTCAAGTTCTGTCTTAACACTTTCAAATGTCAAACGTGCAGAGAAAAGGAAAGAAAGTTGAACTCACCAGCTGACCATGCTGCTGTATGTTCTGCACACACTCACACACCAGCAGCCTGTGAAAGGATAGTCAGACTTGCATTTAAACCACAGACTTCCTGTGGTGAGAGATGGAAACTGGACCCCCTCCTCCCTCCTCACTTTTCCTCTCATCCACCCCCTTCGCTCGTTTTCTCCTCCCCTATTCCGTCCTTCCTTGCTTCCCCCGGTCCTTCCTCCTTTCCTCGGCATCTCCCTCACCTCCTTTTCTCTCCTCCCGCTTTTTGTTCATGCCTTTCGCTGCCCTGCTCCCCCCTTTCTTCCCTCTCCCAAACAAGCCAGCTTTGTCTCCTCTCCTTTCAGCCGTCTGGCCTTCGGCTCCACGCAGAATGTTCTCCAGGCCCTAAAACAAGGTCTTTGTCGACCACCCTCTCACCTACCGATGATGTGGGTCAACCTAATAAAATCCGCTTTTAAAAGGCAGTGTGGTGGGATTTGTTGTTTGTACATGCGTGTAGAAAGGACCCTGTCTAATTAGTTCCAGACAGCCCTGAGAAACACTCCGAGACCATTTTAATGGGCCGGGTCTGGAGGGGGAGGTAGAGCCACAGAAAAAAAAGGGGGCAGAGAGTAAATGAGTAACCATTATGTCAATTTGATGGATGAAGCTGAATAGAAGGTGAAATAATTTAAATAAACAGTTCCATCAGTGAGGGTCTACAGTGGTCTGCAGTGGTCTGTAATCTATTGCCGAGTGCAGGTTGGTGCCTGCTGGGAAGTAAATAAACAAGAAATAAACAACTATTCAGTACATTACCATTAACCTTTGTATTCATATTAATGGTTCCCAGAGGAGGATCCCTAAACCCCCTGACTCATCTAAAGTCACCAAGTGGTTTTGAGTGAAACGTCAAATCAACTATTTGGTTGGTTGCCGTTAAATCTGGTGCAGATGTTCATGTTTCCAGCTGGATTAAATGTTCTGACTTGGACCTCTTAACTCCACTGTGGAACGTCCACAATTTGACACATTTAAGTGTGTTTACAGATCTTGAGGAATACTACTGCATAAGTGAAAAAGTAGCAAAAAGCCTTTTGTATGTAATCCTATAGCTATGTCACTCTGGCTAAGTTGCATCTTGGGTGATTAAGGCAACAGATTTTGAAAAGCAGTCCACTGTCTGAGCATTGCACTCCTGTAACACTGTTGGGACGAGCAGTTTAAAACCAAACGATCAAAATCGATGCTGCAGGACCAGAGATATCGCCTTTCTTATCCCACACATTCCTCCTCCTTTTCAAACCTGGAGCCTACATTACCAGAAATGCAACTGAGCCACTGCGCTATAGAGCCAGAACAGTGACAGTGAATTTTGGCATCCAAACCAAAGTATTTAATTGAAAACAAAACCTGAACCAACAAAGGAAACATTGGCATTGGAACATCTGTGTTTGAAAAGTTGTATCCCGGCACTGAAAAAAATTAAATGATTTTGATAATTTTTGGGGATTTTGATGTGTTTTTCAATGACATACTCTGTCTTTTTTTTCAGTGACAGGATTTTAACGTTGATTGTCATTGAAAAAGACTTCAAAATCCAAACAGATATCAAAATAAAATGTGTTTTTCAGTGTTTGTGTTTTATTTTTCAATGTCATATTGCAACACATTTTATTTTCTGTGCCACAGTTCACTCACTGTGCTGTTCTACACAGGATGTTTATTTGGAAGAAGTGTGTTTTATGATTAATTAACAAGGCAATTAATCTCTCCTCGGTCTGGTTAAAGAGAGAAACTTGAATTCACAAGCTGTACAGTTGTGGCCTATTTCTGTTTAGCTGGGGAAAAAAAGGGGTAAAGATCCACTTTCTTTACAGTTTGTGAGTTTAGACTAAGTAGTGAACTTGCCACTCACATACATCTCACAGCTAAAACAGGGATATACTATCAGACTAGCATGCTAACCTCAGGAAGATCATTCTGCAACACAGTACAGACATCTTTGACACGTCAACACTGTTGTTTCTTCACACTGTTAATAATTAAGTTCATTTAAGTAAAACTCTGGCCATTTAAACATCAACTTCATATTCTGCAAATCTGCTTTTCGTTCAATTTAACCAAGTGTACTTACAATGCAGCCTGTTTGACGCTGTCATGTTGGGTGTTGACCATTATTATTTCTCTTGAAATAAGCAATCTGGATAATTTGATTAAACTGGCCTTAAAACCTGCCTGGTTGGTTGTTTATTATGCCAAATGTACTGTAAAGCTGCTTTGAACCCCCATGGCCCCATACCTTCACAATTAAGCTGATAAATACAAAAAACCCATAAAGATCTATCTAGAAAGAAACCCTGCCAACCTTTTGATACGCTACCAATCTTCCTGCAGTTGAGGCTGTGAGTATAAAAAGTAGAGGAGTCACTTTTAGTTTATCACAATTGAAGGTGCTATTGTGAAGGGCACCAGCTTAATACGGAAGGTGACAGTATACAAGTTATACAGGTGCCAGTCTGACGAGCCTAGTATACTTAATATGTATGTTCAGTATTTCGGGCACATTGCACAGATCATTTCACACACAGAAACATGACTGAGGAATATAAATAGAACAGCTGAAAAGGTTTATTTCCCAGGACTTTGCATAGTAAACAATGTAGAGGAATGTAGGAGTAGAACTGAGACAATACACACTCCTCTGTAAAAGTCTCTGCCAAAAACACTGCTAATGAGTGTGTTTATGGTTAGACACACATACACCATCTGATCTGAGGTATAGACAAACATATCAGGGCAGAACAAATTCTTCATATAAGATAAATAAATTAAAAAAAGGACAGGCTTGTTACGTTTCCTCAGACATGTGACATTAGATGGGCTCTGTATTGCACCTCATCGTTACAGCCAACCGCTGCTTTGTTGCTTTCAAATGATTGTTGCAGTAGTTGTTAACACTTTATGAGGACTGGCAACCGTTTGCCCAAAACATGACCGGTGTCTGGTGAAACCTTCTTTAGGAAGTCTAACATGCATTCAATATGTATAAATTAACAATTCTGATGATTGGAATAAGCTTACTGGCCATTCACAATACCTCCATCTAGTGCACAACATTTCTAATTCCAGAAAACTAAGCAGGGGTGGGTTCAGGATAATCAAGTCATATCTGGAAAAACTGACGTCCTGAAAAGAAAAGTTGATGAGAAAACCTAAACGTGACTGTAGAATGCTTTT
This sequence comes from Diplodus puntazzo, assembly GCA_963678695.2. Lineage (NCBI taxonomy): Eukaryota > Metazoa > Chordata > Actinopteri > Spariformes > Sparidae > Diplodus > Diplodus puntazzo. The sequence continues at coordinate 27,908,213 of OZ023163.1, forward strand.
AAAGTTAAAAACGTACCACACAAATAAAAGCAAGCTAAAGAAAAAAAAAGTCAAAGGATAAGGATGAAACGTCTACAGATGACTTCAAATAAAACTTGAGATTCTACCACATAAAATGTTTAGTAAAGTCTATAAAAAACAGTTAGCATGACAAAAACACTTCAAGACAATATCTAGCACTTCTCCCAACGTCAGCAATCATATAAATTAAGAAATCCATAATCTAATCATTCCCATATGGATCAGTGATCTCAGAATTGAGCTTTACTTTTTCTCCCAATGTGAAGTTTGCTCTCATGCAGGCACGCACACACACACACGTCAGTAGTAGCAGTAGAGTTGACAGGTTAGGGGAAAATAAAAACAGGTAAAGTTGAGTGATCCAAATGAACACAGATGTTACTAAATACACAACATTTTACAAGACACCCTGCTTCATATAAACACTTTATACTTGAACACATTAACTAATGTGAACGGCTCGGCTGTCAACACAAACCACAAACGTATACACACACATTAACCACTGTAGAAGTCTTCAACCCTGAACTGACTCATGTTGGCACATTAATGAGACACAACAGGAACAACCATAAATCAAATGTAACAAGAACAAGTTGATGGCTGCAAAGAGGTGCCTTTTCCAAGTCTCTTAGTATCAGTGCAGTCATAGTGCAGCAAAAACAAGGGGAAGACTGTGACTTCTACAACGGTGACACCTGTAAGGTTAGTTTAGTTCCTGATGCTGAAAGCTTTGGTCTTCTTGATGTTGAGGAGAGGAGGTTTAATCTTTGGTTTGTTGCTTTCACTGTGTGAGGAGGGGAACCGACGACTGTAGATGTCTGGGTACTGCTTCTGAAACTAAAGCAAACACAAGAAACCTATGACTGAGTGACTGTCTTTTCACATCCAAGTCCATGAGGATCCACAGTGTGTTGTTGTGTGTCAGAGGCAATAAACATGTTCAACACGGGTTAAAATGGGACCTGGAATAACTGCAGCCAGTGCTTTCTCTGTCTCTAAAACTCAAAGGCAGGTCACCCATGTATCACTGGCTGCTGCATTAGTTTAACAAAAGACAGATAACATCCATATCTTTCCTAAACCGAACACATTGTGAAATACTGTACACTTTCTGACTGAACATTAAAGGACTACTTTATTACCTGTTTCAGTTTCTTGCGTCTGTCCTTCTCGCTTATGTTTTGGTCCGTCAGCAGCATCTCCAGCAGCTCCTCCATCGCCTTCTGGGAAGCTTCCAGCTTTTGCTGTTCAAACTCTGCGCCGCTAATCTGATGGCAGAATGCGTAGATGGGCATTGGAGCACAAACCGGATCGCTGCCATCAACATTAGAAACACTGTCGAGGGGAACCTGGGGTCAGGAGAGGGAGAAGAACTTGTTTGTCTGCACTGATTTACTGTATATTCAAAGCAGTTGAAGTTGAAATCCCACTTTGGTCCCAGCTTTTGTTTTCATGAAGCTATTCGAGCCTTTACATCACTCACATTTTGGGACAGGCAACTGATGACAAATGACATGGTCTGCAATACTTTCAGCTACATATGTACACACTTCATACAACATTTCATAACATTTAGGTTTTCAAACATAAAATCATTTACAGTAGATAAACAAACTCAAAACTATACTGAGTATCTACTTTTTTCTGTGTATATGCTTTAACTGGTTCTAATTGTCCATATGCACCCTGGATGCTGATGTAAACTACTCAAAATTAGTAAGGGGGTATTGGGATATTTTAGTGTGTCACTTGATTGTTTATTCTGGGACTTACCTTAATTCTTAATTTTTTCACTTGACTTTTATTGCATATCCATGTACATGTACCATATATATGCACCCATATCCCAATATCCCTAAGGAATTTTGAGTAATATATGTACTGTAACAGTTTACGGGTGTACCTGTACTCTGCGCAGGTACTGTATATGGTCATTGATAGCATTGAGCAGGTACGCCGGGACTGACAGGATGCTTTGGTGATGGTCCATTAGAAATGACACCAGTCTGGTAGCCAACAGCTCGTCCAGATCACACTCAACAGCGCTGCCCAGGACACAGCCTGAAAACGTGTGAACCATCTGAAGGAGGAGATTTACACAGGTAAATAAACACCAAGACAAACAAAAGAATTAATCCAAAGAGGAAATGAAAGATTGAGGATGAAATGTCATCGATACCCTGGAAGTAATTAAGTGTTACAGCAGAACAAATATTACAGTTGTTTGTTAGTTCCACATCACGTCAGTTTTGTTCCTCACCAGTGTCCGGGTGCCGATGGCGGGGTGGAGGCGGGGCATGTCCACGTTCTGGCTGATGCGCGACATCATCCTCATGAGGAGCTGCAACTTTCTGCGGGAGGCGGGGGGGAGGAGGAGGGTGCAAAGCTGCAGGGCCTCGATGGCGACACGCTCACACTGAGGCTGCAGGAGGCCTATATACACACACGGTCACACAGTAACGATGATGGAAAAACAGTTCTTTGGTGAAAACAGTACAGAAACAAACAGCGGTAGAATCACTCTGGCCACATTCATCCATCACTGCTAGATCGCATTCACTAGATTAGACGAATGAATGGATGGATGGATGGAAGGAAGATTAATCAACTACAGCTATAGAGCGACATGAGTAAGGTAAGACTTCTAAACTGTGTTATATGTTATATTACGCCCTAACAAAGCATTCCATTTCATAGCGCTGATCCAAGAAAGTATCTGTGCATACATGGATATCACCTGGAACAGATCACTTCATACAGTCTTTAAAGGGTGGAATGGGGGGCGACATCCCCCTTGTTAGCAAAATGACCAAAATGTGTTCCCTTGTTAACCTGCTAATCTTCTCCATCCGTCCGAGAGATCACTTAAACATGAACAGCTGTCTAGGTCCGGACCCAGATGCCATCCTATGCTAACCTGCAACAATCGGTGAGAATCGTAGAGAAAAACAGAGCCTTTAACCAAAAATGGACATTCTCTCCACTTGCAATTTAGAAACAATATGTCTCATATCTGCGACCATGGTGGTTATTAAACGCGGCAATGTGATGCTAGGCAGCAGAGAACATACCTGCTCAAATCTGGACTGAGGGAGCAGGAAATAAAATGTAATATGTTAGAAAATATAATGTTCTGGACCTTTGGAGGTAGAGAACAAATTGGTCTCTGTTAAAAATGAGCAAATCGCCTGCAGGTTCCAGGCTATATACATGCACAGAGTACGTATATAGGAATGGATCAGGGCTATCTGGTTCATTGCCTTGAAAACAGAACAATACTAACATTTTGTGGTCAGAGGCTTATTTCTTTCAGCTGCGTAGCATCTTAAAAGATTGAGTATCTATTTCTTTTTAAAAAATCACTGAATCACTCTCAGCTTCTTTTTACGTGTCACTGCATTTTTTTTCATCATTGTTATTCCCCATATCGAGCTTTATAAAGCTGCATGGTGCAAAGAAATGAGTTTCTTTCTCTTTTTCAACCCCTTTTACTTGACTATACTTTAGTATTTGCATGATAGAATCTCTACTTGTGGGTAAATCTGACAGAAAGAAAAAGAAGGAGATATTTTTCTATAGCAGGTCTAATTTGAAAATTCTTTACTTAAATCGATGAAGATGTGGCTAAGCACATATTAAAGAAAAATCAAAAGAAACAGAAAGGAAAAATGACAGAATGCAACAAGAGCAAGCAACTTGTAAGTGACGACTAATAAGCTGCATACCTTAAACAGTCCAATGTAAAATTTAACAAGTTGCACACAAGCTCTATGATCCTTAAACCATTACTTCCATTGATTCCTTTGTTCTCGGTCCCTGGAACCTTGGAAATGTTAAATAATGAAGACCAACGTGTAGATCATCTTGGGTTCAGTCTTCTACTTTACCAGCAACTACATTTCTATTAAAACATCTTGCATAGCAGTGATGGTTAGATGTTAGATGGAGTTAGTTTGATTAGACATCGATAGACAAGCAGACACACAGACAGCGAGAGGGGAGGGGTCTTACTGTGCTCAGGTTTGGAATGTGGGGGCTTGGAGCTGCTGGTGGGCACACAGACAGGCGGTTTGAACAGTGAAGCGGGTCGAGACTGCTTTGACACATCCAGAGAGCTGAGGCAGCGTCGTACAACAGCAGGTGGAGGAAGCGTCCAAAGATTGGAGGTACTGGAGGCGGGTCTGGGCCCACTGAATGCTGTAGTAGCCTGAGACCCTTGTACTTTGGCTATAGAATATGAAGACGAGAGAAAAGGATGATAGGAGGAAGAGGGGGGATGACGGGAGGACCACGAGGGAGGATGTGAAGCTGAGGAGTGATGCGGCTCTGCAGGAGTGTTCACGTTGAGACAGCTGGTGGCTCGGCCCCGCCACTTGGTCTCCTTGACATCCTCCTCCCTGGTTTCTATGACAATGTCCAGACAGCTGCCTACGCTGCGTGGCCGCAAGGAGTGTGACCTCCGTGTGACTGGCAGTCCTGCTGCAGAGGCTACAGACAGCCTATTTCTGGTTATACCTCCTTGAGCACTTTCATACGTAATGGGGTTTGCTTTGGATGCAGATGTGAAGTCTGTACGACTGTGGAGGGTTGTGATGGCAGGGCCGTCATCTTGGCTCCTGTTGCTATAAGATGCCAGGCTGTCATTGGACAGGAACAGCTGCTGCCGGGTGAGAGGGGCAGAGTCGTCTAACATAGTTTCCAGTGAGCAACTCCTGGTTTGAGGCCTCATCGAACCAGCTGTACTCAGGCTCATGCAGCTGCCTCCTAACTGACCATCGCCTACGCTGGTCGTGCCTCCTTTCAGCACTGCCAACCGCGATTGAAGCTTCCCGCCAAGCACCTCTCTCATCGGCGACTCCGTCTCATCACACGTCCCCTGTCTGATTAGCGACAGAAGGAGACACTCTGTGGAGCGGAAAGATGCCTTGGCCGGAGGGGGAGCTGAAGGGAGGTCAGACTTCTTGCGTTTCCCACGTTGGTGTGTCGTGGGCGCTGCAACGTACCCACAAAACACTGAGAGCGGATGCAGAGACAGAAAGGGAGCAAAGTGGTGCAGGCAGAGGGTCAGTGCAAGCAGACAGTGAAGGGGAGGGAGAGGGTTTAGTTACTTTAAAACACATACTGTTTATACAGAACCATCAGCTGGTCAGAGACAACATGTAAAAGGCATACACACACACAGAGTACAGCTGCTCATACTGCTGTTAGGACTCCACAAACAAGAGACAACAACCAAAACCTCTGTTAGCAGTCAAAAGGCACTGTTGGAGGTCAAAGCTCGGAACCCCACTGTGGGGACAGCATGTTCTCATGAGCAACAAGATCCTGTTAGTTTGAGCATATTTTCCCTGTAACACTTCAGCTAAACCTCCCAACAGCAATTCCAGGTTTTAGCCTGATGGAATCAGCCCACAATACCTACCCAGGACGTTGATAAATAGTTCATACAGTTCGTATGTGAGCAGTGGCTGCAGAAGGCTGTAGAAGTAATCAGACACTGTTTTGAAGACATCTCTCTCGAAGCCGGGATAGGACGGCTGTGCGTTGTCGTACTTCGGCCCTAAAACAAATAGCAGGTTACGGCAGCGCTCATGAGAGTGAAGAGCGTTTAACAGTTTACACACTTCAAATACATTCATAATCCCAACACAGTCTTATGTACGAGTTTCAATCCTCTAATTTACATAGAATTCTAAATAAATACATAATACTGTTCAAGTGTTTACTAAATGTTGCACAGAATCAAATGATATTAAAACCCAATGACATTACTGTGAATATGCAGTACATGAAGTAATTCTATAAAGTTTGTCCAGCTTTGAAAGGTGAAAATGAAGTGTTCAATTCTTAGTGTTATTCATACAGGACAGAAATGTCCAAGGAGCTCGTTGGTACTCACAGTTGGCCAGGCTCTTCATGGCAGACAAAACCCAGTGTGGAAGGTCATCTGGAGAGATAATTAACATATTAGACTGGTTGCCAGTTACAGTACATCTTACTCCTTGTGGGTTGTAAGTCATATAGTCGATGCTCATATTTTAGTGCGTGGCAGACCCGTCCAACACATTCATAAGCATTGGAAGCACAGGCTTTGGATTAAGAGTAGCAGAATTTGAGACATTGACTGCCCACGGCATCTTTGGACCTTTCAACCTGACCAGCAGGATCGCTTCAGGGAGGTGAGGGGAAGAGAGTCTAGATAAGAACCATGCTAATCTAGCCTCGATTTAAGGCTGCTCCTGGTTCAAAAAGAAATAAATGAAATGGGACTTAAAACAACGGGAGCGTGGCAACGAGAAATCAGAGAGAAACAAATTATCCAGTGAAAGACATCAGTTACCCATGGACTCTCATACACAACGTTGTTGAGTCATGCCCTTCATGCAGCTTCATGTCTCGAAGCATTTCAGAAGCGCAGCATCATACCTGCCTCTTGTTGTTGATTTGCTTAAATTGTGTTTATTTCATCATTTTTCCTTCATTTTTGTGCTTCTACCATGGGTGAGTAGACTATGTAGTTACATTGCTTTTGTTGATTTAGGAGTTTTTATTATTATAAATATTATTAATATTTTCGACTTTGTTGCGCTGTATATCCAAAGCCTGCACAGGGTGTTTACTTCGAGGAAAAAAAAAAAAGCTCTCTGCCGTTCTGCTGTCTTACTTCCGGTCTGGCTCGATCTGCTCTGTGCAGCTTGACACATTTGCTATCCTCTTCCATCAAAAATAGACATGGCGGATAATCTCATACCACAGTGGAGCTGCTTCTGGGACACTGCTGAAACGTGCTGTGGTGCAGCTGGTGGAGACACAATCATTGCCTACAAATGCTGCTGTCAGCTCTGGCAGTTTTTGTGGCTGTAATGCGCCACACACAGGTCTGGTGGAATCTGTCGGTGAGGGGAGCTGAATAGGACAAACCTGAATACCATCTGTGGCTCATGAAGATTTTTCAATGCTAGTTTACTGTTGATGTATAAACCCACTTGTCTTGTCGTCCAGCGTGACCACTCCATGCTTGTTGACTTTGGTCATATTGTGGATGATGTTCTGGGGGTTTACATGTCGTTGGTCTAAAACGTCATCAAGAGATGCACAACCCAGAATCCTCTGCAGGCTGAAACACAACACAAAAGATTTAGTGACTCAAAAAGATTCTTCATTGCCATCTGCTTTCTGGACTTCATGCATCAGATTTGCTCTCCTAATCTCTGTGAAAAAACATTGCATTTCAATCTAATCATAATATAATAAGCCATACTGTAAATGTCTGACACAAAAAGGTAAAAGGTTTTTCAGTTCAATGTGTGTGTTCATACTGGGTCAGGGTGATATCTCTCCAGATCTCCTGTTCATCCTCCACGGTCATCACTCGCCGTTGCCCCTGTTGCTCGCCGATTGGCTGATTCTCTCCCTCTGCTTGGAGGGCAGGATCTTCATTTTCCTGGAAGTCATAGAGAGAGCATGAACCACCACCAAACACTGTTTTTTCTTTTTTACATATTTCTATTTGACGGATTGGGGAAGTATTTACGTCAGTATACATCTCACTTTTAAGATTAATTCTATAAACACACAATATAGTAAGAATGCTTCATGTCCAATCCAAGCGCACCTGCGTCTCCCTCTCCTGCTTCTTGAAACTCCTGAACTTGAAAAAACCTTCTTTGTCCCTGAATGAAGGCCTTTTCTTAATTGAACCAGGGGCTGAGGCTGGAGCTGGACAAGGAATGGGCTTCAGAGGAGAAGTGGAGGGGAATCTGGAAGAAAGGAGATGAAATGGACTGTAATTTTGTGCATGCAGCACAATCAACATCAATCTATATTATTTTGCATGCTTTCAAATGTTTATCTAAATAACAAAAACAAAGCTTACCTGTACAGCACGTTGTTGTCCTCCAGATCCTCCCTGCCGAAGCGACCTTTCACGTCCTCGATCACATGGTTCTTCAGAAACTTCTTCAGGAGCTGAACCGTCTGCTGCCTGGTGACATCAGGGCCAAAATTGCTGTTGCTGAGGAGCATCTGGTGAAGCCAATCTACAGCAGCAGCGGCTGTGAAACAGGAGGCATAGTGCCGGAAGTTCTGCCGGTGTTTCCTGAGGGGCATACCAGCCCGAAACAAACGGGTCACCTCATTCCACTGAAACAGGAAAGACAGTTTAGTAGTAAATAATGTACGACACTGTCCAATTTAAATGGTTGCACTTTAGCAAAAGGGTTTACGATAATTAGGTACATTTAAGGCATTTAGCAGAGGTTTTTATCCAAAGCGACTCACATTTATTCATACATACATTCATACACTGATGGTGGTGGCTGCCATGCAAGGTGCCGACCAGCACATCAGGAGCAGTTTGGGGTTCAGTATCTTGCCCAAGAACGCTTTGACATATTACATATTACACATTACTGTGAGGCTAACAGTATTGGCTTGAGGCCTTTCTCAGGATCATCCAGGAGCCACAGGTCAAAGATCGTTGAAAAATTTGTCATCTAACTACAAGCGTTGCTGACCAGCTGGAATTTTCACCCTTTAAAGACTTCACTACATGCCACTTGGAAGTACATGAGGTTGAAGATCTGACCTTTGAAACATTTCCACCCTCTTAGGATATTTCACAAATCAAGAGATTGATGCAAAAATCGATGCAAAATGGATATGATGTAAGCTGCAGCCCTAGGACCAAGACACATCTGACCATGTACTGTCTGTCTGATCAGCCCCTGCCTCAGGTCACAGTCTGACTCACTGTTCAGTATTTAGTTGTCTGACTTCACCTGCTCAGAAAAAAAATCTAATATTGAGAATTAAACTTAGCATGAGCTGATAGAATTACATGAAATTGGTTTGTTGACTGATGGAAATTAATTTAGTGTTGACAACAATTTTGATGACTACTGACATCCATTGATGAGCTTTAATTTTAGTAAGGACAAATGACTCAAAGGTTGTCCTGTCAGTTTTGTTTTTCCGCTCCTCTGTGACAGAAACGTTTGTTAGCTAACGTTAAGTTTAGCAAATACTGTTGCGTTTTGGACTTTTGGCAGAAGAAACCATTTTAATACCAAAAGACGAAGGTATTAATCGACAGAATGACGCTGCTTCGTGAATTCAAGATAATAAAAATAATCGTTAGTTGCAGTTTCAAACACATTTTCGGGCCATCTTAGAGGAACAGCCACGTAACTTTACTGGACAGAAACGTTGCTAAGTTAACGTTATTTCAATTAAAAAAAAAAAAAAGTTAAACAAACCAACAGTTGCTTTAATGTCCTGAATTCCGGTCGACATCTGTTCGACAACTCCACGGTGAAGTGTAAAGCTGATTAAAACACGGCTGACAGCTAACTACAGCGCTGCCGTTGACGATAACTTCTTGCCTGAACTAATTAAGCTAGCTGTTAGCAAGCTCCAGCTAGCTAAAGACCCGACCAGCAGACGTTAACTTACCAGTTTTGTGGCTCGGTAGGGTCCAGGGGTGATAACATGAGAACTCATATTCATCCCAGAAACAGACAGCGTTAATGTTTAGACTTCATCGGATGTAAGAAGTGCAAATATCCTTAAGTCGGGTACTTATTCACGGATGTTTTGCTACCGGCCAGTGAACGGCAGCATTGATGAGACTCAGCTCTGCCTGGCTGCACACCGTCTGTTCAAAATTACGAGCCGTGCGCTTCTGGCACGGGATTGGACGGCGCGCCGGTCACGTGGTCAGCCTCGACTCGAGGAGGGTGGAGAGTCAAAACAAATGGAAGAAAGCAGAATGTGTTGTAGCAAACTGTACAGTCTCCTTATATTCACTCAGTGCACCACCCTCCTGCTCTCAGCCGCTGCACAGCCATCTAGTTTGTATGGAAACTCATTTCAGACAATTTAGTTGAAAAATAAATAAAATACAATCTTGTATTCATGATGAGAATTGTCAATAAAAAGTCAGTGTTGAATGTCAAAATAGGTAGCTGGTATATTTATGGATAATGAGAAACTCGGAATAATGACTTACTTATCTTAAGATAACGACCTTGTATCTCACATTAAGAAGTTTGTGTCTCAAAATTGTGACTTTATTTTCCAAACCAATGGAACTTTCCCAAGATAACGAAAACTCAAAATTATGACTTGGTATCTCTAGATAATGACTTATTTTTCTCAAAATAATAACTTAATATCTGAGAATAATGAGAAATTTCGCCAAATAGATGACTTCATATCTCAAAATAAGAAGTTTGTATCTCAAAATAATAATTTAATATCTAAAATTAAGGAGAAACTCAAACTAATGAGTTAAACCCAACTACAACTTTTGTTACATTCCATCACTGCTAAAATGATTGATGCTTTAATGCGTACACCAGTGTCGCAGGTGGTAAAGTTGGAGCTAATTGTATAAACTTAATCAACCCTGATCAATGAAGTCTTATCTCATCAACCTAATATGATATAGAAATGCTCTGTTGATATTTTTTTGTAATGTTAATCTGAATTTGCAAACTGACAGCGGTTATAGACGTAGTGGAGTATAAAGTACATTTCCCTCAACTGTGGTGGATTTAGTCATCTTAAAATAGTGACTTAGTATCTCAAAATAAGAAGTTAGATTCTGAAAATAAAGGGGAACGTTCTCAAAGTAATGACTTAGCGTTTTATAACAATGACTTATTTCAGAAATAATGAGGGCTTGGCTTTGCCCTCATCACTTTGGCAGAAATGGACCTCCATAAATTTGCCTAATGGAACACAATGAATATGCAACGACGGGGAACAGTCGAGTGGCTTCTGTGTCAGCAATGCAAGTATAGAGTTTCTGACTCTTGCTCAGAAGGAATTTACATTAGCATTTCTTAACAGGTCTCATGGGGTGACCATCAGTTAAAGGCAAAGAGAGAATGTGGTGGGGGGTCTGACAAAAAGACAGTGGAGGTTAGAGACATTTCAAAAGGGATAGATACTGGGAGGATGGGTTTAACTCAAGCCTCAATAGACATGTAAATGACCGCAAACACTACACCTACAAAATAAATCCAGCTTTCTGCTTTAAATGTCTCCTCCAGATACGTTTAAAACATTTTCCAAGATGGGTCCAACTATTTTGTTGTCCGCCTTGTCTTCCATTGAAAAATCTAGAAGCGTTGAAAATGCAAATAATATGTTCACCTACTGGATACAAGATGCCTCTCATTTCACTCTAAAGTCTGTTTTCAGAGGATGTTTTAGTTGCCTCTTGAAAAAGTATCCCGACTCGTTGTGAAGTCCATGCAGAGAAGCCTCCTCTCTCACCTCAAACTCTGCACGCCCTTCTTTCTGCACGGCGAAAGTTAAATATGACATGGCTGAATGATTTTAGAGTAAAATTCACTTGAAGTCACACTGATCTGAGTAGCTGTGGTAGTTTACGGCTCATCATGACTACAGCACAGCAGCAACGACAGAGACACAAGAGGCACAGAATACACGTTGGCAGAGTTTGGATTAGTGAAGCAGATATCACAAACACTCTCACTCTTTGGATTGTGAGGAATGTGTGCAGATGAAGGGTTGTTAAAAACACCATGCAGTGCGTGTTGTCTCACAGTAGGCAGACCTGTACATTTGATCTTTTTCTCTGCAAACGCACATCAACAGCTACTAGAAAGAAAGCATTTGTCAGATTAGTGTGTGTTATTTCGATGTGACTTGCTCAAGTTTGCCATGACAGTGAGTTATGATGTCCAACTAACTGACACGTCTGACACATTCACTCGTTTGAACCGAGGCAGCATACAGCACCAAAGTTATCCAAGTGATTTCAATGGGAAAATTGTCTCTGTGGCTCAACGCTTTATCAATATTTCTAGAATCAGTTCCAAGTCACTGACAGACCATTACACACTTTGGATCAATGCACTGTGCAGGTTTATACTGAACTCCTGAGCGTGGCTACCCCCAGCTGGTCATTGTGGGTACTGACCAGTTTAGAAATCTTCAGCCACTCCTTTAGTGCTATGGGAGGATAAAACTGAGTCCTGTCTAGAAAGTCATGATCTCATTGAAAATGTAACAGTGTGGATTTTATTCTATGTTCACCTGGGTCTTATATTTAGATCAAAGCTGAGCCGAGGTGATAAAACCCTGTGTCTACTGCAGAGTCAATGACTCGAGCGTAAATGCAGAGTGTACACATTCCCATTGCACACAAAAGCCTCATCTTTGGTTGGTTTAAGTGGGACTTTTGGACCAGTGGATGGGGGTACAGGTTTAGGTGGCAGAAAATTAAAATTCTACTAGTACTACTAGTATCTTTAATTTGAATTTAAGTACAGCACTTGAAGAAATGTACTTTGTTACATTCCATCACTGCTAACATGATTGATGTTTTAATGCATATATCAGTGTTGGATAATTCCTGCAGGGATCAGTAGTCTTTTTTCATCAACCCTATAAGATATTGAGATGCTCTGTTAATAATTTTTTGTACCATTAATCTGAATTTGCAAAGTGACAACGGCTATAGGTGTAGTGGAATATAAATTATGTTTCCCTCAATTGTTGTGGGGTAGAAGCAGCAGAAAACTGCAGGCTGCCTCAACGTCTGAAGTCTGAGCTCTTACTTGCAATGTCATTTTACATTATGGACTTTGTTTTGCAGTAGAAAAGTAGACGGTAATATGATTACACTAAATGGATGTGTTTGCATTTGGCCCTATGTTTTGTCAAGACTTCATTAGGCTCTTACTAGGAACCCGCATGTGTGTTCAAAACACTGCCGTGACCCGGATTCGAACCGGGGTTGCTGCGGCCACAACGCAGAGTACTAACCACTATACGATCACGGCGAGCTGTCCTTTGGATGAAGCTGCGAGGGTTTCCACAGATCGACTTCAGTCTTCTAATAGTGAACAACTCTTTTTGTCTATGAAATGACGTCATTAAAATGCTCTTTTATCCATTAAAAGCAAAATTTCAGGCACAAAATGAAGTCATTGTTTTATATATATATATATATATATATATATACATATATATATATGTATATATATATACATATATATGTATACACATATATATCACACATGCACACACACACGTGTATATATATATATATATATATATATATATATATATATATATATATATATATATATATATATATATATATATATACACATATATATCACACATCACACATGCACACACACACACGTCGGTCTAAATAAGTCATAGAACAAATTGGTCCTTTTTCGGAAAACAAGTTTAGAGTGATACGCCTTCATTTTATTGTATCTTCGCCTATGGGCGTGGCTTATGACCGTTTAAAAATCCAGTCGACCAGTGATTGGTCAATAGCTGTGTATTCATACGGTTTCAATCTACTCTCTTTACCCATTGGACAAGACGGAACCATCCCTCGCTCGCCATTGGCTGATTAAACAACACACTGAATTTCAAACCGTCCTCATGTTGTTGAAGGGACGCGTGTTTAACGTTTGCTGTTTGGCTAGCATTAGGGCAGAGCCAGCGGTAGTAAGCAGTCAGCACAAATAGCGGAGATGAATCGCTGGATGTTTGAATAACATATAAGTGATGTTCGTCTGTTAAACTAATGCTCGTCTAAAAAAATTAAGATGTCGGAAACGATAGCGTCAACGCGGAGAGGATTTCTGGACTTTAGTCCGGTGAGGAGAGACGACGGCAACAAGGAGAATGATGTTCCGACTTTGAGTTTGATCCAGTTTTCAAAGGCTCCTTTTCTGACATTTGGAACAGTGAAGTTGGGAACTTCCAAGTCGGCTGTTTTGCAAATTGAGAACCCCACAGAGGACGTTGACGCGGAGGTTACTGTTGAAAAGATCCCCTCAAGTAAAGGCTTTTCTGTGGACCACGGCACGTTCACCATCCAGGTATGTCCTCACCTAGCTGACGACGTCTCTGCTGAAATGGACGCAGTTCACGTCCCACCGAGCCCGTGGAAGCTGCAGTCATGTTTAGGAGCAGTATTAGCCTGAAACACACATCAGTGTGCCCTTAATGCGTTTTGATTTGTCCTCCTGTTGCATCTGGTCCACTTCTTGACTTGTGCTTTGTGTTGCAGCCTGAGGGTTCATTCAGTCTGACAGTGACCTGGACTCCAACAGAAGAAGGAGGAATTAGAGAGCTCATCGTCTTCAATGCCAATGGCGTCCTCAAGCACCAGGCTGTCATGCTGGGGAGAGCAGAGGCACCGAAAAAGAAAAAGGTGAATATTGTGAGCCTGATGCAGAAGCTGTTACAGCTTCAGTGTACTGAGATGGATCTAGATTCTCAGTGTTTCTGTTAGATCTGTGTCAGTTACTGGATTTAAGGGGCACTGTGTAGTTTGGGAGAAGAAGCTCAAACTCAGATTTTGAAAATGTACACTATTAATGAGGTCATAACACAAACTCAGAAAGATTTATGTTTTCCATAAGTGAATCCAAAAAGCTGTTCTCAGAGGAAAATACGGTCCCAGAACACTGTTTCAAGCTAGAAACGTGGCAGGGTCCGCCACATTTAAACAAAGTAAAACGGTGTGAAATTGTGTCGTCCTTAAGTAAACAAGCTCTTTGTTTTCATGACTGAATTAACTGAATAAACAAATTGACTGTAGTTTGTTTTGACATAACAAGATCAGTCGATGAAGATCGTGACTTCGCTCCTCTAGAACTATCTTTAATTCCCTTAGGTAAGGATTCCACTTGACTTGACACAACCTGTGACTTGACATGCTCAAAATTACTTTAAGACTTGGACTTCTTATGAAAATGATCCAGCCCTGAATTCTCTTGAAAACTTTTGATCAAGCAGTTCGTATTCAAGCATAATCAAGGGCCGTAACAACTACGTCTCAGATTGTGATGTTGAAATGAAATATATCTTTTATGTTTTTGTTTTTTTTTTCTCACAGAAAAGCTTATGGGACACGATCAAAAACAAAAGGGAGGGTGAAAGAGTTGCTGCACCAAGGAGGATCAAAACGGATCAACCGCTGAAGATGGCAGCCAACAAAACCTTCCAAGTGTCCCGAAAGCAGCAGTACAACCGGGAGAAGCCTCGCAGTCCGCTTGCTTCTCTCAATGAGGGCAAAACTGTCAGAGAGAGGTCTCTCACCAAGCGCAGTCCCACTGACGATTTCCCTCAGGCGACAGAGGAGCAGAGGAACTTGAGCTCCACCCAGAGCAAACTGTCTCTGGCCTGGTCGGAGCAGGAGAATATCCACCATGTTCAGAAGAATTCTCCTCTTGTTCTACTCGTCCCCGCTGGAAAGCCGATGGACTCTGGCAACATGTCTGGTAGCCCAGATGCTTCGGCGAACAGACCTGAAAACGACAATCTTACCAAAATGCTCAACAGGACGCTGTCACCCATCGGGACACCAGAGAGATTTAAGAAGCTCATGCCTCATATTCAGTCAGATAGCCCGCTTTCTGCGGCTGTAAAGTCTGCAGCCGTTGCCGATTGTGCAGACGGTGTGTTACCCGGAACCCCACTTCTCTCCTTGAAAGATGCGCTGGCCATCATTGATTCTGATCTGTCCCACATTGCCACCAGTCCTGGAGACACTAGTTCAAGCTGTGGCTTTTCAGATTCACTGGAATCCAGGAGTGGGAATCACGGCTGTGGACCTGAGGGAAACGCGCTCAAAGCATTCCCCGATAGCCCACAGGGACCCGAGCCCAATGAGCCCAGACTTACTTTCTTTGTCAGCAAAACTGTTGTCCATTCAGAGTCCGATAAGGCGATGGTGAGGGTAAAAAAGACCTCGTTTACATCTGCCACCGTGACCAAGACCAGAGCACCAGTGGAGGTAAAGTGCTTGAGTGGAAGGAAAATGAAGAAGTCAAGGCGGAGGCTGTTGGATAGAACACTCGAGCTGTCTGATGGCAGCAGTCAGTGTGAGTCTGCTCCGGACACTCCAATCCTTCCCGTTATAGACCCAGGCACACCAAACAAGGCCAGCTCCCTTTGCGGGGACGGACACCAAACCCAGGAGTTTATCTCCTCCAGCCCGGCAGCACCGCGACTCGGCGGCTCCCCTACACCCGTCACCTTCCCTGTCACCTCCCCTCCACCTGTGGCTTCTGGTCGCTTCTCTTTCTCAGCCACTCCCCCGCCTCCCACAGTCGCTGCTCCCATCCCTTTTACGGTCACCTCTCTGTCACCCGTGGGCTCATCTTCTCTTCGCCTCAGCCTCCCATCAGAACCAAATGTGTGGGAGCTGTCTGCAGCTCTGTCCGCACCGCTGTCCCCTCAACAAGACTCATTCCCTATTCAAATGGCGGTGAAGAGCAAGAAGAGGAAGAGTGAAGAGTATTTGAAAAGTGACGGGAAGGTTGAAGTAGCGGGGAAGACGGAGCGTGTCAAAAGGAGCAGGGTGGTTGTTGGAAAAACCGAGGCCTCAAGATCGGTCCAGGAGAGGAGAAGTGCATTGCAGAGGCAACCGACGAGAGCAGCAGGTGAGCCAGGAGGAAGAAGGGAGGA
Organism: Diplodus puntazzo; assembly: GCA_963678695.2. Taxonomy (NCBI): domain Eukaryota; kingdom Metazoa; phylum Chordata; class Actinopteri; order Spariformes; family Sparidae; genus Diplodus; species Diplodus puntazzo. Next base: position 27,924,716 of record OZ023163.1, read on the forward strand.
TGTGTAAAATATTTAACGTAGCTGTATAGGAGAACTTTAAAAGATACAGCAGATGTTGTTTCTTCTGGGTCGAGCCTTACATTGTCCATTTACTTGCCCAAAAAAAAAACTTTAATCTGTGGCTTTTCTGTTCTTGTCCATGGATAATTCTTCTGACACTACTGTCTACAACAGCTGACGGTGTACAGAAACCTTAACAAGGTGTGAACCTTAAAAACAGTCTCAAAGGAACAGGTCTTCCAAAAATGAAAAATCTGTCATTCTCTACTCGCCCACATGCAGATGGGAAGTCTGGTAAAAAAAAAAATAAATAAATAAATACATTCTGGAGCTTCCCTGCAAAACAGCCTGGACAACTGAAGTAGATGGAGACTTGTTGTAAAAAGTGGGGTTGTATGAGGCACTTATCCCCAGTCGATGTGTGATACCTGCAGTTTATGACCATCAGCTCCGCCCGTGGGGAGAAGCAGCGCATTGTACTTCTACAAGGAGGCGATAGCGAGATGTATTTTAGCCACTTAAAAGACGGCACATTTAAAATGATAGATTTGTTTAAGTGTACACTTTTGTTGCTTTACAATGCTCTGCTGCTTCTCCACACGGGGGGGAGCCGACATTCACCTTCTGCAGGTAATACACCGACTAGGGAAACTAATACAGCCCCGCATCAAAAGACCCGAACTATCACTTCTAGAATCACAAAACAAAGACTTTGAGTTTGGAGCATTTTAAAAGTTAAGGCCGTTGAAAAATCAGATTAAAAAAAAAAGTTTTTTTTTTCTGTCACAATACTTCATTTTATTTACCCTTACTAGGACTGTGCCAAGTTCCAATTGGCTGCAAAAGTACAGTTTAAAGGTGCAAGTAGTTTTCTAAGTGTACATGTTCAAACCGATGGTTGTGGGTAGTTACATCCTGGAGTCAGATATTCAGATCAATGTATTCATTAACTGATATTAACGTCCATCCACAGACACTGAGTCAAAGAGAAATCTTCAACGTCAATGTCCAAAACTGTTAAAATATCTGCCTTGTGTCTGGGCCCTCTGTATTTACTTCAGTGCTTTTGCTCCCCAGGCTCGGTATGCTCGGTGCGCTCCATGACTACATCATCTGTAAAGACGGCGCGGTCTGTGGTTCCTGCCCAGGCAAAGCAATCGAGCTCCAAACTCATCACTCGAGGTATTAAATGATGTGTAATTGCTCAAGTAACAGTAAATTGCTGTACTTGTAGTTTAGGTTTGTTGGTGAATTAGGAGTTAAATATGTAAACTGCTGCTTCAATCAGATCTTTGTCAATTTACCTAATGCTGAAATTGGAAATGACTCTTTATCCATTGTTCACAGGTGCCCAGTCTCTTAAGTCATCTGGTGCTTCATGTGTGAAGACGGCAAAAATAGTTGCTGTAGCGCAGTCAAAGCTGACCTTTATCAAACCAGTGCAAACAGGTAATTGATGGCAGATTATTGTCAAACCAACTTCTGTGGTGTGTGAAAGGGAATTTTGTTTATCTTGAAATTGTATTAAAATTTTGCCCATCTGCTCTTTTCTTCCAGCCATACCGAGACACCCGATGCCGTTCGCTGCAAAGAACATGTTCTATGATGAGAGGTGGATTGAGAAGCTGGAGCGGGGATTCACATGGTGGATCAACCACGTCCTCACCCCGGATGACTTTAAAGTGAACACGGAAGTCGCTAAAGGTAATAGACATTCAGCAGGCTCTGTAGGTATAGGAGGCAGGAGATTACAGCTGCTACAGTTTCTTTTTCCAAGTCTGTAAGATTCTAAAACGTTCCCATTTGAATTGTTTCTCGTGTAGTGAATGCTGTGTCCATCGTCCTGGGCAGCGATGACAAGTTCAGTGTGCCCAAAGCTCCCACCAAAGAGGAAATGTCTTTCAGCACCTACACGGCCCGACGGAAGCTAAACCGCCTGCGCCGTTCCGCCTGCCAGCTGTTCACTTCTGATGCCATGGTCAAGGCTATTCAGAGGCTCGAACTGGAGGTGGAGGCCAAGAGGCTGCTCGTTCGAAAAGACCGCCATCTTTGGAAGGACATCGGTAAATGAACAATGTGTAATGGAACCTGTATGAAGGTGTTCAGGGCTTGAAACTGATGTCGTCATGGGAGCAATATAAATCGTTTTAGTGGCGAACAGAGATCCTCCAACAAAAGGTTTTTTTTGTGAGGAAATGACGAACTGAACCAAGTGCTATTTACAACAGTCTGTGACTGGATACTCCGTGCGAGACCTTCCAATTATTTGATGCTTATCCAATCTGATAGCGCTACATTATGAATAACAAATCTGCATTAAAAATTTGCCCGAGGAGAGCTAGTTAGCTGAAACAGCGTCAGTAAATTCTTCATATTCACATTTAGATATTTCCATCCTCTTAGAAAGTGTCAGTTTGTCGCTGCGTCTCTGTACCAGCCCGTCTCGTTTCAGGACCAAAGTGCGCCGTGTCCGCTTCCAGCAGCTGTTTAATACAGTTTCAACTGATTTCACCATTTACACTAAATGTATCAAAGAATATCACATGTCGATGGTAAACATATCAAACGTTACAAATACAGTACACCATTGCTAATGCAGGCTACTTCTTTGTCGTCTGTGGAGACAGTATACAGTATGCTTTATACGCTGTCTACAACACACTCTTAACTGTTTGGGCCTACCCGTTGATTCAGTAGAGGTTCTACATGCAAATATTTCTTTCTTTGTGTAAAAAAAAAAAAAAAAAGGTTTTTGTGCCAGTGATATGTGTGTGTACATTTCCATATTGAGTGGGGAAGTGAGATCTGATCCCAAGAGGTCACATCAAGATGCATGTAGTGCCAGGTGTGAACTGATGGGCTCTGAGCTGCCTACTTGTGATCGGATCACTCAAGACAGAAGCCTAAACCAAATGTGTTTTCCATCATTTGGCACTGATTTTAATCCCCTTCTTTCTTCGTCATAGCTGTTGCAATCTATCGGCACTTGTTGGACACGATGTCTGCATAGTCTAGTAAGATGCTTGCCTATTCTATGAGTTGTTTTACAGCAAGTAAAAAGGGGAAAAAAAAGAGTTTGGAAGGTTAGATGATATAAAAAAAAAAAATAAGTAAAGGATCAACATTTTGATTTTCAGAATGGTTAGAGTCATTATTCAGGACGGAAGGGGAAAAGTTCTGTAGGTTTTCCCCTCGTACCCTGAATAAGCCTGAATGTAACAGTATTTTTGTTTTCTTTCAGGTGAACGTCGAAAAGTCCTCAACTGGCTTCTTTCATACAATCCGCTGTGGTTACGGATTGGGCTTGAGGTATTCTAAGACAACAGTTTTTTTTTTTTAAATATATGTTTGTCTTTTCAAACATTGTTGTTAGCTTCTTCACCAACCACGCTGTGCTTGCTGAACACTTTTCAGACAATCTACGGGGAGATGATCTCACTGGAGAGCAACAGTGACGCTGTTGGTCTGGCCATGTTCATCCTCCAGCGGCTGCTCTGGAACCCAGACATCGCTGCCGAGTACAGACACGCCAAAGTGCCGAACCTTTACAAAGACGGTAATTTAAGTTATTGTGTTGTCTGAACTGTTACTCTCAGGGCCAAAAAAAAAATAAATCAGCAATTTTCTGAGATTGAAACTATCCCTGGAAGCTGCTTGTAGTTTATTTGAATCCAAAGTAATTGAAGGGATACTAGAGTGTGTTATCAGCTCAGGTTGTGTTTCACATTTGAGAAACATAAGCAGCTTGTATCGTATCATAACCAGGCAGAAATACAAACCATTACAATGCAAATTAAAACTTAACAATGTGGGGGAAGCTGAACTTTAATTAAATGACTTGACAGCTTTTTTGCACTGATGTGAACAAAACCAACAGTGAGTGTATGGAATCTGCCAGTATATATTTTATTAGTCAGTGGATCAGTGTGTCTGTAGATATACAGTAAAAGTTTTTGCCAACTAGAGGCGGAATGCAGCGTGTGCAATCGGTTGTAGGTATACTGATCTTCCATTAATGGTTAAGCTGATCTAGTGAAAGATCTGGAATTGTCGCCAAATGTAACGCTACAGTTCAATTTATTATTGCCATTAGCTGCTAATTATTGATTTGTTTAGCCATTATTTTTTGGATCCTGTCAGAAAAGCATGGAAATATCAATTTCCCAGCATCTGAGGTGACGTGTTCAAACGTCTTATTTCATTACATCAGCAGTCAAAATCCAAAAGTGTTTCAATTTATAATTTTATAACGTAGCAAACCTTCATATTTAAGAAGCTGGAACCAAACATTAATCAATCATCAAAGCAGCTGCCATTTTCTTTTCTTTTGACTGACTGATCGATTAATCATCCAATCTTTGCCACATTTGGTCACCGTTGGGTCCTTGGATAAAATAACCCAAATTAAAAGCTTTTACTTCTATCTCTGAGACTCTTCTAGATTATACTGTGAAGTTTCTAATCTCCCAAATATCCTCCTTTCCTGTCGATCAGAAGATAATGGTCAAGCATTTTTCTGGTTTTCTGTTAGTTTGTATTTCTTTGAATCCCACTGGCAAATTATGAGCACAATGAATACAGGGTGGTTTTTTAGGTCCTTAGTAGGAAAATTAAAATGAACTGCACTGTACATCAAACTGTACTACAACAAAACTGATGTTTTAACATGTCTGTGCCCTGTCTTGGTTAGGCCACGAGGAGGCGCTGTCTCGCTTTACTCTGAAGAAGCTGCTCCTGCTGGTGTGTTTCCTGGACAAAGCCAAAGAGTCTCGGCTGATCGAGCACAACCCCTGTCTGTTCTGCTTGGATGCAGAGTTCAAGGTAGGCGAAGACGTACAAGGACTCCATGTCATTATTAAATGCATTAAGATATTCAGTCACTCTCAAGCACAACCATAACAATCATACATTTGGTGAATGTCAAAATAAACACTTATATCTATATGTATTTTTTTTTTAAAAAAAACAAGTTTTTATCTCTTGTCTCAGATCTGTCCAAATTAAAGATAATTTGTAACATTGCTGCATTAAAATGTTTAAAAATGACCAGACCGTGGTGATATATTATGTTGAGCTGTGTTCTTATCAAGATCCTTGAACAATGTTCAAACCGGAGAAATCCATAATTGTTCTATACTAAGATAACAGTTTAAACTTCTGAGAGAGAGTCAGAGAGTGAGGAAGGAAGTCAACTAACATGACTAAACCTGATGTGAATAAATCTTTAAAACTAAACCTTGTCCATGCACATTTCTGCCTGAGTAGAAGTGATCAGTCTTAAACAGCCACCACTGCTGAGCACAACAACACATACTGTGTTTAGGAGGAGTTTGACTTCTTTTTTTATTAAACAATGATTAAAATGTAAAGCAAAAAAAAGAAGCAAGCGAATAGATTATAAATGATGGCCACACCTAATTGTGATGCCATCTAATATGTGTCATGGTGTTAACGCTCACAAACGACTGTCACACATCACCGGCACACGGTCCTCGTCCGATCCACCAAGCGCTCTCTGAAACATTCTCACATAGCTGATTTGGAAGCGGCCAGCAGGTCCTCTTGTGAATTAGCCGTAGCATATTAGCGCCACTCACTGGATTGGTGTGTGGATCAGAACTGTTGTAATCCTGCTCACCATATGACAGTCAGACATATTCATCGAACGACTCCGTCCTCCGAATCGTGACGTCCTTACTGACCAGAGCTGGGATGAAAACATGTACCGTTACACCTCTTATTTATACACACAGCTGTGATAATCACATCACTAATATCCAAACACCTTTTGGTGGATCATTTTGCCTTCATACCACAAATAAACTGCACCAGTGTCTGTTTGGAAGTAGAACCACCTTTTCAAGAGGTCTCGGTCAGGCACTTTGAACCGCATCTACATCTTTTCTGGGTGTGTTAACCTTTTCCTTATTGTGCTTGTCTTGTTTTTCTTTTCTACAGACGAGTAAAGACCTGCTCCTGGCCTTCTCCAGGGACTTCCTGAGCGGAGAGGGGATCCTCCCCCGGCACCTCGGCTATCTCGGGTTACCCGTCTCCCACGTGCAGACGCCCCTTGATGAGTTCAACTTCGCTGTGAAGAATTTGGCAGTTGACTTGAAATGCGGCATTCGTCTAGTGTGAGTGAGACGTCATGAATTTTAATGTGATGCTGTGATTCCCCCACTGGGATCGTTTTTCTCAGAGGTTAGGCTCAGCCACACGGCAGAATCCCTGCAGCTGATAGGGATTTAGGGTTAAGGAGTAGCGTCACTCTGGGGATTTCCTTTCAGGGATTCTCAGTGAAGGATGCTTCCTCTGACAGCTCTGCTGCTCGCACGTCAGAGTTCGTCCTTGAGTTTTTCCTTCTTTTAATGCACAGAATTACAGGTTGACAAATGTAACCACGTAGATCCAGCATATGCTTGCAGAGAAAAACTTCTTCAGTGCAATGCGCTGCTGCACTTGTATGAGTTGAGACATGTGAGAGCCGTGTGAACAGGGAGTTGCAATGGATGAGATTAGAGATGAAAAGTTAAATTTACTCACATTTGTAATTTGAGTATTATAAACCGTCAGTGTCCACTGGTTCTACAATACAGAGAAGATGACAGGTTTATAGTGAGGCAAAAAAGTGCTACAGCAACAAAGACGGATTCTGTTGCCTCACCTCTTGTATATGTATGTTTTTAAATATGATTCTCATGTGGGATTCGCTTCCAGGCGTGTGATGGAGCTCCTCATCCAGGAATGGAGTTTGTCAGCCAAGCTCCGCCTGCCAGCCATCAGCCGCCTGCAAAAGGTCCACAATGTTGACATCGCTTTGCAAGTGCTCAAAAGCAAAGGGGTCGACCTCAAAGATGAACGCGGTAATTACGATTTTTTTTTTTTCTCTCCGTGCGAATGATAAAACGAGGTGACCCTCAACCTGAAAAAGTCTTTGCCCTCCACAGAATGAAATTCTATTTTCTGTCTGTTCTGTGCAGTGTTTTCTTTCACAGAAGTGTAGCACATTCATTGTGTTTTCGTACTGGGCTGTATTTTCCACCAATGTGCCACTTCACTTGAGCATGAACGCCTGTCTTTTCACTGCACGCCTTTTGTGTTGGATCACAAACAGATACAAAGCCACATAATTGCTTGCTCTGCCCTTTATGACACTGTGTTTGATGTGTGTGGACTTTATCTGTCAATATGATTGTTTGTGCCTGTGCAGTGAACATGTGACTAAGTGAGCCAGAATGAAGCCCAACCAGGACTTTTTATCGCTTGATGTTTCAAGGCATAGATGTAAATGCAAAAACTCTCCCTGATTTATCAAATAGATCACAAAATACAAGACCTAATGCTTTTAAATTGGCTTTTTTAAATCTTGAAATGCCTCAAGTGTTTTGATATCAAAACAGGTAATAACTGTATTAACTAACAGGTATTTTCACTGTCAATTGTCAGTTATTATTGTTGGTTAGAAGGTAAAAATGTAATGCAAAAGTAAAAAAAAAAAATGTTTTCAGTGTTTCTCCTGTATGACTAAATTGTGTGTTTATTTTCAGGCTCCACCATTGATTCCAGAGACATTGTGGATGGACACAGAGAGAAGACCCTCAGCCTCTTGTGGAAAATCATCTTTGCCTTTCATGTGCGTATACCAACTTGTGTTGTCACTGGCAGTTCATAACATTCTAGACATTTATTAAACTGTGGAAAGATTTGTTGATTGATGTGTTGTCGTCATATAATCGGTTTAGTTGGAAGTGATTTTGGACGGGGATCAGCTGAGAGAGGAAATTGGTTTTCTGAAGAGAACCTTAAGCACCAAACGGAGGCTGGCGTCGCTGAGGGCGGATCGGGGCCTTCAGCCGAGTCCTGGAAAGACCAGGGTGCCATATGAACACAACAGCACCAAGATTACCCTGCTGATGGACTGGGTCCGAGCTGTGTGTGACTTCTACAATCTGAAGGTGAGTCTGAAAATGATTTGAGTCTACAGGGATAATTACTTTGATGTTTAGAGTTGGAGTAATTGTATTAATTACGGTTTCATTTAGTCTTTTTAGGTAGGTATGCATTATTAATTTGTTCATCTTCTGTACTTTGTCATTTGATTAATCAGTGCACAAAACCTCACTGATGTTGTAAATGTACACTTCACCATGTTCACATTGTCTTGACGTGTCAAATGCATAGAGGCAGCCAAATGTCCGGACTGTGGGTGGAACATGAATGTGTGAACCAGATTTAATTTTAACCCTTCAATCAAAACCACAATTCATCAGTCTTCAAAGTCGTATTAGTCTTATTGGAGCTAATCAGTTGGTTGTCAACTATATAATTAGACGCCAACTATTTTAGTAATAAATGGAGGAAATTAAAAAAACGAAACTTTCTGATTCAGGTTCCTCAAATGTGAATATTTTTTGGTTTCTTCACTCCTCTGACAGTAAACAGACCATCTTTGTGATGGGGTCAAGTGAGCCATTTGAGGAAGTGCTTTGGGAAACACTATTTGACATTGGGGGGGGGGGGTGAATGTAACTTAACTTAAGGTGAAAAAATCTTAAAAGCATTACCTTATCCATTAACAGTCAGGTAGACAGATTTTTATCAGTAATGATCCCACACTACTTTCATGCTTACAGAAATGACATACTGTGCTTTCTAGAAAGAAAATAAATGGCCGATTAATCGACAATGAAGGTAATTGTTGGTTGCAGCCCTAGTCAGTAGGATTCATGCTGTGGGGAAAATGAATGTCTTTACCATATCTATGGTATAACCTATATTAAAGTTGCTGAACCAAAAAAAACTGCAGTTTGCAATCAACATTGATATACTCACGAGACTTCCTTTCCCTGTAGAAAATAACCAAGCATCATTACAGTTTAACCCTTGACGTCTATCTCAACAGAGCAAAACAAACAATAGTTTCACTATGGCAGTGCTTATTTTTAAAGCCCTAAATCCCTGTCCCTTTTTCAAAAGTCCCCACAAGTTTAAAAAAAGACTGTAACTGAAGTGTGTTGTCTGTCTGCAGGTGGAGAACTTCACCGTGGCCTTCTCGGATGGCCGTGTCCTCTGCTACCTTATCCACCACTACCACCCCGGTCTCCTGCCAGAGGAGGCTGTCAGTCATGGCACCACTCAGACTGTCGAGTGCTCACCGAGGGGCCGCCTGGAGCTCAACTGCTCAGCCAGCGACTCTGACAACTCCTTTGACACTTTGCCAACAGGCCTGAATGGTACTTGTCAGCTGTGTGCAGTTGTCTGTTTGGATGCACTTTTAAAAAAAATGTCCTAGTGGATGTTTATACATCACTTACATGTCACAAAGATGTTTGTAGTGCATTATAGTGTGAAATACGAGGAACTTGAATAGATGTCTGAGGCATTTAGGGGAAAATGAGGAATTCAGCGAGATTTCTGAATGCAGATGCAGGAATAAACCAGAATATTTGTCCAACATAAAATCACGGCATTAGCTGGAGATTTTCAGCTGGCTTAACCACAGTTAACCCATCGGTTGTGAAATCTAGACTGTTAATTGGAAACAAACATTAAAGAGGAGAGTCTTAAAAGTAATTAAAGTACACTGAAATAACTGAAAATTAATTAAAATATTTAAAACAATTAAATCAGGGCCAAAGTTGTTTTTTATACATCTTATTTTCCTATTTTCAAGAGTAAGATTACCATTTTTTTTTATTATAATGACATAAGTTTTTGGCAAAAAGTGATTGGCAGCCTGTGATGGCCAAATGAATGTTTGTAAGCTTGTATGTATGACTTGTAAGATATGGCCAGAATTTTTGTATATAGTGTTTAAAAAAAAAAAAAAAAAAAAAGAGAGAAAAAAAGGCTAACATTATCGACAGAGTGTGAAGAATCAACGGTGTTGATTTTATGTCAAAGACGGCTATGTAATGTTTTGCAGAGGTGTCTACTGAAGTTAGCATGCTAAACAGCTAGCCACGGCCTGTCTTGTCTTAGCATTTTACTTACTAAACAAGAAAAATACAACTGTATGCTGCCTGAACTTTAGTCTCTTTTATCGGAACTAAACCCAGTTCAATTGCCTTGTTAACCCGACTCTCTCTCTCTTGCTCTACTGCCTCTTCATGTCTCTCCTATCCCTGCCTGCCGTGTCTTCTTGTCTCTGGAGTCATAGTCCTGGTCGGAGGTGCTGTAAATCACCTCCTTCCTGTCCCCTGTCTGCCAGTCCCAGACTCCCCTGGCAACTTAAGTTGCAGACTGCCATCAGCTTGTAGGGCTACTTATCTCCACGGCTAATGGCAGCTAGTTTTGAGCTACCTTCAAATTCTGGTCACTACTTTCAAATGAGACCTTTTTTAAGAGAGATTATGAAGAGACGGTAACTGGCTTGTGATGATGGTATCTGTCCCTTTTTTTTTTTTTACAGGCCCAGATTCTCCATCAGTGGAATTCAAAGTGCTGCTGGAGAATGAGAAGAACAACTTCAGGCTGGTCAACACTGCTGTGTCTTTCCTGGGCGGAGTTCCTGCCATGATCAACCCGGCCGACATGTCCAACACCATCCCCAATGAGAAGGTGAGACCAGACACAGGTTTTTTCTTTACCCTCAGCAGCAATTCATCAAATCTGTGTTTCGAGAGGTCAAGTTGGTTATGGATTTTACAGCTCCTCCCTTTTTTTTTTGTTTAATTTGAAAAAAATATATAAAATAGATGTCATTAGTCTTTATTGCGGACTGTGAACTTGCATCACCTTTCATGGGAAAGTCAAATCCAAGAACCAACCCAATAACATTGTTTGTATCTGCCTTATAAGTTCAAAAATGTTCACTTGATATTTTTAGGATTTTTGTACAAACCCAATATGAATCTGTCATTACAGTTTTTTGAAAGAGTAGAAAAAGTAAACACAACACAGCAGATTAAAAAATAAACGCGAAAGAAAAATGTCCAGACGAGAGATAAATGCTACACCTCTTCCTTCATCCACATCTGTTTATTTCCAGGTTGTGATGTCGTACCTGTCCTTCCTGTGTGCTCGTCTTCTGGACCTGCGTAATGAAACCAGAGCAGCTCGGGTCATACAGGGCGCCTGGAGGAAATACAGATTAAAGAAAGATCTACAGCTCTACAAGGTCGGTTCAATGTTTGGCACGACTGCATAGCGATGGAGTTTTATGGATCCGATCTATTGCATCCATCCAAAATTACTCGGTGTCAGAGTGCACAGCCACTTTAGTTTTTTTGTTTTTGTTTTCAACCTTGCAGTAGAAATAAATGGCAGTTTTAACTTGGTTATTCATGATTGTATTATTGTGATTTCCATCTGGACACCTTATTTTTTAGGTTGGTTCTCTTACTGTTTTTTGTTTTTTAGCTAAATATAGTATGCAGTTGAGTGTACATAAATTAAACAAATGCTGTGCAATATTTGTCTTAATAGTAAGTTTCCTATATTTGGTGATTACTTTAGAAATAAGTAACAATTATTAGAAATAAAAAAAAATCTTCTTCAGTCTGCACATTCTGAAAATGAAAAATGCTGTATTTCAGTCAAAGTTTTGTTGTGCTGGTCAGCTTGTGCCAAATTTTGATAGGTGCCTGGCATGGAGAGAAATATAAAAACTACAATGGAATGATGAGTTGAACTTGTTTCTCAAAGCAACATTATAAAGAGAAAATTAGAAATCAGAAATTGGTATGTTGTTCGATTTTATCTTGAAGTAAACATGTACGTAACGCTGAGATCCTACCCACTGAAGTTACACAGTGCAGAAACAAGTGAGAGGGTCGGGGAGGCTGAGACAGAGACACCATTCACCCATAATGTTGTTTTAATTTATGTTTTTTTTTCTTCTTTGGATACAGGAAAGAAACATGGCTGCTGTGAAAATCCAGTTGGTTGTGAGGAGTTTTCTCCAGAGGCGCAGAGCTAAGAGAGAGAATCAAGCTGCCGTTATCATCCAGTCGGTATGGAGGGGTTACGCAGCCCGCAACAGGCTGAGGCTGAAAAGAGAGGCTCAACTTAGGGCTCTGCAGCATGAGGCTGCCACTGTCATCCAGGTAGGTGTTTATCCAAATGTAAGGATGTAATGGGCTGTTAACGAACACATCACATTTTTGAGTAACTATCTAGAATTGATGCTAAATTAAAAGTATCACATAACAGAAGCAACAGTAGACATAAGAGTTTACAGTTTCACCATCCTCATCACTGATGGTTCTGACTTGTTGATCAGATTTTGTCTCATCTAGCTCAGACAGTGATCTTAATTGTAAAAGACACTGAGGTTGGTCCTGAATTTACGAGCTGCGTCATTGAGATGTGTTATTTTTTTCTTTGTCGACAATTTTAGTGTCTGCCCATTTTGCAACCCTCTTGTGTAATTGGTCTTTGAATAGATGGTTCTTATCTTGTCCTAACAGGCTCAGTGGAGGATGTTTTCGGGCATGAGAACTTACCAACGCCTCAGATACTATGCCATTGTAGTCCAAGCACAATGGCGAATGAGGAGGGCGGCCTCTGCCTATGGAAGAATGCACTGGGCGGCAACCGTCATTCAGAAGCACTTGCGAGCCAGGGCTCTTGTAAGAAGGGATCGGGAGCATTACCTCTCCCTTAGAGCTGCAGTGGTGAAAATACAAAGAGGGTTCAGAAGATGGAAAACCCAGAAAACGGAGAGGGAAAACAGTGCTGCCAAAGTGATCCAAGCTGTGTTTAGGAAATGGCATGAGGCAAAAATGGCTGATAAAACTGCGGCTGCTTTAAGGATTCAGTCTTGGTATAGAATGCAGAGGTGCCTCCATCAGTACAGAAAGATCAAAACAAGTGCTGTGCTCATTCAAGCACAATACAGAGGTCACGCACAGAGGCGCTGCTTTCAGATGTTGAAGCTTCAGAACCACTCAGCTGTTGCCATTCAGAGTGCCTTCAGAGGGCATGCCGTCAGAAAACAGGTGGAAAAGATGAGATGTGCTGCAGTCATAATCCAGCGTTGGTTTAGGGCATCTCTGCAAAGAGACGTGGAAAGGCAAATGTTTGTGAGGACAAGATGCGCTGCCGTTACCATACAGGCAGCTTATCGTGGAAAAGCGGCCCGGAAATCCCTGGAGAGACGGCACAAGGCAGCCACGGTGATCCAGGCGGCATTTAGGAAGCGTGCTGCCCAGAGGCGCTACCTTCTCTTGAGACGAGCAGCAGCTGTGATTCAGCACAAGTACAGAGCCACGATTTTGGCTCGTAAGACAAAGAAGGATTATGATGCTCTTAGGAACGCTGCACTCATTATACAAGCCAAGTGGAGAGGCAGAGCCGACAGGAAGAGGATAGAGAACTGGCATCAGTGTGCAGCCCTGATACAGGCTTACTACCGCCGGCACAAAGCGCAAGCAGAGTTCAGGTTAAAGAAGGCAGCTGCAAGAGTCATACAGCGTCACTACAGATCTTATGTGATCACAAAGGAAAAGAGGACAGCATACCTGCACATGAGGAAAGCCTGTGTTACTCTCCAAGCTGGATTCAGAGGCATGAGGGTTAGGACGGAGCTAAAGAAAAAACACTGTGCAGCAACTGCCATCCAGTCTACAGTTAGGATGTTTTTATGTAGGAAAAGATATTTTCTTCTACAAAGTGCTGTGATTGTTATCCAGAGCCGATACAGAGCTCTTGTTGTCGGCAGGGCACAGCGAAATGAATACAACGGGCTAAAGCAGGCTGCCATAAAGATGCAAGCCGTCTACCGAGGATTTAGAGCGAGAGCGGACCTAAAGAAGAAGCACAGTGCTGCCAGAGCAATCCAAGCTCAGTTCAGGATGCACAGAATACGTATGGCGTATCTTGCCACCAAGTGTGCTGCCATCATTATTCAGGAGCGCTACAGGGCCAAAATGCTCAGGGATCAACAGATGCAGCGGTACAGGACAATGAAATCTGCGGCTGTTTATATCCAGGCAGTATATCGTGGCCACAGGGCCAGGAGGAAGATTGCAGAGATGCACCAAGCTGCCACAATCATTCAGAGAAAGTTTCTCACCTTTCAGGAGAGGAAACAGTTCCTAGCTATCAAGGCAGCAGTTTTGGTTTGTCAGCAGAGGTACAGACGAGCCTTCCTGGCAAGAAAAGACCGTTTGGACTATCTGTCAAAGCGCAGGGCAGTCATTTGCCTACAGGCAGCCTACAGAGGATACGAGGTCAGAAAGCAGTTGTGTATCCAACATGCAGCAGCTGTAAAAATTCAGACTAACTTCCGAATGTACCAGCAGAGAACATACTACAAGAAGCTCGGTTGGGCGGCCAATGTATTGCAAACATGTTACAGAGCTAACAAGAAAATGAGAGAGGAGATGCATGCCCTGAGTGCCAAGAGGAATGCTGCTGCTGTGCTACAGGCTGCATATCGTGGAATGAAATCCAGAAGACTTGTCAGACAAAGTCATCAGGCTGCCAGTGTCATCCAGAGAGCTTACAGAACACACTGTGAACACAAGCAGTATCTCACCTTGAAATCCTCCGTCCTCACCATCCAGCGGAGGTATCGGGCCACTGTAGCGGCAAAGGAACAAATGCAAGAATACCAAAAGCTGCGCAGAGCTGCAGTCATCCTTCAGACAGCATACAGAGGGCAGCAGGTCAGAAAGGAAGTTGCTGGATGGCATCAAGCCGCCACAGTGATCCAGTCTGCATTCAGAGGGCACAGAGAGGAAGTGAAATATCAGGCCATGCGTCTGTCAGCCATCATCATCCAGAGATACTATCGGGCATGTCTCCTTCAGAGACAAGAAAGGCAGAAGTTTCTGAGAGTAAAACACTCTGCCGTTGTTCTTCAGGCAGCTTTCAGAGGTCATCGTGTGAGGACCAACATCACCAAGATGCACAGGGCAGCTACTGTCATACAAGCAGTCTTCAAGAGGTATAAGCAACAGTCAGCCTTCAGGAGACAACAGTGGGCAGCATGTGTCTTACAGCAGAGGTTTAGAGCTCAGAGACAGAGAAATGCTGAAATAAAACGATACCAACAGTGCAGAAAAGCCGCTGCTGTGCTACAGGCCGCATATCGTGGAATGAAATCCAGAAGACTTGTCAGACAAAGTCATCAGGCTGCCAGTGTTATCCAGAGAGCTTACAGAACACACTGTGAACACAAGCAGTATCTCACCTTGAAATCCTCCGTCCTCACCATCCAGCGGAGGTATCGGGCCACTGTAGCGGCAAAGGAACAAATGCAAGAATACCAAAAGCTGCGCAGAGCTGCAGTCATCCTTCAGACAGCATACAGAGGGCAGCAGGTCAGAAAGGAAGTTGCTCGTCAACATCAAGCTGCCACAGTGATCCAGTCTGCATTCAGAGGGCACAGAGAGGAAGTGAAATATCAGGCCATGCGTCTGTCAGCCATCATCATCCAGAGATACTATCGCTCCTGTGTTCTACAGAGAAGGGACAGAGAAAACTTCCTTAAAATGAAGCATGCTGCTGTTGTCCTTCAGACAGCATACAGAGGGCAGCAGGTCAGAAAGGAAGTTGCTGGATGGCATCAAGCCGCCACAGTGATCCAGTCTGCATTCAGAGGGCACAGAGAGGAAGTGAAATATCAGGCCATGCGTCTGTCCGCCATCATCATCCAGAGATGCCATCGCTCCTGTGTTCTTCAGAGGCAAGAAAGGGAGAAGTTCCTGAAAGCGAGGCATTGTGTCATCGTTCTTCAAGCAGCTTTCAGAGGTCATCGTGTGCGGACTGACCTTGCAAAGATGCACAGAGCAGCTACTGTCATTCAAGCAAACTTCAAGAGGCATAAACAGCAAACAGCCTTCAGGAAACAACAGTGGGCAGCATGTGTCTTACAGCAGAGGTTTAGAGCTCAGAGACAGAGAAATGTTGAGATAAAACAATACCAACAGTGCAGAAAAGCCGCTGTTGTGCTACAGGCTGCATATCGTGGAATGAAATCCAGAAGACTTGTCAGACAAAGTCATCAGGCTGCCAGTGTTATCCAGAGAGCTTACAGAACACACTGTGAACACAAGCAGTATCTCACCTTGAAATCCTCCGTCCTCACCATCCAGCGGAGGTATCGGGCCACTGTAGCGGCAAAGGAACAAATGCAAGAATACCAAAAGCTGCGCAGAGCTGCAGTCATTCTTCAGACAGCATACAGAGGGCAGCAGGTCAGAAAGGAAGTTGCTGGATGGCATCAAGCCGCCACAGTGATCCAGTCTGCATTCAGAGGGCACAGAGAGGAAGTGAAATATCAGGCCATGCGTCTGTCAGCCATCATCATCCAGAGATACTATCGGGCATGTCTCCTTCAGAGACAAGAAAGGCAGAAGTTCCTGAGAGTAAAACACTCTGCCGTTGTTCTTCAGGCAGCTTTCAGAGGTCATCGTGTGAGGACCAACATCACCAAAATGCACAGGGCAGCTACTGTCATTCAAGCAGTCTTCAAGAGGTATAAGCAACAATCAGCCTTCAGGAGACAACAGTGGGCAGCATGTGTCTTACAGCAGAGGTTTAGAGCTCAGAGACAGAGAAATGCTGAAAAACAACAATATAAAGAGGTCAGGAAAGCTGTCATTAACCTACAGGCTGCTTTTCGTGGAATGAAATCCAGAAGAATCGTCAAACAACGTCACCAGGCTGCCAGTGTTATCCAGAGAGCTTACAGAACACACTCTGAACGCAAGCGGTATCTGAAATTGAAGTCATCCATCCTCACCATTCAGCAAAGGTATCGTGCTAATGTAGCAGCTAAAGCCCAAAGAAAACAACACCTGGAAATGCGCAGTGCAGCCGTCACGATTCAGGCAGCGTACAGAGGGCAGCAGGTCAGAAAGGAAGTTGCTCGTCAACATCAGGCCGCCACAGTGATCCAGTCTGCATACAGAGGGCACAGAGAGGAAGTCAAATTCCACGCCATGCGTCTGTCTGCCATCATCATCCAGAGATACTATCGCTGTTGTATTCTTCAAAGACACAACAGAGACAGGTTCCTGAAAATGAAACAATCCGCTGTGTGCCTCCAGGCAGCGTTTAGAGGCTGGTGTGTCAGGAGGGACATTAGCCGACAAAATCATGCTGCCGTTGTGATCCAGTCATGCTGGAGATGCTCAGCTCATAGGCGTCTCTTCCTAAAGAAGAGGGAGGCAGCTGTGAAACTTCAGCGGAGGGTTCGGGCACTGCAGCTGAGCAGGTTGGAGAGGAACAACTTCACCCAGATGAGGCAAGCAGCTATCATACTTCAGAGGCACTGCCGAGCCTGGATTGCAGGACGACAGGTAATGCTTCAAATGGCAATTTTAAGTAAAGGGACTATTTGTAAGATGTGTTCAGAATGTTTGTCTAAAACACTCATTAACTAACATAAACAACAGAATGTGAGAAACAAAAGTTTATCTCTATGTACTGTTTTTCAGAGATATCTGAAGTCGTCTCGTAATAACACTGTGTGCCTCCAGGAAGTGATGGTCCAAAAGCCCCTTTAGCTTCAGCTGGGAGGTGTTTGCTACATTTTACAAGATCTCTTAGGTTTAATGGTTCATTTATTAAACTAAAACCTAACAGAATGTCAAGAAAATACGCTTACACCTATCTTCCCTACTCAATAGAAAAATACAACTGTACATCATCTGAATTCGAGTTGAGCTAAACTGCTTGAGTTCCGTCAGATGAGCCCTGTTAACCGCGGTGACTCTAGCCTCGTCTGAGGCTGCGGTCCAGGCAAACTCCAGTCAACTGTTGGGGTCCCTGGCTCCACTGCTAACCACTGCAACTCGCTAATTAACTAATGGTTGTTAGCTACAGCAAATGAGAGCAAGCAAAGAGCAACAGTTGCTGGTTATTCTGCTGACCCCTATGTTTTTGGAGCCCCCTTTAGAATCCTGACCGTATTTCAACAAAGACACCTTTAATGGTCATACTCGCTGGATGTTTTTTTCCTGCCTACCAGGCAGCTTTTAGTTAGTATCCACCAACCTTTTAGAAACTTAAAATTTGCGTATGGCGATCTACTGCAGCAAACCACGTCTGTTACCGAAGAAACTCACTATCCTTTGCATGGTTTTGTTTCAGGCACTAGAGGAAGCCAAAGCAGAGAGGAGGCTCCGTTTTACGTCGGCAGTCTACCACCATCTCAGTGCCATAAAGATCCAAAGAGCGCTAAGAGCCCACTGGGCTTTGGAGTCGGCCAAAAGACAGATCCATTCTGTCATCACCATACAGGTACAGTGTCCCACAGTGTCATTTATCAAAACAAAATCTGTCGCTGAAAAGCACTTTATTGATCTGATGATTATATTTGAAACCTACTTTTTTTTTTGTTTTCTATCCTAGCGATGGGTGAGAGCGAGGCAACAGAGGAGACGGTATCTGGAGGACAGGAGGAAGGTGGTTATAGCCCAGAGAGCAGCCAGGCGCTGGTTAGCCCGTCGCCACAAGGCTGCGACTGTCATCCAGCAGACCGTCCGGGAATTCCTCCTTCGCAGGCGCCATGAGAGGGTTCAAAAGGGAATTGTCAAAGCTCAGGTACTAGATGTACTGGTGAATTTTGGAATCATTGGAATTGATGGTATACACTTTTTGACTTTGTCATAAAATGGTAGTCGTCCTGCGATCTCATGCGTCAGAGATTAGCAACTTATTGGAGCCTTAATTTTTTTTATTTATTAATTTTTTTTCCTCTCTCCACACCATCTTCCTCCAGGCTCTGTGGAGAGGACATCGCTCCCGCCGACTGAATGACAATCCCAAGGTGTTCAAGTTGAGACACCGCTTACGAAAGGTCTCAGCTGAGGTCCGGGAGGAGGACAAACTGTGCAACAAGACGTCTACTGCCCTAGACTACCTCCTTCGATATAAACACTTCTCCTACATTCTGGAGGCCCTGAAAAACCTCGGTAAGCTTTGTTCATATGGGTGAATAACCAGACTTGGCAAACTAGAGCTCCCTGCTACATTATTTAGCTTGTGAACCTGTTGAAGCTCTTGACCCTCATCTGTACCCACCGTCATTCTGCTTTCTGTAATAGAGTTGAACAAGACAAATGCCAATACTTAAGGAAGTGTGGGAAAAGTTCCTCTTCTTCTGTTGTTTTGGTTGTGTGTTGTCCAGATAAGACCAGTGTGTAATGTAAAATCCAAACTACTTACTATGTGAGCATGATCTCAGGTGTTTTCTGCCTCAGGTTGTCCTGAGCAGTAACAGGAGAACCGGTGTGTTGCTATTGTTCTTACGCTTGTGTGTGTGTGCGCGTGTGTGTGTGTGTGTGTGCAGAGACCGCCACCAGGCTGTCCCCAGAGTGCTGTGAGCGGCTGGTAGAGAGCGGAGCCACCAACGTCATCTTTACACTCATCCGCTGCTGCAACCGGAGCGTCCCCTGCATGGACGTCATCACCTACTCCATCCAGGTCCTCCTCAACCTGTCCAAGGTACAAAACCATTTAAAGGAACCATGCACTGGTCCTGCTCAGGGTGCCAAACTTGAAGGTGGTGGAAAAATAAAATGAGTCGACTTTGTAGAAGGCTTTCCCCGTCACCTGAAAACGGGAAGGTATTATTTTGATCTGCTGTCCTTGAATGTCCAGACAAGTTTAAATTGAATTGATTTTTTTTTTTTTTTTTTGAGGGCCACTTGAGAATGTTCATAAAGTCACATCCTCTGTGAAGAAATCCAGAGTCCAGCAGCTTTGAGTGACTCAAACGAATCGTCCACAGGCTTTTTTTTATACAGGCAACAGAGAGAGATGGGAAAGGTCACATTTTTCACTTATGTTTCAGTCTTTTCCAAGAAAGTGATTTAATACATTTAGATAGAGCCCCTTTTAATATCCAAAACAGCAAGTAGCAGTTTTTCAGAGGATTTTGAGCAGAGCTACAGTATATCCTGACTGTGTGCAGCGACTTCTCGTTATCTTGCTGTGTTTACAGTAGAGGTTTTATTTTTAGGTTTAATTTAAGTTGCTGGTAAATGGACGGAGACGGGCCTTTATGCTTTATGCTATACGCTAAGCTAACTGTCTCCAGTATCTATCTGTCTGCCTGTCCATGCTACAGTAGAAACCCTGCACATGGTGCTGAGTAACGACTTAATAACAAGTGACTTGTGTAACACAAGAGTAAAGTTCATGTGTTTAATGGCACTGAGGATGGACAGAGGAGGTCGCAGCGTTTCCTCAGAAGCTCTGGTCACTTCCCCACAGGCTTTCTGTTCCTTAATATAAACTAACTGTTCCTCAGTTTCTCTTCTGCAAAACCAAGTTCAGACCCAAGGCCAACATCTGTTTTGACACCGTGTTCTTAGTTCAGTGGTTTCTGTTCACAGTTTGATGCACATCACTGTGGTTAACGCTTGAAGATTCTGCATAGTCTGCGTTTTCTATTCATGAGAAGACAAAGAAATGAAGAAATAAAAGTTTGTCACCTAGATTTTTTTTTTTTATTGCAAAATCCTATAAACTTATAAAAAAGAGTGGATGATAACTGCATCTTCCACACTGCATCACACAAAGACCTTGGATATAGTAATTGTGTACTGTTTATTGTATGACAAAATTGTGGGGGGTTTTTTTTGTTGTTGTTTTTTTTTAAATCACAGAAAAAAATACTGGCCAAGTCTGAAAGTTTTGGTGGAATTCAAACACACTATAAAACAGTTTTATTGGCAGGATTTTACCTAAAATGTGTTAGACTTTTTATTCTGTTGGTTTCATTGTATCAAAGATCCTCCTCTATTTGCTCTAAATTGTGGTTGAAAGTGGTAACATTAAGATGTCATTAAAAGCAGTGCAGAAAATAAGTCTGGAAGCTCAGAAAATTGCTACTGCACCACAATTAGCTATTTGTCCCCCAGATGTAAAGGAAAAAGAAGTTCCCCCAATTTGGTCTGAGAGCTTTTACTTTTGTAAGAAGAGCAAAAGAGAAAAGGACGACAAGAAATGTCAACACCCTTTATGAAACAGCAAAATGGCAGCAGATTGCATAGATTCAAACAACGTGTTGCAGTCATTCAGGCATGATGTAATAAAAGCATCAAAGGCAGTTTTCAAGATTAAAGTTTCTTCTTGGTTTCCTCCCTCAGTACCACAAGACGATCGATGCGGTGTATCTGGTGGAAAACTCTGTGGAAACGCTGCTGGACCTGCTGCAGAGATATCGGGAGAAGGCAGGGGATAAAGTGGCAGAAAAGGGCGGCAGCATCTTCACCAAGGCCTGCTTCCTTCTTGCGCTGCTCCTGCAAGACAAGCACCGTGCTGTGGTCCGTGGCTACTCTAACATACATTCGAAATATACTGTTCCAGTAAAATTGAAATACTCATAACAGACTCTCATTTTATATAAAAGACAGCAGTTTTCGTTTTCTAAATGTGTTTTACAAATTGAATTTTCTTTAGGAGGTCATGAAGCTACCCAAGGTCTTGGACAGGATCCGCAGTATTTACCGGCTCACCGCTCGCAAACACAAGATGGACGCAGAAAGAACTGTTATCAAGCAGAAGATGAACGCGTCGATCAACGGGAGCTTCTTCGTTCAAGCTACGCCTCGCAAAACCCGCCCCGTCCCAAAGTAAGTATATGCATATATAAGTACAATATTGTATGTGTTTGGCATATACAGAATTATGTGTTTTTTGTTGTTTGCAGTGGGAATTGATATCCTGTTTTTGATTTTCAGGTTTGCACCGGACTGGGTTCTCAGAAAGGACAAGCTAAAAGATATTGTGGACCCTCTCAGGGCGATTCAAATGGTGGCAAACACACTCTGCATTGTGTTGTAAATAGACAAGCTTTTATTTGTCATCTTTCTGCTTCAGAAAGTATTCTTTTATGTATTGTTTAAAGTCGTTCTTTTTTTTTTTTTACCTGTGCATTTCCATTTTTTCATGTGTGTAAATATTAAAATGGATTTGTTTCTTTAACATGGGCCAGTTTCATGTGTCTTTCTTAAGTGTCAGCATCATTTTCATTGGCCAAAAATCTGTGTGTAGAGTTTGGCAGATGGAAGCCAGGTAAAGCCAGTATTTTCACATCTTAGTCAAAATACTGAATCATTTCTCACGTGTGGCTCCCGAGTTACACCACTAAGGGGCCCTGACACAGCAGTGGCCATTGATGAGCGTCTGTGGCCTTAGTTTTTTTCGCAGTGTGACCCTTGCTGTCGACTTTACAGCTGAATGAGCGTGGTGACTCGGCGTAGGGGACCGTTGGTGAGAGAAATCTCTGACCGGTTGTTCAGCTCAGCAAATTCATGCACGAGAAGAGGAAAAATATGTGATGAAAGCAAAATAAAAAAAAAAACCCAACTTGACAGAAACCTCTTCTCATTTTTCAACGATCATTCCAGTAAGGAAGTGTGATAAAGTAGGACAGATGGGATGAAAGCGACTTTTCCACGTTTGAATTAGTAGTTTTTTTCCTCAGTTTGCCAGGGACATTAGCTGCTACTACCTTACTGCTGTTTGGTCTTGTAACGATGTTTTAGTGGGTCGAAATGTGGGACATTTCTCTTATTTGATGAGTGAAGGATCTATTTAATTGTCAGACTGAACGCCATCAGACCGCCACACCACTTCCACGCTGCCAACTCACCCTGACACACCGTCGTCAGCTCACCTCTGTTCTGGGTCTGTTATTTCTCGCCTAAGATGTCGGCAGAAACACATTCTGTTTTAGCTATTTTTGTAACAAGAGAACGTTTCCAAACAAGCACCCAAACACATCTGTTGTAACAAGACACACTATAGTGCTATACCTCCTGTTCGCATGAATCAATACAAAATTGACATTAATGTCATACCATAAACACAAGGTTTACTTCACAATACCCACGACATGCCCAACAATGAAAGTGTGTTTTGCACTGCCTCACCTGTACACTGTGAATCTCCGGTCCAACCATGTTCCCCACAGGTTCGAGTAGGACGTCCTTTATAACCTTCCTCACACTCATAATCGGCCTGTTCATTGTTTGTGTATCTCCTCTTGGGGTTGACAATATTTGCATGTGGGATATCTTCTCTTTCACAAGTTATTTCTAAAAACAAATGCAGTTATTTATTAACTAGACATGTTCAGGATATCCAGTTTGTCGCATGTTATCTCTGAAAAAAAAAAGGCATTTATATACTACCATATACATTTGTTTCCCATTAGTTGGTGATGTATGTGAGTATGAAGTTGTAAGCAACAGGCTGATAGTAGTGGTAGAACTACAGGTTAGAAATGCAGACCCAATGTTTTTCTATCTCCTCTTGGGTTTGACAATATTAGCATCCAGGATGTCCTGTCTTTCGCAAATTACCTCTAAAAACAAAAGCAGTTATTTATCATTTGTTTCATGTGGAGAGAATCGGCTCGTAATCTGTCTGTCTAAAGTTTTCAGGTCTATTTTTGCTGAGAACAGGGTGTGTAGCAGTAGAAATGGGCAAATCTCTAGATGAAGCTCGTCTCATGCATCCTGTGTGGACGGTCTAACCTGTTAACATGGAGGTTAAAATGAAAAGTGAGAGGTAACGGCACACAGCAGCACAAGTGTCCTGTGTCCATTGTTGAAATAGCTGACACGTCATTTTCTTTGTCATTGTTGCAATATTTACACTGCTGTCTCCCAGTGATTGCTAACTGTGTGAGTGACTGCTCTTCAGTTGTAGTTCAACAAGTCAGAGACATTCAGGACAGCAAACTCTACCCTGACAGTGTCTGAGCCTTCAACTGCTCCTGGGACAAGGATTTTTAGTGGCTAGAAACTATTGGCTGAGAAACTGAAATGGGATGCTGAGTTCTCCAGCTGAAAATCAACTTAAGTTTCTGAGTCCCTGAAAAGATTCTAGGGTCCGTGGTGAACTTCCTGCAGTGAATAAACAGCTGTACAATGCTCTATTTAAAAAACAAAAAAACAAAAACAGGCCCATAACCATAATGCTTTTCTTTTTCAGTGGAAATGAAGTTCCTGGGACTTTTTGGTGGAAAACATTTTGAACCTAACAGGACAAAAATCTCCTCACCCAATTTAACAAAATGATAATAAAAAATAAAAAAACATTATTGTCATAAACACAGATTAACTGAAGACTGCCATGATATACATATTCTTTATGAGTGGACGTAAACCTTTGTACACTAAGTGATGAATGAGAAGTAAATGAGAGCTACTGTCCATTATAGGAGTAAATGCAAAGCTTATAACTATGAATGAGAGCATAATGTAAGTCAGCTTCAAAATTTCCTTTTGCCATCATTCATTTTTTTTAACTATGGACTTTCATGGAAAGAATTCCTGAGAGATTAGCTGCTGACAAATTTTCACAGCATAAATGTTCTTATTGCAATTAAAAAAATATATTCAGATGGTCTCCTTGGCCCTGTAGCATTAAGAAAACAACTCTGATGGGAAGATTGAATAAAATGAAAAAAATCGTGCCACCAATTTGTTGTTCTGTAATTCCTCACCTGTACACTGTGAATCTCCGGTCCAACCAAATTCCCCACAGGTTCGAGTAGGACGTCCTTTATAACCTTCCTCACACTCGTAATCGGCCCGTTGATAGTTTGTGTATCTCCTCTTGGGGTTGACAATATTTGCATGTGGGATATCTTCTCTTTCACAAGTTATTTCTAAAAGCAAATGCAGTTATTAATATACTAAATATGTTCAGGATATCCAGTTTGTCGCATGTTATCTGTAAAAAAAAAAAAAGGCATTTATATACGACCATACACATTTGTTTCACATTCGTTGGTGATGTGGAGAGTATGAAGTTGTAAGCAACAGACTGGTAGTAGTGGTAGAATTACAGGTTAGACATGCGGACCCATTGTTTTTGTATGTCCTCTTGGGTTTGACAATATTAGCATCCAGGATGTCCTGTCTTTCGCAAATTACTTCTAAAAACAAAAGCAGTTATTTATTATTAGTTTTATGTGGAGAGAATAGGCTCGTGATCTGTCTTTCTGTCTGTCTGTCTAAAGTTTTCAGGTCTATTTGTGCTGAGAACAAGGTGTGTTGTGGTAGAAATAGGCAAATCTCTAGATGATGCGAAGCAGCTGCATGTGAGAAGCTCATCTCATGCATCCTGTGTGATCGGTCTGACCTGTTAACATGGAGCTTGAAATGAAAAGTGAGAGGTAACGGCACACAGCAGCACAAGTGTCCTGTGTGTCCATGATTGAAACAGCTGACACTTAATTTTCTTTGTCATCGTTGCAATATTTACACTGCTGTCTCCCAGTGATTGCTAACTGTGATAGTGACTGCTCTTCAGTTGTAGTTCAACAAGTCAGAGATATTCAGGATAGCAAACTCTACCCTAACAGTGTCTGAGCCTTCAACTGCTCCTGGGACAAGGATTTTAGTGGCTAGAAACTATTGGCTGAGAAACTGAAAATGGGATGCTGAGTTCTCCAGCTGAAAATCAACTTAAGTTTCTGAGTCCATGAAAAGATTCTAGGGTCCGTGGTGAACTTCCTGTAGTGAATAAACAGCTGTACAATGCTCGATTTTTTTTTCTTCAAAAAAAAAGCCCCTAATGCTTTTCTTTTTCACTGGAAATGAAGTTCCTGGGACTTTTTGGTGGAAAACATTTTGAACCTAACAGGACAAAAATCTCCTCTCCCAATTTAACAAAATGATGAATACAATGAAAAACATTATTGTCATAAACAAAGATTAACTTCACAATACCTTGACAAAGTGGATTTGGTCTCCACCCATCTCTGGTGCATGTGGCCATGTAGCTGCCATCTGTGCTCATATAGTCTGACATACAACGGTATCTTGTAGTATCACCAAGTGTAACTTTTTGCCCCCAGTAGACACCCCAAGAATACACATGTTGCTCGCGTTGATTGCTGCATGTAACCTCTGGAATGAAATTTTGCATTTTAAGTCAAATGACAGAAGATTAATAATCGTCAGCAGCACTCAAGCTCCTGTAGTTTTTTACCTTTGCATACAGGTCTGACAGTCCAGTCTCCGGTGTCAGTGCATGTAGTTACTGCTGAGGTGTCCCGAGGGCTAGTAATCCAGTACTTCTGTCTACAAGTGACTGTAGCTTGTTCTCCAGGTGTAAACACATTTCTGTAAGCAGGTTCATAGCTGGTTCCTTCAAGTGGCGGCAGTATCAGTCTACATTTTACGGCTGCATTTGTTGGGAAATTAAACACATAATCTGTCAGCTTGTTTACTAAGACACAAAATAGGTCTATATCACCCATCTAGCACTTGATTTCAGGAGCAGTGTGATCTAACCAATTAATTGGGTTTCTCAGTTAATGCTTACGTTCACATATAGGTGTTGGGCTCCATTCTGCTCTCATTCCGGTTTTTGTGCATTTTGAAGGTCTCTCTTCAGTGCGTTTATATTTGACAATGCAATCAAAATGCAGGACTTCATGTTCGTTGTACTCACGGATATTTCCATGCACAATACCATTTTCAATTTTGGGGGCTTCGCATTTTATACCTGTTGATGAAGACAAGTGAGCATGAATATAACTATGTTGTCATTTACATGTTCATGATTTAAAAAAAGCCCCTAATGCTTTTCTTTTTCAGTGGAAATGAAGTTCCTGGGACTTTTTGGTGGAAAACATTTTGAACCTAACAGGACAAAAATCTCCTCACCCAATTTAACAAAATAATAATACAATAAAAAAACATTATTGTCATAAACAAAGATTAACTTCACAATACCTTGACAAAGTGGATTTGGTCTCCACCCATCTCTGGTGCATGTGGCCATGTAGCTGCCATCTGTGCTCATATAGTCTGACATACAACGGTATCTTGTAGTATCACCAAGTGTAACTTTTTGCCCCCAGTAGACACCCCAAGAATACACATGTTGCTCGCGTTGATTGCTGCATGTAACCTCTGGAATGAAATTTTGCATTTTAAGTCAAATGACATAAGATTAATAATCGTCAGCAGCACTCAAGCTCCCGTAGTTTTTTACCTTTGCATACAGGTCTGACAGTCCACTCTCCGGTGTCAGTGCATGTAGTTACTGCTGAGGTGTCCCGAGGGCTAGTAAT
The DNA here is from genome assembly GCA_963678695.2 of Diplodus puntazzo. Lineage (NCBI taxonomy): Eukaryota > Metazoa > Chordata > Actinopteri > Spariformes > Sparidae > Diplodus > Diplodus puntazzo. Next base: position 27,951,717 of record OZ023163.1, read on the forward strand.
CCAGTACTTCTGTCCACAAGTGACTGTGACTTGTTCTCCAGGTGTAAACACATTTCTGTAAGCAGGTTCATAGCTGGTTCCTTCAAGTGGCGGCAGTGTTAGTCTACATTTTACGGCTGCATTTGTTGGGAAATTAAACACATAATCTGTCAGTTTGTTTACTAAGACACAAATTAGGTCTATATCACCCATCTAGCACTTGATTTCAGGAGCAGTGTGATCTAACCAATTAATTGGGTTTCTCAGTTAATGCTTACGTTCACATATAGGTGTTGGGCTCCATTCTGCTCTCATTCCGGTTTTTGTGCATTTTGAAGGTCTCTCTTCAGTGCGTTTATATTTGACAATGCAATCAAAATGCAGGACTTCATGTTCATCGTACTCACGGATATTTCCATGCACAATACCATTTTCAATTTTGGGGGCTTCGCATTTTATACCTGTTGATGAAGACAAGTGAGCATGAATATAACTATGTTGTCATTTACATGCTCATGAATAAGCAAACACTGTGGAACAGTGTAGGAGTAAATACAAAGGTTATAACCATGATGAGATCATACCACAGGTCAGATTAAATATTTCCATCTATCTTTTACAATCTACTTTCATGGGAAGAATTCCTGAGAGGTAAACGACTGTTGAATTTTCTGACAATATAGAAACTGACTATGAGTCTGCAACATCCCCAGTTTGCATCTGGGGACCTTTGTTGCATGTCATCTCTCCTCACTTCTTTATAATTTCCTGTGTGAAGGCAGTTTTGAACTATCGGGTCCTGGGGCTGACATGGTAACATGGTGGCTACTAGTTGGTCAGTGGTTTGTCTTTTGGTGTGACTCATTAGTTGCTGGGTGAATGCACCGTGACAGTGGTTGATGCTGTGTTTTATGCATGTCTGTGTGGGTTTATGTCCCTTTTCCCTCTTCATTTCATTCTTTCTTTTCTAAAAGACCATCCTCTGCTTCCTGCTTTATTTTGTATAGCCAGCTTTTACCTTGGCATTTTGGAGCGTCACCACTCCACAATCCACTTTCATCACAATAGATCTCCGTTGGCCCGAACAGGATGTCAGTGTAAGATTTGCAGCTAAAGTGAGCTACATTGCCACGGGCTGCTCTCTCTAGGCTCCCATTCACCTGGACGTTATCATCGACATGAATCACTGGGCAATGTTGAGCTGGAAGGCAAAACGTAACCAAAAATAATTAAAAATTAACTAGATGACCAAAAGACTCAAATATATTAGCCTACAATCGGGCACAGGTGCAGTCAAAAGTTTAAACCCACTTGTAAAGAACATGTACATTATAGCAGTCTGCACTTCCAATGATTTCTACAACTCTCGTTATTCTTTGATGGAATGAGAGGTGGCTGAAAATCTCAATTTATTATGGGTCTTCTGAAAATATCACCAAATCTGCTGGATCAAAAATATGCGTTCAGTAATTTTCCATCAATTTTGGTGACTATAGGAAGTTGTGTGAATCAGATTTTGTTTGTAGCATGGCCTCCTAATTCCTTCTGAGTGATTATGATTGGTAATGGCTGATGACCTTTCTGGGTCCATTTTAATAAAGTGCTGTGCGGCTGTTTTGCTGCCAGTGGATCTGCTGCTTCACAAACAGTAAATGGAATAATGAAGGAGGAGGATTATCTCCAAATTCTTCAGGAAAACGTAAAATCATCAGCAGAAGATTGGGTCTTGGGTGCAGTTGGGTGTCCCAACCGGACAATGATCCCAAACACACATCAAATATTTCAGAGGAATGACTAAATCAGGATGGACATGAGGTTTTGGAATGGTTCCTCATGTCCTGACTTTAAACCCCATCGAGAACATGTGGACTGTGCTGTGGGAACAAGTCTGTGGCAGGAAGCCAACAAATATAGTTGAACTTCACTAATTCTGTCAAGAGGAGTGGTTAAAAATTCAGCCAGAGGACAACCAGAAGCTTGTGGATTGCCATCAAAAGCACCTATCTGAGGTGAGTATAGCCAAGCGACATTTTACCAAATATTAGAATAACTATGTATATTTATGTAATATTTATGATTGTCAGAAAACCCATAATGAATTCAGGTTTGGTGCAAACTTGAACATGAATGTTATTTGTGACAAAGAAGGATGTGTTCCTTTCATTCCATTACAGAAAAATGAGAGCTGTAGAAATCATTGGAACTGAAGACTGCCATGATATACATGTTCTTTATGAGTGGACGTAAACCTTTGTGCACGACTAAGTGATGAATGAGAAGTAAATGAGAGCTACTGCCCATTATAGGAGTAAATGCAAAACTTATAACTATGAATGAGAGCATAATGTAAGTCAGCTTCAATATTTCCTTTTGCCATCATTCATTTTTTTAACTATGGACTTTCATGGAAAGAATTCCTGAGAGATTAGCTGCTGACACATTTTCACAGCATAAATGTTCTTATTGCAATTTTAAAAAATATATTCAGATGGTCTCCTTGGCCCTGTAGCATTAAGAAAACCACTCTGATGGGAAGATTGAATAAAATAAAATAAAAATCATGCCACCAATTTGTTGTTCTGTAATTCCTCACCTGTACACTGTGAATCCCCGGTCCAACCATATTCCCCACAGATTAGAGTAGGATGTCCTTCATAACCTTCCTTGCACTTGAGCTATCTGGACGGCAACACATTCTGGCCTTTAATTCAACTCGGTTTAAATTTAAAGTGAAACTCTCGCCAAAAAGCAACCAAGGCTTTATTTGGGATTGAATATGAGTCAAACCTTCGTGTAAAAGCATAATTACGACGAAAGAGGCACTTTTAAGATTTACCGTAGTCTCGGTTTTGGACACGTTCATTTTGAATGGGAGAGTTAGGGGCATGACACGCTAGCATCAAAATCGCTATTTTTAGAACAGTAAGAAGGCTCGACACAACATGAAACTTTGCTCGGAGCATCACCAGGGTCTCTACTCATGAACACGAGCATTGAGAACATTGTTTGTGTACACAGAGTTTACTAAAAAGAAGGTTTTTGAACTACTCACGTTAGCTGCTGCATCAGGTCGCACTCGGGGATCGACACTTTTTGCCTGCCATGATGGCAACGCGCAGGAGATGCAGCAGCTAACGTGAGTAGTTCAAAAACTCCTTGTGTGGGTTAAGGAATGTAGACTGTACGGGGCTCACAGCTCCAAGGGGCCTTGAAGTCAGCATTAAGCTGTGTGTGTGTCAAAGGTTAGCAGAAGACAAGGCCACTTTAGAGGACTAAAACAGAGTTTGACCCATATGTCAGATGGAGGGAGATGTCTAAATGTGTACATCTCCAGAAAAGGACAGAGGGAACATTTAGGTAATTTTTCAATACAAGACCTAAGGAGTGACAGTAATATTTTTAGTCATTTGTGGGAGATAAGCAGGGAGAAAGACCACCTCCTTTTCTAGTTGATTGGACAGATGGACCCTCAACCCACCACAGTGACCAATTAGAAGGAGGCAGGTACAGCCCAAGGGACTTAAAAAGGCTCACACGAGGAGAGAAGGTGGGGTGGCTACTTGTAGACTTCCTAAGATCGAAGGCTCGATAGGATTTCTGGCTTGAGATCTGTTTCAATAAAGATTGCTCTATCATTCCACCCAGCCTTGCCTCAGCAGAATTCTTATATCATCAAACTACATGCCTACACCTTTGAGGAAGAGAGTCCAGAGACGACACACTCATAATTGGCGCGTTCTATGGATCTATCGGTGATGTAGAGAGTATGTGCTCGTAGCCAATATATATAACTAGACAGTGTGTGACTTCAGTGGTAGTAGTATTGGCATTACTTAAAGATAGAACTGGAGACTAAATCACCCTTGTTAAAAGAAGCACAGAAAGGCTTCAGAAGTAGGGTTAGTGGAAATTGAGATTCTGCTCATTTTTCAGGTCTGCTTTTGCTGAGAACCGAGTGATGCGCATGTGTGAAGTGCATCTCGTGAATCCTGCGTGAACGGTCTGACCTTTTAACATGGACGCCTAAATACAAAGTGAGAGGTAACGCCACGCAGTATCGCTGCACACTCATCCGGTGTGTCCAGCCTGTAAAAGGAAACACACACCCCAACCACAGTCTGGTCATCCTGCTGCCATCTGGCAAAAGATACAGGAGTATCTGCTTTTTTACCACCAGACTACACAATTCACCATCACCACTCCATTTTTCTAAAATAGATTCAACAGGACTCAAAGGAATAAAGAGTAAAGAGGTTTGAATAGCGACACAACCGTGGACGATTTTTGTCATTATCTATTCATTTACAGATTAGTTTCATGATTGGTCAATTAATTGATCAATCGTTTGGATGATAAAATGTAAAAAGATTATGAAAAATGCTCATTGCAATTTCCTAGAGTCTTCAGCTTCTTTTGTCTAACCAAAAGTCCAAAACCCAAAGATTCTACATTCACTGTCAGGAATGATGACAAAATCAGCAAATCCTCACATTAAACAAACTGGATTTATTTTTCAGTATCTGTATATAGTGGAAATTAAGTTCCTGCAGGACTTTTTGGTGAAAAACATTTTGATTTTAACAGGACAAACTTAAATAATAATAAAAAACAAAATTGTCATAGTTACACAGTTAACTTCACAATACCTTGACAAAGTGGATTTGGTCTCCACCCATCTCTGGTGCATGTGGCCGTGTTGGCGCCATCCTTACTCCTGTAGCCTGACCTACAAGTATATCTTGCAGTACCATTCAGTGTTATACGTTGAACATGCCAATTATCCACAAGAGGGTCTTGTTGATTGCTGCATGTAACCACTAGAATGAGAGGAAAGACTTGTGCATTTTAAGTTAATTGAGAATAATAATAATCATTGTCAAAGTAGAGAAGAAACATATCGTAATCTGTCTCTGATACTAAAGCTCATGTAGTTTTTTACCTCTGCATAGCGGTCTGACAGTCCAGTCTCCATCGTCTTTACATGTAACTATTGCTGAAGTGTTCTGAGGGTTAGAAATCCAGAACCTCTCTCCACAAATGACTTTTACTGTGTCACCAGGTGAAAACAGATTTCTGTAAGCAGGTTCATAGCTGGTTCCTTCGACTGGTGGCAGTGTCAGTCTACATTTTGTGGCTGCATTTGTTGGGAAATTAAACATAGGTTTAGTTTAATGTAACAAAAAAAAAAGATTTCACTACATCCATCCAGTGTTCATTTTCACCAGTCACCTACCAATGTATGTGATTATTCAGTTTTTGCTTACTTTCACAGTAAGGTGTGGGGATCCACTCGGCTCTACCTCTTTGTATCGTGCATGTTGTAGGTCTTCGATCAGTGGGTATATAGTTAGGATTGCACTCAAAATGCAGGACTTCATGTTCATTGTACTCCTGGGTGTCTCCAGGCACATTACCATTTTCAATGACAGGTACTATGCATTTTATTGCTGTTAACAAATACACAGAAACATGAATAACTACAATATTCATTAAAAAGATCTGTTCTGAAAGCAGGTTCATACCTCTGTTCCTTCCAGTGGCTGTAGCACCAAGTTTGAAAATTGAACAGATAAAACATGGGAAATGACAGATACTCATTATAATCATCTGGAGTAATCTTTATGATTTTTTAATAGAAAAAAATGAGTTAATAAGCCTGATATGTTAAATTGAAGTGCATTTATACTGTGTGTATATATATGAAAACACAACAATGAAAGTGTGACTGTGTGGTGGATACAATAATGATATAATAGCATATGATCATAATACAATAAGGATAACTAATATAGTTGTATCTTCTCTAATGATTGTCTACTGATTATGTCAGTATTTCAAAGTGAATCAGCCGTCTTATAAGACTTATCTTATACGAGCACAAGCAAAGTGATGGAGGGACAGAAGCTAAGGATGTTGCGGTATGAAAATTTCACACCGCGGTAATAGTGACCAAGATCACTGTGATCGGTATACTGCGGTATTTTTAAAATCTCTTCAAAATGTTGAAAAAACACTGACACACTGATAAATTGAAATAATTTCACAAAGATTTATATTTAAATAGATTTAATTATATATTAAAATAGTCTAAATCCAAAACCTTAACAAAACACTGCAAAATAAACATTAAATAAGTATAAAAGAATGTATCAAAACTGTGCAAAATAGGTTTTTGTGATGACGGCGCATAAGCAGCCTGTTTTTGAAACGTGTCCTTTAATGTCTGCGTTACAGAGGTAGAATGAGATGCACTGGCAGCAGGACTCGCTTGGCCAGCAGACCCTCTCTGTGAAAAAAATGAATAGAAAATGCCCTTATTAACTATTACTGTCATTGTTACTTAATATTAAGGTTGCAACCAACAGATCACAAAACTCACATTTTAGATCATATCACTTTCATGAGAAACAGGTTGGAAATTTTTTTAGATCAAAACAAAAAGGATAATTGTTAAATTAATTATGAATACTCTATTTGGGCTCTTATCTCTATGTAGACACTTGTTATATTATCATTAAATCATTGTATATTATTCTTTATATATAGTCTATTCTACAAATAATCCACAAGTATTATATATCTCTGATATTACTTATATTGGCTTACTGTCTCTCTGTCTGCTTGCTCATCTGTTGTCAATGGACTCCATCAATCTGATTGGTCAAATGGCTGCTTAGCCACAGGTAGACGCTGCTCCGGTGAACGGAGCCGAGGTGAAAGTCAGACATCTCAGTCAGTTTGCATTCACTAACTCAGTCCACCCAGTACGTGTTTGTCTCAAATCCTCCTCACTGCAAATGAGTAAGTAAATTGGATGTGTCGCCGCCACTCGCAACAACTTTCTTCTCGCAGCTCCTGCAGACAGGGCTGCCATCCTTGACCAGCTGTCCCTGAGCATTCTTATAATAACCAAAATACGCCCAGACTTCAGATTTGGTTCTCTTTGAAGGCGGAAAAATGCCTTGAGGGCTGCTACTGTCACGTCTTCCCGCCGCCATGTCTTCTTCACTACATAACAAGCGGTCACCATGGTAATTTAAACGGTAACCTTCACCGTCTGGAATTTTACCGTGGTTTGTTCTGCCCATCACATTAAATAATTAGTAAGGGACGACTCCAAATGGATCAACCAAGAATGTGCCAAATTCATGCTTGACAAATATGTGCTTTAACAATTCCTTATGCCAATGAAATATTTTCCACCGTGTGAGTATTTCAGTCAGCTTATGATATGACACACACTACTCTCTTGAGCGTATAGCAGTGATAACAGCTTTATCACCGAGATTCTGAGAGACAGAGACAGTTTGTTATTTTACATTAATGGTTGCAACTTTCCTGTGCTGTTTTGCCAGAGCTGAAGGGGACATTAACCTTTCGCTCTGGAGTAGAATATAGCAAACAGCAGGCTTAAGTTAGTTTTGCAATAAAAAAAACATAGCTTTTCTTCTCAAATGTCCCAAAGCATAAACTGACCAAATCAGTAAATGGTTGTTTTGTTTTCTGACTGCAGTAAAACAGATCTGTTCTGAAAGCAGGTTCATACCTCTGTTCCTTCTAGTGGCTGCAGCACCAAGTTTGAAAATTGAACAGATTAAACATGGGAAATGACAGGTACTCATTATAATCATCTGGAGTAATCTTTATGATTTTTTTAATAGAAAAAAAAAGAGTTAATAAGCCTTATACATTTGGCCTATCATGTTAAACTGTAGTGCATTTATACTGTGTGTAAAGTAAGTAAATGATTGTTTTGTTTTCTAACTGCAGTAAGACAGGTGAGAAAATGGGCCTGAAATGTGACAGTCTTACCGGCCCTCTGTAAAGACTTTTCCATTTTCAGCCACAGGATAAAAAGCCAAAGAAGGTGAAAGAGTCTCATTATGAAGATCCAGGAACTGCTGGTTTCAGGAACAATAATCACTTTGTTTCACTGAAGTTTTTTTTGCCTCCGACTTCTACAGAGCAAAGTCTTTCTGTGCAGCGCTAATGCACACATGGAGAATGAAAACAGTTTTGGGAGCATGGGGCAAACCCCCCCCCACCTTATCACACACACAAACACACACACACAAACACACACGCGCACACACACACTATGACATTATTTTATCTGTTTTCATAGCTCCTTTACAGACAGAATCAATGAATAAACTCACATTGTGTCCTGTGTTGTTGGTTGCTACCACTTGGAAACACTGTGTGGGGAAAAGTTGTCTGTTAGAATGCCCATCTGCTCATTTGAATCAGCTACGTAGCATCCAGCAATATTTACTCTTACTGTATCAGATTTTCTCTGCCGGCCTCACCTAATTTTACTGTCCTGCTCTTGTCCATTAAAATGATAACCAGTTTGCCATCTACTGTCTGCTTGCATCCATGTGAAGTCAGCATGTAGTACAACAAGTACTTTGAAACTTTGCTCAAGTAAAGCACTTGATTAAATATCCTCAGTTATTTCCAACAATCCAACAGAAATGTTTCCAGTATGGAAAGAATATCATCTATACTGAAAACCTCATTCCTAATGTTGTCAAGTTTCATATTTTATTAAATCCATAAAAAATATATCTGCAATATCCTGCTGTGCTTTATTTTTACATCACTGGAGGCCTGACTAATAAATATTAATCAGTGTCCATTAATAGCTTCTCATTGTCCAGAATGTCCACATTCAGTGAAAAGTGTTTCTGAAGACATTTTAGGTGAGAAATGAGCCATACAGTTTCTGAACGTGTCCTAATTTGAACTCCACAGTGCTCAGTTTATATAGCTCTCCTCAAGATTCCAGAGGTGGTGTGTCACACCGGACAGCTGTGATTTGCAAGAGTGGCCAGGATTTAAGTTCATGCAAATGAGAAGCAGGAAACACAACATCCTGTCTCTTGAAAGAATGCATTGCACAACTGCTTACATAAACAATGAATGTAAAGTGTGAAAACAATGGATCCTGTGGACACGTACCATAATACTGATGTGTTGATGACATGCTGATATTGGCTGCAAAGTTTGCTGAGTACCAGCACAAAAACTGTAATTAGTCTAGATTTCAAGATATAGAGTATCATTAAATTATATATGAATTTCATTTAAGTTATACACATGAAACTTTTTAATAAAACCCAACGAATAACAACCCCCTTCTGCAATTTGATTTTAAATGTCTGACCAAGCATGGACATCCTTAATTAAATATTAAAAAGCCCTGAAAGGCGAAAGCTGCAGATGAGACGGATGAATAAAATAAAAATGGCATAAAAAGGGCTCTCACACCATCCCAACAAATAATAAATACACTGGACTTTTGCTCTCTGTCGATTGGACCATCATTCTGACCTTGTGACATGCCTGGCTATAAGATGAGGCTATAAGATGAGACTGTTCACTCATGACGGACCAAGTTGGACATATGTGCAGACACACACGTAATCTGTATGTACTGTCTAGAGTTTAAATTCAGCTCTGTATGCTACTGCTGTAATATGTTTTGTCAAATGTCATAGTAAAAGAAAGTGTTAGGTAAAAATGTAAAATGCAAAAGATAAGAAAAGATTAGGATGAAGATTTTATCCTGTGGGTAATGGGGGCGGGACTAGATAAGCTTTGGCTTCTCCCGCTTTTCCCTCTCGGCCATGTGTATTGTATTATTTGAACAATGATGAAATGTGATGATGATGAATTGACATGCCCGAAATAAACAGCATAAATAAATAAATAAATAAATAAATAAATAAAGTAAAGCTAAAAACTGTAATATCAGTTTTAACTTTAATAACAGATAATTACTGTTGTTTTCTGTTATTTCACAGTATTTTTTAGTGCCCCCTGCTGCCAGAGCATATACATCAATCAGCCCAGAATAACATTGATCATCTCATCACTGTGATGTTGGCATTCATGTGAATGCCACTTGACATGCACCACCCATCCAAATACTGTTATGGACCAAGAACACCCCCTCATCACAACACTACCCGATGGTGGTGGCCCCCCCAGCAGGACAATGTGCCCTGACGCACCACAAACACTGGTCAGGAACACAATAAAGGGCCTTAGGTGTTGAGCGGGCCACCGAATTCCCCAGATCCCAATCTGATCGAGCATCTGTAAGACGTGCTGGAGCAGGTCTGATCCATGGAGGCCCCAATCCCCAACATACAGGACCCAGAGGATCCGCTATAAAAGGCCCTGATGCCAAACACTGCAAGATACCCTCAGAGATCTGAAGGCAGGAACACACCGGCCCAACCACTGGACATCTGAAGTGTTTGGAGGGACTCAGACGAGGTCGGGAACAAATATTTTCGGTGTGTTCAGCTGCGTTGGAAGCTTTTGGAGCCATGCAGATGTTGTCTGCTCCGATTCAACATGTGAAGTCTGAGGACGTGGGCTGTCGGCCGTCTGAGCCATTGGATTCTCTGATTGGTTGTATGCTAGCTGTATGACCATTATGATTGGCAGTGTGCTAGCGAATCAGCGGTGTGTGTGTGTGAGGAGTGGAATACTGTGTTCGCTTTGTTTTTCTGTGCACTCCATTCTGTCATTTCCTGTTTTCATGTACCGCCACCCGCTTATTGCATCTTGCGCAAGCACAGAACGTACACGCTGCCGGCAGCACATCGAAGCGGTGTGTTCAATGCAACTTTTCTGCTGAACGGGTCAGACAAGAAGCAACAGTATGGCGTTATATTTGTGTCAAAAGTTGCGCGAGTGATAACACATCTTCACGCGCGCAGATCTCTCTGCGCGCATGACACGAAATAATTTATGCGCGCAGAGAGATCTGCGCGCGTGAAGATGTGTTATCATCTCCAATCATCATTGGAGGTGGAGTTCTGCTCGCTCGAAGCAAGGACTTTTGACACTTTGGGGGCGGAGACCAAGGCGGACCCCGGCCCCCTTATGATTGGTCATTTTCCAGCCCCCCACGTGGGTAGAGAGCCTTAAGAGAGAGAGAGTAGTGCCACTTCCGTTCACTGCAAAAGTTGAGTTTTTACACAGCAATGGCGGATCATGGAGCCCCTCAAAAGTTCCCGGAAGTTAGCACAAGCTAGCCGCCGCTCAATGTAATTCCTATGGAGCACATGGCCGGAGCAGCACTTGTTCAAGGTAAAATGTTTAAAGAATGACAATTTCACGTCATTAGTGCATCAGAATTAAATTTACATGAGTAATTAAGTATGTTGACGGATTGTCCCCATTTAGATTAGAAGATTTAGAAAATATTAATGGCTAAAAGTTTAGGCTAGCACACTGGATAACGATAGCAACACATGCAACAGGCTGATAAATGTCAATTCTGTTCTCTAAATATAACCTAGCCTAACGCTGTCAACCTATACTAATAGCGAGGTTAATGTGCAGGGAGTGTGATTGTAGTAGTTATGATATGAGGACATAGATTATGAACTGCGAGCTCATAATGTCTCTCACCACCGCATTGCACTGACTTATAGCTAGCTAGCTAGCTAGCTAGAAAGAGAGCTATTTTGTGAAATATTGCAGCCCATACACTTATACAATAGCCTACTATATGAGGGCTGTCAGTTTTTATTTGATATTCGAATATAGGTGCAGTGATGCCACTTCACTACTTTATCTTGCATGCTGCAGGCCAGGAGTGCTGAGTAGACAATAGTGAGACTGAAAACACATAATGAATGTGATGTTTTTCAAGGTCAGGGTCCTTGACAGATGATATCATCTTGCGTATATTTGGGAACCTACATTAGGAGCACTGTGTTGTGGAGCGTCAGTGATGCTGCAGGCCAGGAGGAGTACTGAGTGGACCACAGTGAGTAAGAAAGCTCATAGTGCCATAATTTCTGCTTTTATAAATCGTATACATGTTCAGTTTTTGTTGAAATTACCAGAAAGGTGTTCATTCCACTTTGTTAATTTGTTGAGGTCATAGTGGGTGGTGGTGCTGTGCTCGACTGCATTATCTCGACAATTGTTGCTCATATTTTGCCTTCAAGTATTTTAATGGAGAGGGCAAAATATCAGGAACACTGATGAATATAATGCACCCCAGCACAGCAGCATCCACTATGACTTCCGTAATAAACAGCCACCAGAATTATCCCCTTTTTGACAATGTCAGCTAAAACTAGAAATATATAACTTTTATAAATGTAAGAATGTATGGCAGAGCAGTTGAACTGGATTGTCTTAAGTCCAGTTCAAGTGCGCCTTATGACGTGGGTGATGAGTCTATGTATATTAGTAACTGTAATGAATATATGGTTAATTAATAATTTAAGTTATCATATGGCATTGATGCTGCATGCTGCACATCAGGAGAACTGAAGAGTAAGGACCAAAGATCTAATAGCTCAGGAGTGATGATGACCAGATGTTACATGTCTCTTGTTAATGGTTGTAGCCTTCTGGTGGTTGGTGGAACAGTGATGCTGGCTTTATCCTGAAACACTTTCAGCTGTTCTGGGGCTGCTTGATGTTGAACCTTGGCCACTGTTCTTTTTCACCTTCTTGGTTTGGCTCTGGCTTTGAAGATGGCCATCTTTTAAGTGTTGTTTTTTCCTCTTATTTTTTTATTTTTTTTATTTTTTTGCTTAAATCCGCAACCTCAACCTAGTAAATCTCCTGATGATATTTTCTTTTACTCCACAGCATGATGGAAGCCTGCTGGAGAGTGGCAGAGCTTCCTTCTCCAACACACCCTCTGCGTTTGGAAGCTCCATGAGGGAGGAACCAGTCTTTGTCCTAAACAGCTCCTTGAAAGTGCAAATGTATTGTTTGAATATGATTACCTCCAATATTTTTTTGTTATTAAAATCTTTGTAGGTGGGTAAATTGATCCTTCTGACTTTAGCCACCCATGCTTTTCTCCTGTCTCTGTCTTTGGGGAAGCCATACGCCTTTCTCCGAGCAATCAGAGCATCCCCATGCAGCACAGCACACCACGGTGAAGACTGTATTCAAGGACAACATACCAGAAAGGACACAAACAGCTTGACATGCTGATCTGTTTGACTTCTTTAGATACTGTTTTTATAGAATTCATTGTGGTATTAAGTGCATTGGGAAAAACAAAACGGTGTGTGATTTATTATGCATCTGCAGAGTATGTTTGGAATAGTTAACAAATAGTGGTAGAATTCCATTTACTTATTAAATTTTTTGGCCATGGAATTTTCTAATAGAACACAGTTATCTTCTGATATCATCATCATATTGTCATCATCATAATGCTGTTGTGAGTCCAGACTTATTGTGCAGTCATTTGGCAAATCATTGTTAGTCACCTGTTAGTCTGCCTCCCTCAAGTCTGAAAGTTAAAAAAAAGTGTCATGTTGTGTTTGGCCTTCTTACTGTACTAGAAATAGCGATTTTGATGCCATCATATCTCTGCCCCTAGCACTCCCGTTCAAAATTAACGTGCCCGAAAACGCTTACTATGGTAAATCTTAAAAGTGCGTCTTTCGTCGTAATTATGCTTTTACACGAGAGAAAGTAATGGCGCAGCAACAACCATCAGCGAGGAAACAACTACCGATACCTCCGTTGCCAACAACAGCATACACGTGTAAAAAAGAGGAAGCCAGAAGAAAAAAAAGCACAAAAGAAAGAATGAGACAGAGCCCGGGATAAAACCAGAGTAAACATCGGAGTGGCTTTTCAGAGGTGGAGGGAGCTCCGTGATCTGGAAGGATTCAAAACCGACGCAGAGCTGGCGACTTTTCTGCCTGACAGGTAATTATTCCTGCTTGACTTACACAATGTTTGATTTGATTTTCGGCCGGGCTAAAAAGCTAATTGTTGTAATTGTTACCGTAGTGCATGTGATGTGACTGTGATGTTGCAGTCGGGCTAACGTCAGCTTGTTTCCGATGCTAATGCTAACGTTACTGGTTGGCATTGTTTTATTAGAAAGTAGCAGAAAATATCTTTATGAAGTGACCTGGCAGTCTTATCGGTGTTGTTTTTGTCCTCATAATTATGTGGAACGTTTCTGTGCTCTCACAGCTGGACTAGCTGTAAAAGTAAAGTCAACTCAGATAAATAGACTAGCCTGCATCTCTAAGTTCAAACTCTTACGTTCCCTTTTTTTGTTCTGCTTTAGGACACGTGGATTGGCCCTCTGCACCATGTCACTGGAGAGCATGAGTGGTCCCTCGATGCCTGTCAACATGATCCCTTGGAGGAAGACAAAGAGAAGGAGTGGATAGGGAAGATGTCTGCTGCCCATGAAGTTTAGTCTGAAATCATTCTCAGTGAACGCTGGCTGAAGGAGGTTCACAAGTACTTGCATTTCAGGTATGATTATGCAGTTTAATTTCCCTTTTCTGTCGCTTTTCAAAGATTATTTAGTGTTTTTATTTGTACATGTACAGTTCAGACAGAAATTATAATCTGATATTTCCCATTGAATTTGTAGGTCAACTACATCCTGATGTATGCCAGCAAGCGTTCAAGTTTCAGCCCTCAAGTCTATGAAGCCTGAATCTTACTGGCTGGCCTGGACTACAACCACAATGTCCACAGACCAGCCAAGAGAAGACCTGACGGCTCCATAGAGTATGTTATAAGCATAATAAATGTTGTTAAGTCTATCTTAATTTCTCACCATCTCAGCCACTATGTTCTGTACCAACAAATAATGTTCACAAACCTGGATAAGGTTTTTACATGCAACAGTATTCTGGTTTCTCAAAACTGGGATAACATGTTTACATGTGCAAAACATAACCAGGATCCTCCAAAAACATGATCATAATCAGGATGCTAGTTAGCTGTTATTATTCAGACTGTGGCCAGTTGTGTTCAAGCTGTCACAGCTAGATACTGCCTCCCTGATGGTTACTGAAAAATGTAAAAGGCACAATAATGTATTTATAAACAAGTCAGGCCTCATCTGGCAAGGCCAAACTCAAAAGTTCACAGTAGAACAACCAAGGCATTTTTTTTGACTGTTTCAGATTTTTAATCTAATACCTTTGTTGAAATAAAACCCATGTAACTATTGGACCCTGACCCTTCCTAAATGTGTGTATATAGTTATATATCCAATTCGTTATTCTCTTTCCACAGGTCAGAGATTGCCACAGACATCGAGGCATGCTGTTGCACTTTGAAGAATAAAGAATCTTCCAGCAAAAATCAAAGTTTATGTTCACCTTGACTGACAGCTAACTGTGCATTGTTACTCTGGATACAACCTATATTATTGAAAAATAAAGCTTGACAATATTTGTAGAGTTATTACTTGCTTTTGAGACATGCATGCCTAGACCCAGACACAATGATTCAAATTTCTTATACTGAAGGTTAGTTTTTTGAACAATCCCGAAGGATATTTCAATAAAATAAGGTTAAAGTGCAATGTTTGTTTTTACATTTATGAAATTAGAAACAAATCACTTTAGAAATAAACTTTATTAGATAAATAATGAAATCACAAATATTTTGATATGTAAATTTTGAACAATATAAAAAATGAATCTATGTACAGTATCGCACAACACTCAAAAATGCAAATGCACGTCTCAGGCTGTTGGTTGCAGCATTTCCTCTACAACAGTGGGCCTTTCCCTGCATCTCTGGGCTGGAGTTGGACAGGAGGTGCTGTTGGAGCAGCAGCAGTGGCTGAGTGGCTGAGGTTATCACAGATGAGGCTGGGGTCCCGTGTCAAAGTTTGCTCGATATGTGGCGTTCCTGATGTACATCCAAGCGTTGAATTTGCTCCTAGTAATTACAAGATAAGGTATATACTAGTAAAACAACTATTACCTTAGATACGATGATAATTGTTTGTGTTTAGAAACAGACTATTACTACTGAGACTACTCACACGTTCAAATGCAATCCTCTGCAATCTCGAATGTTCGACTCGAGAAGTGTCATCTGTACGGAGGTCATCAGGTGTTTGTCCCACGCGACGCACTCTGCCCCGGCGTCCACAGTCCCGGCCTCGGCCTGATCCACCTCGTCCAAGGCTCCCTCAACTACCCGTGCTCGTAGAAGCAGCTGCTGGGTTGTAGCTACTCTTCATCCGAGCCCAGTGTCTCTGTCTCAAAACTCTAACCATATAAGTGAATAAAAATGTCACATATTTTGCAGAATTTACCCTCTTAACATCTGTTCATGCCTATGATGTTGTAGGTATGAAACAGACCAGATGAAAGTACACGTTTTATTGAAATGACCAAACAAAGCACTGAAGAATAGACAGTGAATCAGTGCATAACTGGTCTAACTTTTTTTTTTTTCATATTTGCCCATCCATCTAGTTGACTTTGAACATTTAGTTGCAGGTAGGCAGGGGCATCACACCATCAATACATCTCTGATGCATGCTCAATGTGCCGTCAGGTATTCCGCTGACACATCTGAACCTAACGCCATCCTGCCAGTCGAGATTCTCCAAATGCGTCATAACATGGAGGAGAGTTAAGGTGGAACGCACCTAAAGCTCAGTTTCATATAAACGCACGAATAATTCGTTGTTTTGTCATTAGTGAAAAACAACAAAGGAACAATACTAAAATCAAAAGCCGGAAAAGTCACGAGATCTCGCGTGGATAGTTGTTGCCAGAAGACAGTAGCGTTCCACCTGAACTCTCCTCTATGTTACATCGCATTCGGAGATCGATACTTCTCGGAAACCCAACTGCTAACGTGAGTTGTTCAACAAATTTCTTTTTTTTAAGTAAATTCTGTGGACACAAACAGTGTTCTCAATGCTCGTGTTCATGTTGTGTCGAGCCTTCTTAGTGTTTAAAAATAGCGATTTTGATGCTAACATAGTATTTGCCCCTAGCAATCCATTTTAAATGATTCTGAACCAAAAACAAAAATATGGTCAATCTTAAAAGTGACGCTTTTGTCATAATTATGCTTTTAAACAAACATTTGACTACATTCACAAAAAGACCCTAAGTTACTTTTCGATGAGAGTTTCACTTCAAGTTGAATTAATGTTAATATCTGTGAAAATACCTTAAGTTGTAATGCCTTTAAAAGAAACTTGACACATTAAGAAGCACCAAGACAACTTCTAAATTCTTTGGCAGGGAAGCATCCAATCAAATCAAATCCTCTGCTCACTGTGGGAAACTTCTGTAAACTGGATCATGGATCTTTTGTTTTTCTCCAGTGCACAGTACAAGGATCAGCACGACAGAATTGATTTACCTCCACATGTTGGGAAGGGAGCACTCCACTGTCCATTTACCAAACATTCAACCACCCAGTCCCTTGAAGAAAGTGTCGATGCTGGCAGCAAGTGAAACGCAACTATTGTCTTCTCCTGACTTGATTGTTCTGTACATTTGGTGTGATATATACGTTGTCTGGTACACAGGTGACTGCAATTTTCTGTTTCGAAGAAGAGAATCTGTTTCATCATGAGGTTTTTACAGTATGAACAGAAACATTTTAGACTTAAGATCTGACATTTAGTATTTCTTCAAACTAAATCTGATGTGAATCTACATGCATGCCCAAAGATCTAAAACTGTTCCTCTATATGCAAATGTACATAAAAATACATAGTTCATCTTTTTTTTTTTAAAAGAAACTATAGTCAATTTTCCATACTAGCAATCGATCACTTTTCTATTCCTATGTGAAAGAGGTTGCCGATGAGCACATGGAAGAAACATTGCCTGACTGATTGTTGACTTGATGGCCCACAGCTTCACTGTTAGGTCCACTCTCGTGGCTCTAATGAGTTAATTTTCGTCATCAGCCAGAAGCTGTTTATTGGAAAAGATCTTAAAACCGACTGGTACCCGGCCAGCACAAATAACAGACACCACTAGCAACTAGCAAGTGAACGTACTGTAGCATCCTGTAGCATACAGCAGCTAAAGAGCCAAATAAATTTGTTGTGAAGTGTGTGGAGGCCAAAACAGAGTTAAAAACCCCCCCCTGTCAATGAATGCTAATTTGCTTGACAACTGCTGTATGCATATATAGACAAGACTTTACTCAGATGTCCACCATATTGACTTTAAATGTCAGTGTTGTACCACTGCTTGTTTCTTGCCTTCCCCAAGAACTTTTGAACTATCAATACAAAAATAATAGATACATTTTTCAAAAGTTTGATAATTGCTAGCTCAAAGGAACAGTTCTCCCAAAAAATAATGATCAAGTCAAGTCCACAAAGTATCTTTGGAGCTTCACAGCAAAAAGTGTGCAGCATTCTCCAAACCAACTGAAGTAGCTTGGGACTTAAAAAAGAACTGTCAAAAACCAAACAAAAACAAAAAACATTTTGAAAAGATGTTATTTGCATACTGTATGTGCAGTCGAGCTCAGCTTTAAAAAGGGTCTTTTCAAAATAATTTGGGATCTCAGGGTTTCCTGGGACTTGGATGAGTTGTAATGGCTATATTGATTTATTAATTATCATGCAGGGGCAGACTGTATGAGCTTATTGGCTGCCAGCTGTAGTCTTTTTTTGGCCTTTTGGCTAAGAAAAAGGATACATGATGTGAAGGAACACAGTCGGCCTTTATTGCATCTTTTCTTCCCCTGCTAGTTTTGGTGTATATGAGCCCTTTTCTCTAAATATTAGAATTTTGATCCTCATGTAATTACCATTCATTTTTGATATTATCTATGAGTGGTACTTTAAATCTCTGTACTCTTTAGTCTGTACTGTCTTTCCTGTTCTGCCAATTAATATCCAAGTTTGCCTAAACATATGGGTGACTCAAATAGGCAAATAAAAGTTGAGTAAAATAAACAAAAAGTGGATTAACCGCCGATTAAAGTAAACATACCAGTACAAGTCGGAAAAGGTGCACTCCACTCCCCAGACTGTAGGCATTCAATTGCTTCAGATCCATCCAGTATGTACGGTCTGTTGCACTGAAACCGTATTGTATGGCCACTCTTCACTGTTTTATTCAGTGATGACAGTCCAGCCACACTAAGATGACTGTGCATCTCTTCGACTTGACAAGTGATGTCTGGAACAAATGAAACAGATATTATCAGACGAAAAATCTCTGACGTTCAGTTGACTTTGGTTTATGTCTCACAGGGGCCATCATTGTAATGTATGTATGCTTAGTTTTATCACATAGATAATGTGTGTTGAAATATTTTTTTATCTTAAAGTGTTTACCTTCACAAGAGGGGAATGGCCAGGGGCGCCGCCAGGGATTTTGGGCCCCATGAAGAAAAATCTAGTTGGGCCCTTGTATAGGTTGCCCATGTCTCAAAGGGCCCCCTGTCAGTGCCGGGCCCTTGGAATCGTCCTAACCTTTCCCCCCCTGGCGGCGCCCCTGGGAATGGCTCATCCCACTTTCCATCTTTGCCACATATCAGCATTGAACTGCCGTTCAGATATGTCCCCGGATTGTCACATCCGAAGGTGTGGAAGCGATCAGGAAGTATGGGTCCTTCATTATGTGGTAAACCATTTATTTTTATCCATCCATCTGCAGGCGGAGGTTCACAGCTCAAAGCTGAGTGAACACAACAGTTAGGTTAATGAAGAAAAAAAGGCAAGAAATCATTGTACAGAATATTTTATCAGCCAAAATCCCACAGTGGGGTTTCAACTGAGGATAGATCCTCCTGATCGAGTTCTACAATGGGTGAACATTTCATTTTTAATAATATCCTCATTGTTACAGAGGAACTCTTATTGATTATGTAAAATGTAAAACCCTAACAATGTTGTTTTTTTTAAATGATATTTTACTTCAGCCTCACTTTCATACTCTGCGCTGCCTAAACAAAGCCCGAGCGCTGCTTGATCAGAGATAGATGGAAAAGTATTTAAGCCAGCAGACTTAACAGACTTAACTGAGCCCAAGCCGATAGTACCCATGACTGTTGCAGAGTCATTTGACGCAGGAGTAAATGCAGGATTTATGCACTGACATTTGCGACAAAAGCCACATGTTAGCGAATGTTAAGCATCCTCAAACCTTAATGACCGTTGATTGCCAATGGCTCCCAAAAGGACATACATCATCTTTCCCAAAAAAGCCCTGATCCCCAAATACACCACTGGGGTAGGAAAAGGTGGACGGATTAGACAAATGTTCTGTACTACTTGTGAGAGGGCAGGTCGGACAAAATACAGTGGACCACAGTTTTGTGTTTTTTTGTGTTTTATTGCTAACTTATCTATGTTTCAACATTTTGGTTTCACACTGGACACAAACAGCAGTCTCACGGGTCACAGTCCTTGAGTTGTATGTTGTACGTACAAAAATGCTTTCCAGTGCTGCTTTGAAGTTGATCGTAACAATACAAGCAGCAAGTCCCGACTATAAAAAAAAGACTTACCTTCACAAATTGGCACGTGATTGGACCATTTGTTCAGCATAGAAGTCCTGGTGTCAACCCTGCTCACCATTTGATACCTGCAATGAACAATACAGATAAAGCTAACCATTCTGAGATGAAAACACCATCAATCAGAGAAACTCTAAAGGACAGAAAAAGACAATTGCACAATGTTAATAGCAACTTAGCATATTTGATATTTAAAAGCTGTGTATATATATATATATATATACATACAATAAATGGTTTATAACACAATATAATTTTTTTGTGTATTTTTATGTATTTGGCTTTGTTCACCAGGCGATGACAGCATTTTATAATATAATATTTATAGTTCTAATCAGGTATGTCTTCATAAAATTGGCATACATTAATAAAAACATAAAAATGTCATAAAAGTGTCCGTATACTGCTTACAGTGGCTGTTATTTTTAGTTTCGGTAAATCACTACTGTCACGCTGGGGTTTAGGCTGGAACGCTGGGAGCTAGCTGGGAGTTACTGCTGTTTAGTTTGCTAAGCACGGCCCTTCTGAGGTCAGCAACTTAAGCAAAGAACTCCGCGGTGCATGGAACTGACCTTAACCAAGGCTTTTCAAACAGGTTCCTGTCAAACTCTGAAATAGCCTGTAGCATCTCCCTCATGTACATCTTGCCATCAAGATCCCCCCACAATTTGTCTCCAATGTCCGAAAAGCTGTTTGCTGTAATCTGCTGGGTCCATTTCTGGTCAGGTTTAAAGGGGAAAGCTAAGGAGATGGGAGGTGGACCCAAATGCAGTTACTCACAGGATAGGAGGCAGGATTGAGGGGGAACAAAAGGCGAGCTTTTATTTAAACAAAAGCTGAATGCCACAAAAAACCAAGGAGCATGAAACGAAATAAGTCCAAAGACCAAAAAAACAAGCAGCACAAGTCACAAAGCGCTTTTATTGTGAACTAATCTTTCACAATTCTTAGAAAAATTTAGGTCTGATTATGACACTTGGAAGTGTGTCTGCCATTGTGCAACCAAAACAGGAAGAGACATTGTTTCCCCCGTCACTATCCCCAGGTCTGTGTTAAAGTCTGTCAACTTGGTCATATTTGTCTCTCTTTGTTCATCTAGGTCGATATGTAACAAAAGGTGCCTACATATTAATACAACCAAGCGTTTTACTGTGCTTTCTGCAGTCAAATTGAGATTCTTATGGTTGTTTTTTGCTTTTCACAGTAGCCAGGCTGCTAATGCTGTCGATGGCAGCAACAGTAATACCACGAAGACTGGGAAAGTTGAGAAGTTGTCTATTTCTACTTTAATTTCTCAGGGAGTAATGCATGGATTGTTATATAGTTAGCGGCTATAAATGAGTTAACTTTGATGCGGATCCAATAAAAATCCAGATTTACCTGATTGAAATATGTATTATTTGATATTGGATGAGGCTTGATTGAATAAAACAGGACTGATAGACCTTGGTGAAGGTATGCACTCTACTAAAACAAATTCTTATCCGCTCAGTGCTTGTCATAAGTCAAAAATGTTAATGGACATTAAGAAAATATAATCAAATGCAGCTTTCATATTAACATTTGAGACCCTAACCCCATCCTGATTACTGCAATCACCCAAGTGGCAAAAAAATAAAGAGTAGAAAAGAGAGACTTGTCACTCACATTAGCATGGTCCCTTGTGGATGGCCAACCAGCCTCCACTTGTACATACATATCTGATGGTTGGACCTGATATGTAACCCATTTCACAAGTGAAATGTATCACATGTCCTTCTTGGTACTGAGCGCTTTCCGTCTCTTCTGACAAGTAGGCGTTAGGAACATCAGGGAGCTCTGTACAAGTTACTAACAGCAACATAGAGAAAAATTGGAGGAAAATGGTCAAGTTGGTCAACAGTTGTGTGCTACGGATGCGTGTTTGCAAAGCTGTATCAAAAACAAGTGAACCACAAGATCTTTCTGTATGTGAAGAAAATGATTTTGAGAGACGGTAATGTTTCATTCATTTATATGCTCTAATCCTATGTGATAAGCCAATACCACAATGAAAGCATACATTAACAAGGATGCATCTAAATGTCCCCTCTCCCTTTTAACTTAACAAACGTGCACTTTCAGAAAGCGAGAAGAAAAACAAAAGTCTATCTTACCATTCTGTGATACAGAAACTCGTATGTTGCCCCACAGTTGGAGAAAGAGAAGGATTAAAGATGATCGCATTTTGACAAGTGGCTGTGCAGTGACAAACTGAGGCTAACTCCTGTAACAAACTCTCTTTTCTTTGCAATGCCTGTATGTTTATCCCCAGCTGCAGTCCACAGGGAGCACTATCCCACTGAGCAAGCAACATCTATGGACGTCCAAGACAAGTTGATATCACGTCAGTCGTTCCAGGCAAAATAGGACAACCGAAAAATGCATATTAATCAAATAAAGGAGGGGCATAACCATGAAGACATTTGCTCTTTCCCAACAGTGTAAGTAATTTCTTTGATTCTTTTATTTAAACCAATAGAGTATAAATGTGTCAATATAAGTATAATTTTCCAGTAACAATCGACTCAAAGGAAAATTGGTTGGCTCCCTGTCTTCCTGGCAGTCACACTTTCTCAGAGTGAAACGTAAAGAAATATTATCACACATTTGATTACAAACCAGCTGCCAAACAGGTTTTTTTTCCAGTTCTAGAGCCACAAAATGCTTAGTTTCCTAAAGTGGCTTAACTAATAGCTATGAGTGATCATGGGGGGCATAAGTAGTGTGTGTGTGTGTGTGTGTGTGTGTGTGTGTGTGTGTGTGTGTGTGTGTGTGTGTGAGAGAGAAAGAGAGAGAATGTGTTCGTAAGAGTGGGGGATGCCATTCTGTTGTCCTTGATTGCTTGTTTCAGCTATAATAAAAAAAGAGCACTGCTTGTCGTGTCTAAAATCATCTGTCATGGGAAATTGTAGCGACAATGTTGCATCGTCGGGGCGGCTGTAGCTCAGTGGGTAGAGCTGGTTGATTAGTGAGCGGCTTTTCTGGGGCGGAACTGAGCTACATGTGGAAGTATGAGCAAGATACTGAACCCCAAACTCGCTCCTGATGTGCAGTTGGCACCTTGTGTGGCGGCCTCTGCCATCAGCAAGGGCACTGCGATGGACTGGTGTATTAATAACATTCATTCCGGCTTCTTGACTGATGTCTTCATATAACATATAAAGTAAGATATCTATACAACGTCTTGAAAAGACGTAATAAAAACTTTCATTCTGGGTAATCTGAGGACGTCTTCTGGATGTACAGAGAAGACGTCTTTTTGACATATTTTGGACCACTTTTTGCTCATTGGGATGGGTCACAACATGAGCTGCCCAGTGGGATTGCAAAAGGTTGCATAAACACAAAATGACACATGGGAACAAACAGCACGAACTGTTAGCATATTACTGGAAAAGTTCAGGTACACAATTGATCAATTTATAGACTCTTAATAGCACATTGCTTTGGCCGACACTAAAACTGATTCATATGATATAGCAAGGGAATCTACCTTTCAACCAGAATATAACATAAACATGTTTCGACCTGCATTCATAGGGCCCTATAAAATCCGTTTTATTTTTTCCCAAATTCCGTTTTATTTTTTCCCAAATTCCGTGTTTTCCGTTTTAATTTTTGGGAATTCCGTTTTTTCCGTTATAATTTTTGGGAATCCCAATTTTTTTTACCTTTTACTCTTATTATACTACCAAAAACGGTGTGTTTTTAATGTAAATGACTAAAATGTACACAAAATAAATAGAAATTACCTTAAATTAATTGAGGTGGCAAATATATTTCCTCAATACTGTATCATACAGTACAGTAAAGTGCATCAAAAACATTTTGACTTCATCATGTCTTCATACAGTAGTATAGTTTGTGTTTTTGTGGGTTTCATTTGGGTTTCATTGAATAAAAACATGGTCAGCTCTCAGGCAGATCCAGGAAATGTTTGCATACCAAAATTGTTCTGAAAATTTAAGTTGTAAATATTAAAAAAATTAGCAAAGATGACCAACAAAATGAGAAATTATACTCGTAACGTTATGTCAACTTAGCATATTAACCAGCTAGCAGTGAAAACACCAACCCTCCCGCTGTCCTCTGGGCTCCCAGCCCAGGCAGAGTCAGCTAAGAGGGCTGTGGCTAACGGGGCTAACTAGCTAACAGCAGCTACTGTTAGCAGCAGTTAACAGTCACTCTGGTATTATATGCCAATAATATGAATCGGACAGGTGGCTAACTCTCACGCATTACACCTTTAATTATGATTTCTCAGGTCTGCTTCTTTGCAAAACAACAGTTCACCTGACACATGAAAGTCATTCGGGAACTGCTCGGCTCTGTACTGAGGGGTAAATGTCAAGTTTCTCAGTTTTTTCGCCGATGAAGACGGAGCCTTGGGCAGCCGCTTCGCCATGCTTACAATGTTTTGACGGGGGAGCTCAATCTGTGGGGAGGGGGGCGGCAGCGACTTGTTGTGCCACCCAGATTTGCTTCCCTCCATGCAGTTTTCCCCAGACATACATTCCTCTTCCACATGAAAACAGCATTTCAGTGAAATTATGTCATATAATTCTGCGTTAAAAAGTAGATTCCGTTTTAATCGGCCAATTCTGCGATTCCGCGATCGCGGAAATCATAGGGCCCTACATTGACACTGATATATTCATGTCAGATTCAGTCAGTCTGCTTCACTAAGGCTGCTGAAAGAGAAAATATTTATCTACTGACTTAATTTTGGACAGATGTTAGAACACATTTATGATAAATCACATCAAATGTGTCCTGCTGGGAAGGTCAGTTGAGGGTTTATACTAAAAACATACTGAAATATGCGAAATAATATATCTATTACGCAACTGTGTTACATACGACAGAAATTGTTTAGCTTGCAGGAAGCACATACAGACTAGTTTATATCCTGCATAAAAACACAGAATTTAAAGCTGAAAAACTGATATGTTTGAGTATCTGCTGATGGTTAAATAGTATCTGTCCAGGATTGATTGCCACATTCAATGTGGCATGCGTAGTGTTGATAATACAAGTACAGAGTCCATTGTGAAAGTCATGTTGTTGAAACAGTAAATAAGGCAAGAAGATAAAATGGTACTGAGAGAGCAAAACTGTTTATTTGCACGATAATGAGTCATGTCTATCCAACGAGCAAAACCGCTGACAAAATATCCAAATTGGATTCCTTCAAATCTTATGTTGCTGTTAGTCATGTTCTCAATTTGAACACATTATATGGAACTGCATTCACCCCGAAGTTGTGACATGGTGAACATCAAGTTTTACGCTGACCTAAAGTTGACCTAAAGTGAAAGATTTTTTTACTATGAAAATATCCACGTGGCTTTAAAATGGCTTGGATGTACTTCTATGACTTTTCGTTATGCAAGGTTCTATTGATATGCAAATTGGTATGTTTTGTTTCCACAGCAGCTGGAATGTACATGCATTTTTAGAAAGTATGGAAACTCACAATGCAAAAAAAAAAAAAATTACATCTGCACTCCTGACTCCTTCTAAACACAGCTCCTTTCCCAGCAACATTATGTTAATGAGACACAATGGGCCAATGCACAAGTTGTCAGATTGGTTCCTTAGGTTTCTGTCATAAGAAACCCTGGCTGGCTGAAGCTGTCTTTGGTACGCTGCTTTTCCACAGCAGAAATGCTCAGCGATGGCATTGACTAAATCAAAATCAAATTTTCATTGGAAGGGGTCTTAATGATTCCACTTTACGTCCCATTTTTACTTGTTTCAACTGTTATCATCTTCTATTGCAGCAGTTGGGCCAGAATGTGAAAAAGAAAAAACATCTGCAGAGACTGAAGTGCAATGTGCTCTTGCTTTAATTACATTTATTCATATTTCGACATATTTTGATGCGTTTCAAGCTTTTTAGAACTGCACTTTCCATTACCCTGAAAAACAGTCTGAGTAATCAAAATCCACTATTAAATCTCTGAATTCAAATGGAACTAGTGGGTCTCTATTGAGAGACAACTGTCATGGTATATTTTTAAGCCAAGATGAAACCTTATTTTGTAAAAGCCAAAGCCTCTTTTTGAATGAACTGACTGCACAAACAAACGAAACCTCTCAAATGTATCGGAGGCTAATGACATGTAGTGCTCTTGTCATACATTTTCATCCCTGAGAAGCCTTTTACACACTCCGGTCATGATTCTATGTGCGATTAATTTATCTAAATTGTATTTGATTTCATAATTTATTTGAATGAAAAAGGGGCTACATTCTTTTGTAACAATGTCATTTTTCTGAGCCTCCACATCCTGAATGAGGGCATCAGCCAATCATATGGTGTGAAGCAGACGTCACGTCACAACTCTTGACAATGACAGACCTGTTGATTGTTCATGTCTTCAAATCCACTACTTGATTAAAATGCTTACTCACTTTGCAGTTTCTCGCTGTTTATTCGTCACAAAAATGGAAACACCAAATACAGCTTTTTTTTCTCTCTCTTTATTCAACAGGACGTAACTTCATAATTCACATTTTTACACAAATAACTGAATCAATCATTCAAATGATTATATGTATCAGGATCATTCTTAAGAAGCATCATCATCACTTTTTTCTCCCACCAAACAGCTGACGGACAAATACCACGGAAAAGCTCTCTTTTTTGGCATCTCTTCTGAGACTTCATTGGGCCTTGAACAACATCATCGTCACTTCTTCGGAGCTGGAAGGGCCAGGAGAAAATATGTGTGTTCAGTGTCACATCTCGACATGCAGTGGGTGTAAATCATGCATTCGGTTCTAAATAACCTGTCTATGTTTTGCAGTAAAACAAAATTATTATGGTTTGTGTGGGGAAGCAGCATGTATCAACAGCAGGAAAGCAGAGCATTGTACTACTAAACAGTGTTGTGTTCTAAACAGTAAGATGTATTTTAGCCACCTAAAAGAAGAAAGCCCATCTTAAAAATATATATATACATAAGTGTTCACTATGTTTGGAACATTTTTGGTGCTTGCATTGCCATCAGCCAGCTCTTTCTTGTGGCACTACATTCCCTCAACCTTACAGCGTCCATGTCCATATTTCTAGGCACCACCCAGTCCAGCTCCTATGCAGATCAGCTGCTTGGGTTGGACTTTCAGCTGCCGTCTGATGGTAAACTAAAGTACCAAAAATGTTCAAAATATGGCAGACATTTAATGGATATATATGTTTTTTAAGTGGGCCTTCTTTTAGGTTTGCTAAATTTTGTCTGGCTGTCAGTGCCATTTAGCAGCACAATGCTCTCCCAGTGTCCCTGCCAATGCTACGCAGTGCTTCTCCACACAGGGGGAAAACAAAGAGAGTTTGGCTATGTATAAAATATAGTAAAAGGAAAAAAAAACAACAACACACGCCTAGTCCACACATACACAAGAATACAATATCAAAAGCTTTAAAACATTTCACATACTGTGACATATGATGACTTTTGGATTATTCCTACTGTTGTGAAACGGTTGCAGCTTGGTAAAGTTAAGTCACAAAAATGATTGGTTTAGGTTCAGGCACCAAAAGTACTTGGTTAGGTTTAGGAAAAGATCATACTTAATGTAGCATGATTTACTTAAAACAAATCACTCTTCACTCTTGAACACACGCGGGACACAAATTCCGGTCTCAAGAGGCAAGTCCTGTAGACGACCCATCAAACCACCTTGACTGTTCCTGCTGTTCACGATTAATACTACTACACTCGAGGGGCGCTTCAAGAAGTGATGCCATGGGAGTAACTACAGTGTCAGACTGAGACGTGTAAGGCCACTGACCAGGCTGAAGCACTGACATGTTGGGAATGAGAACAGGCTGTTCTGAATGAGTTGAAACATTTTAGTGTTAGTGTAATATATTTTTTCTGAAATTCTGAAACAGTTCTCTGTCCTAATCTATTAATGCTCAAAACATCTTTCAACTGGCTGCAACTGGCAATCTTAGGTGCATCAGTGCATGTTGTACTTTGTATTGTTAGTCTGTTTCAATAGCTGGCCAGTCACCAGTAACCAAACTTTATCCTCATTATTCCCAGTTCCCATGATTATGGGTGTGACTACAGGTGCGTCCTAGCACCTTTGGATATGCTGCACATCTGTTCGAAGGACACTGATAGGGCAGACAGAATCCTAGAAAACTTAAATTCAATTTCTTCTATAAATTCTTAATGACATTCAGAATCTTGAAAAGACAGCAGGGTACATTTGGCATCAAAACTGAAATCTTCTTAAAAGCGGTCTGTGCTTTCCAATGTACTTACATGTGCATGTAATGCTCTTATTTTCCCATTCCCCATTGACGCATTGAAGTGTTCCTGTGTTTCCTTCATCCATTGTATACTCAGCACGGCACTGATAAGTCACTACAGATCCAGACAAGAACTTCTGCTGATATGGAGTCTTAACAACAACAGTATTCTCAAATTTAGGTGGGTGACCACAGTGATTGTCACTAGCTGCAAAGGATAGAAACATGGACAGCATTAGGTTACACACTGTAGTCTTTTTATAACTACCTCTGATAAAACAGGACTGTAAATGACTCACGTGTACAGACGTGTTGAAGTGTTGCTGTTTCGAGAGATGTTCCATTTAAAGTCCACATTCCCTCCTGACAAATTAAGTGGCCATCCTGAGCCTGGTATCCTGCCTCACAAACAATCGGGATGCTTTCGTTTTGTTCATAAGCTCTATGTTGAGGTTTCATTTCTGCATGAGGGATTGCAGGAATGTCTCCACACTTTGTTTCCTCTAGAGTGGATACAATAGCAAACAGTTAGGTTTGTACGTTGTGGCTAATTAATAAGATATCACCAATAAATTCACATCGTTTGAAAACAGGGATCTCACTTTTGCGCACGTTTTCACAAATTCAATCCTTCACATAGTTCATTAGTGCAGCCTGTTGTAAAATATGCTGTTGCTACGGCGATTTTGTTTGGTATGAGGAATGGGTGAGATGCATTTACTGCAATGTAGAATGGGATTGACCTGTCTTTCAGGAAATACCAATTGTTTCATGTCCTGAGGAAATATTCACTGATTCCAAAACCTCAGTTGAATTTCAACTTCACATGTAAGCTAATAAAGAATAATTACCGATGCATTGAACTGATTCAAGTCCAGACCACTCGCTGCCAAGACATTCGGATTTACCCCACCAGCCATTGGTGTAAAGCTTGTAACCGGGATTGCAGGTGTAGTACAGTTCGTAGTTGTTTTTGTGAACTTTAACAAATCCATTGGGAACATCAGGTTTTGGACATGCTGTCAGTGAATAACAGATAGCATACAAAGATAGTATCAACACATTTTTAGACAAGACAATGTCAGATCCAATGAAAATAAATGTTGTGGGGTTGATTATGTTAAATCTAGATGAGGGATTTTGTTGACTTTATCTAGTTGCAAACCTTAGCTAGCAAATGTTAACCAACGTTGCTATAACTAGCAAGCTAACTTTACAGCAGGACTGTATGCAGCCACTGAAGAAACACAGACACCACATGATACCAACCATACTATTGGCTCACAAACCTTTTTTGAATCTGGAACCAACTGTCAGAATTATGACAACACAACCATTTTGGACCCGACAATAATTTAAAATGATTCACAATCATTATAATGCTTTTAAGGAGATACTTATATTCATGCACATTCTTCAAGTCGTCAACATGTTTTATTTTCATAAAAATGTTTTCAACATGACCTTTGAAAAACTTCCCTGACACTAAATATAGTTCTAAAATGTCCTTGCATCTTGGTCATGAACACATTAGTCTTGAAATCATGTTTAAGCATTGACATTGTGTGAATTGGACACAGAGGGAGGATTAGAGCCACTAGCCTGTTGGTTCAATGTATCTATGATTTAATCAAAGCTCTCACGTATGATCAGCATGTGTTACGGCTTTTAGCTTGAGTGAGGAATGTTTTTCACACTACAGGCTGAAGATTGGACACATATCTGATCTGCTGTTCTTTCATCAGCTGAAGGGGAGGGCTTTCATACAGAATTGCAGTAGCTGAGTGTTTCCCCTTTTTGTGCTTTTATGTATCAGACTGGAGGTGTACATCTAATTTCAGTAATAGTTAACAAAAATAAACATGCTAACATGCTAAACTAACATTGTTAGCTGGTAAACACTATACCTGATATACATCTGCAGATTGGCACTGTCAGGGTTTCTACGAGTGCTTAGCATGCTGGCATTTTGCTCAAAGCAGCGTCATCTGGCCACAAGTGAGGCCTTTGTGGTGTTAAAACAAGACAAAAACATGTTTCTCAAGGCTGCTTCATGCTACATGAGCTGCAAGCATAATTTTCAAGCGAATGAGCAAGTCTTGATGGGATAAACCTTGCATCAAGTAGAAACCTGATTTTCTTTTAGATTAATCCAACTAAACCAACAATGGAATGTATTTGTTTGTTGTTGTATGTTCTTACCTGCACAACTTTGAATCTCAGTCCAGTTACCTTGCTTACAGGTAACAGTAAAACGTTTATTCACACCATTCTTGCATTCAAATTCGACACGGTCATTATGGCTGTAGCTTTCCTTCTCATTGTGGATAATACCAGCATCTGGGATGTCAGGTTTGTCACACAGTATCTCTGAAACAAATTCAATGAAAATGTGAAGACACTACCTCAGTACACTACCTCCAGGTGTTATTGTCAAATTCAAATATTTCATATAGAGTATATATAAAGGCCTGTGGAGGTGAGATACTGCCCCTTGTGTCAGGTCAGATGTTGCAGTGCTCCAGAATGAGCACACTAATATGGAACATCGAACAAAAAACACTCAAAAGTGAAGTTTGAATCAGCTGTCTTTTACGACCTGGAGCACAAGAATAGTGATGGAGGGACAGAACGAGCAGTTTCAGTGATTTAAAAAACGTTCTGCCCATTTAATGTACATTAAATGATTAGAAAGGGATGACTCCACATGGAACAACCAAGGAAAAATATGCCAAATTCATGCCTGACAAATGTGTGCTTTAACAATTGCTTATGCCAATAAAATATTTTCCACCGTGTGAGTATTTCAGTCATTATGATTATGATTATTAAGGCTTATGATATGACACACACTACTCTCTTGAGCGTCTAGCAGTGATAACTGCTTTATCATCAAGATTCTGAGAGATGGAGACAGTTTGTTACTTTACATTAATGGTTGCAACTGTTCTGCATTTTAGGTCAACCAGCAAAGACTGTTTTGCCAGAGCTGAAGGGGGCATTAACCGTAGCTCCGAAGTAGAATATAGCAAACAGCAGGCTTCAGTTAGTTTTGCAGAAAAAATACATAGCTTTTCTTCTCAAATGGCCCAAAGCATAAACTGACCAAATCAGTAAACGATTGTTCTGTTTTCTAACTGCAGTAAAACAGCAGAGAAAATGGGCCTGAAATGTGACAGTCTTACCAGCCCTTTGTAAAGACTTTTCCATTTTCAGCCACAGGATAAAAAGCCAAAGAAGGTGAAAGAGTCTCATTATGAAGATCCAGGAACTGCTGGTTTCAGGAAAAATAATCAATTTGTTTCACTGAAGTTTTATTTGCCTCCGACTTCTATAGAGCAAAGTCTTCCTGTGCAGCGCTAATGCACACATGGAGGATGAAAACAGCTTTGGGAGCATGGGGCAAATAAATCCCCCCCCCCCTACACACACACACACCTTATCACACATACACACTCACACACACACACACACACACACACATACTACGACATTATTCTATCTGTTTTCATAGCTCCTTTACAGACAGAATCAATGACACCAATGACAACACTGGGTGGGGAAAAGTTGTCTGTTAGAATGCCCATCTGCTCATGTGAATCAGCTGCGTAACATCCAGCAATATTCTCTGCCGGCCTCACCTAATTTTACTGCCCTGCTCTTGTCCATTAAAATGATAACCAGTTTGCCATCTACCGTCTGCTTGCATCCATGTGAAGTCAGCATGTAGTACAACAAGTACTTTTAAACTTTTCTCAAGTAAAGTACTTGATTAAATATCCTCAGTTATTTCCAGCAATCCAACAGAAATGTTTCCAGTATGGAAAGAATATCTGCTATACTGAAAACCTCATTCCTAATGTTGTCAAGTTTCATATTTTATTAAATCTATAAAAAATATATCTGCAATATCCTGCTGTGCTTTATTTTTTCAGCACTGGAGGCCTGACTAATAAATATTAATCAGTGTCCATTAATAGCTTCTCATTGTCCAGAATGCCCACATTCAGTGAAAAGTGTTTCTGAAGACATTTTAGGAGAGAAATGAGCCATACAGTTTCTGAACATGTCCTAATTTGAACTCCACAGTGCTCAGTTTATATAGCTATCCTCGAGATTCCAGAGGTGGCGTGTCACACCAGACATCTGTGATTTTCAAAAGTAGCCAGGATTTAAGTTCATGCAAATGAGGAGTGGGAAGCCAACACCCTGTGTCTTGAGAGAATCTATTGCACGGCGGCTTACAAAGACAATGAATGTAAAGTGTGGAAAGGATGGATCCTGTAGACACGTACCATAATACTGATGTGTTGATGACATGCTGATATTGGCTGCAAAGTTTGCTGAGTACCAGCACAAAACTGTATTTACTCCAGATTTCAAGATACATAGTATCATTAAATTATATATGAATTTAATTTAGGTTATACATATGAAACTTTTCAATAAAACCCAGCTCAACGGACAACACTGATCTCTATGCGCAGCCGGGCGAGTGCGCAGGGACCGTCTACAAATTGCAAGAGTAGAGTAAGATGCTGCAAACAAAAATCAATAACTCCACTGTTATACAGTACAGACACTCCAAAATCACTACACACATCAAGGGTCTCCTCCTGGTCATTCTACAACAGCTGTTTTAAAAAAATGTGCCTTTTCATAATTTTGGTGAATTCTTTTAATGTGATTAATCATAAATATCTACCAATATTAATCAATAACTCCACTGTTATACAGTACAGAGACTCTAAAATCACTACACACACCAAGGGTCTCCTACTACAACAGCTGTTTCAGAAAAATATATATCTCCATGGTCCAAATGCTAATTTTGACAAAACAGGTGTGTTTTAATTTATCATCGGATAACATGTTATTATTATTATTATTATTATTATTATTATTATTATTATTATTGTTGTTAGGAGCGAATGTTAGAGAGAGAAATATTAGACAGAAATGAAAATAACAAAACCGACAGGCTACATGTCCAAGACACATCCTAACGTCCTCTTATGAGGATCAGGTGGTCTCTATGGTTACATAAGTATTTTTTTTTTTTAATAATATATCAATTGATTATTAATTGTGGTAATTCGATTAGAATGCTGTTGAAGCATTAATTTATCCCTTTTCTTTGTGTGTGTGTGTGTGTGTGTGTGTGTGTGTGTGTGTGTGTGTGTGTGTGTGTGTGTCTGTGTGCTGTGGGGGGTATTTGTGCTCTGACGTCATGTCCAAGCATGTCAGGTCATTCCCCTGACAACAATAACAACACCCCTGCCCCCCTGTACAAAGAAGCTGTGTGGACCCGAGTGCTGTTTCTTCTGAGGTCTGTGTGTGCAGGAGTGAGCCACTGAGTGTCTTATTGCATCAAGGTCTTGATGAGTGGCTGTTTGAAGAGATCACTTGAAAAATTGTGTATTCCTCAGTTTTAGACCAGTGCCGGCCTTGAGTAATTTGGTGCCCTAGGCAAGATCTTAGCTGGCGCCCCCTTGCATCGCAGTCAATTTCACTATCAATTTTCATACACTCACACAGAAACAACATGTATGTATTCAAGATTTTATTTCTTTTAGGTCAAAAATATCACACCAAATAAAAACTGAAGAAAGAAACAAGTGATAAAAATACAATATAAATAAGGCATTGCATAAACATATTATCTCTCAGCCTCAGAGTGCCATCTCTCGCTTATCTATTGTCAGCCGCTTTGCAAAACGACCTCCAACTCCTTCCATGTTGCCATGTGGTATTGTGCTCCCGGCTATCCTCAAGAACCTTCAGCAAGTGGCTTGCATTTTTCCAGTCCTTTAGTCCTTCCTTATTAAGTCTGTAATCTTTTGGAGAAAACATTTAGCAGCAGAAGCAGTGCAAGCTATCATTTCTGTTTCAGTACATCAGCCAGCTTCTCTTGATTTTTTCAGCATTGACTAAGACTCTGTTACAAAAGTCATGACACTCTACCATCTTTGTTTTTGGGAAATGTGTAACTGCTTTTTTATTTAAACTGGTC
The DNA here is from genome assembly GCA_963678695.2 of Diplodus puntazzo. Lineage (NCBI taxonomy): Eukaryota > Metazoa > Chordata > Actinopteri > Spariformes > Sparidae > Diplodus > Diplodus puntazzo. The sequence continues at coordinate 27,986,282 of OZ023163.1, forward strand.
CTCTGTGAACTAACTCATCTCACTTTGTCAGTTAGAAGAGATGGCCAGTTAGTAGGTCTGTTGGTGCCTTTAGTCCTGATGCTGTGTCACTCTGCTGTGCTGAGGTAGAGGGACAGGAGCACCTGATGCTGTGTCACTGGGCTGCTGGTGAAATATTTTAAAGGTGCATCTGAAGAGAGAAGAGAGGAACATGTGACCACTGGATGTTACATTTTTATAATAAAAAAAACAGATGCTTGATGTGTGCCATACATAAGACAAATATAGACTAATAATGAAAATGTGATGAGATTCATTAAACTTTATTGTCATTGCAATACAATTCAGTCCAACCAGAGTGTGTGTACAAGTGACCCTGTTACGAAGGGGAAAAAACTAATGGAAAACTACTAGCATTTTACCTGACATACAAGCAGGAACGACACCCATAAAATAACACCTGAGCAGGCCTAACGTTAACTTTCCAAACGTCCCTGGTGAATTTAAGGTGGAGTAACATTAACACACATCGACTCAGCTATTTATTGATTATTAAACAATGCTGCTATCGTCCGAAGTAAGCTAGCAAGCCAACACTCTGCTCCAACAACAGTAACTACAATGCAATTAATCTATTAATTTCCTTTCGCTTCATCACATTGACGTTACTGTACCTGTATCTTCTTCACGTCTTCGTCTTCTTTCCTTCTTTTCTTTCACTGGGCACTGGATGGTTTCAGTCTTTTGGACCTTGTAATTCCGCTACAGTATCAGTAAATCTTTCTCTTGGTCTCTGGGTCTCGGTGCGGTATATATATATATATATATATATATATAGATATATATATATATATATATTTATATATATATATATATATATATATGTATACATATTATATGTATATATATGTATATATATATACATATATATATATACATATGTATATATATATATATATATACACATATATATATATATATATATATATATATATATATACATATTATATATATATACATATTATATATATATATATACATATGTAACCCTTGATGTCAGCTCCCTCTAGCACAGATAGGTCTAGGCCCTCGGTCTCCCTATAAAGTCTCTGCGTTGTGCATTTTGTTCCGTTTGTACGGTGGAAGACGGAGAGAAGAACCAGGTGAGGAAGCACAGGATCTGGGTTGAGCAGTCTTTATCTCAAAGCTTCACCTTTCAGAAAAGGACAAGAGGTTGTCACTTACAATACAAAATATGTCACACTGCCATAAAACTTCTCCCATGGTCTTTTCCAGTAACCAGTAATAACATTACCAGTAGATACCAGGTGTGTGTGTGGGTGACTGAGCGTGACTATGTATGTGTGTGTCTATGTATTTGTGTAGTGATTTTGGAGTGTCTGTACTGTATAACAGTGGAGTTATTGATTTTTGTTTGCAGCATCTTACTTTTGTCTTGCAATTTGCAGACGGTCCCTGCACACTCGCCCGGCTGCGCAAAGAGATCAATGTTGTCTGTCGAGCTCGGAGGACGGCTTATTTTAGTAAAGAATCTGGGTTTTGGTCCTTGTCGCTCGTAGTCTATGCTATTACGGTGGAACAGAGGCATCATTTGTGTTTGAAAAACGTTTCACCTCTGATTTATTGATCCCGGAAGTTCGAATCTGTGAATATCTTTCCAACTTTACCGAATGACCAGCGTTGTGTTACAGCTTTTGCGGGATCTCGCAAAGATTTTTGCAAAGATTCTCGCAAAAATGACATCTTTTTTTTTTTTCACCCATCATTTCCCCCCCATGTCACATGAGGAGCTCCGTAAATAACAACCCCCTTCTGCAATTTGATTTTAAATGTCTGACCAAGCATAAATATCTTTATTTAAACATTAAAAGGCCCTGAAAGTAAAGCTAAATACTGTAATACCAGTTTTGATTTCAATTACAGACAATCAACGTTATTTTCTGTTATTTCACAGTATATGTTCGTGCCCCCTGCTGCCAGAACATATACATCTATCAGCCTAGAATGACATTGATCATCTCATCCCAATGCGATGTTCTGCTGGAACCTTTGGGTGCTGGCAGTCATGTGAATGCCAATTGACACGCACCACCCATCCAAATACTGTTGTGGACTAAGAACACCCCCTCATCACAACACTACCTGATGGCAGTGGCCCCCGAGCAGGACAATGTGCCCTGACGCACCACAAACACTGGTCAGGAACACAATAACGCGCCCAAGGTGTTGACTGGGCCGCCAAATTCCCCAGATCCTAATCTGATCGAGCATCTGTAAGACGTGCTGGAGCAGGTCTGATCCATGGAGGCCCCCACCCCCCAACATACAGGACCCAGAGGATCCACTATAAAAGGCCCTGGTACCAGACACTACAGGATACCCTCACAATATTAGGCAGGTGGTCATAATTGTACGCCTCATCGGTGTATCTATCCAGAAAGTCTGATCTTCATATGTATTGTTAAAGAGGAAAAATATAAATGTTTGCAGAGACAATTAAATCTATTTGAGAAAGCAGAAACTGTCACTAGGCCTGTCACAATAACACATTTTGCTGGACGATAAATTGTCCCAGAAATGATTGCGATAAACGATAATATTGTCGTTTTGAGACCATTTTTCAACTAATACAATGATAATGGCATAATAACCCTAACCTTTTAGTATGTTGTCTTTCATGCTGTACAGTTGTGGAATTGTTATTTGTGACACGTATGTTCTCCCAAGCAATTTGTACAGGCTGTCAAATGTTTGCAGCATTTGTCAAAATGCCGGCTTTTCGACGGTATTAAAGGGCTGCATCTCTTTAGCGATGTAGCAAACTACACTGTCTGTGAGTGTGCAACATTTTGCACTGTCCTGTTTGTATTTTGTTGTCGACTAAATGCCCCAGTGATTGTGGACTGTCGGGAAGAAGGAGACGGCCCCTCTGTAGCTTTAGTTGTACTTTTTTTTCCCAGCGGTGAAAACTGCATCGGATGATTATGCTTTAGGTGCAGATGCATGTTTGTTGTATTGCTGCTTTTAGTTGCTATTGTTTTACAACAAATGCGACATACCGGCGCGTCCTCTGGGTTAAGTGGTTCACCACAGCCATTTGGTTTGAATCCAAAGTGCTCAGCTGTTGCATTCGGCTTTGAAACCAATTCCATCTTTGTTTTTTTTCCGTCAAATCTCAACTAGCGTCACCTCTGGCTTGCTACTCCTCACGGGCTCTCATGCTGCACTCTGTGTTATGTCGGGGGCAGGGCCCCGCCTCCCACACAGAGACAGAGAGTGACTGACAAGAGGGTTCACGTGAAAGACACGAGGAAAACAAACAAGCATGAAAATGGAAATTATCGAGGCCTGCAAAATTATCAAGGTCATTTTTATTTATCATACTATTAATTGATTTATTGATTATCGTGACAGGCCTAGCTGTCACATATGACAACTAAACTGAGGACGGATGATTGATGCCTAACTGATCCACAGTATTTGTTTACCTCTTTCCTCTGGCTAATCATTTACATGTTTGTCCTGCCAGCTCTTGTCACTTCCAGTCAACTAAAGCTTTTACTGGCAAGACGGGTCATTACACCATCAAAACACACACACGCACACACAAACTCATGCTGTGCCAGTGGGTCTTCTTTGGTACAACCTGACCTCAAATTCATGGCAAAATTTGAATCTATTATTAAAGTTATTTTTAATGGCATCACCATTCAGCCACACTGAGTCTGTTTATTTTAAACACTGTATTTATTTATGCATCCAACCTTCAACAAGGCAATACTTTTACACTTTATTTAAATGTATATAATGCACATTTTTGCCTTCTGTATATAATGCACATAGTGTATAGTCCTTTCTATATTGTATCTTTCGCTCTTATCTAAATCTTTTTGAGTATTTTAAGTCTTGTATTTATTATATGTCTGTCTACCTGCTACAGTCACAAGTGAATGTCCTCTGATGTGGGTTGAATAAAAGTCTGAAGAGATCATGGCCAAATGTTGTTAATGGCAGGAATGACTTTACAGCATTCTGCTTATATAAAGTGTTGGAAGAGGCGCTCGGATGCTTTTGCTGATGTAAAAGTGCCAATACAACAATGTAAAAATAAACTCCATGAATTTGAATGCATCCAAAATCCTACTTATGACTGATGTAAGCATCAGCAAATATACTTAAAGCCTCAAAAGTAAAAGTGCCCCTTGTAACTGATGATTTATATATGACATAATTAGACTGTTAATACTGATGTATCATTGTGTCAGCACCTTTACACTGTTGTAGTCAGTCGAGGTGGAGTTAGTTTAAACCGTGCTTTTAGTGCTTTTCCAGTCTAGTGAAAACGCTAAGTGCTTTTACAACACTTGTCACATTCACCCATTCACACGCACAAACCCACTTATGGCAGAGGCTGCCATGCAAGGTACCAACCAAAATGTTCAGTATGTTGTTCGAGGATACTTTGACATGCAGTCGGGGGAACTGAACCCGCAACAGCACCCAGCTAAAATGTGGTTACAACATCAAAGTGTCACAGAACATAAATTTGTGTCATTATTGTAATCATTTGTAGACTGGACTAGATCATATCATTAATAATAATAAATGTATTTTCATAGCTCTTATAGCAAATAAAATCCAGGTTAAAATAAGTCTCACATAATACACGAGAATAAAACAAAAATGTCAAATGATGGCAGGTTAAAAGTGTTTCATATAGAGAAGATAGATGGAGCATTGATTAAAGCGTGTTTATTTAATTTCTTTAACATGGTCGATGCTTTCCCACAATCACGCTCCCAACAGAACCTGCTATTTCCACTTCTAGCCAAAACTGTTATATTGCAGTTTTTATCACATCACGTTTGTAGTGTCAGTTAAAGTGTTGGTTTAATTTCTTCAGCATGGTCTGTGTGTTGCAGTGAGTTTGCTCTGAATTGGACAGGCTGTGTATAGCCTGATTGTAGCCCCATCTTTTGAAATTGAGACAATCAATTAGGTAAATAGAACATTTTGACTACAGCCTTGATTTAGACAGGCAGCAACCAGCTACAATGTGGTTACAACATTGTGTCACAAAAACAAATTTGTGTCATCATTTTAGTGATTTGTACATCTGTAGATTGAATGAGAGACAATATGATTACTTCCAGCACATAAAACACATCAACTAGACGTCTCTGCTAGATTGAGCCCCAATTTAGTCGGATATCTGTAACCCCCTTGTAGACAAAAGTATCTTGAAATTGTTTAGATTTTGTTTTTGTTACTGCAGCTTGCAGGATGTGTCACTGAATAAGCACCGTCAACAGTGATTAACAGTGAGACTGTGAGACTGGCTACTGCGACCGCCGTCCCTCGTGGGCCGTTCAGGCCGACCGACCAATCACAGAGCGGCCCAAGCTCATTTCTACCGGCCGTTACAAGAATCAATAAAGTCCCAATGCCAACGGCAAGCCAAATTTCTCCAAACTCTTTCCACTGCAGAGCTTGTTTGCTAAGCCAAGCTGTATTTATAGGCCACATACGTGTGTCTATATCACAGTCATGGTTATCTGTTAACTGTAGAAGCTTCTACAGTCGCAAACTTTTGTATCACTCTGCATTCTTTTGTAGCGAAATGTCTTATTCAGATGTTCAAAAACATGCATGGTTTGAAATAAAACAAATCTACCCTGCATTTTTTTATTTGAATAGTTGTTTGCAAAAGTTAAAATGAAGCAATGCCTTCTGGGAATTTCAAGACTGAATCGAGTAGACCGTCTGAGTGTAGTTGTTGGAAGTTGGAGGTTGGAAGTTGACTGAGTTCAAGCTAGCAAAAAAATGAATCGAGGCATCAAGCGACACAAGGGGAGAGCGGAGAAAAAAAGAGAAACCTCAGAGAGCAATGTTGGCTGACGGTGAAGAATGCTGCAAACCGACTGATTTGTTTTTAAAATCAAGTGCAGCTTCAGCTAACACTAATGCTAATACTGCTAGCACCAGCACAGCAGGCAGAAAGACAGGACAGTGAGGAATATGAGCAAGAGGATGATGAAGAGGTAGATATGGATGATTGCGTGACGGTAAGACAGGTTTTTGTTATGGAGCGGCTGGCTCTGATGATTTATTAATGTGTTTTATGTATTGGGGTGTAGTTGTTTATAGCCTGGGAATTTACGTTTACTATCAGTGGGGCTATCAAAAGTGCCTGTTCTTTACGCGTGTCAAAAGTTGCTCGCGCGCGCACCCCGCCTCCGTGGGCCGCTGTTGGGTGAAAATGCCAGGGCCGTTTTTTGTTCCCAGTTGAATCCGTCATTTCAACACATGGAGTTCCTCTGGACAGAAATAAAATGTGACACATAGAATTTACCCTCTTAACATCTGTATGCCTATGATGTTGTAGGTATGAAACAGACCAGATGAAAGTACACGTTTTATTGAAATGACCAAACAAAGCACTCAAGAATAGACAGTGAGTGCATAACTGGTGTAACTTTTTACTTCGATGGATCATTTTCATATTTGCCCATCCATCTAGTTGAGTAACTGAACATTTAGTTGCAGGTTGGCAGGGGCATCACACCATCAATACATCTCCCACGCATGCTCAATGTGCCGTCAGGTCTTCCGCTGACACATCTGAACGCGATTACATCATTATGGGGCGCATACAGCTTATCATCATGCCTATATTTGAAGGCAATATTACGTATGCTCATGGCATCAGCATCCACAGTGCAGGGTCCTGCAAGAGGCAACAGACAAATACCAATTTGTTAATGTCAGGGATGACTCTACAGTATGCTGTATATTTAATTATTGCTATTCCTGGCTATAACATACATTATATTTTTTCAAATACATATATTCAGTGTTTAAAAACTAAATACATCTTCCTAACTGTAACTAGGAGCAAAATCTGTTACAATATTTCGTATATAAAAAAAAAAAAAAACAGTTTTATCTGCCAAGGAGGTCATGTTTTGGTTTGTATTCATTTGTTGGTTTGTCAGCAGGATTACCAACAATGAAGGCAGCATTACAGCACAAAGGAAGGTAAAGGTGTTGTTTTCCCTGGTCACTATCCCCAGGTATAGGTGGAACAACTGGCAAAAGTTTGGAAACTCTACATTGGAAAGAGGAATAACCCTGCTGACGGAGGAGGCAAAGAAGGCAAAAAGGGAGAGTGATAGAAACCGAGGTAAAGCAAGAATGAGCTGATGTTCCCACACTGATGTGTTTCCTCTCACCACCAGGACTTAAGACGGTTAAAAATCAGCTTTCCTTTAATCGATCAATAACAAAAGCTGCCTATGTATTAAAACAGCCAAATGTTTTGCTCTGCTGTTTCACAGCACTGAGATCAGTTTTTTTGCTTTGAACACTGGCCAGCTGCTCGTGGAAGCCATGTTGCTAACTCCCTTTAGTTAAGGAAATGCTGTATATGAAATATCTCAGAATTTGTATGATTACTTATTAATCCTTATTAATATTGTAAATGCTACCGTTCTGAGTATGCATTTCTTTGTACACCTTTAAGCAGGGGCGCCGCCAGGGATTTTGGGCCCCATGAAAAAAAATCTAGTTAGGCCCTTGTATAGGTTCCCCATGTCTCAAAGGGCCCCCTATCAGTGCCGGGCCCTTGGAATCGTCCTAACCTTTCCCCCCCCTGGCGGCGCCCCTGCCTTTAAGTAAAAAGTATGGTTCTTCCCTTTAAAATTGAGTGGAAGTATAAAGTGGAATTAAAAGAAAAGACCCACTTGATGGACAAGCACCTCACACTTATACTGATTAGAGATGCACCGATCCAGCTTTTTCCGATCCAATCCCGATACCTGGACTGAGCCTATCGGCCGATACCCAATGCCAATCTGATACTGTTGTTGCATTAATAATAAACTGTATACCTTCCACCATGTGAAAGGGACTAAAGGCACCAGACTTTCCTAACTAAGACAAAATAATCAAACAGTTACCGAACATTGTAAACATGTATAACATTAATAATAATAATAATAATCATAATAATGATAATAAAAATAATAATAATACATTTAATTTATATAGCGCCTGTCAGGGTACCCAAGGACACACGTAACAAAGTGGAACAAACAAATCAAAGAATGAATGTAGCGCCTGTCAGTCAGAACGGAGGGAACACTAGCACCGAAGTCAGTAGCACCATCTGTAAACAAACTAGCGTCTGGAGGCTCCGTGCACACAGCGGGGGCGTCCATCCAGCATCGCTGCGGGCCGGGGAGACCGCAGCAGCAGAGGAGGAGACAAAGCAGCCCGGCGATGAGTAACCCTGAGGTTGTGGTGGAGGGAGGACCAACGGAGCAATGATGGACAGCCCATATAGTATTGAGTACGTTGGTTTGAAAGTTAGCATTGCTAGGCTAACAGCTGATCGGTGAGGCTAACAACTGATGGCGGGGCTACTAGCTAATCAGCGAGAAATGTGACGTGAGTAAGTGTAACGTCCTGCAAACAGGAATACAAAATAAAACATAGCAGCTGAACCTGAGAATAAACTAATAAAAAGTTGGTCAAACAACAACTTGCGCTCTTCCAGCATTTGACACACTGACGCTGACGAATGACGTAGGATGTGCTGCGATGGAGAAAAAAACAAAAAACTGGATTGGCCATGGATCTGTTTCATTTTACCGATCCCCTATCGGGGACCCCTAATACTAATGCACAGGGCTTGAGTCAAATGTCTTTGATTAATTCAATCACTAAATCCTTGTAATATTGACCAAGCTGTAACATGCAGAGACCGGTGGGACATGTTTTAAGCACAATCCTCACAGAACGCAACATGAAACATGTAAAGAGATTTGTAACTTACTGAGGCATCTCATCTTTCCGAACCATTCGCCATTCACGCAGGTTTGGTAAGGCTGTCCCTCCATTTGGTATAAATTCTGACAGAGGTATTCGACCTTTTCATTATGACTGTAATGTACTTTGAGACTTTCCTTGGTGTCTCCATCTGTCAGGGATGGTGGATTACTACAACCCAAAGGACCTATAAGAAAGGACAAGTTTAAGCAAATTGTTTTGAAGTTTTCTCACCTGGAAAGACAAAAAAAAAAGATCTTTCAGTCTGAAAGGCAGTTACACAGAGTTTTTCCACTCACGTTTTGTATTGAAATAATACCTGTGAAAATGTCTTAAGCTGCAGTCACTTTTAAGAAACTTGACACACTAAGAAGCACCAAGAAATCTACAATATTGTTTGGCAGGGAAGCATCAAATCAAATCGAATTCTCTGCTCACTGTGGGAAACTTCCGTAAGCTGGGTCATGGATCTTTTGTTTTTCTCCAGTGCAAATTATAAGGATCAACAGAACATAATTGATTTACCTCCACATGTTGGGAAGGAAGCACTCCACTGTCCATCTGCCAAACATTCAACCACTGCATTCCCTCGAAGAAAGTGTCCATGATGGCGGCAAGTGAAACTTAACTTGTGTCCTCTCCTTACTTGATTGTTCTGTACATTTGTAGTGATACGTACGCTGTGTGGTACACCTGTGACTTTACAATTTTCTGTTTTGAAGAAGAGAATCTGTTTCATCATGAGGTTTATACAGTATAAACAGAAGCATATTAGACTTAAGATCTGACATTTTGTATTTCTTCAAACCAAATCTGAATTGAATCTACATAATTCAAAGATCTAAAACTGTACCTCCTTATGCAAACGTACGTAAAAAATACACATTTTTTTTCTTTTTAAAAAGAAACTATTGTCAATTTTCCATATTAGCAATCGATCACTTTTCTATTCCTATGTGAAAGAGGTTGGCGATGAACACATGAAAGAAACATTGCCTGACTGATTGTTGACTTGACAGCCCACAGCTTCACTGTTAGGTGCTGTTTACTTAAAAAGTTCTAAAAACCGTCTGGTACCTGAATAACAGGCACCACTAGCAACTAGCAAGTGAACGTACTGTAGCATACTGTAGCATACAGCAGCTAAAGAGCCAAATAATTTTGTTGTGAAGTGTGTGGAGACCGAAACAGAGTTAAAAACACACCTCTCAATGAATGCTAATTTTGCTCGACATCTGCTGTATGCATATATAGACAAGACTTTACTCATATGTCCACCATATCCACTTTAAATATAAATGTCAGAAATTGCCTTCCCAAAGAACCTTTGAACAATCAATAAAAAAATAATAGTTTAATTGGTCAAAAGTTTGATAGTTGCAGAGCTCAAAGGAACAGTTCTCCCAAAAATAAAATGTGATTATTATCTTCTCAGCATCATGATCAAGTCAAGTCCACAAAGTATCTTTGGAGCTTCACAGCAAAAAACAGTGTTGCAGCATTCTCCAAACCAACTGAAGTAGCTTGGGGCTTCTTTTAAAATGTAAAAAACAACTGCTAAAAACAAAACAAAAACAAAAGCCAAGTCCCTTAGATCACTAAGTATTTTAAAAATATGTTAGTTACATACTGGATGTGCAGTCACGCTCGGCTTTAAAAAGGGTGTTTTCAAATCAATTTGGGATCTCAGGGTTTCCTGATACTTGGATGAGCTGGAACGACCATATTGATTTATTAGTTATCATGCAGATGCAGACTGTATGAGCTTATTGGCTGCCAGCTGTAGTCTTTGTTGGGCCTTTTGGCTAAGATAAAGTTTACATAAAGTGAAGGAACACAGTCGGCCGTTGTTGCATCATTTTTTCTGCTAGTTTGGTGTGTAGGAGCCCTTTTCTCTAAATATTTGAATTTTGGTCCTCATGTGGTCATCCTGTTCTGCCAATTAATATTCAAGTTTGCCTAAACATATGGGTGACTCAAATATGCAAATAAAAGGTGGGTAAAATAAACAAAAATTGGATTAACCGTTGATTAAAGTGAACATACCAGTACAAGTTGGAAAAGGTGCACTCCACTCCCCAGACTGTAGGCATTCAATTGCTTCAGATCCATCCAGTATGTACGGTCTGTTGCACTGAAACCGTATTGTATGGCCACTCTTCACTGTTTTATTCACTGATGACAGTCCAGCCACACTAAGTTGACTGTACATCTCTTCGACTTGACAAGTGGTGTCTGGAACAAATGAAACAGATATTGTCAGACGAAAAATCTCTGACGTTCAGTTGACTTGGGTTTATGTCTCACTTGGGCCATCATTGTAATGTATGTATGCTTAGTTTTTATCACATCAATACTGAAAAAAACAAAAACAAATTTGATCTTGTCCCCGAATGGTACATCCGAAGGTGAGGAAGCGATCAGGAAGTATGGGTCCTTCATTATCTGGTAAACCATTTATTTTTATCCGTCCATCTGTAGGCGAAGGTTCACAGCTCAAAGCTGAGTGAATACAACAGTCAGATTAATGAAGAAAAAGAAAAGGCAGGAAATCGTTGAACAGATTATTTTATCAGCCAAAATCCCACAGTGGGGTTTCAACTGAGGATAGATCCTCCTGATCGAGTTCTACAGTGGGTGAACATTTCATTTTTGATAATATCCTTATTGTTACAGAGGAACTCTTATTGATTATGTAAAACGTAAAATCCTAACGATGGTTTCTTTTTTATTATCTTTTACTTCAGCCTCTCTTTCATACTCTGCGCTGCCTAAACAAAGCCCGAGCGCTGCTTGATCAGAGATAGATGGAAAAGTATTTAAGCCAGCAGACTTAACAGACTTAACTGAGCCCAAGCCGATAGTACCCATGACTGTTGCAGAGTCATTTGACGCAGGAGTAAATGCAGGATTTATGCACTGACGTTCGAGACAAAAGCCAGATGTTAGCGGGTGTTAAGCATCCTCAAACCTTAATGACTGCTGATTGCCAATGGCTCCCAAAACAACATACATCATCTTTCCCAAAAAATCCCTGATCCACAAATACACCACTGGGGTAGGAAAAGGTGGACGGATTAGACAAAATGTTCTTATTACTTGTGAGAGGGCAGGTCGGACAAAATACAGTGGACCACAGCTTTGTGGTTTTTTGTGTTTTATTGCTAACTTATTTATGTTTCAACATTTTGGTTTCACACTGGACACGAACAGCGGTCCACGGGTCCTTGAAATTGTATGTTGTTGTTCGTACAAAAATACTTTCTAGTGCTGCTTTGAAGTTGGTCAAAACAATACAAGCAGCAAGTCCCGACAATGAAAAAAAGACTTCTTTGCACGTGATTGGACCATTTGTTCAGCATACAAGTCCTGGTGTCAACCTTGCTCACCATTTGATACCTGCAATGAACAGTACAGATAAAGCTAACCATTCTGAGATGAAAACACCATCAATCAGAGAAACTCTAAAGGACAGAAAAAGACAATTGCACAATGTTAATAGCAACTTAGCATATTTGATATTTAAAAGCTGTGTATATATATACATATAATAAATGGTTTATAACACAATATAATTTTTTTGTGTTTTTTTATGTATTTGGCTTTGTACACCAGGCGATGACAGCATTTTACAATATAATATTTATAGTTCTAATCAGGTATGTCTTCATAAAACTGGCATACATTAATAAAAACATAAAAATGTCCTTGTATGTGCAAGTGTTCGTATACTGCTTAGAGTGGCTGTTTATTATTTTTAGTTTTGGTAAATCACTGTCACTCTGGGGTTTAGGCTGGAACGCTGGGAGCTAGCTGGGAGTTGCTGCTGTTTAGTTTGCCAGTTAGGCCCTTCTGAGGTGAGCAACTTTAGCAAAGAACTCCGCGGTGCATGGAACTGACCTCAACCAAGGCTTTTCAAACAGGTTCCTGTCAAACTCTGAAGTAGCCTGTAGCATCTCCCTCATGTGCATCTTGCCATCAAGATCCCCCCACAATTTGTCTCCAATGTCCAAAAGCTGTTTGCTGTAATCTGCTGGGTCGATTTCTGGTCAGTTCATTCTGTCACGGGGGTTTAAAGGGGAGGGGGATGCAGCTTTCATATTAACATTTGAGACCCTAACCCCATCCTGATTACTGCAATCACCCAAGTGGCAAAAAAAGAAAGAGTAGAGAAGAGAGACTTGTCACTCACAGTAGCATGGTCCCTTGTGGATGGCCAACCAGCCTCCACTTGTACATACATATCTGATGGTTGGACCTGATATGTAACCCATTTCACAAGTGAAATGTATCACATGTCCTTCTTGGTACTGAGTGCTTTCTGTCTCTTCTGACAAGTAGGCGTGAGGAACATCAGGGAGCTCTGTACAAGTTACATGCATCTCAACATGCAGTGGGTGTAAATCATGCATCCGGTTCTAAATAACCTGTCTATGTTTTGCAGTAAAACAAAACTATTAATGTTTGTGTTGGGAAGCAGCATGTATCAACGGCAGGAAAGCAGAGCATTGTACTACTAAACAGTGAAGGCAGTAAGACATATTTTAGCCACCTAAAAGAAGAAAGCCCATCTTAAAAATATATATATACATAAGTGTTCACTATGTTTGGAACATTTTTGGTGCTTGCATTGCCATCAGCCAGCTCTTTCTCTTGGCACTAAATTCCCTCAACCTTACAGTTGTGTAAGTGTAATATATTTTTTCTGAAATTCTGAAACAGTTCTCTGTCCTAATCTATTAATGATCAAAATATCATTCAACTGGCTTTGTAAAGCCAATACAATCTTAGGTGCATCAGTGCATGTTCTACTTCGTGTTGTTAGCCTGTTTCAATAGCTGGCCAGTCACCAGTAACCAAACTTTATCTACATTATTCCTAGTTCCCATGATTATGGGTGTGACTTCAGGTGCGTCCTAGCACCTTTGGATATGCTGCACATCTGTTCGAAGGGCACTGAAAGGCTTAACACAATCCTAGAAAACTTAAATTCCATTTCTTCTTTACATTCTTAATGACATTCAGAATCTTGAAAAGACAGCAGCGTACATTTGGCTTCAAAACTGAAATCTTAAAAGCGGTCTGTGCTTTTCAATGTACTTACATGTGCATGTAATGCTCTTATTCTCCCATTCCCCATTGACGCATTGAAGTGTTCCTGTGTTTCCTTCATCCATTGTATACTCAGCATGGCACTGATAAGTCAGTACAGATCCAGACGGGAACTTCTGCTGATATGAAGTCTCAACAACAACAGCATTCTCAAATTTAGGTGGGTGACCACAGTGATTGTCTCTAGCTGCAAAGGATAGAAACATGGACAGCATTAGGTTACACAATGTAATCTTTATATAACTACCTCTGATAAAACAGGACGCTAAATGACTCACGTGTACAGACGTGTTGAAGTGTTGCTGTTTTGAGAGATGTTCCACTTAAAGTCCACATTCCCTCCTGACAAATTAAGTGGCCATCCTGAGCCTGGTATCCTGCCTCACAAACAATCGGGATGCTTTCATTTTCTTCATAAGCTCTATGTTGAGGTTTCATTTCTGCATGAGGGATTGCAGGAATGTCTCCACACTTTGTTTCCTCTAGAGTTGATACAATAGCAAACAGTTAGGTTTGTACATTGTGGCTAATTAATAAGATGTCACTAATTAATTCACATCGTTTGAAAACAGGAATCTCACTTTTGCGCAAGTTTTCACAAATTCAATCCATCACATAATTCATTCATGCAACCTGTTGTAAAAAAATATGCTGTTGCTACGGCCAAATCTGATTTTGTTTGGTATGAGGAATGGGTGAGATGCATTTACTGCAATGTAGAATGGGATTGACCTGTCTTTCAGGAAATACCAATTGTTTCATGTCCTGAGGAATTATTCACTGATTCCAAAACCTCAGTTGAATTTCAGCTTCACCTGTAAGCTAATAAAGAATAATTACCGATGCATTGAACTGATTCAAGTCCAGACCACTCGCTGCCAAGACATTCGGCTTTACCCCACCAGCCATTGGTGGAAAGCTTGTAACCGGGACTGCAGGTGTAGTACAGTTCGTAGTTGTTTTTGCGAACTTTAACAAATCCATTGGGAACATCAGGTTTTGGACATGCTGTCAGTGAATAACAGATAGCATACAAAGAGAGTATCAACACATTTTTAGACAAGACAGTGTCAGATCCAATGAAAATAAATGTTTTGGGGTTGATCATGTTAAATCTAGATGAGGGATTTTGTTGACTTTATCTAGTTGCAAACCTTAGCTAGCAAATGTTAACCAATGTTGCTATAACTAGCAGGCTAACTTTACAGCAGGACAGTATGCAGCCACTGAAGAAACACGGACACCACATGATACCAACTATACTATTGGCTCAGAAACCTTTTTTGAATCTGGAACCAACTATCAGAATTATGACACCGAAATAAACAACACAACCATTTTGGACCCGACAATAATTTAAAATGATTCACAATCATTATAATGCTTTTAAGGAAAAGAGATACTTTTATTTATGCACATTCTTCAAGCTGTCAACATGTTTTATTTTCATAAAAATGTTTTCAACATGACCTTTGAATAACTCCCCTGCCACTAAATATAGTTCTAAAATGTCCTTGCATCATGGTCATAAACACATTAGTCTTGAAATCATGTTTAAGCATTGACATTGTGTGAATTGGACACAGAGGGAGGATTAGAGCCACAACTAGCCTGTTGGTTCAATGTATCTATGATTTAATCAAAGCTCTCACGTATGATCAGCATGTGTCACGGCTTTTAGCTTGAGTGAGGAATGTTTTTTCACACTACAGGCTGAAGATTGGACACATATCTGAGCTGCTGTTCTTTCATCAGCTGAAGGGGAGGGCTTTCATACAGAATTGCAGTAGCTGAGTGTTTCCCCTTTTTGTGCTTTTATGTATCAGACTGGAGGTGTACTTCTAATTTCAGTAATAGTTAACAAAAATAAACATGCCAACATGCTAAACTAACATTGTTAGCTGGTAAACACTATACCTGATATACATCTGCAGATTGGCAATGTCAGGGTTTCTACGAGTGCTTAGCATGCTGGCATTTTGCTCAAAGCAGCGCAATCTGGCCGCAAGTGAGGCCTTTGTGGTGTTAAAACAAGACAAAAACATGTTCCTTAAGGCTGCTTCATGCTACATGAGCTGCCAGAATAATTTTCAAGCGAATGAGCAAGTCTTGATGGGATAAACCTTGCATCAAGTAGAAACCTGATTTTCTTTTAGATTAATCCAACTAAACCAACAATGGAATGTATTTGTTTGTTGTTGTACGTTCTTACCTGCACAACTTTGAATCTCTGTCCAGTTACCTTGCTTACAGGTAACAGTAAAACGTTTATTCACACCATTCTTGCATTCAAATTCGACACGGTCATTATGGCTGTAGCTTTCCTTCTCAATGTGGATAATGCCAGCGTCTTGGATGTCAGGTTTGTCACACAGTATCTCTGAAACAAATTCAATGAAATTGTGAAGACACTACCTCAGTACACTACCTCCAGGTGTTATTGTCAAATTCAAATATTTCATATAGAGTATATATAAAGGCCTGTGGAGGTGAGATACTGCCCCTTGTGTCGGGTTAGATGTTGCAGTTCTCCAGAATGAGCACACTAATATCGAACATCGAACAAAAAACACTCAAAAGTGAGGCTTCAAAATGTAAAATAATGAATTGTATTTGACATGTTACATCAAACAATCACCTTAAAGGAGTACCAACTAGTTTTGCTTTCAAAACAGATTGTTGTCAGTTTCAAGTGTGCCTGTATGACATTCTGTGAGAGTGGAATGATGAAATAAGACACATCCACCAGAAAACTGGTTAGAAGAAGAACAGGTAACAGATGCTTTCAAACCTGCACACCTTTTACAGAGTCATTGCTGTTTTTTAGTCAAAATCACTGATGCTGTGTGGTCTTTACTCACTGTGATTCATTTTTCTTTTTTCCTCAGCTAGACTGATCTCTACCAACTTAAAACTGTGTTGTGGTAAAAAGAGCTACAACAGCGATTACAGCTGTTCGGTCCCTGATAATCACTTTTGATTCACCTCAAGAATCCAAGACCATTCACATAAATAACTCCCCTGCCACTAACTATAAATCTGAAATGCTGGCATGTCCCATGGCATTCACACCACAGGCTGGAGATTGGACACACTGCTGATCTGCAGGACTCAATGGCACATGAGTTACAGTCGTTTTTGTTTCGCTCTTTTCGGCGTTACTTTAACTATCTCAGAGGAGCTTCACAGTTTTCTGACTGTCTTATCCAGAAGGCAGTACATTTGGGATTGACTGGATGGTTATTTCCAAAAATCTATTTTAAAAGAACAAATCCATAGAAAGAGACATGCCCAACAATGAAAGTGTGTTTTGCACTGCCTCACCTGTACACTGTGAATCCCCGGTCCAACCATGTTCCCCACAGGTTCGAGTAGGACGTCCTTTATAACCTTCCTCGCACTCATAATGGGCCTGTTCATTGTTTTTGTATCTCCACTGGCGGCTGACAATATTTGCATGCTGGATATCTTCTCTTTCACAAATTATTTCTAAAAAAAATATGCAGTTGTTTATTTACTAGATATGTTCAGGATATCCAGTTTGTTGCATTTTATCAATTTAAAAAAAGGCATTTATATACTACCATACACATTTGTTTCACATTCGTTGGTGATGTGGAGAGTGTGAACTTGTAAGCAACAGACTGGTAGTAGTGGTAGAATTACAGATTAGAAATGCAGACCCAGACATAAAGTAGTGACAGCTCTGTAGAAAACAGTAATGATCAACTGACTACTTTGTGGTAATTTGGTGGTAAAGGTTAAAAGAGTTATGTTTCACTTCACTTTAGAGCTGCATGATATATCGTTTGCGCATCATCATCGCGATGTACGTGTGTGCAATAGTCACATCTCAGGGCCTGCGATCCAGGAGGCAAATTTACTCATCTAATTACAAAGGAACCTGACACACAATGTCCATGCAGACTCTGCATGCACAGCAATCCACCAATCACATTAGTTCTAATTCAGTGTGCCGAAGCAGACCAGCCCCTGCACATGTAGTGAGTATAAATTAGCAACGAACAAGAGAAAATCGGGAAAACGAAGACTTGGTGCCAAAAAAGAAAAGCAACGTCAGCTATCTGGAATTATTTCGGTACCACACAGCAGAGTCCTGCTCAGGTCTTATTTTGCAAACCCGCATCCGCCAGTACCCACCATACTTAAAACTGCATTTGACCCGTTTTCCCACAGTAGCACAAATTACATTCCGCACCCGAGCCGACACGCTATAAATTGATACCGTCGCCCGACCAGCACCTGAAGGAAAATTAGACAGATGCAAGTTTTAAAAATGAAAGTAAGCCAGTGTGGGGAATGGGAGTTCTGGGAGGGCGCAAGCACGCATGAATGAGCTCATATGAAATATAAATACTTATCAATTTGAAATGCAGGCATATTTTTGTAGATGTGTCGCTAATAATGATTTTTTTTTTTTGGCACGTGCCTCCTTGAAAATGGCAATCGCAAAACCTGACTGCAGCTTTGCAGGTGTCCCACCTGATCATCCAAGTTGTGTGGGTCGCCCGCGGGTATCTCAACCAGTGCAAGATTCTGCCACACAGCTCAGTTATGAAGCTAGAATGTTCCATTTTAAGATGGAGAGCTCAAAAGGTTCAAAGTTTTGTTTATTGTCATTCAATCCACGTTTGCACATGATAGAATGAAAAATGTAGGAAAAATCTTGTGTTTACATGTTGTTTACATGTGTACTGTGCTGGGACTCAGGTCCCAGCTCAGTAAAAGCAAGCAATGAAAAATAACAATAAGAATCTCTCTAAAACACAGACAGAAGCCATACTCATAACATTGACAAAAAGAGGGAAGATCAGTGCAGGTTAATTGTCCATAAGATAGCAGCAGTGCAGCATAACATAAAGTGCTATTCAGGTCATCTGATGAAAATTCCTGTATTTTTTCACATGGCAATATATATTGCAGGGTTAAAAAAAATTGCAATGTAAGTTTTTTCCAAAATCCTGCAGCCCTACTTCACTAGTTCTAGCTAGTTGGAGTGAACTCTCTGAAGGTATCCAGAAGGCAGTACATTTGGGATCGACTGGATGGTTATTTCCTAAAATCTATTTTAAAAGAACAAATCCATAGAAAGAGACAGAGACATGCCCAACAATGAAAGTGTGTTTTGTGCTTCCTCACCTGTACACTGTGAATCCCCGGTCCAACCATATTCCCCACAGGTTCGAGTAAGACGTCCTTTATAACCTTCCTCGCACTCATAATCGGCCTGTTCATTGTTTTTGTATCTCCACTTGGGGTTGACAATATTTGCATGCAGGATATCTTCTCTTTCACAAGTTATTTCTAAAAAACATATGCAGTTATTTATTTAATAGATATATTCAGACCATTTTCAATGACAGGTACTGTGCATTTTATTGCTGTTGAAAAAAAACACAGAAACATGAACAACTACAACATTCATTAAAAAGATCTGTTCCAGTTGAACAGATTAAACATGGGAAATGACAGGTACTCATTATAATCATCTGGAGTAATCTTCTTGATTTTCTTAATTGAAAAAAAATGTGAGTTAATAAGCCTGATACATTTGGCCTATCATGTTACACTGAAGTGCATTTATACTGTGTGTATGTATATATAAAAACACAACAACAATGTGTGACAGTGTTTGGTGGATACAATAATGATATAATAGCATATGATCATAATACAATAAGGATAACTAATATAGTTGTATCTTATCTAATGATTGTCTAGTGATTATGTCAGTATTTCAAAGTGAATCAGCTGTCTTAAACGACCTGGAGCACAAGAAAAGTGATGGAGGGACAGAACGAGCAGTTTCAGTGATTTAAAAAACGTTTTGCCCATTTAATGTACATTAAATGATTAGAAAGGGATGACTCCACATGGAACAACCAAGGAAAAATGTGCCAAATTCATGCCTGACAAATGTGTGCTTTAACAATTCCTTATGTCAATGAAATATTTTCCACCGTGTGAGCATTTCAGTCATTATGATTATGATTATTAAGGCTTATGATATGACACACACTACTCTCTTGAGCATCTAGCAGTGATAACTGCTTTATCATCAAGATTCTGAGAGATGGAGACAGTTTGTTACTTTACATTAATGGTTGCAACTGTGCTGCATTTTAGGTCAACCAGCAAAGACTTTTTTTGCCAGAGCTGAAGGGGGCATTAACCGTAGCTCCGAAGTAGAATATAGCAAACAGCAGGCTTCAGTTAGTTTTGCAGAAAAAAAAACATAGCTTTTCTTCTCAAATGGCCCAAAGCATAAACTGACCAAATCAGTAAACGATTGTTCTGTTTTCTAACTTCTAACAGCCGAGAAAATGGGCCTGAAATGTGACAGTCTTACCGGCCCTCTGTAAAGACTTTTCCATTTTCAGCCACAGGATAAAAAGCCAAAGAAGGTGAAAGAGTCTCATTATGAAGATCCAGGAACTGCTGGTTTCAGGAAAAATAATCAATTTGTTTCACTGAAGTTTTATTTGCCTCCGACTTCTACAGAGCAAAGTCTTTCTGTGCAGCGCTAATGCACACATGGAGAATGAAAACAGTTTTGGGAGCATGGGGCAAACCCCCCCCACCTTATCACACACACACACACACACACACACACACACACACACACACACACACACACACACACACACACACACACACACACACACACTATGACATTATTCCATCTGCTTTCGTAGCTCCTTTACAGACAGAATCAATGAATAAACTCTTATTGTGTCCTGTGTTGTTGGTTGCTACCACTGGAAAACACTGGGTGGGGAAAAGTTGTCTGTTAGAATGGCCATCTGCTCATGTGAATCAGCTGCGTAACATCCAGCAACATTCTCTGCCGGCCTCACCTAATTTTACTGCCCTGCTCTTGTCCATTAAAATGATAACCAGTTTGCCATCTACCGTCAGCTTGCATCCATGTGAAGTCAGCATGTAGTACAACAAGTACTTTTAAACTTTTCTCAAGTAAAGTACTTGATTAAATATCCTCAGTTATTTCCAGCAATCCAACAGAAATGTTTCCAGTATGGAAAGAATATCTGCTATACTGAAAACCTCATTCCTAATGTTGTCAAGTTTCATATTTTATTAAATCCATAAAAAATATATCTGCAATATCCTGCTGTGCTTTATTTTTTCAGCACTGGAGGCCTGACTAATAAATATTAATCAGTGTCCATTAATAGCTTCTCATTGTCCAGAATGCCCACATTCAGTGAAAAGTGTTTCTGAAGACATTTTAGGTGAGAAATGAGCCATACAGTTTCTGAACGTGTCCTAATTTGAACTCCACAGTGCTCAGTTTATATAGCTATCCTCGAGACTCCAGAGGTGGCGTGTCACACCAGACATCTGTGATTTTCAAAAGTAGCCAGGATTTAAGTTCATGCAAATGAGGAGCAGGGAAGCCAACACCCTGTGTCTTGAGAGAATCCATTGCACGGCGGCTTACAAAGACAATGAAGTGTGGAAAGGATGGATCCTGTGGACACGTACCATAATACTGATGTGTTGATGACATGCTGATATTGGCTGCAAAGTTTGCTGAGTACCAGCACAAAACTGTAATTAGTCTAGATTTCAAGATATAGAGTGTCATTTAATTACATATGAATTTAATTTAGGTTATACATGTGAAACTTTTTAATAAAACCCAACGAATAACTACGGAGGCCCTTAAGGGACATGGGGCGGGGGGGGGAGCCCGAGCTCGACGGACAACACTGATCTCTATGCGCAGCCGGGCGAGTGCGCAGGGACCGTCTACAAATTGCAAGACGAGCAAGATGCTGCAAACAAAAATCAATTACTCCACTGTTATACAGTACAGACACTCCAAAATCACTACACACATCAAGGGTCTCCTACTACAGCAGCTGTTTCAGAAAAATATATATCTCCATGGTCCAAATGCTAATTTTGACAAAACGGGTGTGTTTTAATTTATCATTGGATAACATATGTTTTTATTATTATTATTATTATTGTTATTAGGAGCGAATGTTAGAGAGAGAAATATTAGACAGAAATGAAAATAACAAAACCGACAGGCTACATGTCCATGACACATCCTAACATCCTCTTATGAGGATCAGGTGGTCTCTATGGTTATATAAGTATTTTTTTTTTTAATAATATATCAATTGAATATTAATTGTGGTAACTCGATTAGAATGCTGTTGAAGCATTAATTTATCCCTTTTCTTTGTGTGTGTGTGTGTGTGTGTGTGTGTGTGTGTGTGTGTGTGTGTGATTGTGTGTGTCTGTGTGCTGTGGGGGGTATTTGTGCTCTGACGTCATGTCCAAACATGTCAGGTCATTCCCCACAACAATAACAACACCCCTGCCCCCCTGTACAAAGAAGCTGTGTGGACCCGAGTGCTGTTTCTTCTGAGGTCTGTGTGTGCTTGAAAAATTGTGTATTCCTCAGTTTTAGACCAGTGCCGGCCCTGAGTAATTTGGTGCCCTAGGCAAGATCTTAGCTGGCGCCCCCTTGCATCGCAGTCAATTTCACTATCAATTTTCATACAGAAACTGCATGTATGTATTCAAGATTTTATTTCTTTTAAGTCAAAAATATCACACTAAATAAAAACTGAAGAAAGAAACAAGTGATAAAATACAATATAAATTATAGCTGCTGCGCAGCGATGGGTCGGGTCCGGGCTATTTTCAGCAAATTTAGGCAATTCTGAGCAACAAACAGGAGAATAGGAAGACAAGACAGTTGATAAGGAAATGTTGGTGATTTGTTTTTAACTCTAAGTGTTTTGCTTCATAAGAGAAAATCTGATGTTTAAAAATGCCACTCTTACGTTGACTCCAGTTGTTCCCATGAGAGCAGAATTCAAAATGTTCTCAAAAATTCAGTTTTTGAGATAAAATTCTGATATTTGCCAGACTTCATCAACAATGACTCCAAAATATTCTCAATTGTTTTCAGGAAGATTGAAAATGTATTTAGGAAGAATTTGATAGTATATGTTTACAGTACTGTTTACAGTCAAACATTTTGATGCACTGTAGGCTTAATTTTTGATAAATCAAAAATCCGAGAAACAAGTTTTGTGGAGGACTGTCTGAAGATGCTCTCGAGCAAGTTTGGTGACAATTGAGCAAAAATTTTGGGAGGAGATAGGTTTTATAAGTTTTACAGGTTTTGAAAAAAACTGAGTGATGGACTTAATAATGTATAATGTATATATATATACATAATATAATATAATTTGTAATGAGTTTAAGTGGACTAAAGTTTCAGCAGTATTGGGGCTACAGTTTGGTGAAAGTTTCAAAACTGTAGCATGTACTGTTGATTTTGCAGGTATTTTTTAAAGTTTTTAAATTTAAACGCTTATTGTGCCCCCCCCAGGAGGAATATTGACATGTCCTTGGAATTAAGTAAATCTGGCATGGGGCCGGACATTTCTGTAAAGTTTGGTGAGTTTTCGCCCATGGGAAGTATGACTTCCTTGGAAGAAAGAAGAAAGAAGAAAGAAAGAAAGAATTCCTAGGAATACAATAGTGTCCTGGCAGCTTAGCTGCCCGGACCCTAAAAAGGCATTGCGTAGACATATTATCTCTCAGCCTCAGAGTGCCATCTCTCGCTTATCTATTGTCAGCCTCAAACGACCTCCAACTCCTTCCATGTTGCCATGTGGTATTGTGCTCCCGGCTATCCTCATGAACCTTCAGCAAGTGGCTTGCATTTTTCCAGTCCTTTAGTCCTTCCTTATTAAGTCTGTAATCTTTTGGAGAAAACATTTAGCAGCAGAAGCAGTGCAAGCTATCGTTTCTGTTTGAGTATATCAGCCAGCTTCTCTTGATTTTTTCAGCATTGACTAAGACTGTTACAAAAGTCATGTTGACACTCTACCATCTTTGTTTTTCGGAAATGTGTAACTGCTTTTTTTATTTGAACTGGTCCTCTGTGAACTAACTCACTAACTAACTTTAGCCCTGATGCTGTGTTACTCTGCTGTGCTGAGGTAGAGGGACACCTGATCTGATGCTGTGTCACTGGGCTGCTGGTGAAATATTTTAAAGGTGCATCTGAAGTGAGAAGAGAGGAATATGTGACCACTGCATGTTACATTATAATAATAAAAAAAACAGATGCTTGATGTGTGCCATACATAAGACAAATATAGACTAATTATGAAAATGTGATTAGATTCATTAAACTTTATTGTCATTGCAATACAATTCAGTCTAACCAGAGTGCAAGTGCAGTGTATATATATTTCGCCTATGAATGATATGGGGAAGCTAAGGTGCGGAGTATTAACAATAATACAATTTAACTGCACTTTAACACTGATGTAAACTTTTACAAACATAAACTGTCCTGTTACAGCTGTTGTACAGTTACAACTGTCCTGTAATCCTGTTACGAAGGGGAAAAAACTAATGGAAAACTAATAGCATTTTACCTGACATACAAGCAGGAAAGACACCTGTAAAATAACACCAGGCCTAACGTTAACTTTCCAAACGTCCCTGGTGAATTTAAGGTGGAGGAACATTAACACACATCGACTCAGCTATTTATTGATTATTAAACAATGCTGCTATCGTCCGAAGTAAGCTAGCAAGCTAGCACTCTGCTCCAACAATAGTAACTACAATGCAATTAAACTATTAATTTCCTTTCGCTTCATCACATTGACGTTACTGTACCTGTATCTTCTTCACGTCTTCGTCTTCTTTCCTTCTTTCCTTTTACTGGGTGCTGGATGGTTTCAGTCTTTTGGACCTTGTAATCCCGCTACAGTATCAGTAAATCTCTCTCTTGGTCTTGGGGTCTCGGTGCGGTCAGCTTCAGGCAGCTGGCCTCTCGACCTGCCTCCCTCACAGAGGACCGGTACAGTGCAATGAGCCAGGAACCCAGAAGAAAGGCCTCTCCGTTATTTTCTTTGCTATGACGTCATGTTGCTGTGGGCTGATATAATATTTAGTAATATTTAGAAATAGTAGTAGTGATGGCACTGGTAAAAAAAAAAATATATATATACATATTTATTATACATATTATATTTATATATACATATATATATAAACATATATATACATATATATATATATATATATATATATATATATATATATATATATATATTTATATACATATTATATATATATATACATATGTAACCCTTGATGTCAGCTCCCTCTAGCACAGATAGGTCTAGGCCCTCGGTCTCCCTATAAAGTCTCTGCGTTGTGCATTTTGTTCCGTTTGTGCGGTGGAAGACGGAGAGAAGAACCAGGTGAGGAAGCACAGGATCTGGGTTGAGCAGTCTTTATCTCAAAGCTTCACCTATCAGAAAAGGACAAGAGGTTGTCACTTACAATACAAAATATGTCACACTGCCATAAAACTTCTCCCATGGTCTTTTCCAGTAACCAGTAATAACATAACCAGTAGATACCAGGTGTGTGTGTGGGTGACTGAGTGTGACTATGTGTGTGTGTGTCTACGTGTGGGTGTAAATGAGCGAGTGGGCGTGACTGTATGTGTGTGTGTGTGTGTGTGTGTGTGTGAGCATGCGCGTGGGTGTGCATGAACAAGTGAGCATGACTGTGTGTGTGTGTCTGCGCGTGAGTGTGAATGAGCGTGTGAATGTGACTATGTGTGCGTGTGTATCTGCGCGTGAGTACGCGCATGGGTGTGAAGGAGCGAGTGAATGTGACTGTGTGAGTCTGCGTGTGAATACGTGCGAGTGTGGCTACATGTATGTGTGTCAACCCCCTTCTGCAATTTGATTTTAAATGTCTGACCAAGCATAAATATCCTTATTTAAACATTAAAAGGCCCCGAGAGTAGAGCTAAAAACTGTAATACCAGTTTTGATTTCAATTACAAACAATCAACGTTATTTTCTGTTATTTCACAGTATATTTTCGTGCCCCCTGCTGCCAGAACATATACATCTATCAGCCTATAATGACATTGATCATCTCATCACAATGCGATCTTCTGCTGGGAACCTTTGGGTGCTGGCAGTCATGTGAATGCCACTTGACACGCACCACCCATCCAAATACTGTTGTGGACTAAGAACACCCCCTCATCACAACACTACCTGATGGCAGTGGCCCCCGAGCAGGACAATGTGCCCTGACGCACCACAAACACTGGTCAGGAACACAATAACGCGCCCAAGGTGTTGACCGGGCCGCCAAATTCCCCAGATCCTAATCTGATCGAGCATCTGTAAGACGTGCTGGAGCAGGTCTGATCCATGGAGGCCCCCACCCCCCAACATACAGGACCCAGAGGATCCACTATAAAAGGCCCTGGTACCAGACACTACAGGATACCCTCACGATATTAGGCAGGTGGTCATAATTGTACGCCTCATCGGTGTATCTATCCAGAAAGTCTGATCTTCATATGTATTGTTAAAGAGGAAAAATATAAATGTTTGCAGAGACAATTAAATCCATTTGACAAAGCAGAAACTGTCACTAGGCCTGTCACGATAACACATTTTGCTGGACGATAAATTGTCCCAGAAATGATTGCGATAAACGATAATATTGTCGTTTTGAGACCATTTTTCAACTAATACAATGATAATGGCATAATAACCCTAACCTTTTAGTATGTTGTCTTTCATGCTGTACAGTTGTGGAATTGTTATTAGTGACACGTATGTTCTCCCAAGCAATTTGTACAGGCTGTCAAATGTTCGCAGCATTTGTCAAAATGCCGGCTTTTCGACGGTATTAAAGGGCTGCATCTCTTTAGCGATGTAGCAAACTACACTGTCTGTGAGTGTGCAACATTTTGCACTGTCCTGTTTGTATTTTGTTGTCGACTAAATGCCCCAGTGATTGTGGACTGTCGGGAAGAAGGAGACGGCCCCTCTGTAGCTTTAGTTGTACTTTTTTTTCCCAGCGGTGAAAACTGCATCGGATGATTATGCTTTAGGTGCAGATGCATGTTTGTTGTATTGCTGCTTTTAGTTGCTACTGTTTTACAACAAATGCAACATACCGGCGCGTCCTCTGGGTTAAGTGGTTCACCACAGCCATTTGGTTTGAATCCAAAGTGCTCAGCTGTTGCATTCGGCTTTGAAACCAATTCCATCTTTGTTTTTATTCCGTCAAATCTCAACTAGCGTCACCTCTGGCTTGCTACTCCTCATGGGCTCTCATGCTGCACTCTGTGTTACGTCAGGGGCAGGGCCCCGCCTCCCACTCAGAGACAGAGAGTGACTGACAAGAGGGTTCACGTGAAAGACACGAGGAAAACAAACGAGCATGAAAATGGAAATTATCCAGGCCGGCAAAATTATCAAGGTCATTTTTATTTATCGTACTATTAATTGATTTATTGATTATTGTGACAGGCCTAGCTGTCACATATGACAACTAAACTGAGGACGGATGATTGATGCCTAACTGATCCACAGTATTTGTTTACCTCTTTCCTCTGGCTAATCATTTACATGTTTGTCCTGCCAGCTCTTGTCACTTCCAGTCAACTAAAGCTTTTACTGGCAAGACGGGTCATTACACCATCAAAACACACACATGCACACACAAACTCATGCTGTGCCAGTGGGTCTTCTTTGGTACAACCTGACCTCAAATTCATGGCAAAATTTGAATCTATTATTAAAGTTATTTTTAATGGCATCACCATTCAGCCACACTGAGTCTGTTTATTTTAAACACTGTATTTATTTATGCATCCAACCTTCAACAAGGCAATACTTTTACACTTTATTTAAATGTATATAATGCACATTTTTGCCTTCTGTATATAATGCACATAGTGTATAGTCCTTTCTATATTGTATCTTTCGCTCTTATCTAAATCTTTTTGAGTATTTTAAGTCTTGTATTTATTATATGTCTGTCTACCTGCTACAGTCACAAGTGAATGTCCTCTGATGTGGGTTGAATAAAAGTCTGAAGAGATCATGGCCAAATGTTGTTAATGGCAGGAATGACTTTACAGCATTCTGCTTATATAAAGTGTTGGAAGAGGCGCTCGGATGCTTTTGCTGATGTAAAAGTGCCAATACAACAACGTAAAAATAAACTCCATGAATTTGAATGCATCCAAAATCCTACTTATGACTGATGTAAGCATCAGCAAATATACTTAAAGCCTCAAAAGTAAAAGTGCCCCTTGTAACTGATGATTTATATATGACATAATTAGACTGTTAATACTGATGTATCATTGTGTCAGCACCTTTACACTGTTGTAGTCAGTCGAGGTGGAGTTAGTTTAAACCGTGCTTTTAGTGCTTTTCCAGTCTAGTGAAAATGCTAAGTGCTTTTACAACACTTGTCACATTCACCCATTCACACGCACAAACCCACTTATGGCAGAGGCTGCCATGCAAGGTACCAGCCAAAATGTTCAGTATGTTGTTCGAGGATACTTTGACATGCAGTCGGGGGAACTGAACCCTCAACAGCACCCAGCTAAAATGTGGTTACAACATCAAAGTGTCACAGAACATAAATTTGTGTCATTATTGTAATCATTTGTAGACTGGACTAGATCATATCATTAATAATAATAAATGTATTTTCATAGCTCTTATAGCAAATAAAATACAGGTTAAAATATGTCTCACATAATACATGAGAATAAAACAAAAATGTCAAATGATGGCAGGTTAAAAGTGTTTCATATAGAGAAGATAGATGGAGCATTGATTAAAGCGTGTTTATTTAATTTCTTTAACATGGTCGATGCTTTGCCACAATTACGCTCCTAACAGAACCTGCTATTTCCACTTCTAGCCAAAACTGTTGTATTGCAGTTTTTATCACATCACGTTAGTAGTGTCAGTTAAAGTGTTGGTTTAATTTCTTCAGCATGGTCTGTGTAATGAGTTTGCTCTGAATTGGACAGGCTATGTATAGCCTGATTGTAGCCCCATCCTTTGAAACTGAGACAATCAATTAGGTAAATAGAACATTTTGACTACAGCCTTGATTTAGACAGGCAACAGGTATGCATAGGCAACCCTATGGCAAGACAGACAACCTGACGGCGTGTTAATCATCCTCATAGGACGGTCCGTGAGTATCTCATAAGAAGACAGTTCAGTCTTCTTAAGTGGCCGGCTTCTCAAAAAACACAAATTGAAGGACTAAAATCTCAAAAACTGACAAATTTTGTTTCTCCCATTCAGCTAATCAGTTTTTTCAGTGAGCGCGTTCCACTGCACCTCCACTAGCTGGATGGCAAGCACAATGTGATTTAAGGTTTATGTGCAGGCTTTTGGAGATTTTTTGAATAAACTATTTACAAAGTGTGATCCATTATCACTTGTTAAAATTTTTATTTTTATTTAGTTATTTTTTTTAGGGGAGACCCCTACAGGGAATTATTTCCCTCAACAATGATTTAGCTATTTAGATTGCTGTTGCATATTTACATGGAAAGCAATCAATCCATTATGAAAAAACATGTTCACAATAATGAGACAATATTTATACCCCTACATCGAGTGAATTCAATAAAAATTCATCATTAAATGCTCAAAAAGACCTTCAGGTTTAGGATGGGCCGACAGAGGTGTTGCTACACCTCTGCCGACATTTTTAGCAAAAGGGAATATGGCTTTTGGCAGTACTGGGAGGCCGTTAACGCCGACCCAGAGGTTCGATGGGATTTAAGGCATTTGTAGAGTGGGGGAGAGAGGTGAAGAGCTGCTGGACCACAGGAAGTCATTCCTGCCTGTGGCCATTAAAACTGTACAATTCCTCCCTCTGACAATCGGAATCATATGGCTATTTATAAAAACAAAAACTATAATTACTCATGCTCATTTCATTTATAATGCTAACTATTTCACTGTACATTTATATATTTCCAGATTGTCTACTTTATTATTGTATTATTTTATTGTATATTTTACATCATTTCATTGTATTGTCTATTTTACTGCTTTATTTATATCTTTATCTTTAGCTCTTGTTTCCACTCATGCTGTATTTCTATTCTACCTTGCACGGGGTATCTTAAACAAAAAACAATTTCCCCTTGGGGATTAACACAGTATTCTGACTTTGATTCTGATGAGCTGTTTTAGTATCTGCCTTTCCCAGTGACATTGGGTCATTAGCACTTGTATAAGCTTTGCATTTGCATACTGCTAATGATCAAGGTAGAAGTAATGCAGACAAAAAGTTAATGATTAGACTTCTGTGAGCAATCATTTTTTCTAGATGTAAGAAGCCCTTGTTTTGTCCAGAATGCGTGGAAAATCATGACATACATTGAATGCATACTGAGAGTCAGTATGTACTCTGACATGATTCCCGGTCCCTAGAATGAAAAAAAAAAAAAAAAAACAGCTGCCTGAGCACACAGGTTATTTGGAATATTAGTACTTTCAATTATATCATGATTAGTATACATATTATTACATATTTCATATGAGACACAAGGGGATCTATCTGTTGGATTTCTCATAGCATAACCTTTTACAAAGAAAACAGAATCAGGGTTAAGAAGGGAAGTGTCAAAGAGTGCATCTCTTGGTGTTTACACCATGTCGACCACTTCCAGACAGGGGTGTAATTCTCCATCTTGAGCTGTGGGGATCAAAGTTGATGGGTTAGAGACAGTACATTGTTTTAAATTTACATGAGCCATTGTCAGCAACACATTTTGCCAGTGTAGAAGTCTAGCTGGGGTTAGGTGGGCGGGTTTTTCCTCTAAGATAAGAGTGGACAACATGTGGGCAGGGCCGGCCCAAGGCATAAGCGAATTAAGCAGCTGCTTAGGGCCCCGTGACCACTAGGGGGCCCTCAAGAGCAATTAACTTAAAAAAGAAAAAAGTAATTAATATTTTTTTTCCATGTGTGAGTGATGATGATTCATATGTTATCAAATGTAGATTCTTGTACACCCCCCCCAAAAAAAAACAACAACAAAGAGTGTAGTTTCCTACTGCCTCTCTGCTTGAAATGTCAGAGCTCCCCTAGTAACGTGTGCAGTGCACCCAACCGTGCAGTGCGCACTGAGCATCCACAGCTAGAAGCAGGTGAAAGATGTCGCAAAAAAAGACTTGCCCTTCAGGGGCAGAAAAAAGGAAAAGGAAGAAAGAGGAAGAGTTAAAAAACGAAAAGAGAAAGGTATGTCTTGGTAATGTAACATTTGTTGATATTTTGTTCCAAATACGTTAGCCTATAATAGCAAATTTGCTAGCTAACATTAGTTCAAAACGTCTTACTAGGTTAGATAGCTTACTGTTCAAGCTAACGTTTTTGTATTTGTGTAATACTTTGAATAAGTTGATTCTCAGTGTATATATATTACCCTGGGTCGCTTTTTGGCATCAAAACAACGTTTTGATAAAAAATGTTTGATAGCAAATGTTTAATAACTAACGTTAATTACAAACGCGGTGACGTTTTCTGGCAATATGGTTTTGCATTAATTAATTTAGTTAACTTCTAGTTTATGGTATGTTGTTTGCAATTGTTTGCTGCAGAGCACAGTAAATTATGTGAGTAAATAAACATATTCCTTTTGCATCATCTCCCTATTGTGCTCATAATTTATATGAAACTTCCCCAGGAGCACTGTTAAAATATTTTGGAGGAGGCACTGACTCAGCCCAGGGGCAATCCACCTCCTCAGGAGCAGCCAAGGCTGATGAATCAGGTGATCAAAAACTGTCACTATATATATTTAATTTCTAGTCACATTATCTCATTAAGATATACTAATATAAGATATAATCATATGACAAGGGATATGTTTTTCATCTCAGGTCCATCTCTATCCTCTGCTCCCACTGTGCCCACTGTCCTCTCTGCAACCTCAGCTGTACCTGGTAAGTTAACAAAATCATATGGCAAGGGACATAATTTTAGACAAATCCATATTATTTCAAAACTTCTCAAGCAATTTTCAGTTGTTCCACAGGCATTTTTTTTCTTATTACAAGCTATAGCTGTATTGCAAATCTGGTGTCCATGGCATTAATCACTGTGGATTACAATCTAACTACAAAAAAAGTTCTCACATTTAGTTTTACTAGTGTATTCGTAATCACAGAGTTGAATAAGTAGGTTACGTTTAGTTTATAGTAGATGTGTGAATGATCAATAATCATTATTACTGGCAGTAATAGAGGGCCCCAAATCAAATTTTGCTTGGGGCCCCATGGAGGCTTGGGCCGGTCCTGCATGTGGGACATGTACATTAAAAGGGCACATAACAACAATGTCAACTGGGGTATCCCGCAGGTTGTTTGTCACCATGTGTTAGAACTCCTGTCATAAAACTTGTTACGTTCAGAAACAAAAAGTTTTAAAAAATTGGTGGTGTCTGGTAGTTCTAAGCAAAGGGAACTCGATAAAGCTTGTTTTAAGTCAGTTAAAGCTTTCTCGGCGTCAGGAGTCCAAGTCAAATAGTCAATCATGGCCAAATGTCTATCCCCATATGTGATGTCATATAGGGGTGGGGAGATCTCCACAATTTTTTATAAAATCCATGGACAACAATAGCCTGCTAAATCCAATGAGGCAATTGTTTTTTGATATTCACAGTTTTTTGAACATCCAAGATTGTGGATGTAATCAGAGCCCAATTCACGATCTTTCGGAGTAAAATAACGCATTTCCTTTTTTAAAAAAGAATTTGCAAACTTGTCCTTCAAAACTTTTAGGACCGTTTTCTGCCAGAAAACAAAAATGGAAACACTGTCTCAGTTTGGCAATGCCCCTGCATAGGAAACATATACACAAACAACATACTGAACAAGTGTATTAACACGCAATGGCTGCTAATACTAAGTTCTCAGCTCTACTGCAATCCAAAGGGAAATTGGAGAAGAAAACCCTATGGCATCTGCATCCAAGAATAAAATGTACCATTGATAGTAAAAGCAACCCAGAACTGTGACTCAGGATGAACAGGAAATGCTATAATATGCATTTGTTAAATCAATAACTGATAAACCAAGTCTGATTAGAAGGTTTACCTTTAGTGCTAAAACACCTGCTGGATGTTGACCAGCTTCATTTATGACTCTATTAAAAGGTGTTTTAATGATCTCCACCCCCCATTTGGTTTTTTTCTTCAGGCATGATAGGGGAGGTACATGGTGAGATTTGGGAAGTCAACAATGGCACCTTAATTTATGCTCGACTGAATGACAAAAGTACTGTCTTCAGCAGCTTTAGGGAATTTTGCATCTTTTATATCCTCAAAAATTTAACTTGCATACAGCCCTCAAGCTATTAAATAGTGTTAGAAGCAACTTTCTTAGTCTTTAGCAGTCAATTAGTTTTCTGTGTGTGTGTGTGTGTGTCTCATGATTACATGTGTCTAATTGTGCTCATGTCTATGTGCTGTTCAAATCTCTGACCTTCCTCCACTGTCTCCTCTGGTTGTGTCAAGGGGAATCCTGGAGAATGAAACAGACACCTTTAGGTGGTGCATGTGATCAGGATTCTTCTGGATCTCGTCCTTCTTGCCAATTAAGCTCAGGGTTCCCATCAAGGCAGATACACAGTGTTTTTTGTAGTCAAGGGAAGCATCAAATCAAATCAAATCCTCTGCTCACTGTGGAAAATTTCCCTGAACTGATTCATGGATTATTTTTTTTCTCCAGTACACATTATGAGGATCAACGGGACAGAAATGACTTCCCTCCACATGTTGGGAAGGGAGCACTCCACTGTTCATCTGCCAAACATTCAACCGCAGCTTTTCCACGAAGAAAGTGTCCACAATGGCGGCAAGCAAACCTTAGCTGTTGTCCACTCCTTCGTTGATTGTTCAGTACATTTGGAGTGATGATTACGTTTTCTGGTACACCTGTAAATTGGATTTTTATAATTTTGAAGAAAAGAATCTGTTTTATCAAGAGGTTTATACAGTATAAACAGAAGCATATTAGATAATGGATCCGATATTTTTTTAATCCAAATCTGATGTGAATCTAAGTAAAAAATACCTTTGCCTAAAATTACATTTGAATGTAAATGAATGTTAAAAATCCAACTTATTTAAATTATAGAAAGAAGCAGTAAGAGTAGATGGGGATATGACTTACAGAGGTTTTAATCTAGATGCTCCTTTTTCTTGTTATAAAGCCTTCAGTATTTCCATATGAACAACTGATCACTTTACTGCTTGTATGTGAAGTTGTCGTAGTGATGAACCCACAAAGAATTGTAATTGCAAAGGACTACATTTGAACTTATGCAATGACCCGAGCAGCAATGTTCTCCCACGCCGTTTCCCTCTCTTTTGCTGCTGCAGCGATGTGACACTTCCTTCTAAATATGGGCTCAAACTCAACATATGAGCGCATTAATATTTCCACTTCCAATGGGGTGAAAAACGTAGCCCTCCTCTTCCCCGTTGCCATGATGACTCGTCAAATCGGGGCTCCATTGATGCTGTCTTTTTATACTTGTGGTGCACGCGCTTATCTCCAGGTGAAATTATTTTGAAATATTACATAAGCCCACAGCAACATAACGTCATAGCAAAGATTATTAAATAATGGAGAGGCCTTTTTTTGGGTTCCTGGCTCGTTGCACTGAACCTGTCCTCTGAGAGGGGGGCAGGTCGAGAGGCCAGCTGCCTGAAGCTGACCGCACCGAGACCCCAAGACCAAGAGAGATAAATGATGTAGCCTAATTACAAGGTCCAAAAGACTGAAGCCATCCGGCGCCCAGTGAAGGAAAAGAAGAAAAGAAGAGGGAGAAAAACGTGAAGAAGATAGAGGTACAGTAACGTCAATGTGATGAAGTGAAAGGAAATAATTAGTTTATTGCTTCGTTAACAACATCTTTGTTGGAGCAGAGAGTTAGCTTGCTAGCTTACTTCGGTCGATAGCAGCAATAAATAGCTGAGTCATTGTTACTCCACCTTAAATTCATCAGGGACATTTGGAAAGTTAATGTTAGGCCTTTTCAGGTGTTATTTTACCTGCTTGTATGTCAGTTAAAATGCTATTAGTTTTCCATCCCCATTATAAATAATAGGGTTGTTGTAAGCCTTTGGTTTATTGTGTCGCAGTTCATGTTTGTTAAAGTTTACATCAGTGTTTAAGTGCAGTTAAAGTGTATTACTGTTAATACTTCACACCTCAGCTTTCCTATATCATTCATAGGCAAAATATATATATATACACTGCACTTGTACTCTGATTAGTCTGAATTGCATTGCAATGACAATAAAGTTAAATGAATCTCATCACATTATCATTATTAGTCTATATTAGTCTTATGTATAGCACACACCTATCATCTGTTGTTGTTTTTTTTTATTAAAATGTAACATCCAGTGGTCACATGTACTTCTCTTCTCTCTTCAGATGCACCTTTAAAATATTTCACCAGCAGCCCAGTGACACAGCATCAGGTGCTCCTGTCCCTCTACCTCAGCACAGCAGAGTGACACAGCATCAGGACTAAAGGCACCAACAGACCTACTAACTGGCCATCTCTTCTAACTGACAAAGTGAGATGAGTTAGTTCACAGAGGACCAGTTTAAATAAAAAGCAGTTACACATTTCCCACAAACAAAGATGGTAGAGTGTCAACATGACTTTTGTCACAGAGTCTTAGTCAATGCTGAAAAAATCAAAAGAACCTGATGTACTGAAACAGAAATGATAGCTTGCACTGCTTCTGCTGCTAAATGTTTTCTCCAAAAGATTACAGACTTAATAAGGAAGGACTAAAGGACTGGAAAAATGCAAGCCACTTGCTGAAGGTTCTTGAGGATAGCCGGGAGCACAATACCCACATGGCAACATGGAAGGAGTTGGAGGTCGTTTGAGGCTGACAATAGATAAGCGAGAGATGGCACTCTGAAGCTGAGAGATAATATGTTTACGCAATGCCTTATTTATATTGTATTTTTATCACTTGTTTTTTTCTTCAGTTTTTATTTGGTGTGATATTTTTGACTTAAAAGAAATAAAATCTTGAATACATACATGCAGTTTCTGTGTGAGTGTATGAAAATTGATTGTGAAATGGACTGCAATGCAAGGGGGCGCCAGCTAAGATCTTGCCTAGGGCACCAAATTACTCAGAGACAGCACTGCTACTCCGTCTGGTCTAGTTGCATTGGTGTGAACTGGCAGGTTTTTAAAATATTTCAGACAGGCATAGTTGCAAGTTTCAACTCTTGGGGTAATTTATAATAATTTAATTCCTGTTGAAGTTTGCTTTTTCAGAGCGCAGATATAATTTGGACAGTAATGTTTGTCATTGAACTATAAAATATATATAAATACCTCTGTATCTTTGTCTCAAGTGTTAGATAACCACTTTTGAGGGATCAGTGGGAAAAAAATGTGTTTAAGGATATAATCTGCAAGAATTTCTATCCAGTTAGACTTTCAAAATAACGCTTGCTGAAACATTTCACATATTATGACATATGATGACTTTTGGATTGTTCCTACTGTTGTGAAATGGTTGACGCTTGGTAAGGTTTAGCCACAAAAATTACTTGTTTAGGTTCAGGGACCAAAAGTACTTGGTTAGATTAAGGAAAAAGATCATACTTTAGGTTAATGTAGCATGATTTACGTAAAAACAAACCACTCTTCACTCTTGACCACACATGGGCGCAAACTCCAGCCTTGAGAGGCAAGTCCTGTATATGACCCATCAAACCACCTTGACTGTTTCCGCTGTTCGCGATCAATACTACTTCACTTGAGGGGTGCTTCAACATGTGAAGCCATGGAAGTAACTGAAGTGTCAAGCTGAGATGCATGAGGCCTCTGACCAGGCTGCAGTAGTGACACGTTGGGAGTGAAAACTGGCTGTTCTGAATGAATTGTGGCCGCCTGAGACATTCTAGTGTTGGATATATTTTTTTCTGAAACAGTTATCTGTCCTAATCTATTAATGTTCAAACCATCTTTCAACTGGCTCTCTAAAGCAGATACAATCCTAGATGCATCATTGCATATTTTGCCTCACATGTATTAGTCTGTTTCAATAGCTGGCCTATCTATCTATCTATCTATCTATCTATCTATCTATCTATCTATCTATCTATCTATCTATCTATCTATCTATCTATCTATCTATCTATCTATCTAATTGGTAAATGCACCAAACTCTATCCATTTTATTCCTTAATCCCATGATACCTTGCTGAATTGTGGGTGTGTGTCCTAGCGCCTTTTTTGAAAATGATTTGTCGTCATGAAAGTGTCATCAACATGACTTTTCAATAACCCACCTGCCACTACATACACATCTTAAATTTCATTGCATCTTGGTCATTAACACATTAGTCTTGAAATCATGTATAACCATTGACATTCTGTGAATTGGACACAGAGGGAGGTTTAGAACCACAACTAGCCTGTTGGTTCAGTAGTACTTATCTAAGTACTCACGTATGATCATCTTGTGTCATGGCTTTTAGCTTGAGTAAGACATGGTTTTCACACTAAAGGCTGAAGAATTGACACGATCTGATCTGCTGTCCTCTGACTGCTTTAAGGATTTCATCTGGTGAAGGGGAAGGCTTTCATCAGCATGAATTGCAGTATCTGAGGGTTTCACCCTTTTTGTGCTTTTAGAAGGTGTACTTCTAATTTAGTAATAATGAACATAAGTTTTGAGAATGACACAAATAATTATTTTCACAAAGTCTGCTGCCTCAGTTTTTATGATGGCAATTTGCATATACTCCAGAATGTTATGAAGAAGGATCAGATGAAATGCAATGTCATGGCAAAAGTCCCATTTTGCCATGAAATTGAACTTAATCTAAAAAAATCCCATCTCCACTGCATTTCAGCCCTGCCACAAAAGGACCAGCTGACATTATATCAGGGATTCCACTGTTAACACAGGTGAGAGTGTTGAAGAGGAGAGGACAAGGCTGGAGAGCACTCTGTCCTGCTGATTGAGGTTAAATAACAGACTGGAAGCTTTAAAAGGGTGGTGGTGCTAGGAACCATTGTTCTTCCTCTGTTAACCATGGTTACCTGCAAGGAAACATGAGCAGTCATCATTGCTTTGCACAAAAAGGGCTTCACAGGCAAGGATATTGCTGCTGGTAAGATTGCACCTAAATCGAGCATTTATTGGATCATCAAGAACTTCAAGGAGAGAGGTTCAGTTGTTGTGAAGAAGGCTTCAGGGCGCCCAAGAAAGTCCAGCAAGCTCCAGGATCATCTCCTAAAGTTGACTCAGCTGCGGGATCGAGGCACCACCAGTGCAGAGCTTGCTCAGGAATGGCATTAGACAGGTGTGAGTGCATCTGCAGGCATAGTGAGGCTAAGACTTTTGGAGGATGGCCTGGTGTCAAGAAGAGCAGCAAAGAAGCCACTTCTCTCCAGGAAAAACATCAGGGACAGACTGATATTCTGCAAAAGGTTCGCTGTTTAGATTGCTGAGGACTGGGGTAAAGTCATTTTCTCTGATGAATCCCCTTTCCGATTTTTGGGGGCATCCAGAAAAAAGCTTGTCTGGAGAAGGTGAGCACTACCATCAGTCCTTTGTCATACCAACAGTAAAGAGTCCTGAGACCATTGCTTCTCAGCTGGAGGAGTGGGCTCACTCACAATTTTGTGACAATCCGTGACTAAAGAATGGTAACAAAACATCTTCCAAGAGCATCTTCTCCCAACCATCCAAGAACAGTTTGGTGATGAACAATGCCTTTTCCAGCATGATTGAGCAACTTGCCATGAGGCAAAAGTGATAACTAAGTGGGTCGGGGAATAGAACATCAAAATTTTGGGTCCATGGCCAGGAAAATCCCCAGACCTTAATCCCATTGAGAATTTGTGGTCAATCCTCAAGAGGCGGGTGGACAAACAAAAATCCACCAATTCTGACGAACTCCAAGCATTGATTATGCAAGAATGTGCTGCCATCAGTCAGGATGTGGCCCAGAAGTTGATAGACAGCATGCCAGGGTGAATTGCAGAGGTCTTGAAAAAGAAGGGTCAACCCTGCAAATATTGACTATTTTCATGAACTTAATGTAATTGTCAATAAAAGCCTTTGACGCTTAAGAAATGCATGTAATTATACTTCAGTATACCATAGTAACATCTGACTAAAACATTAAAAAACACTTAAGTAGCAAACTTTGTGAAAACTAATATTTGTGTCATTCTCAAAAATTTTGGCCACAGCTGTATTTTTACATGCTAACATACTAAACTAACATAGTTGACCTGGTAAACACTATACCTGATATACATCTGCCTATTGGCACTGTCAGGGTCACTGTCAGTCATGCTTTCTATGAGTTCTTTAGCATGCTGGCATTTCGCTCAAAGCAGCTCAAAGTACAACATCATCTGGCCACAAGTGAGGCCTTTGTGGTTTTAAAACAAGACAAAAAACAGTTTGTAGGTGGTGAAGCCTAAGTCTAACGCTCTTGACAATCTCTCTCGTGTCCACATCCAACAAATCCACAGAGACCAGTAGGTAAACTTGAGGCGTTTACTTCCAAAATGCAGCAAAAAATACAAAAAATTAATTGTCACAAAATTAAATAAAAATTGCGCCCTATACACATGATAATAGTGAGAGCACAAGAGCAAGAATAAGAGAGTAAAAGAGAGGTCAAAAAACTATATTGCTCCACTCCCCGCTTAGTGGAGCTGTTAAGCTCAATAATCTTGCTTTTTGTGAAAGAAGTATGAAACTTTTAGGGTTTGTTCTTGATGACCTAAGCTTTAATTTAAGATGTGGAGGCATTCTCAATATGACCTCTGAGGTCAGTTAGAGGTCACTTACCTCTGTAATATGTCATTTTCATGCACAAAATTGTAAATGTGTATCCTAGGATCTAAATGTGATAGAAATGTAAACCGAATATGTATTCCTAAGCTTCTGGGCATGAGGAACTCATTTATGCCATTGATAGCACTCGAAGAGGTCAACATCATTAAGTGCAGTGAAGGTTACCAGGAATGTGAGTGGCTTGAGGCGAGACTCTATAGGTGAATCAAAAAAATGTATTGTTTTTTGTATTTTAATGTTTGAATATGCAAATGAGGCCTTATCTCATTGAAAATGTGCTTTATTTGCATACCTTTTAAAAAACGAAATCAGATTGTGTAATAAAGCCAGGCTCAAAATATTTTTTTTCATTTTGTTGTTATATTAGATGGTAAAAAATAATTACAGAGGGGATCATAGACATCTACTTCTGTTACTACTCACAAAAGTAGTCCCACACAGTAGACCAACACATGTGGTGTAACACTACATGCAGTATGTGGTTCACTCAATCTGAACGGGAAACAGATGATTTTGCCAAACAGGTAAGCAGTTTTGCGCCTCTGCAGCGGCTCCCTGAGCGCCTATTTACATGAAAATGAATCTTTTTTTTTTTTATCAGAATCACTGTTTTAGGCCTACAGTGATTCTGATATTCTCCATAGAATGTTTTTATCAAGTTGTGATTAATTGAATGATCTTGAGTTAACAGCATTGTATTTTATGCTCAAACCCGGGGTTGATCGCTGTATGTGGTTGAGGATAAAAAAAAGCATTAACTTACTGGAGTGGACTAAAATAAAATGTAAACTGACCTGTGTTTTTGGGGTTTTTTTGGTTGTTGTTTTTTTCAGCCTGCCACTATGTGTTTTATTTATTATCAAATGAGGCTACTTTTTATTTGGTATATTTTCGCATTTTTATTGTAGGCTACTTCCTTTATTTAATAAATACACCAAAACATGGCATCATTGAAATGGAAAAGCAAAGTTCAAGTATATTTCACTGTAAGCATAAGTAGCCCACTGCAGAGTTGCCACATCATGTAAAAATATACATTAATGTTTATTTTGGCTTCTTATAAAACTTGACAGGCTAAGTTAGACTGTCTAGGCTGCGTTACCTTCATTATAGTTCACAAATATGTTTTGCAGCTCCAGATTTTTGTGGTGAGGGACTTGTGGACAAAAGTGGCTCTTTTGATAGTGAAGTTTGCTGACACCTGCCCTAACTTCTGGTGAGGAATCAACTTCTCCCTTCTGATATCCGTCGTTATACCTTGAGAATAGTGTCTTGGCTTTCCTACGAACCACTGTCGACGGTTGGTACAGGTGTTTGTATCACAGGTTGATCTGGACGTCTCTCACTTTGCCACAGCTGACTGACGTCATGCTGAGTTCGGGCTGGATGTCAACGTACTCGTTAACTCTTTGACGAGCAGGCTGTATGACATTATACAGGTTTCACAACGACTTGACTTCGGTTTAATAACCATGTATGCGGCTGGGAATGGTGGCTTTCATTCAGTAACCATTTGAAAGAAATACTCGATGGTAACAGGTGTCACAAGTTAACCTGGACGCTGCGCACTCAACGCCAAAGCTAACGGTGGTCTCCACGCCGCTTTCAAGCCGCTTGGCGTGAACAAATGCCTCAGACTGCTCCACCCATGAGTTGTTTGTGAGTACAGACATTCACGACAAAGATATAAGCCCGACAACATGCACTTTTGGACGATTTATAGACAGTTGCGTGTTTTCGGATGGGCATCGACACAGTCACCTACACTGACACTGTGTGCTCTATAGCGCTCGACTAACAGCGGTCTGATGGTCGCAGCCCCGGCATCTTCGTGTGGAATAGAAGTGTTCAAGACACGTCAAAACGAATACACATATACATGACTTGGATCGATGAGCAGGGCGATCGGTATGTTTTTCCCGGTTAGCAGACATGGCCGAGGACCCCTCTCCAGACGGGATTCTCAAACCACACCTCCAGCACATCTGGGACCCTCGCCAGTTAAAATAAACGCCAGTTAAACTGTCACACCGGCTTTCTGTGTGAATTACGCAGCAGTTCGTCTTTACAGCGGTGCTTTGCTCTGTGTGAACGAACAACGGTGGAGAATTGGCGAACGACCGCTGTAGTGTTAATGTGGTGTTACTCATAGCTCATAGGGCTGATCTGGACTGGAAGTTGTGTCGCGATTCTGCCTTCTCACAGCGTGAGACAGGTTCGTGGATCTGAGTGTCGAGATTTCAGCTTCGATACGTGTATCGTTGCAGCCCAAACATCTACCCAAAAACATGCGAGAGAGTGACAAATTAAAGGTGCAGTCTGCACAAACAAAAATACATCCTCCCACTATTAAGTACCACAAATACACTTTAAAGGATTGTTTTAGCTCTCAACAAATATTGAAATAACCCAAACATGCACTTATTGCATATTACATGTATAGAACTGTAAACAATGTAAATACTTTTATTCTTACTCCTGCTTATGAACTTAACTCTTAACTTAACTACACTCCTACACGATTAATCCAACTAAAATAACAATGGAATGTATTTGTTTGTAGTTGTACGTTCTTACCTGCACAGCTATGAATCTCAGTCCAGTTACCTTGCTCACAGGTAACAGTAAAACGTTTTTTCACGCCATTCTTGCATTCAAATTGGACTTGTTCCTTGTGGCTGTAGCTTTCCTTCTCATTGTGGATAATGTCAGCGTCTTGGATGTCAGGTTTGTCACACAGTATCTCTGAAACAAATTCAATGAAAGCATTTTTTAACTCGGAGATCCTGGCGTCGACTGAATTCTGTTGACTGTTAGTGTGCTACATGGTGGCTTCTAGGTGGTCAGTAGTTGTTTTTGGTGGTACTCGTTAGTTCTGTATCGTTTTATTTCCATTTGCCTATTCTCATCCTTTCTTTTCTAAAAGGAAGACATTCCTGGGCCTCACTATTTTCATTTTGTTAATATAGCCAGCTTTCCCTTGGCATTTGGAGCTTCACCACTCCACAATCCACTTTGATCACAATAGATGTTCGTTGGCCTGAGCAGGATTTCAGTGTTAGATATGCAGCTAAAGCGAAGTACATTGATGATTGAAAATGGCAATTTGCCTTGAGACACCCCGGAGTACAATGAACATGAAGTCCTGCATTTTGAGTGCAATCCTAACCAGGGGTGCCGCCAGGGGGGGAAAGGTTAGGACGATTCCAAGGGCCCGGCACTGACAGGGGGCCCTTTGAGACATGGGCAACCTATGCAAGGGCCCAACTAGATTTTTTTTCATGGGGCCCAAAATCCCTGGCGGCGCCCCTGATCCTAACTATATACCCACTGATCGAAGACCTACAACATGCACAAATCAAGGAGGTAAAGCTGAGTGGATCCCCGCACCTTACTGTGAGTGTAAGCATAAACTGAGTAATCAGATACATTGGTAGCTGACTGGTGAAAATGAATACTAGATGGATGTAGTGAAATCTGTGTTGTTACAATCAACTTTAAACTGTACTAGTATATAAAGTTATATAGACAGACTGCCATTGTCTCACTATTTTTTTTTGCCATTTTTGTCTTTAATGTGAAATTATCAGTTTCAAAGTTAATATTTCAAAGTGAATCAGCTGTCTTTTACGACCTGGAGCACAAGAAAAGTGATGGAGGGACAGAACTAGCAGTTTCAGTGATTTAAAAAACGTTCTGCCCATTTAATGTACACTAAATGATTAGTAAGGGACAACTCCACATTGAACAACCAAGGAAAAATGTGCCAAATTCATGCCTGACAAATGTGTGCTTTAACAATTCCTTATGCCAATGAAATATTTTCCACCATGTGAGTATTTCAGTCAGCCTATGATATGACACACACTACTCTCTTGAACGTCTAGCAGTGATAACAGCTTTATCACCGCGATTCTGAGAGATAGAAACAGTTTATTTTACATTAGTGGTGGCAACTTTCCTGTGCTGCATTTTAGGTCAACCAGCAAAGAGTGTTTTGCCAGAGCTGAAGGCGGCATTAAATATAGCCAGTGGCGGCGCCAGGGAGGAGCTAGGTGGTGCTGTGGCTCCCCCTATAATAGCCATAGCACCCGTCCAGCACCCCCAAGAAATGTCTGTGATTTTTTTATATTTATATTTTAATGTCATGTTCAAATAGTCTTTTTCAAAGTTGTTTAAACATGGGAATTAAATAATAATTTAAAGAATATATTTTAGTCTAAAAAACATGAGGCCCAAACAGGTGATCTTCTTTGGCCAATGGGCGCAGCGCACGGTGAACCTTTGACCTTAATGTATGGCAGCTTGTTTTTGATAGCAAGTTTGGAAATTTAGCAAAGTAAAATACACCAAAATGGATCGTTTTTGCCCCCTTAACGTCCATGTTCTGAGTCGCAACCTGAAGGGAAAAGAGACTGTGAAGGTGCAGACACACCGCTCGTCGTCACAGAGCCCCAGGATCAAGAAAATCCGGGGGATGAAGACGAAGGAGAAGCGCCGGCGGCGGTTTCCACTGAGGATGCTAACGTAACAGTTTGTGCTGCAGGT
Source organism: Diplodus puntazzo (assembly GCA_963678695.2). Classification (NCBI taxonomy): domain Eukaryota; kingdom Metazoa; phylum Chordata; class Actinopteri; order Spariformes; family Sparidae; genus Diplodus; species Diplodus puntazzo. Next base: position 28,030,545 of record OZ023163.1, read on the forward strand.
GATATTAGCAACCATCCTCAAGATGGCCCAAGATGGCCAGTCCTTCAAAAATACCCCACACGGCAATTTGGGAATCAGCAGAGAAGTTTTAACAAAAGTTGGATGGATCAGTAGTCATGGCTAGAATAAAGCGTGGCCAAAGATGCAGCATTTTGTTTTGCATGTACGCATTTTCTGAAATGAGGGCACAGATTTCATTTAGAGCCAACATTTACCAGCAACGGATTTAACAACTGGTGGAAATCATCAGCAAAACAATTCTGTTGCCCATGGCCCGACACTATGGTGTCAGTGAGAAAACCTGTCAGCAGAGCTCTACCAGGTGCGGCGGCTTCTACAAAGGAAGGAAGAACAGGGACATACCATCCACGGCACACAGGAGTTCCTATCCTTAATGCGGCCAAATAAAGATGCATTTATGGACCTATACGAGTTAATATGCATAGCTCTGACACTTCCTGTCACATCAGTGAGCTGTGAACGCAGTTTTCCTTGCCTGGGCCGAGTAAAAAACTACATGAGGAACGGCAGTGGAGACACTCAGACCAGTAATCTGGCACTTTTGGCTATAAACACGGAGAGAACGAAGACCCTTAACTGCGACAACATCATTGATGCCTTCGCACTCAATCACAGCAACAGACGTATTGTTTTCTTGTGACGACGTCTATGATAAGTGCATGATTTTCCCCTCTGTTGGCTAGAACAAATGTTATTAATTTGGTGGTTGAAGCACACATCTGGGCTCTTCATAGTTACATCTATGATACTCCAACAATAGGAACACTGCTGACTCATCGTTAGCCTAGTGCTGGTAACTGGCTGTGTGATTTTCGTGATCTGAGCATTTTAGGCCGAAGCATGCACAGTGTATGTTGCTGCTGTTTGCTGCTCCGTTGTATTAAGGGCTCGACTGTGACAGAATTGTGTGAAATGTTATTTTCAGAGGTTTACATTGGCAGGCTTATGTATGTTGTATCCATAGCCCTTGAATACTTTTACATAATGCTTATAGACGTGGAAAGAGTATATTAATGCGGGCGTGTACGCATGTGTATATACACCAAGGGTGGTCCAATGCGACCTTCATAATGAAACACCCCAAAATTCAAAGCACCTTCTCTGAAGTGTTAAGCATCCCCATCGCACCTGCAACACAAAATCTCTGGAGCCGCCACTGCCCATAGCTCCGGAGTAGAATATAGCAAACAGCAGGCTTAAGTTAGTTTTGCAGTAAAAAAACATAGCTTTTCTTCTCAAATGGCCCAAAGCATTAACTGGCCAAATCAATAAACGTTTGTTCTGTTTTCTAACTGCAGTAAAACAGCAGGGAAAATGGACCTGAAATGTGACAATTTTACCGGCCCTCTGTGAAGACTTTTCCAATTTCAGCCACATAATAAAAAGCCAAAGAAGGTGAAAGAGTCTCATTATGAAGATCCAGGAACTGCTGGTTTCAGGAACATTAATCACTTTGTTTCACTAAAGTATTTTTTTGCCTTCGACTTCTACAGAGCAAAGTCTTCCTGTGCAGTGCCCTCCCTTTACCACACTCTTTAACACTACTCACATCATGACATTATTGTATCTGATTTCGTAGCTCCTTTACAGACAGAATTAATGAATAAAGTCACATTGTGTCCTGTGTTGTTGGTTTCTGCCACTTGGAAACACTGGGTGGGGAAAAGTTGCCTGTTAACACTTTCATTAAAATCATTTTGTGTTGTAGCTTCTCATTATCCAGAATGCCCATCTGCTTGTGTGAATCAGCTACTTAACATCCAGTAACATTTACTCTTACTGTATCCGGTATTCTCTGCCGACCTCACCTAATTTTACTGCCCTTCTCTTGTTCATTAAAATTATAACCGGTTTTCCATCTACCGTCAGCCTTCATCCATGTGAACTCAGCATGTAGTAGAGAGTTGCCAACTTTCCTGATCAAGGACGAAATTTTGTTTTCAGGGGGGGGAGACACAAGTATTTTTAATAAAACTCTAACTCTTTCAGTTCACTGTGTTTTCTATTAGTTTGTAGTTTCTGGGCTTTCCTCCTCTAAGGTGTCGGCGTGTAGTTTGATGATAAAAGAATTCTGCGGAGGCAAGGATGATAGAACAATCTTTATTAAAACAGAATCTAGAGCCTTGAGTCCGGATCAGAAGCGGCCGCTTTCTCATATTATCAAATCTATGCTAAAAGCTATGCCAAAATGCCTTGCCCTCTGCCCTCTTAGAACTCCTAGCCTTCCATCTCAAGAGCCCTAAAAAAATGCCACCCCCCGCTCCTTCTGTGAGGGCCTTTTTTAGAGTCTCTTCCCAAGGACACCCACTTGTTCTGATTGGTTCCCTTGCCAAATTATTTAACAGACAAAAAGGAGTTTGACCTTTGTTTAGGCATCTCTCACTATTTGGTATGCAGGTCAAGCTTAACTTAGCATTTTATCGTCTGTTACCTTTGGCCCCTTACAGTTGGAAGCTACCTCCTGGACTTTCATTCACACAATGAAAATATCAATTGGTCATGATTGAATTCAAATTAAGTAGATCAGTCATGATTGAATCTAACCTAAGTAGGTCAGAATGTGTTGTCCTCCAGATACCTCAAGTTCTTCTAGTTTTCTATTGCTACTTTTAAGTTTACTGTCCCCTTTTTTGGTTTGAGTGGTTGTGAAGCATGTAGCAAAACATTATCGCCCAATTCTGTGTATCACCTTGTTAGTCAACTTCACTCCAACTCAGTACCACCAATTTTACACTTATTTTTGGAATATGGTAAACAGACCTCATTTTATAGAGGCAAAAACTTAGTTTCATAATTCTCATGAGTTTAGATGTATAAAATCAAATTTGTAATCCGAGGTTGTACTATCTTTTTTCCCGAAATCTTTCATTGTTGCAGATCTTGAAGTGGATATGCTGCTTTATTGGGAGCCAGTGAAGGATTTGCAGGATGGACGCATTTCTTTGAGTAAATGTACCGTAAATGACCAAATAATAGCTGTGTTTCAATTAACCACAGGGTCCCCTTGAAACGCCAGGTCAGATTTATATTTTGATAAATAACCGCCGGTTACAAATAAATGCAGAGTCTAATTTATTTATTTTTTTTAATCAAGGAAGAAGACGTCACCTCTGACACTGCACGTTTTTCTTCTTCGCCTCTCTCATGTGTTGTGCTGCTTTATGTCAGTCAATATCACAGTGATGATCGCCATGGCTCCGGTGCAGCAAAACAATAAAAAGTACGACTTATAATTTAAACTTTCTGCCGTAAAATATGCAGAGGAAAACTTGGGAGAAGCAGCCGCTAGACGTTTCTCTGTCGACCCCAAGAAAGTGAGAGATTGGCGAAAAAATCAAACTCAGCTTCAGCGTCCGTCCGAAGAGGACAGCAACAGGGCCAGGCTGCCTGCTGGAGGGAGGAAGAAGGCTAGCGAGGAGCTTGAGATAAACATGCGGGGATGAGTTATCAGCAAACGGGCACGCCACGAGAGAGTGTCCAGCAAAATGATCAGGACGATGGTGGAACAAATGTACGCCACTGTGAGTGACAGCAGAGATGAGGAGTTCGCCGCTAGTGCTGGCTGGATAAATCGTTTCCTCTGCTGTAACAACTTCAACAACAAACTAATTCATAGATAATGAATGTTAAATGTGGAAACGACGGATCCTGTGGACACGTACCATAATACTGATGTGTTGATGACATGCTAATATTGGGTGCAAATTTTGAGTACCAGCACAAAACTGTAATTGCTCCAGATTTCAAGATATACAGTATCATTGAATTATATATGAATTTAATTTAGGTTTTACACATGAAACTTTTTAACAAATAACAACCCCCTTCTGCAATTTGATTTTCAGTGTAGGACCAAGCATAAATATCCTTAATTAAACATTACAAGGCCCTGAAAGTAAAGCTAAATACCAGTTTTGACTTTAATTACAGACAATCACAGTTATTTTCTGTTATTTCACAGTATATTTCCGTGCCCCCTGCAGCCAGAACATTGATCATCTCATCACAATGCAAAGTTCTGCTGGGAACCTTTGGGTGCTGGCAGTCATGTGAATGCCACTTGACATGCACCTCCCATCCAAATACTGTTGTGGACCAAGAACACCCCTCATCACAACACTACCTGATGGCAGTGGCTCCCCAGCAGGACAATGTGCCCTGACGCACCACAAACACTGGTCAGGAACACAATAAAGGGCCCAAAGTGTTGACCGGGCCACTAAATTTCCCAGATCCCAATCTGATCGAGCATCTGTAAGACGTGCTGGAGCAGGTCTGATCCATGGATTTCCAAAAAGGAAAATATACATGTTTGCAGAGACAATTTAATCAATTTCAGAAAGCAGAAACTGTCACATATGACAACTGAACTGAGGACGGATGATTGATGCCTATCCGTTCTACAGTATTTGTTTACCTCTTTGTCTGGTTAATCATTTACATGTTTGTCCCGCCAGCTCTTGTCACTTCCAGTCAACTAAAGCTTTTACTGGCAAGACGGGCGGGGTCATTACACCATCAAAACACACACACACGCACACACGCACACACCACACACACACACACACACACACACAAACACACACAAACACTCATGCTAAGCCTGTGAGTCTTCCTTTAGTACACCTGACCTCAGGTTCATGGCAAAATTTAAATCCATTATTTGGTTATTTTTAATGGCATCACCATTCAGCCTGCAGGAGATCATGACCAGATGTTGTTAATGGTAGGAATGACTTTACAGCATTCTGCATATATACAGTGTTCGAAGAGGCGCTCGGATGCTTTGCTGATGTAAAAGTGTCAATACAACAATGAAAAAATAAACTCCATGCATTTGAATGCATCCAAAATCATACGTTATGACTGATGTAAGCATCAGCAAATATACTTAAAGCCTCAAAAGTAAAAGTGCCCCTTGTAACTGCTGATTTATATATGACATAATTAGACTGTTAATACTGATGTGTCAGCACCTTTTCACTGTTACTTGTCACTGTAGTCAGTCCAGGTGGAGTTAGTACTTCTTAGAGTTTGGTAGTTTATTTTAGTGTTTCCCTACTTAGGGGTCGGTCTGCCTCTACAGATCACTAGATAAATGTAGAGATATCTGAGGTGACTAATGTTAATGGACTTGCATTTCTTTAGTGCTTTTTCAGTCTAGTGAAAATGCTAAGCATTTTTACAACACTTGTCACATTCACAAATTCACACGCACAAACCCGCTGATGGCAGAGGCTGCCATGCGAGGTACCAACCGAGGTGCTTCATATAGAGAGACAGATGGAGCCCCAATTGAGGCGATACAATTTTTAGCCAAAAGGATGTCGAGATTGCTTAGATTACTTTTGTGTTTCTACTGCAGCCTCCAGGATGTTTGATATTTCATCATGTAAGTAAAGTCAACATTGATTAAAGCGCGTCTATTGTAATTTCTTTAACATGGTCGATGCTTTCCCACAATCACGCTCCAACAGAACCTACTATTTCCACTTCTAGCCAAAACTGTCATATTGCAGTCTTTATGATATCACGTTTGTAGTGTCAGTTACAAATACAAAGTGTTGGTATAATTTCTTTAATCCACTCCTAGACAAAAAGATGTTGAAATTGTTTAATTTTGTTTTTGTTACTGCAGCTTGCAGGATGTTAGATATTTCATCGCATAAGCACCGCCAACAGGGATTAACAGTGAGTCTGTTGAATTACAACACATGGAGTTCCTCTGGACAGAAATAAAATGTGACACATAGAATTTACCCTCTTAACATCTGTATACGCCTATGATGTTGTAGGTATGAAACAGACCAGATGAAACTACACGTTTTATTGAAATGACCAAACAAATCACTGTAGAACAGACACTGAGTCAGTACAAAACTGATCAAACTTTGTCTTTGGTGGATCATTTTCATATTTGCCCATCCATCTGGTTGACTTTGAACATTTAGTTGCAGGTAGGCAGGTGCATCACACCATCAATACATTTCTGATGCATGCTCAATGTGCCGTCAGGTCTTCCGCTGACACATCTGAACGTGATTCCATCATTATGGGGTGCATACAGCTTATCATCGGGCTTATATCTGAATTCAATATTATGTTTGCTCATGGCATCAGCATCCACAGTGCAGGGTCCTGCAAGAGGCAACAGACAAATAACACTTTGTTAATGTCAGGGATGACTCTACAGTATGCTGTATTTAGTTATTGCTAGTCTTTGCTATAACATACAATATATTTTTTCAAATACATATATTCTTTGTTTAAAAACTAAATGCAGCTTCCTAAATGTAACTAGGAACAATATCTGTTACAATATGTCGCATAAAAAACACTACTGGCCAGAAAACAATATGTATAAAAACAGAACAGTTTTATCTGCCAGGAAGGTCATGTTTATGCCCGTGTTCGTTCGTTTGTCTGTCAGCAGGACTACCCACAATGAAGGCAGCATTACGGAACTAAGAAGGTAAAGGTGTTGTTTTCCCTGGTCACTATCCCCAGGTATCAGTGGAACAACTGGCAAAAGCTCTACATTGGAAAGAGGGATAACCCTGCTGACAGAGGAGGCAAAGAAGGCAAAAAGGGAGAGTGATAGAAACTGAGGTAAAACAAGAATGAGCTGACGAGCATTCACTTGATGTTCCCACGCTGATGTGTTTCCTCTCACCACCGGGACTTAAGACGGTTAAAAAATCAGCATTCCTTTAATCGATCAATAACAAAACCTGCCTATGTATTAAAACAGCCAAGCCTTTTGCACTGCCGTTTCACAGCACTGAGATCAATGTTTTGTCCTGGACAGTGGCCTGCCTGCTCGTGGAAGCCATGTTGCTAACTCCATGTGTGTGCCCTAAGTTAAGGAAATGTATATGAACATATGTATATGAAATATGTCTATGAAATAAATATCTCAGAGTTTGTATGATTACCTCATTAATCCTTATTAATATTGTAAATGATACCTTTCTGAGTTTGAATTACTTTGTACACCTTTAAGTAAAAAGTATTCTTCCCTTTAAAGTTGAGTGGAAGTATAAAGTGGAATTAAAAGAAAAGACCCACTTGAGCGACAAGCACCTCGCACTCATACTGATACACAGGGCTTGAGTAAAAGTTCTTTAATTAACTGAATCACTAAATCTTTTTAATATTAATCAAGCTCCAACATGCAGAGACCGGTAGGACATGTTTTAAGCACAATCCTCACAGAACGCAACATGAAACAAGTAAAGAGATTTGTAACTTACTGAGGCATCTTATGTTTCCAAACCATTCGCCATTCACGCAGGTTTGGAAAGGATCACCCTCCATTTGGTATAAATTCTGACAGAGGTATTCGACCCTTTCATTATGACGGTAATGGCCTTGGAGACTTTCCTTGGTGCCTCCATCTGTCAGGGATGGTGGATTACTACAACCCAAAGGACCTAAAAGAAAGGACAAGTTTAAGCAAATTGTTTTGAAGTTTTTTCACCTGGAAAGACAAAAAAAAAAAAAGATCTTTCAGTCTGAAAGGCAGAGAGAGAAAGACAAAGGCACAGAGTTTTTCCACGCACACGTTTTGTATTGAAATAATACCTGGTAAAATGTCTTAAGTTGCAGTCACTTATAAGAAACTTGACACATTAAGAAGCACTAAGAAATCTACAATATTCTTTGGCAGGGAAGCATCAAATCAAATCGAATACTCTGCTCACTGTGGGAAACTTCCGTAAGCTGGGTCATGGATCTTTTGTTTTTCTCCAGTGCAAATTATAAGGATCAACAGAACATAATTGATTTACCTCCACATGTTGGGAAGGAAGCACTCCACTGTCCATCTGCCAAACATTCAACCACTGCATTCCCTCGAAGAAAGTGTCCATGATGGCGGCAAGTGAAACGCAACTTTTGTCCTCTCCTTACTTGATTGTTCTGTACATTTGTAGTGATACGTACGCTGTGTGGTACACCTGTGACTTTGCAATTTTCTGTGTTGAAGAAGAGAATCTGTTTCATCATGAGGTTTATACAGTATAAACAGAAGCATATTAGACTTAAGATCTGACATTTTGTATTTCTTCAAACCAGATCTAAATTGAATCTACATGATTCAAAGATCTAAAACTGTACCTCCTTATGCAAACGTACGTAAAAAATACACACTTGTTTTCTTTTTAAAAAGAAAATATTGTCAATTTTCCATATCAGCAATCGATCACTTTTCTATTCCTATGTGAAAGAGGTTGGCGATGAACACATGAAAGAACACATGAAAGAAACATTGCCTGACTGATTGTTGACTTGACAGCCCACAGCTTCACTGTTAGGTCCACTCTCATGGCTCTAATGGGTTAATTTTCATCATCAGCCAGCAGCTGTTTATTGAAAAAAGCTCTAAAAACCGTCTGGTACCTGAATAACAGGCACCAATAGCAACAGTTTGTTGTGAAGTGTGTGGAGACCGAAACAGAGTTAAAAACACACCTCTCAATGAATGCTAATTTTGCTTGACATCTAAATATAAATGTCCGAAATTGCCTTCCCCAAGAACCTTTGAACAATCAATAAAAAAATAATAGTTTAATTGGTCAAAAGTTTGATAGTTGCAGAGCTCAAAGGAACAGTTCTCCCAAAAATAAAATGTGATTATTATCTTCTCAGCCTCATGATCAAGTCAAGTCCACAAAGTATCTTTGGAGCTTCACAGCAAAAAACAGTGTTGCAGCATTCTCCAAACCAACTGAAGTAGCTTGGGGCTTCTTTTAAAATGTAAAAAACAACTGCTAAAAACAAAACAAAAACAAAAGCCAAGTCCCTTAGATCACTAAGTATTTTAAAAATATGTTATTTACATACTGGATGTGCAGTCACGCTCGGCTTTAAAAAGGGTGTTTTCAAATCAATTTGGGATCTCAGGGTTTCCTGATACTTGGATGAGCTGGAACGACCATATTGATTTATTAGTTATCATGCAGATGCAGACTGTATGAGCTTATTGGCTGCCAGCTGTAGTCTTTTTTGGGCCTTTTGGCTAAGATAAAGTTTACATAAAGTGAAGGAACACAGTCGGCCTTTGTTGCATCATTTTTTCTGCTAGTTTGGTGTGTAGGAGCCCTTTTCTCTAAATATTTGAATTTTGGTCCTCATGTGGTCATCCTGTTCTGCCAATTAATATTCAAGTTTGCCTAAACATATGGGTGACTCAAATATGCAAATAAAAGGTGGGTAATATAAACAAAAATTGGATTAACCGTTGATTAAAGTGAACATACCAGTACAAGTTGGAAAAGGTGCACTCCACTCCCCAGACTGTAGGCATTCAATTGCTTCAGATCCATCCAGTATGTACGGTCTGTTGCACTGAAACCGTATTGTATGGCCACTCTTCACTGTTTTATTCAGTGATGACAGTCCAGCCACACTAAGATGACTGTGCATCTCTTCGACTTGACAAGTGATGTCTGGAACAAATGAAACAGATATTATCAGACGAAAAATCTCTGACGTTCAGTTCACTTGGGTTTATGTCTCACTTGGCCATCATTGTAATGTATGTATGCTTAGTTTTCTCACATCAATACTGTGTGTAAAACTATTTTTGATCTTAAAGTGTTTACCTTCACATGAGGGGAATGGCTTATCCCACTTTCCATCTTTGCCACATATCAGCATTGAACTGCCATTCAGATATGTCCCCGGATTGTCACATCCGAAGGTGAGGAAGCGATCAGGAAGTATGGGTCCTTCATTATCTGGTAAACCATTTATTTTTATCCGTCCATCTGCAGGCGGAGGTTCACAGCTCAAAGCTGAGTGAACACGGCAGTTAGGTTAATGAAGAAAAAAAAAGGCAAGAAATCATTGTACAGATTATTTTATCAGCAAAAATCCCACAGTGGGGTTTCAACTGAGGATAGATCCTCCTGATCAAGTACTACAGTGGGTGAACATTTCATTTTTGATAATATCCTTATTGTTACAGAGGAACTCTTATTGATTATGTAAAATGTAAAACCCTAACGATGGTTTCTTTTTTATTATCTTTTACTTCAGCCTCTCTTTCATACTCTGCGCTGCCTAAACAAAGCCCGAGCGCTGCTTGATCAGAGATAGATGGAAAAGTATTTAAGCCAGCAGACTTAACAGACTTAACTGAGCCCAAGCCAATAATACCCATGACTGTTGCAGAGTCATTTGACACACAAAAGCCAGATGTTAGCGGGTGTTAAGCATCTTCAAACCTTAACGACCGTTGATTGCCAATGGCTCCCAAAAGGACATACATCATCTTTCCCAAAAAAGCCCTGATCCACAAATACACCACTGGGGTAGGAAAAGGTGGATGGATTAGACAAATGTTCTGTACTACTTGTGAGAGGGCAGGTCGGACAAAATACAGTGGACCACAGTTTTGTGGTTTTTTGTGTTTTATTGCTAACTTATCTATGTTTCAACATTTTGGTTTCACACTGGACACAAACAGCGGTCTCACGGGTCACAGTCCTTGAGTTGTATGTTGTTGTACGTACAAAAATACTTTCCAGTGCTGCTTTGAAGTTGATCATAACAATACAAGCAGCAAGTCCCGACAATGAAAAAAAGACTTACCTTCACAAATTGGCACGTGATTGGACCATTTGTTCAGCATGCAAGTCCTGGTGTCAACCCTGCTCACCATTTGATACCTGCAATGAACAGTACAGATAAAGCTAACCATTCTGAGATGAAAACACCATCAATCAGAAAAAGACAGTATGTCAGGTTGATATTTCATTTTGTGTTTTCACTCATACACCATTCAAACAATTGCACAATGTTAATGCCAACTTACCATTATTTGGTATTTAAAAGCTGTGTATACATACATATAATAAATGGTTTATAACACAATAGAATTTTTTGTGTGATTTTTTTTATGTATTTAGCTTTGTACACCAGGCGATGACAGTATTTTACAATACAATATTTATAGTTCTAATCAGGTATGTCTTTATAAAACTGGCTTACATTAATAAAAACATAAAAATGTCCTTGTATGTGCAAGTGTCCGTATACTGCTTAGAGTGGCTGTTATTATTATTTTTAGTTTTGGTAAACCACTCTAGATCCACATACCCTTCATTACAAAAATATCTGATAGTTGACCCAAAAACAAATTCTCCACCATGGATAAGTTGATAGTAACCATTGGGAGTGTCATCAGGAAGCTCACATGGTCTCACTGAAAAGAAATAAAAAAACAGAGATCATTCATCAACCAAACAGCTTCTAATTAAGATGACTTTTTTTCAAAACTGATTTTGAACTTTAGGCTTTATACTTTGTTGAAAAACTGTACGGTGGGATTTTGTGCGATTGGTTTTGTTGCTTTGAAGAGGCAGATAGATATAGGCAATAGAAATTGTTTTCGGCAACATAAGTGAAAATTTGTTCAGCTGTCTCTCAATGCCATAATCTGATTGATCACCCTCCAGGTTTTTTTCTCACTTTCATAAATATTGTCAGCATTAGCGTTAAGATTTGTTCACTATAAGCCTCGCTTTATTGTGTACTAATCTTTCACAATTCTCAGAAGAACTGAGGTCTGATTATGACACATGGAAACTAGGGATGCACCGATCCGACTTTTTCAGTCCCGATACCGATACCAATGCCTGGACTGGAAGTTAGGACTTCCTAACTAAACATTACTTTCCTAACTAAGACAAAATAATCAAACATACAAACATTGTAAACATGTGTAACATTAATAATAATAATAATAATGATAATAATAATAATAATAATAATAATAATAATAATAATAATAATACATTTAATTTATATAGCGCCTGTCAGGGTACCCAAGGACACTTAACAAAGTGGAAAAAAAAAATCAAAGAATAAATGGAGCGCCTGTCAGTCAGCACGGAGGGAACACTAGCACCGAAGTCAGTAGCACTGTCCATGTACAAACTAGCGTCTGGAGGCTCCGTGCACACAGCGGGGCGATGCAGGAGACCAAGAGATCCCCAGGTCTGTGTTAAAGTCTGTCAACTTGGTCATATTTGTCTCTCCTCACCAACTTCTTTGTTCATCTAGATCGATATGTAACAAAAGGTGCCTACATATTAATACAACCGAGCGTTTTACTGTGCTTTCTGCATTCAAATTGGGATACTTATGGTTGGTTTTTGCTTTTCACAGTAACCAGGCGGCTAGTGGTAGCCATGCTGCTAACACTGTCAATGGCAGCAACAATAATACTACTAAGACGGGGAAAGTTGAGAAGATTTCTATTTCTACTTTCATTTCTCAGGGAGTAATGCATGGATCATTATATAGTTCCATATAAATGAGTTAGCTTTGATGCTGATCCAAATAAAAATCCAGATCTACCTGATTGAAATATGTATCATTTGATATTGGACGAAGCTTGATTGAATTAAACAGGACTGTTAGACCTTGGTGTAGGTATGCACTCCACTAAAACAAATTCTTATCCGCTCAGTGCTTGTCATAAGTCAAAAATGTTAATGGACAATTAGAAAATATAATCAAATGCAGCTTTCATATTAACATTTGAGACCCTAACCCCATCCTGATTACTGCAATCACCCAAGTGGCAAAAAAAATAAAGAGTAGAAAAGAGAGACTTGTCACTCACAGTAGCATGGTCCCTTGTGGATGGCCAACCAGCCTCCACTTGTACATACATATCTGATGGTTGGACCTGATATGTAACCCATTTCACAAGTGAAATGTATCACATGGCCTTCTTGGTACTGAGCGCTTTCCGTCTCTTCTGACAAGTAGGCGTGAGGAACATCAGGGAGCTCTGTACAAGTTACTAATACAGCAACATGGAGAAAAATAAGAGGAAAATGGTCAAGTCTTCTCAACAGTTGTGTCCTACGGATGCCAGTTTGCAAAGCTGTATCAAAAACAAGTGAACCACAAGATCTTTCTGTATGCAAAGAAAATGATTTTGAGAGACTGTAATGTTTAGTTCGATCATCCATATGCTTTAACCCTACGTGATAAGCCAATACCACAATCAAAACATACATTAACATGTATGCATTTGAATGTCCCCTCTCCCTTTTAACTTAACAAACGAGAACTTTCAGAAAGCGAGAAAAAAGTCTATCTTACCGTTCTGTGAAACAGAAACTTGAACGTTGCCCCACAGTTGGAGAAAGAGAAGGATTAAAGACGATCGCATTTTGACAAGTGGCTGTGCAGTTACAAACTGAGGCTAACTCCTGTAACAAACTCTCTTTTCTTTGCAATGCCTGTATGTTTATCCCCAGCTGCAGTCCACAGGGAGCACTATGGGTCACAACATGAACTGCCCAGTGGGATTGCACAAGGCTGCATAAACACAAAATGACACATGCGAACAAACAGCACACACACTGTTAACATATTACTGGAAAAGTTCAGGTACACAATTGATACATTTATAGAGTCTTAATAGCACTTTGCTCTGCCTTTCAACCAGAATATAACATAAACATGTTTCAACCTGCATTCACTGATATATTCATTTCAGATTCAGTCAGTCTGCTTCACTAAGGCTGCTGAAAGAGAAAATATTTATCTACTGACTTAATATTGGACAGATGTTAGAACACATTTGTGATAAATCACATCAAATGTGTCCTGCTGGGATGGTCAGTTGAGGGTTTATACTAAAAACATACTGAAATGTGCCAAATAATATATCTATTGCGCAACTGTGTTAAATAAGACATAAAATGTTTAGCTTACAGGAAGCACATACAGACTAATTTATATCCTACATAAAAACACAGAATTTAAAGCTGAAAGTCTGATATGTTTGAGTATCTGCTGATGGTTAAACAGTATCTGTCCAGGATTGATTGCCACATTCAATGTGGCATGCGTAGTGTTGATAATACAAGTACAGAGTCCATTGTGAAAGTCATGTTGTTGAAACAGTAAATAAGGCAAGAAGATAAAATGGTACTGAGAGAGCAAAACTGTTTCTTTGCACTATAATGATTCATGTCTGTCCAACGGGCAACACTGCTGACAAAATATCTAAATTGGATTCCTTCAAATCTTATGTTGCTGTTAGTCATGTTCTCAATTTGAACACATTATATGGAACTACATTCACCCCGAAGTTGTGACATGGTGAACATCAACATGGCTTGGATGTACCTCTATGACTTTTTGTTATGCAAGGTTCTATTGATATGCAAATTGGTATGATTTGTTTCCACAGCAGCTGGAATGTACCTGCATTTTTAGAAAGTGTGGAAACTCAGAATGCAAAAAAAAAAAAAAATTACATCTACACTCCTGACTCCTTCTAAACACAGCTCCTTTCCCAGCAACATTATGTTAATGAGACACAATGGGCCAATGCACAAGTTGTCAGATTGGTTCCTTAGGTTTCTGTCATAAGAAACCCTGGCTGGCTGAAGCTGTCTTTGGTACGCTGCTTTTCCACAGCAGAAATGCTCAGCGATGGCATTGACTCAATCAAAATCAAATTTTCATTGGAAGGGGTCTTAATGATTCCACTTTACGTCCCATTTTTACTTGTTTCAACTGTTATCATCTTCTATTGCAGCAGTTGGGCCAGAATGTGAAAAAGAAAAAAACATCTGCAGAGACTGAAGTGCAATGTGCTCTTGCTTTAATTGCATTTATTCATATTTCAACAATTTTGATGCCTTTCAAGCTTTTTATAACTGCACTTTTCCTTCCCCCAAAAAACAGTCTGAGTAATCAAAATCCACTATTAAATCTCTGAATTCAAATGGAACTAGTGGGTCTCTATTGAGAGACAATTGTCATGGTATATTTTTAAGCCAAGATGAAACCTTATTTTGTAAAAGCCAAAGCCTCTTTTTGAATGAATTGACTGCACAAACAAACGAAACCTCTCAAATGTATCGGAGGCTAATGACATGTAATGCTCTTGTCATACATTTTCATACCTGAGAAGCCTTTTACACACTCTGATCATGATTCTACGTGCGATTAATTTATCTAAATTGTATTTGATTTCATAATTTATTTGAATGAAAAAGGGGCTACATTCTTTTGTAACAATGTCATTTTTTTGAGCCTCCACATCCTGAATGAGGGCATCAGCCAATCATATGGTGTGAAGCAGACGTCACGTCACAACTCTTGACAATAGCAGACCTGTTGATTGTTTATGTTCGTCAAATTATAAAGACAATGTCACAACGGTGACTTGGGATGAGTAAACAATGAGTGAGGTTTGTTATCTGGATCTGTGCCCCCTTCAAATCCACTACTTGATTAAAATGCTTACTCACTTTGCATTTTCTCACTGTTTATTCGTCGCAAAAATACTAAATACAGCTTTTTTTTCTCTCTCTTTATTCAACAGGTCGTAGCTTCATAATTCACATTTTTACACAAATAACTGAATCAATCATTCAAGTGATTATATGTATCAGGATCATTCTTAAGAAGCATAATCATCACTTTTTTCTCCCACCAAACAGCTGATGGACAAATACCACGGAAAAGCTCTCTTTTTTGGCATCTCTTCTGAGACTTCATTGGGCCTTGAACAACATCATCGTCACTTCTTCGGAGCTGGAAGGGCCAGGAGAAAATATGTGTGTTCAGTGTCACATCTCGACATGCAGTGGGTGTAAATCATGCATTCGGTTCTAAATAACCTGTCTATGTTTTGCAGTAAAACAAAACTATTATGGTTTGTGTGGGGAAGCAGCATGTAGCAACGGCAGGAAAGCAGAGCATTGTACTACTAAACAGTGAAGGCAGTAAGATGCATTTTAGCCACCTAAAAGAAGAAAGCCCATCTTAAAAATATACATATATACGCAAGTGTTCACTATGTTTGGAACATTTTTGGTGCTTGCATTGCCATCAGCCAGCACTTTCCTTTGGCACTACATTCCCTCAACCTTACAGCGTCCATGTCCATATTTCTAGGCACCACCCAGTCCAGCTCCTATGCAGATCAGCTGCTTGGGTTGGACTTTCAGCTGCTGTCTGATGGTAAACTAAAGTACCAAAAATGTTCAAAATATGGCAGACATTTAATGGATATATATGTTTTTTAAGTGGGCCTTCTTTTAAGTTTGCTAAATTTTGTCTGGCTGTCAGTGCCATTTAGCAGCACAATGCTCTCACAGTGTCCCTGCCAATGCTACGCAGTGCTTCTCCACACGGGGAAAACAAAGAGAGTTTGGCTATGTAGTAAAAGGAAAAAAAAACAACAACACACGCCTAGTCCACACATACAAAAGAATACAATATCAAAGGCTTTAAAACATTTCACATACTGTGACATATGATGACATTTGGATTATTCCTACTGTTGTGAAACGGTTGCAGCTTGGTAAAGTTAAGTCACAAAAATGATTGGTTTAGGTTCAGGCACCAAAAGTACTTGGTTAGGTTTAGGAAGAGATCATACTTAATGTAGCATGATTTACTTAAAACAAATCACTCTTCACTCTTGAACACACGTGGGACACAAATTCTGGTCCTGTAGACGACCCATCAAACCACCTTGACTGTTCCTGCTGTTCACGATTAATACTATTACACTCGAGGGGTGCTTCAAGAAGTGATGCCATGGGAGTAACTACAGTGTCAGACTGAGACGTGTAAGGCCACTGACCAGGCTGAAGTACTGACATGTTGGGAATGAGAACAGGCTGTTCTGAAGGAGTTGAAACATTTTAGTGTTAGTGTAATATATTTTTCGTGAAATTCTGAAACAGTTCTCTGTCCTAATCTATTAATGCTCAAAACATCTTTCAACTGGCTGCAACTGGCAATCTTAGGTGCATCAGTGCATGTTGTACTTTGTGTTGTTAGTCTGTTTCAATAGCTGGCCAGTCACCAGTAACCAAACTTTATCCACATTATTCCTAGTTCCCATGATTATGGGTGTGACTTCAGGTGCGTCCTAGCACCTTTGGATATGCTGCACATCTGTTCGCAGGACACTGAAAGGGCAGACACAATCCTAGAAAACTTAAATTCAATTTCTTCTATAAATTCTTAATGACATTCAGAATCTTGAAAAGACAGCAGGGTACATTTGGCATCAAAACTGAAATCTTCTTAAAAGCGGTCTGTGCTTTCCAATGTACTTACATGTGCATGTAATGCTCTTATTTTCCCATTCCCCATTGACGCATTGAAGTGTTCCTGTGTTTCCTTCATCCATTGTATACTCAGCACGGCACTGATAAGTCAGTACAGATCCAGACAAGAACTTCTGCTGATATGGAGTCTTAACAACAGTATTCTCAAATTTAGGTGGGTGACCACAGTGATTGTCACTAGCTGCAAAGGATAGAAACATGGACAGCATTAGGTTACACACTGTAGTCTTTTTATAACTACCTCTGATAAAACAGGACTGTAAATGACTCACGTGTACAGACGTGTTGAAGTGTTGCTGTTTCGAGAGATGTTCCATTTAAAGTCCACATTCCCTCCTGACAAATTAAGTGGCCATCCTGAGCCTGGTATCCTGCCTCACAAACAATCGGGATGCTTTCGTTTTGTTCATAAGCTCTATGTTGAGGTTTCATTTCTGCATGAGGGATTGCAGGAATGTCTCCACACTTTGTTTCCTCTAGAGTGGATACAAAAGCAAACAGTTAGGTTTGTACATTGTGGCTAATTAATAAGGTATCACCAATTAATTCACATCGTTTGAAAACAAGAATCTCACTTTTGCGCAAGTTTTCACAAATTCAGTCCATCACATAATTCATTCATGCAACCTGTTGTAAAATATGCTGTTGCTACGGTCAAATCTGATTTTGTTTGGTATGAGGAATGGGTGAGATGCATTTACTGCAATGTAGAATGGGATTGACCTGTCTTTCAGGAAATACCAATTGTTTCACGTCCTCAGGAATGATTCACTGATTCCAAAACCTCACCTGTAAGCCAATAAAGAATAATTACCGATGCATTGAACTGATTCAAGTCCAGACCACTCGCTGCCAAGACATTCGGCTTTACCCCACCCGTCAGTGGTGTAAAGCTTGTAACCGGGATTGCAGGTGTAGTACAGTTCGTAGTTGTTTTTGCGAACTTTAAAAAATCCATTGGGAACATCAGGTTTTGGACATGCTGTCAGTGAATAACAGATAGCATACAAAGATAGTATCAACACATTTTTAGACAAGACAATGTCAGATCCAATGAAAATAAATGTTGTGGGGTTGATTATGTTAAATCTAGATGAGGGATTTTGTTGACTTTATCTAGTTGCAAACCTTAGCTAGCAAATGTTAACCAACGTTGCTATAACTAGCAAGCTAACTTTACAGCAGGACTGTATGCAGCCACTGAAGAAACACAGACACCACATGGTACCAACCATACTATTGGCTCACAAACCTTTTTTGAATCTGGAACCGACTATCAGAATTATGACACCAAAATAAACAACACAACCATTTTGGACCCGACAATAATTTAAAATGATTCACAATCATTATAATGCTTTTAAGGAGATACTTATATTCATGCACATTCTTCAAGTCGTCAACATGTTTTATTTTCATAAAAATGTTTTCAACATGACCTTTGAATAACTTCCCTGACACTAAATATAGTTCTAAAATGTCCTTGCATCTTGGTCATGAACACATTAGTCTTGAAATCATGTTTAAGCATTGACATTGTGTGAATTGGACACAGAGGGAGGATTAGAGCCACTAGCCTGTTGGTTCAATGTATCTATGATTTAATCAAAGCTCTCACGTATGATCAGCATGTGTTACGGCTTTTAGCTTGAGTGAGGAATGTTTTTCACACTACAGGCTGAAGATTGGACACATATCTGATCTGCTGTTCTTTCATCAGCTGAAGGGGAGGGCTTTCATACAGAATTGCAGTAGCTGAGTGTTTCCCCTTTTTGTGCTTTTATGTATCAGACTGGAGGTGTACATCTAATTTCAGTAATAGTTAACAAAAATAAACATGCTAACATGCTAAACTAACATTGTTAGCTGGTAAACACTATACCTGATATACATCTGCAGATTGGCACTGTCAGGGTTTCTACGAGTGCTTAGCATGCTGGCATTTTGCTCAAACAGCGTCATCTGGCCACAAGTGAGGCCTTTGTGGTGTTAAAACAAGACAAAAACATGTTTCTCAAGGCTGCTTCATGCTACATGAGCTGCAAGCATAATTTTCAAGCGAATGAGCAAGTCTTGATGGGATAAACCTTGCATCAAGTAGAAACCTGATTTTCTTTTAGATTAATCCAACTAAACCAACAATGGAATGTATTTGTTTGTTGTTGTATGTTCTTACCTGCACAACTTTGAATCTCAGTCCAGTTACCTTGCTTACAGGTAACAGTAAAACGTTTATTCACACCATTCTTGCATTCAAATTCGACACGGTCATTATGGCTGTAGCTTTCCTTCTCATTGTGGATAATACCAGCGTCTTGGATGTCAGGTTTGTCACACAGTATCTCTGAAACAAATTCAATGAAATTGTGAAGACAGTACCTCAGTACAATACCTCCAGGTGTTATTGTCAAATTCAAATATTTCATAAAGAGTATATATAAAGGCCTGTGGAGGTGAGATACTGCCCCTTGTGTCGGGTTAGATGTTGCAGTTCTCCAGAATGAGCACACTAATATGGAACATCAAACAGAAAACATCCAAAAGTGAAGTTTCAAAATATCAAATAATGAACTGTATTTGAAATGTTGTAAAAATGAAAATGAGGCATGGAGGTGCTGTCAAATCATCAAGCAATCATCTTAAAGCAGTTCCAACTAGTTTTGCATTCAAAACAGATTGTTGTCAGTTTTTAGTGTGCCTGTATGACATTCTGTAAGAGTGGAATGATGAAATAAGACACATCCACCAGAAAACTGGTTAGAAGAAGAACAGGTAACAGATGCTTTCAAACCTGCACACCTTTTACAGAGTCATTGCTGTTTTTTAGTCAAAATCACTGATGCTGTGTGGTCTTTACTCACTGTGATTCATTTTTCATTTTTCCTCAGCTAGACTGATCTCTACCAACTTAAAACTGTGTTGTCGTAAAAAGAGCTACAACAGCGATTACAGCTGTTCGGTCCCTGATAATCACTTTTGATTCACCTCAAGAATCCAAGACCATTCACATAAATAACTCCCCTGCCACTAACTATAAATCTGAAATGCTGGCATGTCCCATGGCATTCACACCACAGGCTGGAGATTGGACACACTGCTGATCTGCAGGACTCAATGGCACATGAGTTACAGTCGTTTTTGTTTCACTCTTTTCGGCGTTACTTTAACTATCTCAGAGGAGCTTCACAGTTTTCTGACTGTCTTATCCAGAAGGCAGTACATTTGGGATTGACTGGATGGTTATTTCCAAAAATCTATTTTAAAAGAACAAATCCATAGAAAGAGACATGCCCAACAATGAAAGTGTGTTTTGCACTGCCTCACCTGTACACTGTGAATCCCCGGTCCAACCATGTTCCCCACAGGTTCGAGTAGGATGTCCTTTATAACCTTCCTCGCACTCATAATGGGCCTGTTCATTGTTTTTGTATCTCCACTGGCGGCTGACAATATTTGCATGCTGGATATCTTCTCTTTCACAAATTATTTCTAAAAAACATATGCAGTTATTTATTTACTAGATATGTTCAGGATATCCAGTTTGTTGCATTTTATCAATTTACAAAAAGGCATTTATATACTACCATACACATTTGTTTCACATTCGTTGGTGATGTGGAGAGTATGAACTTGTAAGCAACAGACTGGTAGTAGTGGTAGAATTACAGGTTAGAAATGCAGACCCAGACATAGAGTTGTGACACAGCTGTGTACAAAACAGTAATGGTCAGCTGACTACTTTGTGGTAATTTGGTGGTAAAGGTTAAAAGAGTTATGTTTCACTTCACTTTAGAGCTGCACGATATATCGTTTGCGCATCATCATCGCGATGTACGTGTGTGCAATAGTCACATCTCAGGGCCTGCGATCCAGGAGGCAAATTTACTCATCTAATTACAAAGGAACCTGACACACAATGTCCATGCAGACTCTGCATGCACAGCAATCCACCAATCACATTAGATCTAATTCAGTGTGCCGAAGCAGACCAGCCCCTGCACATGGAGTGAGTCGCTTAAAAATTAGCAACGAACAAGAGAAAATCGGGAAAACGAAGACTTGGTGCCAAAAAGAGAAGCAACGTCAGCTATCTGGAATTATTTCGGCTACAAGAAGGATGATATTGACTAAACATGTGTTCTGTACCACAACGAGAGGTAACACAACTAATTTGTTTGACCATTTACGTCGGTACCACACAGCAGAGTCCTGCTCAGGTCTTATTTTGCAAACCCGCATCCGCCAGTACCCACCATACTTAAAACTGCATCTGACCCGTTTTCCCACAGTAGCACAAATTACATTCCGCACCCGAGCTGACACGCTATAAATTGATACTGTTGCCCGACCAGCACCCGAAGGAAAATTAGACAGATGCAAGTTTTAAAAATGAAAGTAAGCCAGTGTGGGGAATGGGAGTTCTGGGAGGGCGCAAGCACGCATGAATGAGCTCATATGAAATATAAATACTTATCAATTTGAAATGCAGGCATATTTTTGTAGATGTGTCGCTAATAATGATTTTTTTTTTTTTGGCACTTGACTCCTTGAAAATGGCAATCGCAAAACCTGACTGCCGCTTTGCAGGTGTCCCACCTGATCATCCAAGTTGTGTGGGTCGCCCACGGGTATCTCAACCAGTGCAAGATTCTGCCACACAGCTCAGTACAACCAATGCAAAGCCAGATCTGACTGTGGTCCAAAACAAAAAATAGATTTCAGTCGCTGAATAACCTGTTTATCGCTCATTGTTAGTTACTTAATGTAATTATGAAGCTAGAATGTTCCATTTTAAGATGGAGAGCTCAAAAGGTTCAAGGGTTTGTTTATTGTCATTCAATTCATGTTTGCACATGATAGAACGAAACATTTACTCAGGTCCCAGCACAATAAAAGCAAGCAATGAAAGATAACATTAAGAATTTCTCTAAAACAGACAGAAGCCATACTCATAACATTGACAAAAAGAGGTAAGATCAGTGCAGGTTAATTGTCCATGAGATAGCAGCAGTGCAGCATAACATAAAGTGCTATTCAGGTCATCTGATCAAAATTCTTGTATTTTTTCGCATCGCAATATTGCAGGGTTAAAAAAAATCGCAATGTAAGTTTTTTCCGAAATCGTGCAGCCCTACTTCACTTGTTCTAGCTAGTTGGAGTGAACTCTCTGAAGGTATCCAGAAGGCAGTACATTTGAGGTCGACTGTATGGTTATTTCCTAAAATCTATTTTCAAAGAACAAATCCATAGAAAGAGACAGAGACATGCCCAACAATGAAAGTGTGTTTTGCACTGCCTCACCTGTACACTGTGAATTCCCGGTCCAACCATGTTCCCCACAAGTTCGAGTAGGACGTCCTTTATAACCTTTCTCGCACTCGTAATTGGCCTGTTCATTGTTTTTGTATCTCGTCTCGGGGTTGACAATAATTGCATGCTGGATATCTTCTCTTTCACAAATTATTTCTAAAAAACATATGCAGTTATTTATTTACTAGATATGTTCAAGATATCCAGTTGTTGCATGTTTTCTATGTAAAAAAAGGCATTTATATACTACCATATACATTTGTTTCACATGCGTTGGTGATGTGGAGAGTATGAACTTGTAAGCAACAGGCTGGTAGTAGTGGTAGAATTACAGGTTAGAAATGCAGACTCAGACATAAAGTAGTGACACAGCTGTGTACAAAACAGTAATGATCAGCTGACTACTTTGTGGTAATTTGGTGGGAAAGGTTAATAGAGTTATGTTTCACTTCACTTGTTCTAGCTGGTTAGAGTGAACTCTCTGAAGGTATCCAGAAGGCAGTACATTTTGGATCGACTGGATGGTTATTTCCTAAAATCTATTTTAAAAGAACAAATCCATAGAAAGAGACATGCCCAACAATGAAAGTGTGTTTTGTGCTTTCTCACCTGTACACTGTGAATCCCCGGTCCAACCATGTTCCCCACAGGTTCGAGTAGGACGTCCTTTATAACCTTCCTCGCACTTGTAATCGGCCCGTTGAGAGTTTGTGTATCTCCTCTTGGGGTTGACAATATTTGCATGTGGGAGATCCTTTCTTTCACAAGTTATTTCTAAAAACAAATGCAGTTATTTTTTTTACTAGATATGTTCATGATCTTCAGTCTGTCACATCCAAGTGTAAAAGAAGGCATTTATATACTGCCATACACACTTGTTTCACATTCGTTGTTGATGTGTCTGCACATAGCCCAAAGGACACTAACAGGCTGGACACAATGGATGGGGAAAAAAAGACCTTATCATGTGTGTGTATTTTCTTTATGTCTGTGACATATTCTATGCATACAGACACTATGTTTAGTAACTGTAGTAAAGTGCTGGTATGATAACCATATGACTGTCTACAGGTCATTTTTCAGGTCTATTTTTGCTGAGAACCGTGTGTTGCGGTAGAAATAGATGAATCTCTAGATGATGCAGCGCAACAGCCTCACTTGACACGCTTGTGAGAAGCTCGTCTCATGCATCCTGTGTGGACGGTCTGACCTGTTAGCATGAAGGTTGAAATGAAAAGTGAGAGGTAACGGCACACAGCAGCACAAGTGTCCTGTGTCCATTGTTGAAATAGCTCACACTTAATTTTCTTTGTGATCATTGCAATATTTACACTGCTGTCTCCCAGTGATTGCTAACTGTGATAGTGACTGCTCTTCAGTTGTAGTTCAACAAGTCATTCAGGACAGCAAACTGTACCCTGACGGTGTCTGGGCCTTCAACTGCTCCTGCGACAAGGATTTTTAGTGGCTAGAAACTATTGGCTGAGAAACTGAAATGGGATGCTGAGTTCTCCAGCTGAAAATCAACTTAAGTTTCTGAGTCCCTGAAAAGATTCTAGGGTCTGTGGCGAACTTCCTGCAGTGAATAAACAGCTGTACAATGCTCTATTTTTTTTTCTTCAAAAAAAAAAAAGCCCCTAATGCTTTTCTTTTTCAGTGGAAATGAAGTTCTTGGGACTTTTTGGTGGAAAACATTTTGAACCTAACAGGACAAAAATCTCCTCTCCCAATTTAACGAAATGATGAATACAATGAAAAACATTATTGTCATAAACAAAGATTAACTTCACAATACCTTGACAAAGTGGATTTGGTCTCCACCCATCTCTGGTGCATGTGGCCATGTAGCTGCCATCTGTGCTCATATAGTCTGACCTACAACGGTATCTTGTAGTATCACCAAGTGTAACTTTTTGCCCCCAGTAGACACCCCAAGAATACACATGTTGCTCGCGTTGATTGCTGCATGTAACCTCTGGAATGAAATTTTGCATTTTAAATCAAATGACACAAGATTAATAATCGTCAGCAGCACTCAAGCTCCTGTAGTTTTTTACCTTTGCATACAGGTCTGACAGTCCACTCTCCGGTGTCAGTGCATGTAGTTACTGCTGAGGTGTCCCGATGGCTAATAATCCAGTACTTCTGTCTACAAGTGACTGTAGCTTGTTCTCCAGGTGTAAACACATTTCTGTAAGCAGGTTCATAGCTGGTTCCTTCAAGTGGCGGCAGTGTCAGTTTACATTTTACGGCTGCATTTGTTGGGAAATTAAACACATAATCTGTCAGTTTGTTAACCAAGACACAAATTAGGTCTATATCACCCATCTAGCACTTGATTTCAGGAGCAGTGTGATCTAAACAATTAATTGGGTTTCTCAGTTAATGCTTACGTTCACATATAGGTGTTGGGCTCCATTCTGCTCTCATTCCAATTTTTGTGCATTTTGAAGGTCTCTCTTCAGTGCGTTTATATTTGGGAATGCAATCAAAATGCAGGACTTCATGTTCGTTGTACTCACGGATATTTCCATGCACAATACCATTTTCAATTTTGGGTGTTTCGCACTTTATTGCTGTTGGAGAAAACAAGCGAGCATGAATAGAATCACAGCATGCATTCATTGGAAGACAAATATTATGGAGAAGTAAAGGATTAAATACAGAAGTAAAAGTCATGAATGACATGAAATTACCCATTTACCAACATTTCACTTTTATACAATGAATTCATGAAAAATGATTTTTCTGATTCATTAACATACTGATTAACTATGAGTTATTTAACTTTTGCATTCTTTATCACTGTCAACCTGCTGTTGATGAAATGAAACAATTTACTGGGTAGTTTTCAGTGAAACTCTGACTGTGTTTAAGACGCTGAACATTGAGTCGGCATCATCCCCGGCTTGAGCTGGCGGAACTTTCGCTCCACTTTTTCTTACTTATATTTGTCTTAAAAATAAGAATTATGTTGTGTACAAAAGGAAATTTATGTCATTACTTCCACTAAGAAGGTTGTTTTTTGCCTATGTGGATTTGTTTGTTTGGCTGTTGGTTGGCTGGTGGTTGGTTGTTAGCAGGATTACACCGAACTCAATGGATTTCCACAAAACCTGGATGGAGGATGGATCTTGGCCCAGAATAGACCCCATTCACTTTTGGCACAGGTCCAGATAAAGGGACAGAACCAGGAATTTTCTACTCACTTTCCATAACATGGCAAGGTAGTGCATTTTTCCACATTTTTGTTAACTTCTCAGGTAATAATGCACACATCAGTGGCTGGTGTCTATATTCATACATAATTGAATAATGATAAATAAACAATAAATAAATGTCTTTCTTATTGTTATTTCAATAAAAGTATTGATTCTGACCTGACCTTCAGACAGAGGTAAGCTAGCCATTTTTCTCTTGTTTTCACTCTCTTATTAAGCTAAGCTAACCATCAGCTGTCTTTCATTCCATACTTAAAGGACAGATACGAGAGTGCTAACAGTCTTCTTATCAGTGGTGGTTGGTCAATAGGGGGTGCTAGGGCAGCAGAGAGTGAGGGTTGGGATAAGGGTTGAGATACACCTACAGGTACGACTGTATTTGATTTTAGATTGACTCAACAGGTGTTGTGAATTTTGGGTCCCACATTCATCAGTTGTTTAAGTAAATAATATGACGGATTCTAGTAGAAATCCACTGTTTTTTGTCTATTACAGTCTGAGTTTAGAGTTCAACAGGCTGTGGTGTGAAAGCAGTTTTTAACTCTGGGATCCTGGGGTCGACTGAATTCTGTTGACTGGCTTCCAGGTGGTCAGTAGTCGTTGTTGGTGTTACTCGTTAGTTGCTGGGTAGTTACACTGTAGTTGATATGGTGTTTTATGCATGTCTGTATTGCTTTCTTCCCTTTTGCCAATTCTCATCCTTTTTTCTAAAAGGAAGTCATTCCTGGGCTTCACTGTTTTCATTCTGTTTTATATAGCCAGCTTTACCTTGGCATTTTGGAGCGGCGCCACTCCACAATCCACTGTCATCACAATAGATCTCCGTTAGGCCGAACAGGATTTCAGTGTTAGATTTGCAGCTAAAGCGAACTACATTGCCAAAGGTTGCTTCTTCTGGGTCCCCATTCACCTGGACATTATCATCGACATGGATCACTGGGCACTGTTGAGCTGGAAGGCAATACATGATAAATGAATAAATTAGACAACCAAAAGACTAACATGCATTGACCTATAGGCAGAGAGGTAACAAAGACATTAACACACAGTGACATTTCCCTCTGCGTGTCATGATGATGGATGAACAAGATCCTTCATTTCAGCTCTTACCTTCACAGACAGGAACAACACCATCCCAGCCTGCAGCCATGCAACGCCGGTAGTTTATGCGACTCACCATTTGGTAACTGAAGTGAGTATAATACAGAAAATGAACAATTTGAATGTCTCATTAAAGGGCATTATTTAAATGACCCACTTGTTATGCAGGTCACACAGTGGGGATACAGTATTATACTCACAAAGCACAACCAAACATCGGAGACAACAGTATAAGGGTATGATTATGAATATTTACATACCCTTTGTGGCAGGTG
This sequence comes from Diplodus puntazzo, assembly GCA_963678695.2. Classification (NCBI taxonomy): domain Eukaryota; kingdom Metazoa; phylum Chordata; class Actinopteri; order Spariformes; family Sparidae; genus Diplodus; species Diplodus puntazzo. Next base: position 28,057,599 of record OZ023163.1, read on the forward strand.
TATACAACTTTTGAACCGAAGACAAAATCGTTTCCCTCTTCAAGGTGGAAATCTGCAAACTGGGCATCGCCAGGGTGACCACATGATCTTGCTTTATAATATTAGAATGAAAGAGAACATAACTCAATATACTGCTGAGGCCCAATTTGCAGCGATGTAGCAAATGGTGCTTGTATTCAATAAGAAAACTATGATACGATATGAAGTCCACAATAATAATACAATAAATAATAGCCTCCTTTGACATTGTGCACCTATTCCAACCATCTTTTAACTTACTCCTACTAATGAATTAAATTTGTCATTGTAAGTGTAAAGTGTACTTTCCACCACTCGATATGACAAAAAATTTACTAAAAAAATTCCAAACTGCAAAAGGTTTTTACTTACGCTGACATTTAGCGCCTTTACGCTCCCATACTCCCTGGGTACAGATGATTTTGAAAAAACCTGTGTAACCAACTTTGCAGCCCACTCTTACTTGTTTCCCACCAGAATAGCTCTCCTCCAGATTAGTTGTGTCGAAATTTACGTCATAGTGTTTGCTATCTAGAAACATTTGACGTGTGCAGTCTGTGGGATTGAAAGAAAACCAAAAAAGAAAAAACAATAAATTAAAGAATAAGATAAAAAACAAGCATACAAATTATTAAACTTCTTGGCCTTACCTTGACTTTTCACAGTGGTCAGTGTACCCATCCACAAAAATAGGACGCAGCTTATTTTTATGACATGCATTTTATCTCCATCTACCTGAGCCGCCAAGGAGAACAAAAAACTGGAGGCTGAAACACTGCTATACACAGAGAGAGCTGTGGATTTTCGTTGGCAAAAAGAGATTGCTCAATGATTTACGCAAGTCTGTGCCGGCCTCCAGCTAAAGGCTGACAGGGAACAGAAAAAAGGGAAGGTGAACACACACACAGCACTCTGTGTGACACACTCGTCCTTCAAAAAAACCTTGAAAACACCTTATATCGATAAAACAAAACAAAATGATAACACTGATGACAGTGGTAGTCTATTTTTTTACAGGGTATTTTTTGGTGTCTCTGCGCTGTCGGGCTTTACTTTGTTTATCATTCAGTCATGAAAAAAGGCTATTCCTGTAAGGGCCTATTTGTTTTTATCTTCTCGGTAATGATTTGCAGAAATCAGTTGAGCAAACAAAATGGGTTGCATTTCAGCAAGACAACTCGGCCTCATCTATTTTTGAGTAAATATGAAATTAAAAAAATAAGCACAGCAGATTGTCGGTTGAAAAGAAAAAGTATGATCATTGTCTTAAAAAATATGACTGTAACCTGAGTTTTTAAAAAATCACTCCAAAGAATGTCACCCTGAAAGCTCCACTCACAGTTTATACAAGTGATTGTTTGATCATGGCTTTGTAAACAACTAATGTGGATTCTGACCTCAGTTTGGTAACTGTTAAAACAAGATGCAGCTGTTACGCAATGCAAGATTTTCTTCATTTTCAGAAGTTAAGTGTGTGTCACTGAAAAATTACACAAACTCATGCCTCAGAACATTTGTTGCTCATTTGAGTGAAGGAACTATCAATCTGATACCAAGCAAATTCTGAGGCACATGTGGGTTTTTCAGCTGTTATTTATTTATATGGAATCAAGGTGACATTGCATATTTGTCTCATAAATTATAAAACTATCATTTGCCCTGCCTGATAAAGTTAGTTTGTTGCCGTACCGTTGAACCATTTCTGTTGACTGAGGATTGTACGGGCTGTTTCTTCAGCCAACTATCTTCCCCCTCCATGGTGGCCAAGCAGAAAGAGAGATAGGGAGTAATGTTCAACCAAGCTGATTTTGGAGGATTTGTTTTGGGTCTGTAATTTAGACAGAAGTTGAAGACATCGGATATTTAGCGTGCTGACGTGTAGTGTCTTTATAAGTGAAGTATATAATGACACAATGTGTCCCAATCTGGAACATAATATATGTTGATGGGACACTGAAAACTACACAGCTCAAATTTAATTTGTATATATAACATACTGAAAATACCTGCTGTTTTAAGATTATACAGAATCAGGCTGATGGAGGAGGGAGAAAGAGATGGGGGAAATGCATCAAAGATGTCTACCTACGTCTATTTACGTTGCAGTTACATGATCAGCATCTTAAACCTCAAGGACCGCAAGGGCGCCCCAAATCCCCCAACTTTTTCTTTTTCTTTTTCTTTTTTTTTTTTTGAGGAAGTCTATTTTGGTTGCCAGCAAATGAAAACTCTGGAATACATTATTAATACAAAAGGAAAAATTCATAGACATTAAAACAGGAACTAAATAAATTACCAAATATAACATGCTAGGGGGAAATGATTTAGGTTGTTCACAGTGGGGGATGACATTAATCGTATGTATTGTGTTGGTTTAAGAAATAATCTTGAAAAAAGATTACATTAATAATCTTTGTTTTAATCAAAAGTATGCCAACCACTACCATAGTAGGCTACCTCTTTTACTCATGTTAGCAAGTTAACTCAAAGTAAGCTGACAGCAATTCAACAGCACAGGAGATCCAACAGACCAGTTCATCATGTAGAAACAGGCCCAAATAAAACAAGACAATCCAGCAGCAGCGTCTGTGCTTCACATGACTGGTGGTTCTCCACGTATCCCACAGGAATAACCCAGTTTCCACTTCAAATGTACAAGTGCGATCATAAATAATACAGCTGTCCATTCAGCTGCAGGACTCACATACAGAGAGATGTGTTGCCATGAGTCTTATCTTGGACACTAGGCCTGCTAGGCCACCAAGCCATAAAATCCAAAATCCAAAATCCGATAGCAGGTGTGAGTTTTAAAATAGAATGGGTAACTCACTGTGACTGCAGATCTACACAGAAACAACAAAATAGTGAAAAATATGGCACTGCGCCCTTAGAATATGCTGTAATTCAGCAGGTGGATCTCAGGTGGGCCGAGGCCTCAAACAGTCCAGTAACATCCAAATAAAAAACAGCTTTTGGTAGCGTTTTCATTCTCTCCACCTCCCTACACTGGTATTTTGAGCGTCATTCATTTGCCAAAAAAGAGGCAAACACACTGTAACAAAGTTAAAGATGAATGTATTGCCTTATTTGTTGAACATTTTCCGTATATATTGCCATAATACTTTTATTGTGAATTTTTTAGGTCACAGTTATATCGTAGTAAAAGTCTGATATTGTGATGGCCCTCATGTGAAATGTAAAATCTTTCCAGTTTACACCATTCTGCTAACAGCGTTTTGGCCAAGTCTCTGGTCATATATGTCGACCATATTCCATATTAATGTCACGTTAGCTCTTTTACTTTTCAGTCTTGACAGGGAAAAGCATTAGCAAGCTAAGATTATGCGAGGTGGTTCATTAAGATACACCTAGCAGTTACATGTGCAAAGATACTTATGGACTACTCTCCCCCGTCACTGTTTTTTCCATTTATTCTGTGTAATTAGTGTAATTGAAGTTGACTGAAACGATTGCTCGGAAATAACTGTTTGTTTACTTCAATGCTGGGTAACCTTTGCAAGGATACACACCATGGGATTAGTATTAGGTAAAGAATTATGGGTTTTTGTATGACAAAAAATGTAAGATGCAAGATTTCCTTTAAAATAATATTTGTTTTGGAGGCTTATTTTTTGAGGAGGGGAGCAACAATGTATACATACACTTGTAACTGGTTTTGTATGTCCACACCTGTGGGCCCATGTGTGTGCCTGGTCTTTGTTTCTTACCTTGTGCGACCATGGCATATAAAATGTCTGCCCATTACCCAGAACAGACATCTATCAATAAAAACTTGGTTGTAAAAAGAACACATTGACAGGTTGTTGTCTAATATTTAATCTATCCCTTCCACAGGCAGATAGCAGCACAGAAGCACAAAGCCGTTCCAGGAGTTGTTCAACAGTGACCTCCTGTGGTTAGACCCCAGACATGAAATACTGACAGTTGAGGACAGTATAAACTGGAGGTGCCAAACTACAGTTACAGCAACAGTTTGAATACCTTAATAAGCTGGGTTTCTACAAAGCAATGACTTTAATTTTCTCAGGTTAAAGTTTTATGCTTGTGCCATATGTAATTAAAGATCAGCATCAACATTTATGAAGTCAGTCACTGGAGCAGGGAGTCAGACATCCAGATAGACAAAACAGAGGTTAAAACAGGTGGCGCTACATATTCAAATGATACGCAATTACAGCCAAGCAGAATGCAACACATACAAACTAAGATGTGTTTATGTCTTCTACTAGAAAAAGTCCATCTGCTGGGTGTTCATTTGAATGTGGTTATAGAAATTATTTAGAAACGGACAAAGACAGAAAGACATCAGGGTAACACTTCTTATTAAAACCACCTTATTTCATAGTACATGTTAAATTCATACATAGAACATACGAGTAGTCATGATATATCAATTTAACTTAAAATGCTAACGCATGTTGATTATATATAAATATATGTATATGTATAATGATTTTTAAATTTGTTTTGGAATGTCTCTGTCTGTTGGTCCTAAGATTTATTAATAGCAGGTACATGCCCGCAAAAGATTTAAGATTTGATTTTTCTGAAGCTTCTCACTTTCACTTACAATTTACACCTGTGAGCAGTTCAGTGCATGGTGGAAGAACAGTGTCTACTGACAGCACACTCTAAACTAAGTCATTTTGAGTACTTACTGAGTTAAGAGCATTTTGTCAGGTTTGCAGTGGAACACGCTAAAGTGCGTACTCAAAAACTGCTTAGAATTGATGTGTAGTATTGTTTATGTTGTTTAGAAATTGGAACAGACTACACGTTTTAATACAAAGACATCACCCTTCTGGTCTAGACCTTGTGGCCAGTACAGATGCATTCATGTAAGGAAATGTAAGTAAGAGTATTTTATTTCTTGACATTTAGTGAGTTCATACTGATCATTTATCATGTTAAACCAGCTGAATCCGGGGAGACAACTGTATCCGATTATCGTGCACAAAGTGGAGCTACCAAACAGAACGGGTCGGGGCTAGCTGGTTAGTGTGCAAACTTGACAGCTTCTTTTGATTCTTGTGCTGATTAAATGAGCTGAAGATTGTAAAGAAAAGTGGATAAAATATCAGAAACAAATTCTTAATCTCCCTCTACAGGGTTTCACCTTTATTGTAAAAATCAATTGTCAATTACTGTGTTTTGTGGGTCACTCTTGTTCAGTGCTAAACTGAGAGGCAACTGTGAGAACAGAGGCAGATTCAAATCCCACTGGGCCACCCACACTGTGTTCCATCCCTGCAGGGGCAGACCATGCTCCATGTACTGATGCACTAACTGTGGGCCTATGGTGATGGTGCATTGGCTAAAAATATCCTGCAGTTAATGCATATGTCTTACTAAAGGGTCATACTGTAGAGGGCTCACAGAATGGGTGAAAAGATTAATTGCAAAAACTCAACAATACCTCTGTTTATTAACAGAGGTCATCCACGACGTTATTTTCACATATTGACTGCTGATAAACAGTACTCCTTAACCCGTTCCGTATTTCTCCACTAGAGGACAGAAGCGATCCACAAGGATGTAGGACCAGCAGCTGAGGGGAAAACGTAGAAAAAAGGTGAATAAATAAAATTCAAGAATCAATTGGAATATTTTAAATGACAGATTTTCTATTATGAAGGCATGGTTGGACGGGAACAAAAATGGACACCAGCTGGTTTTATTACTTCCAGTAACCCCATTATTGACCTAAACATTCCGGCTCAGTCTATTGGGCTTGGTTGCACGTTAAGAAAAAAAATATGCAAAGGACATAAAAGAAAAAGAAATGCCTGTTTTCTGACCTTTACGCTGTTTAAATATTTGAGGGAGAACATTTTCTATGCCTTCTATCAGCAACTCTGTGCTTCACTCATTTAGTTGCACATATCCACACAGATGGGAAAGATGGAGTACTAAATCCTGACTACTATTGTTCTCATCATCAGAAGTTCTCATACATCCAATTTGGGCAAACTAAGTTCATAATTTAGTGTATGTTAATTATACATGATGTCCAAGTGTTAAGGATATCAATGATCTATCCGACTGACATACCGTAATTAACCTAAAATGTGCCCCATAAATAATTCTGCTACTTTTTAATGTCTTGAAATTTTAACCGTTTTTCAAAAATGGATAAATGAAGAGATTTGCAGTGCTGGTCAGTTGGCATATGTCTCAATATCTGCCATGTCGAGCAAATATTGTAATGCTCCTGATGAGCAGGGGTTCTTAGTGGATCTGTTTCAAATTGTTGCTGGAGCAGCTAGCATGTTGTCTTTGGCTGCTAGGATAATCCGAGTCTGTTTATTCAACAGGATGAGCATGAATGTTTAAGCTCACAGCAAACAAACAGCCAAGCCCTCCCCACGGATTTCAGCTTAATGCTAATGATATACAGTCAGCGGTAACATTTTTTTCCCCCACAGGTTAATGAACTGGGTGTTTGTCTGCCGAGCAAGAGATCTTCTTTGCAGAACTGCAACGGCTGAGGTGTAGAAATGAGACTGCCACAATAAGCTTAGTTTTAGCTGTCAATGTCTTCTCACAGAGTCAGTACTCATTTATTGTTCCAAGTTCTTCCACTTTGATCCTCGCGTTTCTTACAGCTGACTGTCAAGAGGAGAGGCCCTGTTAAAACACACGGCTGACCGACTCAAATCCAATCCATCTCTTGTACGCAGCGGAGCCTCCTGCAGCTCTTTGCTCAGAAAGGAATAATGAATGATTCAGAGTGATGAAACGGGAGGTCGCTGCAGAGTTCAGACTTCAACATAGAGCGACTAGCGAGAACCAACTTCAGGATAGGCAATGAGATGGATGTCAATAAAGATAGAACATAGGGGGGAATCACTCTGAATTTTGCCAGACAACCAATGCACATCTTGACTCTGTGAATTCAGGATTTTTTTCGAGGTGAGTATTAAAAGACAAACCAGTCGTCTCCTGGATTTAAGTCCTGTACTTGTTCAACCCAACCTTTCACCCCAACCTTACCCCAGTGTGGACTTACTCACTCCTCATAATACCTCAGCTGACATCCTTCTTTGCTGCTGTAATAATACTTTGTCTGCTAGAAGTCGCCGCCAATCAGGAAATGTAAATATAGGTTGTAATAAGCTTCTTTTACAGTCAGTCTATATGATCGTTTCTTTGAAGAGAACCGCCTGGTTAAGGGTTACTGTGTAGGAAGCTGTAAAGCAGTGAACAAGACATACATACAGAACCGCGGCAGTGTGGCAGAACCTTCAGTGTGGTCTGCAAGGCATTAGGTTCTCTATCCTGACAAGAATACAACTGCGAGAAAAACAGAATATTTTGAAGGGTCATAGTGTTCTTGAATGTAGTCTAAAAATACTGGAAATGTGTTTTCAGAATCCTATATCAGTCCAAACTGAGTCTGTATCTCTTCTGTCTTTCTGCTCTGTCAGCAGTGAGGGAACTAAGAAGTTCTCAAAGCTCACTGCTCTTACAGTTCTCACTCTACAGAAATAATTCAACAATGCAGCATGGGAAGCTGATGTAACGAAATGAACTTTATTCCCTGAAGGCAAATGCTTTGACAGACAGAAATTTTATGTCATTTTACAGCCTGAAGAGAAGAGCAGTATGTGGAGAAAAGCCCGAAAGCCTAAAGCCCAAGCTGGTTGTGGCCTATAGCAATATTTAATGCTATATATATATATACATATATGAGAAATTGCAGCCTAATGTTTGGAATATCAAAATGAAAAGCTTGCAAGTGATAAGTCACTTCGAAACAATTCAGGATTTTACTGAGTTGGCTCTAAAACAGTTTGTGTCTGGGTATGTTTGCGATAATCAGTACGTCACTGTATGATTGAACGGAGTATGTTTTGATGCCTGTGTCATCGAACACATGTGTATCGGCACAGGAAAGAAAGGACTAAGATTACGAGCAGACTTATCTTGCTTAGTCACAACTTCCTCTCCCTCTGGTGTTTATGGATTGTGCTTGTGATTATCTGTCAGCTAGGTGCTGATGGTACGGATTGTGAGTCGTAGTTACCCTGTTAATCAAACCAGCTACTTTGGCCTAACTGTGGTGTCTCTGGGCTCATCGGTAGAGCAAACAGGCCGGGTGGCAGAGCAGACAGGCCGCGCCAAGGTGCCGCCACTGCTCTGCCACCCGGCCTGTTTGCTGTACCGACGAGCCCAGAGACCTTCCTGCAGCGAAGAGCAGCTCTGCAGGATGGGTGACCCCCGAGAAGATAGGGACAGAGGCCAATGAGGTTGGTGTGTTTACAAAACACGAAACTACATCTCAAACACTGTCATATCAGAGGAAAGCAGACAGTCTCAGAGCTGCTGTGTGAGTGAACAGTTTTACAGCGAGAGTTAGGCAGGTCTTGTGAGAACGTGGTGGGATGCATAATGAAACCTTCACTCTTCATTTTTGTCGTTGTCAGTCTCATTCCTATGGTGCAACCAAACTAAACACATACTAAATGATTGTTTACACGTCCCCTCAAGCATCTAGGGCTCAGGGGTAGGCGGATCTATCCAAAAATATTGATATTGCCTATACTATGTACTTCTTTTGTAAATCGATTCGAATGTAAATTGGATTGATATAAAGGGATCAGTTTCACTTTTTTACAATGTGCTTATTTATTTACATGTTTCATCCGACATGCAGTGATGGCTGCGCACAAGAGGAGCATCGTTTGGAGCTTCTTCACAGCTATAAATGAAAATATTACAAACTGTGATTTGTGTAGGAGAGCCATTCACTTCTGTCGCAATCCACAGGCTTATTCAAACACATACCAAAACACGAGAAAGAACACGGCGCTCAGCAAAGAAGAAAGGAGGAGGAGGAGGAGGAGGAGGAGGAGGAGGAGGAGGAGTGAAATGTCTCATCAGCACCCAGACCCTTGACACTGAGACACAGAGTTCACTGGCAGAGACGCAGGGAATATCCAGGTATATACAGTAAAATCAACGTTTTAGTCAAACTGATTACGTATATTCAGACATCCCAAAAATACCTTTCTTCCAAGAGTCCATTGGAACTTGTTAACTGAATTGATTATTTTAATGAAACTGAAAAAAACTTGAAGTATGAAAATGGCTGAATTTTTTAAATATAAAGTTAGAATAATTATTGTTATATATGATAATCTTTTTTGTATGTATGCATTTTCCCTTTACATTAAAAAGTCAGTTTTGTTTCTTTGTCTTAAAAAACGTTCCTGTTTTTGTAATAAAATGTATTTGTATCGGTATTAGTGATATTGCCCTTTAATTACTTGACATTGGACCAAAGCCAAATGTTCTGGTATTGACCAGCCTTAGTAGGGACATGATTAAATGAGCCAGGGAGGGAGCACAAGTGGGATTTGTCTGTTATATGATTGGCTGTTCATGCGTCACTTGTTGCACACTAAATTATCAAGGATTATCATATTTAACCTTTAGTAAACGCCTGTGACATTGTAAATGTGAACTGGGTACAGTTAGCAAAGTAATTATTTCAAAATGGGCGTATTTATTGCTTTTGTTGATGATTCCAATGACACTGTTCCTGTAGGCTGTCCAATTATTATGTATTATATTATTATTATTATTATTATTATTATCATTATCACTATGTATTTTTATTCGGCACAGATGATCTAACATGGTGGGTTTACACATCCATTATTAAGCCCCCCAACATGCTCAGACATATTTGATATTTATAATTTAAAATCTGGATGATTATTACATCTGTACGTCTTCAGAACAGCCAGTGACAAAGGCACCTTGGAGTAGACGATAATGCTGCCAATCGACGTCAAGTATTCTAGCTAATGTTAGCCAACATACTACTGTTACAGCAGTGCTGCTAGTGCGGCACACATCACAAATACTACGACTGCAGACTCTCATCGAAGGCCTTGACAGCCAACCAATCAGCCTGATGTGTCAGGGCCCTTACACAGGTGACTTACACTGTTGTCGATCGATTTACCCTAATTTAGACCCCAACTGCAATACATCACATACATACATGCATACATTCTGGTTGTGGATTAGGTTGGTTAGTTTCAGCCATACGAAGAAAAACATTTAAATCTGTATTTTTGAAGTCATCCATTTTCCCTGTCAATCATTGAAAATATACATACTGTACTGCTCTCTTTCAGCAGACTACGTATGTTTTAATCCAGCAGTCTCTTATCAGTCGCAGAGCAGTTGGCAGCATGACACTGGGGCATAAAACACCAAGCTGGAATGAGTTATTGATTATTACAGTCTGAGTGTAAGTGTAGAATTATCATCCTTGGGGAAAGGTTTGGAATAAGAAAGTCATGGATTTGTGGTCTAAGCTCACTTTGAGCTGAATGGTAGTAAAAAAAAAAGAGCATCATTGCCACCAGGAGATGTAAAAAGTGACAAAGATATAGAGGACAGTGATGTTATATGGTTTGAAAGTAATACTTCAATTTGAGGATGTGGGATGACTTTGCACCTCAAACAGCAGACTGATTTGGTTCTGGCCTACACCTAATCCCCGGTGCAGACAATTAACTTTAATTCCACAGCGAGAGAGTCGGCGACAGGATTTTCCTGTGGTCGACTAACCTCAGTAATAACTCTTCATTAGTTCAGAGAGGGCTGAAAGGGAATGAAAGGCCTGCTGTGTGTGATTCTCCCACTGAGCTTAACAACATTGTTCCTGGTTTCGTGTGATGAACGCTCAAACATGTCCGCAAGAAATACTCGTCACTTACCTTTGGATTCCAGCTTCGTCACTGACTTGGGAAATGGCGCTCAGTGGATTTATATGCAAAGTAAAGTGTGTAAAACTACTGTGGAGTAGCATGTGAGCAGTATGTGAAATATGGGTTCTTCTCCACCACAATTGCTTTGTGATTAGTCGATGTAAAATCAGAATCTAATGAAGCCATTGTTTTGCCACTTTGATGGATCGTTTGCTGATCAGATTGATCAGTGAAAGTATTTTTCAACAGCAGCGCTGCTGTGGAAGGAGAGGTAATTGTGCAAGTTAAGACTGATTAAAAATCAGAGCCAGTTGAGGCTGCCCTTGCAACAGTGGGATCTTTGTAACTCGTGTCTTTTTAGTTTTCCACACCTGTTGTATGGCTATATAAAAGGTGAGTGTTCAAGGTCCATTTATCGTCATTTTTGAAAACACAAGAGTTAAAAAACAACAAAGCTATGTTTGAGTCTTTTGTGCTACATGTATTATATAAAAGGGAGTGTTAATCATACATTGGGGAGCCTCACAGCCTGGGGAATGAAGCTGCTCCCTCTGGCGGTATGGCAACTGAGGCTTCTTTGTTTAAACTTAATGATTTTCCCCTCCTCTGTAATCTCTAAAACTAAAAGTTGGATGTACTTTAAGAATTTAAGTAATTAAACAGTCACAAACAAAAGGGAGACTGTTCTCCTTATGTCTTAATTAGTTGGGCAAGAATATATGGAATCGGAAAATCCTGAAGCTGTGGTCAGTGACAACAACGACAGATGGCGGACGCAACAGCGACTCTTGTGGCGGAAGATCAACATATTCTGTATGCTTTCAGAATAAAAGCACACGATGCAGAGAAAACAGATGTTCAAAAAGAGGAGGAAATGTAACAAATAGTGGACAGCAGAGCAGAGTATATGGGGTCAATCACGGTGCATTTAACGAGGCTTCTCCGCCCACACGTACACCAGGACATGCAAAAATGGCATTCAAACTGCTCATTGTGAAAGTTCAGCAAAACATTTGCCCAGAATACTTCCCAGCCCACTCCCCCTTGCCTCCATATGGTCCGCTCATGCTGCTGCATGACACAAATTCAAAATGCTGCAGCAAGAGTGCACCTCTTCTCTGCTTGCCTGTTTATTACTTTCCACTCTTTTGTTTATATCTCGGATATGTCCGAATACATGTGGAACTGATATCAACACAAACACAGTCATCATTACAGAGGGGCGACTCCCCTCCCCAAAACCATACAGAATATTTCCAACATGCGTGAGCACATCTGACACGGACGATCTCCTGCTGTGTGTTGCCTGTGTATGAAGTAAATGTGGACAATATCCTGATGTGATTCTCTGGATAGCTGTCCGGAGTTCATATGTGAAAGAAGTAACAGTGTGCTGATCGCACCTGAAGTACACTGCAACGAGATGAGAAGTTAAAACGATTGAAATAAAACAAACCTGGAAGCAGAATCAAGATTTTTAGCTGGTGTGAAATTCAAAGACATTGCAGTTTGTGCGCAACTTGTTTGTGAATGTGATTGTGAATATGCATTTCGGGCAAGATTAGCAGCAATAACAGTTACGCTGAATGTAGCACTTTGCTTTTGATAAAGCGACACAGTAGTCTAAGGTCACAGTGATATATGCCGAGAATCCTTGTTGGCTTACTGCTGCTGATCCAATACTACACAGTGTTGCTGAAATTCCTACACTGGCCAGGAAACTGGGTGCATGAATGAGAAGTATTGCTCTCTCTTCCATCAGCAACAATGTAATTTCCCAATACCCCGAAGCAAGGCACTTAACCTGCCAGCTGCTCCAAAAGCAGGAGAATTTGTTTCCACCTCATTGTGCATGTACAGTATCCACTGAAACAGAGTGGGCGTAAAGCTCAGCGCTGCTACAATATGTTTGTGTGTTTACGTCCTTGTCTTCCTTGCTTGGTATATGAAGGCTCAGACAGGTTTCCAATTGGAAGCAGGTCACAGAGGGTGAGAGGGCAGATGTATTTGTTTGTTTTGTTCTAAATGTGATTTTGCTGCCCTCACAATTTTGGCTATTCATGTAGAAGACAACAAGGGACAGTAGACGAGTCACACTAACCCCACGAGACAACAGGAAACCTACCGTAGCCTCCCACCTCAAACCCCCCGAACAGCACATACTGTAGGTGCTCCCTGATGTCAGTTTCAGTGGCTCCCCCGGAGACTTCCTCTTAAAATCAGTCGCTCTGCGGGGTCAGGACAAAATGGAGCCGACTCACTGCTGCACTATTATTTATAGATGGCCCTGTGTTCGTGCTAAGCTGCAGCAACCGCAGCATCACACAAAACCGGGTCACTGATTATGTATAAGTGCATCCTCACGGTTGCTGTTAATGAGCTAAGGCAGAGAGACGTGCACTCAAGGTGTCACGGGTGCCGCTGCTTGACATTCTGGGGCACAGGAAGAACAAATGAACGCTTAGGTACATCAAGTAGGTGCACTTGAGGTGACGTCATAAAGACCTGATGGCTCAAGTTGAATGTGATCTCAACTAAAGTTTCTTTTATGTGTGTTTGTGACACCCGGCAGATAAAAAACAGTCATAAATTAATAATAACAGACAGCAAATACATGTAAGTATCTTGGATATTTTGTCGCTGTAGTGAATCATTAATTCACTGCAATAAAAGGTTTTTATTTTTTTTATTTTTTAAAAGCCTCTCATTCCTTCGAGATCATATGGCTCCATTTCTCCCATGGATAATATAATGACAGGAACTGCTTTATTATTTAACTGGTATTAGGCCGAGAACCGGACCGGAACGGTAATACAGAATTTTACCACTTGGTGTTGCACATGACTCAGTTCCGCTCCCGAGTTGGACACAATTAGAGTCCATGAATGCGAGCGTAGCAGCACCACAATCCCATCAGCTGTGGCTCTTTGTGTTTTCATTCGTCCATTCAACTTAACTTTCCTTATTCTGAAGTTTATCATCAAGATACTTGAGAAAATAAGACCTCAGCTTTGTGCAACTTGGAGAAAAGATGGCAGGAGCTACATTTCATGTGCACTTGGGAACATTGCAAGTCAATGAGTTTTACCTCAACATGTTCCTTCAAGTGTTCTACAATAAAAGCCTTATTCAGAAATGAAGGGTGTCTTTACACTGGCTTTTGACTGATTAACAGCGTAATGCAGTAATTGTATCAGGGTTCACCCAAGAATTACAATTGAGTCATCATCGACTACAAAGATGTTTTGTAATTCACAAAACATATCTGGAGACTCACGGCAAAACAGCTGAAGTTGCTGGATTCTTATTTAGAATAAACTCATGCACAGACATACTAACACACTTGTAGTTTTCTGCAAAGTTAGACCTGAGAAAGACCTGTAGACGGTCATTAAAACTAGTGAAGCACTGGTATGATGTCAATATGTCTGCCTGTAGACTGAAATGTGAAAGGCAGGTTTTTTCCTGCACACTTTTTTGTTCTCTCCATTCACTCCCGCTTTCTCCCTCTTTCAACCGGGTTAAAGGAAAATCCCGTCATCGTGTTTGTTGATAGCTCCCTGGACACAAGCACTTACCAAGCAGTTGGTGTGGACCGTGGTTAAGGCTTTTAGCTTAGCAGCTACAGTTAAGATTTCTGCTCGAAAGCGAGTAAATGACATTTTTTCCAATCAATTTGAGATCAAGGTGCTTCTGTGCTCTAGCAAGCTGCATGGAGCCATTCTTGTTCAGGAGAACGCTGCAATGTCGATTTTTTCGTGTACTGCAAACCTCATCCGACTTTCCATCAGCACGGGGGTGGGTAGAAAAGGACTGCATTTTAATTTTTCGCGAACTTTTCCTTTACACTCGTGCACCAGACCGGCAGAAGTGGAAACCTACCCAACAATAGTTTATGCAGATTAAAACAGTTTCGTAACCTTGGTGTTTCTTCAGATGCAGGCAGAAGTTGTTTGCAGCCATGCTGGCGACGTTGCTTTAAGGATGCAAGTCTGTGCTCGGCTGAGGCATCAGTTTGGTCCAGACTGAAATATATCAACAACTACTGCATTAATTGCAATGACATTTTGTATAGACATTCACCATGCTCGGAAGGTGAATCATAATGGCTTTGGTCAGTTTTTTTTTTTTTTTTACCAAGAAAGGCAGAAGTGAAAATATTTATGAAATATTTACTCAGGCAGATATGCTTTTTGCTGATTTATTCTTCAAGTGTCAAGAAAAAAATGTCCCTACCCTGCCAATGTAAAATGATTGTAGAGTGAAGTTAATTTTGTTTCTGAGTACAGTAACAAGCTTCTTTTTTATGATATTCAGATTTCATAAAAAGACAGAAACCCAAAAAATAGCACATATATTGTAGATTATTGTTGAACTTGATGTGTTGTTTGCAAATACTGCGCAGTGAAATAACTCTCCTCTATATTCAATTTGATTCCGGTGTCTGAATTTAGCTCGGATAGTTTGAAAATATGGCTTCTATTTCACTCTCGGTATGTCTCCAGTTGCATTTTCTTCTATCTATGAATAATTGATCTTGTGTTTTTTAGAGACACTATCTGTTATGTTTGCATTTTGTGCCTGGGTTTGGTGAAGCCCCCCCACAGCTAACACTGGCATTTTATCTTCTGACCTTTGATGTTGTTTTTAATGTTCTTTCTCTTGAAACTTAAAAAGAAAACCGCCCTGAGTCTGTTTTACTGTCACCTAAATCCAGTCCATGTTATCTTGGAGACTGCGTTGTCACTTCTTATCTGCTTTTTTCGCTGCTGGTGATCAGAGTTGGGTCGAGCGAGTCTCTGCCAGGCTCTATCTCCTGGATGCCTCGACCGCATTGTCTGCACAGGCACAAAAGACCTTGTCATGAGAGCGTGCATCAGCAGCCACTCCAGTGCACCACGAGATTTGAACAGCACGACAGCCCTGCTGTGAAGGCGTAGTTTGACGTTCGGAATCAAAGTTGCAGGTTCTGCACAGAGCTAAATCAGACATTTAATTAAAGCTACCTATTTTGGATTTAAGTGTGCAAATAATGATTAATTGATTGGAAATGGAGTTTAAAATAAAAAAAATAAAAACTTTCTGTCCAGATGCACTTTTTCCATCCACACACCACACCTGAAAACATGTATCTCATGGACATTCATGTAGACTGGGCACGCACACACCTTTGTACATAGGCAGCAGAATGTGTACGGAAAACCACCATGAACGAGGGAAATGTGACTGCTCTTCACACTTTTGTTGGATAAAAACATTGTAAGCAGCAGTTTGCGTCTCTCTTTTACATCCTTGTATTATGGATGTCCATTTTTGTCTCTCTAAATGTTAAATCAAACAGTATAACATCCATTCTGTCACTGTACAAACTCACATAGTCCAACATCATAACGCAGACTTTGAGTTTACCTACGACGCTTCATACACTTCTGCCAGTCCTGATGTAAACACTGACAAAGAGTTCCACCCTGGATGGTGTTTTTCCAAAGGCCCATTTTCAGTGATCTAAAAGGTCTTTAAGTGTACGAAAGGCCAAAATGCATTAAGAAGCTTCGTTTCAAGAAGGAGCTGTGTACCTGTACAGTAATCATATGTACAAATATTTAGACACTCAAAGCATTGGACCACATGCCAGGATTGTTCATGTGAGGTGCAAAAAAAAGGTTCAGGTGTCAGTGTGGCAAACAGGCAAACAAGCTATTTATGACTTAACTATGTGGGAAATAAAAGAATGATGGTTAAGACAACGTTTAATAGATCACAAAATGTATTTAGCCCACAGATTTTGATAGTGACAAAGGAGGTGCTGGATCCAATGAAATGGCTGCCGGTCCCAATCCAGGAGGTCCAGAATTCTGTTCCAGCAGGATGGGTAACAATTTCTACTTTGAGCATCTACTGCAGGCCAAAATTTGTACATATCTGTGTTATATCTCAGATGGTCTGCCATCCAGACATTCATGGTCCACAGATGATGATTTCTAATGACTTTAACTTTTCCTCTCGCGTCAGCGTGAGGATCGCATTTGTAATTTTAAGAAAAATATCCTGACAACTTCTGGATGGATTACCCTGAAACTTAAAAAGACATTGGTATTCCAATCAGTGATCCTCTGGCTTTCACTCTGCACCATCATCATATCGAAAATCTTGATCAGTCCTACGTAAATTTGGCATTGCGAATGCAAAACCATTTGGTAAACACGCAAATGTTAGTACAGAAGACTGAAAAGAAATGGAATAACCTCTTCAGATCCCATTAAGACGTGTGTAATTTAAGATTTAAATAACTTGCTCCACACAGTTAGATCTCGTCAGGTGACGGGCCTCTAAAAGAAGGAGATTATGGGTTGCCAGTGGGAGTAGAAATTATTGCTACTAAATCCAGATTTAATTTTGACAAATTTCAGGAATGGCAAGACAGCACACATCCAGGAATTACATGTAGGCAGAAGCAAGAGTTTTCTCATGGATAACATGTTACATGCTGCAGGTGTCCTGAATGTCAATAAGTCAGTTGAAAAGACAAGTGGAAGTTCTTAAATGAAAAGAAAGCAAAGAAGTTAATTGGTTTACATTAAAGGGTCAGCTGACCTAAATCCAATATAATACTTTGTCAACCATCCTGGGTGGCATCTAACTTTTCAGATGATTCAGTCGGCCAACTCACATTGACAGAATGAATTATAACATTAAAATGTAAAACAGAGTGATATATTATGCACTGATGCCCTCTTTACCTCCTCTCTCCAAGGTATCTAATTCAGGGAGCTTCGCATGTTGCAGAGGCCAGTCATGCTGTTGTGATGTCATTGCTTTGCAGCTTGTATTGTTGTTCCTTCTTCATCATAATTAACGTTGCTTCATCACAGTCATGTCAGCTTTGTGAGAAGTCAGAAACATGGATAGGTTCAGAGTAGGACTCTCAATAAGGTTCAAGTTCTCTTATTATTTTCCTTTTCTTTTCACTTTACTGTACCTGTTTGGTTAGGTTTAGGCCAGGAGGCTAAAAATCATCTCACACGCTGGCTCCATATGCATTTCTCTTAAATTAGATGTTTTGGTGCTGATGACGTGTTTTTGTAGGCTAACCCAGATGTTAGCATCGCTGTGGATCCCTCGACAGAAAGTCTATGAGATTTTTAAAATTGGATTTTGGATCATAGTTGAAAATAAGCTCTGTAAAAAAACCACAATTTATGATACTGATGTTTTATACTACTACATGCTACTGCTACTTACTAAAATGCAGTCAGTTGGAATCATTTGGAACTAAAGTCAGCCTGTAAAGACTGACTAGTGAGTAGGTGAGTCTTGGTGTGATAATGTATAATGTCCCCGACAACCTCTGTAGTCTCATTTAGCCACTTGTTATCATCCGCCATTTTTAAGACACGATGACACATATTATAAATATAAATACCTGCATGGCTAGATGCTAAAACAGATGTAGTTGAATACATAATAATGACTATAAAAATATAAAGGGACATAACGTGTTGCCTTGGTTCAACTTCCCAAGTGCACACTGCCTTTGTCAAACTTGTAATTGTAACTGTGTAATTCTTTGTACAGCAGCTGTGGGATCTGTCCGCAATATCATGTGATTAGCTGTTTTTGCCTTGTGGAAAAACATGTCCACCTCTCTCTCTGGTTCAGTGCTTCTGTTTACATCTACCTACTAACATCTTGTGGTCAGCACATCACACCTCTGCCAGGGGACGTCAACAAAGGGAAAATTCAAAGCCGCTGTGAGCGTGAACACATTTGTATGCAGCAGCACATCCGGCTGGACATGTGTACAGTAAAAAATAACCCGCTATAAGAAGGGGAGAGAGGGGAAGAGATGGAAGGAGACAGACCGAGAGAGAGAGATAGAGAGAGAGAGAGGGAGAGAGAGAGAGAGAGACATGAAAAGCTGGTGAGTCTTGTCCCACCTCTCCAGTCTGAACATGTACAGAGCTTTCTATTCCCTGAGCTCCACGCCTCTCCTTTTGATCCTGTCGGCTCTGCATGGCTCTCTCGGACGGGTCATCGGATGAGAGCTTTGGGTCTGGCTCTCCTCCACAGGGAAGAAACCTGGACCTCAAAGAGAGGTCGGAAAGAGAAACTCAAACCCCGGGTCCTCGGGGAGAGGAGACAGACTGCTTATCAGAGGCTTATCAAGACATGGAGGGTTATATGCACAGTGAGGCCTCTGAGAATTGGCATTAAAACTGAGGAGGTAAGAGGGAGAACGAAAGGAAAGAGGGGATGAGGGACGGGAGGAAGAGAGGGTGACGGGGTAGGCTCTCTGGGGGAGAGAATAAGAGAGATTAGTTTTATACGAGCTTTGTTGTCGTCGAGCAAGAGTTTTCTTTGTTTCTTCACTCAGCTTCTCCCCCCTGTTTTCTCAAAAGAGCGACAGAACAAGAGAGAATTGTTGGGATAAGACTGACTATAAACACATCAGGGGCTATTTAATTTTCATTAGAGGCCCTGATGCTCACCAACAAATTCAACATGTTAGCAGAGCATCACAGGAACTCACACCGTCAACTGACAAAATGTTCTGTGTGGAGTATACATGTTTTAACATCTCCAGTCCGATCACCCCCCCCCATGTGCCAAAAATATGTGGATTGAAAAATAATCTGCAATGAGACCTCCTGGACAGGAGGGGAAAGCGTAGAGTTTCTGGAAAATACAGACTTAGCAGTGTTTCCCTGGGAGCAGCTTTTAAATAGCCTCACAAGAGGTCTACTTCACAGAAAGGTTGGTAATGACACAGAGTTTTGGCTTAAAGGTCAACTATATGGAAAGTTTTATAAAAAGATGAGCCGCAGAACAGGCTGAATGGTTTAAGAAAAGCATTTCTACATGAGCACATTTGCTAAACAAGTCGCTCGGGTCTGCTGACCACAGTAACAACTAGAATGGCACTCAGTGGAGCCGACAAACAGTAAGTATCTATTGATGTTATGTTTAACAAATGGCAAGCTAGCTAGACAGCTATGTCATCATCTCTATCAAGATTCTCATGAACAGATGATCATCCCTGTGGTCTCTTGGCCACAGCCTGACAGAGCGAGTTGAAGAGCCATTGGGATGTGAGATGATGACGCTTGTGTTGCATGCAGGAAACAAAAGAGTGTCAGTTGCCTCCATGGCGACCAGCCCTATGTCCTATCCAACCTGTCCTGCAGCCAGCTTGCTCAGTTACATTATATCATCCAGATCAGTGTATTTATCCTTGTCCACCATCACACCAGTCTCCAGAATAAAATGGTGGCATTTTACGTTTCTGCAAACAGAGGATGTGTTTAAATTTGTATGTGTCATAGGCATCATTTAAACATTTCTACTATACGCGTTATATGACGATTTCATTTCATTTACAATACAGGAGCTGACTTTGGTATCCAGTGTTGTGGAAAAAGGCTGCACATGGGACATCTTTTAAGTGACTGACATTCCTTACATGGCCTGTCAGGCTAGGAATGTTTTTTTGGAGATAATCCTGGTGCCATTATGGACGAGTGTAAGGAGTTGCCTTGTTTTTGTGTGTCTTATGTGACCGACTCCCCCGTGTCTCATCCTTGACTTGGAGCCCTAAAATGTAATAACTGTCAAGTGTGGTGATGTATACACTCGAGGGGTGGGTGTAAGTTTGGGTTGTGTGCATATATATGAGGAAACCCACAAGAGGATGTTTTGTCTTCAACCAGAAACACTTCACATTGAAACAGCATGACCGGTGGTGTCCTGACAGGTCGGCGGGACGGCTGCCAAGCCAGATACCAGTCTTGGAGGCGATGTTTCAATATTTGTAGACGTGAAACCACTTGGTACTTCGCACAATAAAGAGAACAGAATCATTCGTAGGACTTAAGGTTTTTCTTTTTTATAGTTTAAATAGATATGTATTAAAATCAACAAATGTAACAAAATGATTTCATCGATAGTTTCATTTTACGCAAAGGTATACAATAAGCATACTTATAGCACACATCATCACTTTTCCTCTTGTGGATGAATATTTCTTACTGGTCACAGGATGAAGAGGTTTTGAAGTGTAAACAAAATGATTCTCAAACCAACCAAGAAGTTTCACCAATCAACAACCCGACCGAAGCATTCACATATTCACAACTTCAATGACTTAAAGGTTTTTAGTGCACGTACACCATTGGAATAAAACAGACATCTGTTCATTCCAGCTCGCCATTTTGTTCTTATTTCTTTGCTTTTTTCTTCTTGGCAGTGAACAGTCAAACTGTCTTCCTCAGCTGTCGGCTGTCTGCTCGAATGTGTGTTTGCCCTCCAGTGGACTGGAAACATATCCAGGATGTTTGCTTGGCGTCCACCCTGTAGACACTGTAGACTTTAAGCCTGCAATGATAAGATTAAATTAAATATAGGGAATGGTTGTGTTCTTCATCAAACGCAAGGATCCAAAGTTTCAAGTCCAATATTCTAAGTATGGGGGCAAAGGCAAAATCTGAAGATATTATCAGGATTTTAACAGATCAAGTGGCACAGAATTGGCGCCAGTGCCACAACACCACTTCTCAGTCCTAACTGAGTCTGATCTTCACATGATAAACACAAACACCCTGCTACATGCTAAACCTTCCAATAGTTGGCAGTTCACTGCAGCTGCATGCACTTGAGGATATCTGATGTCCATAAATCAGTTAAGAAATCATGAAAAAAAAAAATAGATTCATACTTTACAATGCTGTCACACAGCCCTGTCTTTTGGCACTACATTCCATCAGCCATACAACGTCTGTATTCCTACGCAGAAGCTGTAGTACGCCACCGATCAGCTGTTTGGGTTAGACTTTCAAATATTAAAATATCAAAATATTCACTTGAACGAATACCTGCCTTCTTTTAGGTGGCTAAAATATGCTTGCTGCTGGTTCAGTTTTAAGCAGTACGGTGCTACGTGCTATGGGGTGCCGCATGCTAAAATAAACAGCAACTTTTTGCCACATTTAGCAACAAACCACGTTTAACAAAAAAAATGTGAATTTTTTTCTATGTTACTTTTAACCAGATTTACAGCAATATTTGTGAACTTTGTGATATTTACTTCTCTTGTAAAAATATGTCAATGTTAAATTTAAATGTTAAATATCAAATGTAAATGTTAAATCTAAAAATTAAATGTTAAATCTAAAAATTAAATGTTAAACCTAAATGTCATGAGTGAAACTTAATATTCAGCTAATATGCACATTTACACTGCCTGTCACCAGCATTTAGATTTAGATTTTTTATTTAGATTTAAAATTGACATTATGTTTTTACAAAAGAAGTAAATATCACAGAGTTCACAAATAATGCTGTAAATCTGGTCAAAAATAACATTAAAAAATGCACATATATTTTCTAAACATTGGTTTGTTGCTAACTGTGGCGAAACATTGCTGTTTATTTTAGCATGTGCAACGTTTCAATCAGCACCCCATAAAGCGCTGCTTTCCACGCAGGGGGAGAGCTGAAGGTCATATACTGCAGATAATACACTGACGAGGGATAAGTACCTTGTGCAACCCCACATCAAAAGACCCAAAATATCACTTTAAAATATCCAGTGATGTCGTGCTTACAAATGTTGAGACACAGTATCGAAGTGCAGTCTCACCTGTGACTCCAGCACGTTCACCTCCGCCTCCCGATTGGAAAGCCAGGTCATAAACATGTAAGGTGAATGTGATGACATGTTCTGTAGAAATGTCAATATCGTACGCAGACCTATGATGGAACAAATACGAACGTTTCAGCGGTTTGCGCAAAAAACAGCATGTTAGCGCTTTCATTGTGAGCATGTGACCTAACACAGCTGTGCTTAAGTGCAGCCTCATGGAGCCACTAGCATGACCGTAGACTCATGTTGTGAGATAAACACACGCAAACACAGACAGTTTGTGTTACAACCCTACTGGCCGCCATACGTACACTCTGAATGTAAGCCAGTCACACTTAATGTGGTTTCTGAGCCTGAACTCTTCCTCCTGCTTCTCCAATTGCCGGTGGGTTAATAGCAATTCTGTCCCAGACCATGTGTATGTGCGCGAGTAAGCTTCTGCAATTCTGTGTCGCACCTCGTGCTGAGAAAGACTCTTGATCCTCTGAATAAGCACGGCAGGATAGAAAACAAGAGCAGCTTGTACTGAGAAACACTGACACACAGAACGCTCTCAGTTAGCTTATATACTAATGATGCCTGATTGGCTCCTGTAAAAATATGCAACCATAACTGTGTGCAGGCCAATTATATCATATTTCCAGCAGGGAAAGTGAAGTATACTGTAGACTGTGCTTGAAGAAACCAGCCAGAGAAAAAAGATGCCTTACAGATACACAGATGTGAACATCAAATTGCATCAATATCAAGGCTGCAAGAGTGGAGGCCTCCGAGTCCTGCGGGGATTCAAAGAGACTGTTTTAGTAGCAAAAGGAAAACAAACATTCTCTTTGCGAGGAAGACAGCACACCGAGAGCTCAAAATAGAGACATCATTTTCTCACACACACAAAAATATGCAGTTAGGGATCTGCAGTGTCTCTGCAAACTGATTTAAGTTCAAAATGTTTTGATAAAGCAGGGATTCAAAGTTGACCGAGGAGTGCTAAAGCTGTCTCTCTCAGTTACAGTGGCCCACCTCACAGTGTTTCTGTTTGCCGGCTGCAGGGTTTGGGGTATTACAGAGCTCACTGTGCTTAATCCAACACGCTAACAGAGGCTGTCACACCAGAAAATCCTGTAACTACACAACGCCCACACTGCAGTCTTATTGCAGGCAAACCCTATTTATTCCCCACTTAACGACTCTATTTTGTGTGCATCTAGTTTGTCCCAAGGACATATTTATTGTTGTTGTTTTATGGTTTATCACACATTTTCTGTCAGACATTGTGTGAATGTAACAAAGCCTTTAAATCTCTTCTGAGTTTGTCAGGACGTCAACGGCATTTGGACGTGGACTTGAACATGTATTACGAAGTTGAATGTCTAACATGTTATGCTATGTAGGTGTCCACATCCAACTAGCAAACCTCTACCTGTGAATTGGAGACACAAACTGAGCTGGCATTAGAGAAGTATTTTAATCTGATACAATGTTTTTTTTTTTATGATTATGTAAGATGATTTAAATATCTATCTATTACAACTGGTTTGATTAAACAGGCAACACCCGATTCTTCCACCGGGGGACAGATTGTGACCAGTGTTAAAGGTAATGCAATACAATTACATGATGCGCTTTAAATTATTATTACTGTAAATACTTATCCTCTGGCACCTTATGTTTCACTTACCTTTTATAACTCAGAATTTTATTTTATAGCCACTTATGCATCTATCTATCTATCTATCTATCTATCTATCTATCTACTATCTATCTATCTATCTATCTATCTATCTATCTATCTATCTATCTATCTTGGATCACACTGGGGGATATTGACCTATTACAAATATATTTGGTTATAGGCGTATATGTGGCCCGAGGTGCACCGGTATGAACACTCCTTTCAACAATTATAATGCAGAAAAATATGCTTTGAATAATTTATAATTATAACATTCCCAGTTAGTTCACAGTATTTCACTCCACTGATGTCATTTAAGACAATAAAGTCTGCTTGGAAAAAATGTTGGCAGTTAAGCCTGCACATGATGTTTTCCGAACCCTCCCCAAGTGTTTTTTTGTGCCTGAACCTAAACAGAGAATAAGTACAGCTTTGTGACAAGAGAAAAATATGGTAATTGATCCCGAAGAAACAAGTTGCAAAACGAGTAAACGAATAAAGTTTATCGTTAATCTGTTGAATAGCCTGCCTCTGTTACATAACTTCTTCTCAAGTGTTTGGTAACTATCGTTGAGTGATCACCAGAAAATGTTGAGTATAATGTTGTGTACATCAACTTCCCTCATATTGGTATCAGCATCAACCCCGAGAATTTTGTTTCGACTGAGCTCTAGTTATTATTTAACATTTCTGAAAGCTTTAATGTTATGGAGCCTGAATGGAGATCCAAGTGCAGGACACAGAGCAGGTTTAGAGCAGTAAAGGTGTATTATTGTTAGGCCGGGTCAGGCGAGGACTGAATGCAGGCAAGTGAGGCTGGAGTGGAATGGGTGAGGCAGCGTGGCAGGGAATGGCGGGCTGGCTGGCAGACTGGTGAGAGGGAGATGATCCGCAGTAGTGAAACAACAATCTGGCAATGAGTGGTTGGAAAGCCGGGGTGCAAGTACTGCAGGCTGATGAGCTGATGAGAGGCAGGTGTGCAGACTGGGCGGAGTCAAGAACCGACTGCAGGAAGCTCAGCTGAGCCAGGAGGGAGAGCCACGCCCACACCAGGACACACACAAACACGACTGCAGAGAGGAAGACAGGGGGCACTGGAAACACGAGGGAGGGAAAAACAAAACACAGGAACACACTAGGAATCTTCAGAGGCCCCAGCCACGGCCGCAACATTTAGGAGAAAACGAAGAGTGGATGTTCCAGTCATTAACATTTTCATCATTCACAGAACTTTCCCTCCGTAGACCAGGGTTTGTGTCCTTTTACTGGCCAAAAGTCAAGAGTGATTTGTTAATTTATGTGAGGTATGTAAGTGTATGTACGTTAATGACCTACCTGATGTCAAATATGTGTCAGTAAGGTGAGTTTTCTGAACCCCCAAACAAGTAGTTTTTTGGCCTAAGCGTAACCAAACCACAGCTGTTTGACAATGTAAAAATTTTTTTTTCCAAAAGTCATAATGTGCAATACAATAGGAACAGTCTGTATTGTTGCAAACTTGAACGCGGCACCTTCATTTTGAAAGTCTAACCAGATGTTTTATATAATGTATAAGTTCTTCACAGTGGAGGCTTTCATATGAAAAACTGACGCTAGAGGAGTAGGCAGAGCATGATAGTTTAAACCTTAACACCAACGACCAAGCTGTCAAATTTGCCGAGCTGCCCCTTGTCACATGCTCCAGGATTTCATTTTGTTGGAAACGACCTGTTACGAGCACATGTGCAGAAGAACCACACTGATGGACTTTTTGTGATATGTGACCAAAAGATGGTATCTGCCTGAGAGAGAGCATCGACAGAGCATTAGACAGAGCTGGTGTTTAATTACAACGCACCATTTAGGTGAAATGTAAGCACTCACATGGACTTAATTTCATAACAGCTGGTATTGGAGCTAATTGATACCTGCTGTAAATGTATTCATCAGGAGCAGAATGGAGTTCTGATTGTCAGAAAAAAAGAACAAAAAAAGCGCAGACTTGAATCTGTATTTCACACATTACCACGTCCCACCCTTTTAGGACTAACCTCAACTAAGTCCAGCCCAAATTCCAGCCTGTTTATCTTGCAATTACAAGACTTAATTTCAACTGGAAGGTCGACACCTTTGAAAATACAGTCCGTGGTGGATATCCACAGATACTGCACAGGTTGAATCAATGCGACAGACCCCATTATACTGCAGATAAGACTGCAGTAAGTCAACAGTTGCCTCTATCTGCTAATATTACGGTGGCAGTGCAAGTAGATAGGACTTAATAAAGATTTGAATTATTTACAGAAAGTGAAACATCAAAGCGCTGCCAATTAGAGAGCCAACAGGTGCAGAAGGGCGGTAAAGGTCATTTCCGATGTCTTAACATTCATGTTCCCATCATCAAAATGCTCCTGTCTCTCTATTGGTATTACATCTGGCAGCGGCGCAGCAAATCAACCAATCACAATTAGTATATGAGCCATTAGGCTCATGAAAGTGAGTGTTTCATCTTGTTCCTCTGTCGCTGCTAATATAAACCCTCCCGTTGTACGGCATTAACTTTTCTGGTTTGCGTTCTTGTGGCTGTTGCGAAAGCATCAGGCCCCTGCACTCAGTCTGTCCTCCAACACCTCGGCTCTTCCTCCGTGAGAGATGGCAGATCCAGTGGGAGCCAATGTGGGCCGAAGGTTAATGCATGAGAGACAGTACTTTAGACTAATGGCAGCAGCAAAGTGCAAAAATCAGGGCACATGAGGAGAGAGAGTAGCAAGAGGCGAAAGAGCGAGCAAGAGGGAGAGAAATGACAGTGGAAGGAGGATGACAGGAAAAACAGCGAGCAGAGGAGACGTATGGGCAGGGGTGGGCTTAGAAAACCTTCGAAAGGGGATGGGTGGGAAGTGGGGCAGATAAGGGCACATTCAAAGCCTTGGTTCTTGGCAAAAATAAACTGTTTTAATGCTATGCAAGAATTTTGTCTTCTGTAATTCTGATTACTGTTGTTTCACATCTCTTTATCATTTTTTGGACCTTTATGTAGTCGCTTTGCATTCCTTGGCAGCTGTCTTGTGTATCTGTTGTCGTTTTGTATGTCGTCATGGACACGTATCTCCTGGCACTCGTTTTGAATGTCTTTTTGCATTTCTGTGTAGTCGTTTCTTGCCTCTTTGTGGCTTCATTGGTCGTTTTGCATCTCTTCGTGGGCATATTGCATCACTTTATTGTAGAGCAGAATCTCTGTGTAGTCGTTTTCATGTCTTTGTGGTGATTTTGGATCTCTGTGGTCGTTTTACATTTTTGTGTAGTTGTTTCTGTGTCTTCATGGCCGTTTAGCATCCGTTTGTTATTTTACATCTCTTTATAGTTGTTTCGGATCTCTTTGTAGTCATTTTGCATCTCGCTGTTGTCGTTTTGTGTCTCTTTGGATCTACTGGGCCTCTTTGTGGTAACGTGATTGAAGTGTTTGCAGTTTTTCTTGATCGCTTACCAACTCAAACTGAGCCTTTTAACTAAACATCCCAAACCATGACACCATCTACCAGAAGACAGACACATTTCCCGCAACTATAAACATTATTTCCATCTTCATACATATCATTTCTTGAACCTGTGGAAACACTAGAGTCAAAATCGTTCACTCACCAATCTGCACTTCAGGGCAGACAGGTAAAAGGGCCATGGCTCAGCTCGAAGGTTTTGAAACAATGGATGCACAAAACATCTGAAGTTAGAGACAGCTGGTTCACAAACAGCACATGTTTCTGCAACATCTCTACCTGCTCATTCTCCCAACCTAAACCCCGGAGATCAATGTTTTTTGTTTTTTTTTCTCAGCAAGGCTGTGGAAGGTCTATAGTCTAGAAACTCTTAACACAATTCAACCGTTTTGTCAAAACTCCACATATTTCTTGCAAAATAAAACACAGCACTCAAAACACATTCTCTCGACAAAACTCCTTCTTTCCACCAAAACAGTACACACAGCTATCATACAAATATATTTTACTGAGCATCATTAACACACTGGTGTGATGAATCTAATGGTTTTCCGGTTTGTCCTTAGTTTTTGAATTACTATTGTATTTTCCTCTGTCGCATGCCTTCTTATTGTTTGCTTTTGGACATTTGAGTGTTTGAATTTTGGACTTGGGCTGTTCAAAGCTTGCCTTTTGTTTTAAGACCTGCGAGTCTGTGTTTCTTGCGTTTTGGTCCTTTCTATGTAACCGGAAGTGATTTGAATTGTTCTCTGAATTGTTGTGTTGGGGGTATTTTGTGTGAGGTCTAAAGGCAAAGGTTGGTTTGATGTAAGAGAACGTGGTTTTGACATGGAGGTTTGAAATTTGTGAGGATGAGTGTGCAGTTATGCATTTGTGTCTAGAGTTTAAGAAATGGAGCATCATTTGTGTCTGAGCAATTGTTAAAACTGTGAATCAAATACTGTGAAAATGTCCAGAGGCCCTTGGACTTACCCAGTACCCAGTAGCCAATCAGATTCTTGGGGATGGGGGGAAGGGGAGGCATGTGTGGCGTGCACCCTCTCTGCTTCGTGGGGTGAAATAGAGGGACATTATTGTGATGTGAAGTCAGACCACACCAATCTCCTGCCCATGTTCAAAGGTTTCAGGTTGCTTGGGGGTGAAAGGAGGTGCTGGTGCCCAGGACTGTGTCACATCTATGGAGGCAGCAGACAATAAGGAGTGGGTGTCAGACAGACGACCTGCATTAGAAACCTTGTTGTAGCCGTGTAGCCAGAAAAAGAGTGTATGATGGGTGTGGTGCGTGTTATTGCAGAAAATATTCATGACTCACAAACTAAATGACTTTAAGGAAACCTTTTTACACGGCAGCATTCATCAAGTGTTAATGAACAGCTGAGAGGGTACAAATGCAAATGCAAATGCAGGGACTGGGAATGGGAAATGAGAGAGACAGATGGAGAGAAGGAGAACGAGGGAGATAGAGAAAGGGAAAAAAGAGAGAGGGAAAACTATCATCGCTGTGATGAATGAGGGTGGTGGCAGAAGCCCTCAGGCGATCACTCAGTCACTGAGACAGGCTTCTGTGGCCCTAACTTCATTATCATGACACAGTCACATCAACACACTCCTTCAGATAAGAGTACGGCAGAACTCGGCTCTAGAAAGGATCAGTTAAACTGGTTGGGGTTCAGTGGCTTGTCACAGATAGAGAGGATGGCTTGGTTCTATTCAGGCTTTAGACGCCTGTCAAGGCTTCTGGGTCGTTCTTTGGAAAATCTGACACACTGCATGTCAGGGTTATACTGATATTGGCTTTTTAAAAAGATGTCATAAATTATGGGTGTGTCTTGTCATTAATGAATAATTTCATTATCAGAATCATCCAAGAGGTAAATGGATGATTCTGATGATGAGGTACATATATGAGGTATATATACATATATATATATATATATATATATATATATATATATATGAGTATATATATATATATATATATATATATATATATATATATATATATATATATATATATATATATATATATATATATGTATTCTGTGAAAACCTGCATTAAGTGTCTCATGATATTCTGCATACTGAGAGTTAAAGGATTTCACATGGAAAAAAAAACACACTTTACACATGCAACATCCATAATGAAAAGTGAACACTGCTCTATGGAGCGGTGGGGATGTGGTATTAGCGCTCTGGCTTCATGGCTTTACAGACTGGGGCCAGCGCTACAGAACTTTTAAAATCCTGATTGATTTTGCCATCGGGTTTTGTCCCATACATAAGGATGAACTCTACAGATTTCCTCTCTCTGATTTTAGACATGCACACATGGCAAGATTTTCAAATAATGGCACGTCAGACACTACAGATAATGGTATCGTATCCCCCACATCACGTGATCTCATGGCGATGCAGACTTAAACATCAATGGGGATTTGCATGATGCAACAATTTGCTGTAGTGAACAAGTGAGAAAAAAAAGAAAACCAAACAATAGTGCAGGATATCCCCGACTGGTCAGCTTATTACATTTTTATGTAAAGTTCTGAGAACTAAGTTAGTGTTGAGTGTGAAATAGTTTGGATGAGGTTCAGGAGAAACCTGCAAGGAGGACTACCAGGGGGAAAGCAACAAGCCCATTCTAAAAGGGCATATTTTGAACATGCACTTCACAAGTTCAAAAGACCAAAACTGTCAATTTTAAGAGCACACAGTATGCGAAGACGGCATATATTTATCTTGCACCTTTTAAAACCTTTCTGGTTCCAATTTCGATCATCAGATTCAAAGACAGTGTCAGCAAAACAGACAACACAGCTAGCCTACCAGCAGCCTGCAGATGTTGGTTTTACTTTCTGACTCAGAGGTCCTTTATTGGTTTGTTTAAGAAGAGGGTTTACTCTGGGCAGATTTGAGAAAGTACATTTTGTGACAAACTGAATTTCTATCTTTTGTTGTTTATTATTGATTCCCAGAAGTGTGCCATTTTTTAGTTGTACTCAGTTAAGTTCAAATGATATTCACCAAATATCACTAGATGCCAAACGCTAACCTGCAAAAAACCCCTAAATAAAGTTAAGCTGTTGCTAAAAAAATACCCCTCAAGACAAATTTGAAAATGTAATTGACAGTTGTTAGGGCTTTAAACCAGTGATCTGTCGATCTTTACAAATCCAGATGTGATACGCTATAGCTGTCAGTGCTGTCCCTCCTCCTGAATCCTTGTGAATTCATCATTAGTTTTTTGTAGATTCACTATTGGCCCCCTTTCCCTTAACACTCTTGAATGAAATGAAAAACAATGAATGAAAACAAGTCTGCTAATGAATGCAGAAACAAAGTGCTCTGTGTTCTGTTTTCTCTGGAGCACTTTCCTTCCTATTAAAACAAGCAGTGTGACCTGCAGTATCACACTAGCCTCGGGGTCTTACAAGGTGCCCTGGTAATCTTCACTGAGGTGCAGTTTATAAGGCGAACGCAGATACTTTTTTATTTCTTTTTAGTCAGAAGACCACTCTCCTTCCTTATCAATGCATGTAGAAGATTTTCGCATGGCGTCCTTTAAGGAATCCACTGCCAACAAACAAGGGCTTGCGCCTTGAGCCCTGGTATTTATCATAATTGGAATTCATAACCAATTTTGTACCAGTTGTTTCATCTTTGTCAATTTTGTCCCCGGGTTAATTTTGCTTTACATTGATCCTCATCCTCCTGGGCGATTTGCAGCAATCTGTGTCTGATTACGCCGGGTTTGATTGATGAGGTGCTTTGGCCTCCCGTGTCTCTGGTCTAACAGTGAAACCGAGACGGTGCTGCACGCCTTATGAAGCCATGGCCACTTGTCTCGGAATCATCGCAAATTAAAAGTCTGCTCGTGGCCTGTGAAGTGTGCTTAACGTGGTCAACAGGGATGGCTTGAGGAGGCTTTCAAAGGTTAATCAATGGCAAATGCAATCTTACTAATGCTTTGTGTTGCCTGTTTTTATGGTAGCATTACAAACATAACGGTAATGAGGGGAACAGTTTCCATGGTGGCTAACAAAGCTGCAAATGGTGAGCCCAAAGATACATTTTGCAGTTAATTGAAATGTGGGAGGTGGGGATATAAAAGGTCCGTATCAAATATTTATGCTGTGAATTAGCCTCTTTTCAAATGTGAATGAGAACATTGCATAAAATATGCATGAGAGGATAGGTCATTAGGAAGCAACTTACACCATTTTTAGCTCGCTGGGAAAAGACAGCGAGAGGGAGAGAGAGGGAGAGAGAGAGAGAGAGAGAGAAGCAGAGCAAATAAGATTTTAGATGAAACAAATAGTGTTGAACATAAAAAGGAGTTCAATTCAGATTCGACGCTCCACCTCCTGTACATTATATCGTCATCCAACCTCCAAACAGGGATGGTGGTGATTGAAGATTTCATTTACACTCAGCCACCGCTGATTTCTGGGGACGCCGGATACCAAAGAGCTCCCACTATTAACAGAAACTGCCCCCCAAATTACTGACATCTGTGGAAAGCAAGAAAAGGTTATCTCGCAAAATGCAATCATCATAAAGCCAATGAGCCATTCAGACCAC
The DNA here is from genome assembly GCA_963678695.2 of Diplodus puntazzo. Taxonomy (NCBI): domain Eukaryota; kingdom Metazoa; phylum Chordata; class Actinopteri; order Spariformes; family Sparidae; genus Diplodus; species Diplodus puntazzo. The sequence goes on from OZ023163.1 coordinate 28,089,726, forward strand.
ACGGCTGACTGGCTGGGGAGAGCTAACTCAAAATGTATTGCCGGTGTTTAGAGCAGGTGTTGTTTGTAAATGCTTTGAAAATTAAAGCACTCCGAGTCATGTGGGGAGTGCAATAGGTGCTGTGTGTACAGTTAAAAGTTAAAAGGGGCTGCCAGCGTGCTCTTCATGGTCTAATATTCAAAGATCTGCAATTTAATTTTAGATTGGCCTGTTTAAGCAAATAGAATAAAGGATAAAAACAAGGGTAATTCATGATCTAATTAGGCAACGGTTGTTGCAAGAGGACCATCAATTCTGCTCTTAAAAAGCAAACGAGACTAAGGGCCCTACTCTTGTGGCGGTGGAACAGCAGCTATGTTGATACATCTGCAGCCTCTGATTTGAGAAGTGCCCCACCAGTACTTTCGGCTGTCCACTGCCTTTACCTTCTTTATATCATCTGCAAATTACTCCACAAACTTCAGGCTGGTTGATTATAACTAAGAATTCTGCCTTTGTGGGAGTCAGATTTCTGCAGCTCTTTAATTCTTTCCAACATTCTTTTTAGCAAAAGTGGTGTGTCATGTTTTATTCTCGAAACGTACGCTTGTGTAATTAAAGTAGATCCCTCAGACTCTACAGCAATTCTCGGGGCTCTGAGGCTCCTTTTGACAAAGTGGTGCTTTGAGCGAAACACTAATGTCCACATGCGAATACGTCCACAATGTCATTGCCAACAGGCTGATGTTAAAGGAATGGTTCACCCAAAACTGAAAATTCAGTCATCATCTTATCACCCTCATGGTGATGGAACGTCAGGTGTTGTTACGTGGTCCACAAAATATTTCTGAAGTTTCACAGCAAAACGGCCTTCCAGGATTCTCCAAAGGTGACTAAGGTAGATGGGGGAAGAAATGAAATGGCTCCTTACTGGTGTTATCCAAGTCTCCAGAAACTCTGACATCCCAAACTGATTGATTTTTAACACCCTTTTTAAGGTGAAATCTTCACTGTAGTTGCTAAGCTAAATTTATTTGTGTGCACCCCGTGTGGGATCTCAGGGCTTCTGGAGACTTGAATTTATCTGGATTTTTGGATAATAAACACAAATGGTCCGGCAGTCAAGTTGTCATTGAGGGTGAACACACCATTAAATAACCCCTGCTGCTGAACACAGATGAGGTAACTTTGCCAATTTCCCTGTCCCAGAAGTACCGACAGGAGATTAAAAGAAATGCACCGATACCTGAGGCCTCTTGTGGATTTCTCTGCTCTGAACATTTTTAAAACATTTGGAATAAAGTCAGTACACAAGTCAACAAAATATGTATACCAATATTATAGTTGTTTTTGGACATTTTAATCTAAACATTTCTACATATTATACCTTTAAATGAGATTACAACTTGCTACATTTACCGATGACTTTAAGATGTGCTGGTAGACTGATTTCCTTACCTATGAGATGCATGCAAGCCGTTTCTGCTAGGGATGTCCAGATCCGATCACATGATTGGAAATTGGGGACGATCACGTGGTTTCAGACTCGATCAGAATCGGATGTTACATCCCGATCAGGGATCTGAGATATATATAAATATTTATTCTCATTATTTTTTATCACCGTTATGTCTGGTCTCAGGTTGGAGTCTTTTGAGACCGTGGTGGAGAGGAGAATGCTGAATAAACTGTTATCCATCATGGACAATGATCAGCACCCTCTCCATCACACAGTAGACAGACAGCGGCGTACCTTCTCTCACAGACTGCTGCAGCTCCACTGTCGAAGCGACAGATACAGGAAATCTTTCCTGCCACATGCCATCACACTGTACAATAACAGCTAAAACTCTAGTCATAACACAAAGTCTCTACGCACTTTGGTTTTACACACTCTGTTCACCGCACCTTATATTTCATTTTGCACCACAGTTACTCTGCTTATTTATACACTTTTATACATTTTGTACATTTTGTATATTACTTTTTTTTCTATTGCTTTTTAATATGTCTAGGTTGTTCCACTTATTTCATTGTGTTGTTATTGTCTCTGTGTATAATGCTGCTGCTAGACCGTAATTTCCCAGCTTGGGATCAATAAAGTATATCTATCTATCTATCTATCTATCTATCTATCTATCTATCTATCTATCTATCTATCTATCTATCTATCTATCTATTGTAGTGTCTGTGTTTTTCTTACACATCCTGGGCTCCAAAACAATAGTGAATAGAGGGAAGACAGGATGGGATAGGACCAGATGCTCCCCAGTAGACAAGTGTGGGAACACGACAGGATAAGGGTCCCCAGGACCAGGAGTCCCGATCAGCCCTGAGGTGGGCATCAGAGATAAGCTACAGGAAGGAGCCCACACCATTTTTGAATTTTGAATGTGGACCCAAGCCCGATTACGTCAGAGCATAATTTTTGTCAGAATGCAGATGCATGCGTAACGTTACTCTGGCCACTACTAGTTCAACGGTGACATGTAACATCTAAAATACGACCGTTTCGTGGCGGGGGGTAACAAAAGAGCTGCATTTAATACTACACATTTGATACGGCAAATAAAAAACAAACACTCAAAGAATACAAGGAGTTCACTCAAGCAACACAGGCAAAGACACCGAAGCAACAAACACTCGTGGATATTTTCAAAAGGAAAGAGAAATATCCTTGAGACAGCGACATGGCCACAAATATTAAAGAGAGGGTAATTAAAATTAAATTAAGTTTTTGAATCCCAGATTCCCAGATACTAAATATTAAAGGACTCGGATCGGATCGGGGTAAAAAAAAACCTGATCGCGACATGTCTAGTTTCTACCATTTATGCTAAAGTTAAGCTAAACGGCTGACTGCAGTGGCTTCATATGTGATGCACAGACATGCCAGTGGTATCAAACTCATTCAACTCCCAGCAAAAAGCACAGCGTAAGTGTCTTTACCAAAATGTCAAGCCATTAACCTAAATGTGTAGGAATTCATTTCAAACCTTTTACAGTTATATTTCAATGCAAAACAAAAGATGTCCTCCTCATGGTGACGCTAAATAGTCAGCCATGAATGTGTGTGAAGGTTAACGTACGGACCAAAAATGGGATGACAGTCTGTCTTATAAAGTGAAAACAAAAGTGGTGGACCGATTGACCGTCTGACACTGCCATTCTTAGTGCCATGCTGCTTGCACGACTAAACACGATAGAGAGCATTTACACCAGGTTTTGAAAAGTGGAGGATAATCTTCACACAATCGGATGCTCCTCAAGATGGAGCAAGTAAGACATACAACAACTTACTCAGCTCATGTTAAGGGCACTACCCTGTGGACAGCAATCCCAATAGTTCTGATGCACTCAAGTCCTTTATTAAAGCGTCAGGGACGACTGTCTTTCCGTGGCCCTTATAAAGAGTCTCCTGAGTCCAAACACAGTGGTTTCCCACCAGTTGATAAAGGACTTCATCAGAGTGCCTCAGATCTCTTGGGGGTTGCTGACCACAAGGTCATGGGCTAAAAGTAAGCTGAACAATTGTTGGTTTATCTCTGCTGTCCGGGTTTTAGTGGCCCTCTTGTGGTGTACCTGGCAGATCCACTAATACTCTCTAGGGATTTGGCATTGTAGTTCATCTCACATTTATAACAGAGGCCTGTAAATGTGCTGGAAGTGAATGATGGAAGCTTTTTGAAAATGATGCTGGTTTACAGTATGAACATGTTGAAATAATGCTCAGCACAGCTAGAATGAAGTTTACTAACTGTATAGAAATCATCATTAGATGGCTTTTGAAATATTTTACGATGACTGCAATGGCAAAAGCTGATTTTGAATCCCCGTTACGCTTTTCTGAGTTCAAATAGTACAAGCTGGACTAACTGCTTTGGAGTGCTTAGAGATGATAAACAGGCGTGTAAGGGGGCCATGCAGTATTTCCTTAGACATAGATGGGCATTGAGGACAAAAAGGAACCACTATTGTAATGCGTAACACTCAAATACACTGTTTTGAAGTATTTTTTTCCCTAACTCAACTAAACTAACCCCAAGAACCAGTTGAGAACCTCTAAAGAACCATAGAGGGGCTTTAAATCTTCTTTGAACGGCAACTGTGTTTTATGGTACCTCAACCACCACAGAGATATATTTTTTTGTCTATAAACAAACAAAAATCAATGAACACATGTTGCGTAGTGCAGTGTTTACATATAACACCAGGAGCAATAACAAATTTAACTGGCAATAGACAAGTTTTCTGCTTTAATGTATCATGAAGTAAATACTGATTGGACGATTTAATGGATATAGAATAATGACACCATCTGTGTTTACATTGGTTCCTTATAAATCTCAATTGACTAAATGATTGAATAAGCTCCTGTTTTGTCCTGTGTTGTTGTTATTTGTGACTCTGAGGAAAACAGAAACAATGCAGCGCCAACAATGATTCCATTATGGTGTGGAAATGTAGCATCACCTCTTGCTAAACTCATACCTGTCTGATTCTAGTAAATGACTAAATACAAAAAGCCCTGACACTCCCTGGTGGTGTCTTCTAGGGCTGCACGATATTGGAAAAAACTTACATTGCGATTTTTTTGAACCCTGCGATATATATTGTGATGTGAAAAAATACAGGAATTTTCATTAGATGACCTGAATAGCACTTTATGTTATCTTGTGGACAATTAACCTGCGCTGATCTCACCTCTTATTGTCAATGTTTTGAGTATGGCTTCTGTCTGTGTTTTAGAGAGATTATTATTGTTATCTTTCATTGTTTGCTTTTATTGTGCTGGGACCTGAGTACATGTTTTGTTCTATCATTCGTGAATTGATAGCAATAAACAAAACTTTGAACCTTTTGAGCTCTCCATCTTAAAATGGAACATTCTAGCTTCATAATTAGATTAAGTAACTAACAATGAGTGCTAAACAGGTTATTTAATGACTGAAATCTGTTTTTTGTTTTGGACGCCTGGAGATTATTAGCGACACATCTACAAAAATATACCTGCATTTCAAAATGATAATCATATGAGCTCATTCATCCCAGAACTCCCATTCACCACGCTAGCTTACTTTCATTTTTAAAACTTGCGTCTGTCCTTCAGGTGCGGGTCGGGCGTCGGTATCAATTTATAGCGTGTCGGCTCGGGTGCGGAATGTAATTTGTGCTACTGTCAGAAAATGGGCCGGATGCAGTTTTGTATGTATGTATGGCGGATACGTGCGGGTTTGCAAAGACCCGTGCAGGACTCTGTTGTGTGGTACCAACGTTAATACAAATTAGTTGTGTTACCTCTCGTTGTGGCACAGAACATGCGTTTGGTCAATATCATCCTACTTGTAGCCGAAATAACTCCAGATAACTGACGTTGCTTTTTTCTTTTTGGCACCAAGTCTTCCCGATGTTCTCTTGTTCCTTGCTCATTTTTCAATGTTGTTACCAGCGACTCACTCCATGTGCAGGGGCTGGTCTGCTTAGGCACACTGATTAAGAACTAATGTGATTGGTGGATCGCTGCGCATGCAGAGTCTGCAGGCACAGTGTGCGTCAGGTTCCTTTGAAATTAGATTAATTCATTTGCGTCCTACATCGCAGGCTCTGCGATGTGATTATTGCACACACATACATTGCGATGGCAATGCGCAAACGATATATTGCGCAGCTCTAGTTTCTTCTGCCTTTCAGAAAGCGTCGAGGACATTTACGAGCTGGTATCAGCAGCAATGTGAGTCCAGTAGTCGGGTATACAGTGTTGGTTTGTAGCAATGATCTCAGCAGCAATCAATAATGATGCGCAGGTCAACCCATAACCAGCAGGACCCCGGAACTGCCCTGTCGATCAGGCATGGTTTGGGTTTAGCTTTACAAGAGGAGATTACAGGTCAATGACTGAGAAAACAGTGGTCAGAATAAGCTAATAACTTAGAAAGACTGACAGAAACATATTGTGCAATAGTCCACTTTGCACTTCCTTTTTCTCTTTCTATCAATCTCTTGGGCTCTCAGTTACAAGCACACGCAAACACACACACACTCTCCATGCTGGCTTGGACGGTGCTGTGCATTCACAACACACACATCCAGTGAAAGCGTTCTCAGCTCAGCTGGCCATGTGCTAAAGGTGCATTGAAAAGGGTTAAATCCTGGAATAGTGGACTCAGCCAAACGCTAGACTAAAACACTGCAGAGTAGGCCTACATGTGGCTACTTTTTGATGTTACAATGTGAAAAAAACGTTTATGTGTATATCAGAGACTGAGAGAGTGCTCATATTCTGCTATATTCAACAATGATATTTTTATTGCATTTATTTTATATATTCATTTTTTTCCCCACTACTGTGAGTGGATCACAGCACTGCTGAGCACAACAACGCTTAGTTTTGTCTTATTCCTCAGTCTAAACAACTGTAGTGCAGATCGGCCTGGGTATGGGTCATTGATTGGCATAATTCCTAATGGGTTGACCAGACGGGTTGGCTTTCGTAGCGGGTTAGTGGGGTGTGAGTCATAAAAAACCTTGATCCACACAACGGGAGTTAAAAAGAAATGCTGTTTATCAATCAGTTACCAACTGAACTGCTTTAAGGTGCTAAACCTTATCAATCACTGAGGTCGAGTAAGTTTCAATCAAGAGTGCAAGATTGTGGCTATTTCCCGGAAGCAACAGATAAATGTCTGGACCTGATACATACCAAACCTATTACAGCCTCAGCTATTGATGAATGCCCTCCTTGCCAGTAGGAAGACAAAGCTTAACGTTACACAAGCTAACAAAGTGAATGTAAGAAATAAAACAAGATCGACAAGACTGACAATTTACAACACATCCATCCAGTGCTGGTGTGGTGCTACAACAAAAGAGCAGAAACTCTCTGCTGAACTATAAGCTCCAATGCTGGAGGCATCTACAAGACCATCTTAACATGCAGGAACATTAATCCACCTTAAACCTTCACGATCGCTCCAACCAGCTGAGGAACTCCACCCAGCTGAGTTGCTCCATCCCCTCAGACAGAAGACTTTTCAGACAACACATGCACAAACACACACACAGGCTCATCAGGCACACTGTGTCTCGTAATGCACCCGCGTCTCCCGCTGAAAAAGAGGCTGTGCGTCAGCCAATGGCTTCCTGACGGCTCAGATGAGGCACGTTTTCTGAATCAGGAGAAAAACCTTCCAACGTGGCGAGACAAGCTCAGCCTCTAATCAGCGCTCTCTGCCAGGCCGAGGGAACAGAGGGAAGAGAGGCTCCCCGGTGTGTCTCAAAGCTTATCAAAGCATTCACAACAAAGGAGCACAGACGCAGACACACACACACACACACACACACACACACACACACACACACACACACACACACACACATATACTCATTCATAGTATTCGCTAAAGTACACACAAAAACTGGTTGCAAGATCCTCATGGGCACTTTAAACCCATTGAAACCACAAAAATATGGTTGTCACGCCTAGGCACACTGCAGATGTTAACATTAAAGGTGCAGTATGTCATTTTTTTTATTTATGTAATCTCTTTTAATGTTATTTGGTGCTTCTTGTAAATTCGGCTCATGTTGTACATTGAGTTTATATGACTTGGATCTGCCTGTTTGTCACCGTTAACAGAGACTCGGGTCTACAGTTCACTGATAAACCAGAGGGAACTGTCAAGTAACATGAGGCTTCATGACCAGAGAAAGTTTTTGTATGTGAACAATCAGTTGATGGTTTTGAAAATGCCACGTGTGAGGGGGTGCTGTAGCTGCGGAACCCCTCACTTCTCATTTTTGCGGCCATGTAAACTGGATAGAGCAGCCATTGAGGGTGCCCCAGTAGCTTGATTAGTTGCGACTCATGTACAGGTGCTATGTTCTCGCCATAGTGGCCTCAAAGACTCAAATCCGACCTGTGGTCCTTTGCTGCATGTCATCCTATTCACCTGTCTTTAATAAAGCCAAGAACAGGTCAAAATAATAAGAATAGTGATAACAATAACACATACACATCGCCTGCATTCAACGAATCCTGGAAACGTACCTATTCTTTCCACGTCACGTGCAGGTCTCATCAAAAATACACCTGAAAATGATCTGTGGACAGTTGTTAACGGCAAAGCAAGACTAAGATGAAATGTCAACTTTTAAGAAATGAACACAGTCAGTAGTCTGCTTTAAAGTGACAATTTGTTTGCTGGTGACTTTAGTAGACTTTAGTAATTCAGTTTAGTAGCTGAATTCCAGAGATTTATACTTTAGTTCGTCCACAGACCTTCAAACTGTTTTCAGTCGTAAGTGATACAACAAGAGCGGAAGACTGTGGGAATAATAAGATCGGCATTTGAGGGATTTATTTAAAATCCATGCAGCTGCAGTGAGATAAACACATTCTAATGCTTGGCAAGTACAGCAGCGAAAAGTCACTGCTCCTGATTGATATAAATTTCACACAAGTGGCTTCTGAGGCAGAACAGTCAAAGATCATCATTGCCAGCCCAGTGCTGCGGCCACCTCTGTAATGTGTCTTCAACTGATCCTCATTCTGCTGAAATGCAATGTCCCTGCTGAGGTTAGCGACCATGAAAGGACCCTTGAGTCAGACCCTGACCTGCTGGGTCCACAGCTGAACGATTACGCATCCCTGAGACGTGTGACATGAATCCTGATCAGTATGAGCTGCTGTGTCTCCTTCACTGCCACCCAGAAGGGAAAATAGCCCTCTCAGATTGTCACCTAAGGACCATTTCCAGGAATCCAGGTAACTTTTAGAACCTTTACCTGTATTTCCAGCATGGGGCTCACGACCCAAAAGCACCCCTATTTTTGGAGAAGTAGCTTTTTCACTTTATAGTGCTGAATGTCTCTGAATGGTTTCCAGTAATATAACATGCTAGAACTAAAGGAACATTAATTGACATGTTTTTGCTTGAGTGTTTCCATTTTACAATACTTTATACTTCTCAAAAGACTACTCTACAGTTATAAAGGAGTTGATCAATTATCAACCTGGCCAAATATCAGGGCCAATAATATTCTGATCTATAACTTTTTTTGTTCTGTGAGATTGCAGAAAGTTCAAGAATAAAATATCATGAATCTACAGCTAGTGACCACTGCATATCAAATAAATGTAGTGGAGAGGAAGTTTAAAGAGGCAGAAAAAGGAAATACTGCAGTAAAGTCCCTTGTAAGTACAGTATTATTGGAGTAAATTGTACTTACGTTTATTCCATCACTGGTTGTTCAGTCACAAATATTTTTGGTTCAACCTGCAAATGTATATCATTCCAAATATCAATCATCTGAAATAAGCCACATCAGTGGACCCCGCATTATTTTACATCTATAGTTACATCACGATTTTCATCCAAAACTATGATGAGCTTCAAAATATGATGCGTTGTTAATTATTAAACAACCAACAGCATATTACATGGATAAAATTGGCCCTGAATTGCTGCTTTAATGTAAATGCATCTCTGTTAATGATGAAAATTGACAAGTTCCTTTTTATAGATCTTGTAGTGTCGTGCACTTAAAATTATTCCAAATGTTTCCAACAGTGTTTAAACCCGGAGAGATCCACAAGTTTACCGAAGGTAACGGTGTGTTTCATGAGGTTGCCTGCGGCTATAACTTCTGGGAGAGTCAGAGAGTGAGGAAGGAATTCAGAGAATGTGACTAAACTTAATAAGAATAAAACTTCAACATTATCTGGTGAACACTGGTGCCAGAATTCATGTCAGATTCTCATCAGCAGTGGTGGTGGTTAAATTGTGTATTCACCGACCAGCAAAGCAAATCTCCCCCTGGGATATTCGTGCGAGTATGACCTGGGAATCATCTGTATTTACTTGCGTCACATATGTTGTTTCTTCGCCCCAACAGCCCGATTACTTTACTGGACATTAGCCTTAAACTAGCAAACAACAGCACGCTCCAAGTGTGTGTTTGTGTTTATATAAGGTCAACTTTAACTCAGCATAGACTCTTCTTCTCTCTCTTCTTTTAATGCTCTCATTGCCGCTCCAGCTCAAATCAGTAGTCAACATTACAGTTAATAAACACCTGACCTTGGAGGTTACCTGGGCGTAATGGCTGCTGCAGTCAGGATGATAAATAGGAGTGAAGATAAAACCACTTTTTAATCCCAAAAATGTAAAAGTACTCTCTGAGCTCTCATCGGTATCTGGCTCTGGATCGAAGCAGACTCTGATGCAGTGACTGATGTGATAGTGTTTATTCCTAACCAATATGATTATTTTCCCTCTAAAGGAAACACAGTAAGTAATGCACAAAGAGGCCTTTTTTTTTTAGGTCTTTACTTGGTTCCTGAGTTTAATTTCTGCATTTAGCTCCTTAGTTACTGAGACGTTTTGATTGAAAAGCACTGAAGCATAGCATCTCTGCTGTGTGGCCAAGTCCATCCGCAAAATGTTAGTTTGTTAAACACCTAGCCTTTGTTCAGTCAAACAGGCAGTCAGACCCCTGGAGAAGAAGCAGACAAGACAAACTGGCAGCTCAATCATCAGCTGGTGTCATAGCAGGTAAATGGAAGTCAATTTCAAAAAAGGGAGAGACTGCATCTTCTGCTGTTGTCCTCACTGCCATCAGAGGCCTGCCAGAGAAAAAAGACTAGGCCCTGGAGAAAGTCTAAGTGATGAAGTGCCAGCATGGATACAGCAGCCTGTGACCGAATAGCACAAAAAGTGGAAAGCGGGGAGGGTCAACTGCTCCCACTGGCAGAGTACCCACATTTACCAGAACTCAAAACCATGTTGATTTGAGCTACACCATTTTGAATAGGGGATTTATTTGAATGTGTGGCTGCACAGGTGTTATTCTCTGCCATTTCAAAAAGCTGAGGCACATTTAAATAATAATACAAAAATATAGCCTAGCTTTTAAGTATCTCATCCAATTTGCTAGTCCCTCGGAGCCTGGAGTCTAAGCAGATTTCCACTAGCTCCCGTAATCATTCGGTGCAGGATGTGGACAAAGCTTTGAAACAGTGTGAAGCCAACTGTGTTAAAGTAAATGTTTTTTTAATTGTAATCAGACTTTCACAATTTAAAAATGGATTTTATGAAATACTTGTCAGTTGCTTAATGAACACCTGCTGTTTAACAACAAGGTTAAATCCCAGCAAGACAATTGATCTGTGCTTAATTCTTTGTTCTCTGCCAATTTTAAGTATTTTTTTTTTTCAGAACGGAACCTCCTCTGCTGGCCTTGATTAGTGTTACACTAACACTTCAAATGAAAATGCTGTATGTTATGACCCAGCAGAGGAAGTGGAGGCTAAAAGGGGTCAGGCGTCTCAAATTTATCTAGGTTTTTGCAATGTACGTAAAAAAAGTATTAATTCACAACATGAGTGAATTATCTTAATGGAACTATGATCTATGAGAGGTGAATACACCACTGCACTTAGTATTGATATAAGTGATTGTAAGTAATGGTGTTGGTTATGAGGCACAAACGATACTTATTAAGATATTTGGTGTCTGACGAGTCTTGGATGATCACACATGCACTGCACCAACATATTTGCTGTTACTGACAAATGAACATATCATGAGGGTTGAATGGTTCAGGTTCAATTAAAAAGACTCTTTCAGCAGGCCAGTTCACAAATATAAATATAGATCAAACGATTAATCTACACATTTCATAAATAATAGAGCAAAAATGAAAGCTGCCAGCAGTGATGAAGGGGCCCTCGCAGTCCATGCTGCTGTTGGGGCTTGTTCATGCAACACCTTCTGTTAAGGAAGTTGTTCCTTTTATAATTTTGTGACTTGTATGCATGTTCAATCAGTGAAGCTGAAAAGTAAGAGGGATGAAGGAGCTTAAAAAGGTGAAGAGTTTGATAGCTGAACAGTTTCTCCAGCTGAACATAAAGCTGAATGTATGAAGAAGCTGAAAAGGCAGAAAGATGAATATTTGAACAAGCTGAAAAGGCTTAAGAGCTTAAAAAGGTGAACAGTTTCTCTGGCTGCATACATGCTGGAGCAGTAGCAGAACCAAAGGTGAAAATGTCCCCATAAGAATGAATGGGAAAACGCCTCCCAAATTCCTGCCATTTTTGAAAAAAATGTAATGGTTATCGGCAAAATATGAGGGCACAAAACAAAACAGGTACCGTCTGCTCTCCTCCAGAAATGTAGGCTCAAAATTAACATTGTGGCTTATGGGGGAGTTGCTGGAGTGCTTGTTGCTCGAGGGCTCCTACAGCCAAAACTGTAAGTCTTACATCTGAAATAAGACCATCAGTTGAAAGCCAACAAGATTTTCTACATTTCTATGTATATATTGTCTACAGTTTTTCTAGCTGCTCTCCACTCTAGCGATGATGTCACGCACTCTAGCTCACGCAATACACACCCATTATAAAATCAGAAGACAAGCTAAAAATCCTTAAAACTAAAACTGTGAATACATGCACAATATTTCAAGGTCTTCTGACTCTTTAAGAGTTGGAATGGTGACTCTAGCTCAAAGTATGAGAGATAAGAAGAGGTTGAAAGTCGATGAGTTTTGAAGAGGATTTGAAGATTTTCCAATTTACTTCCATTCACACTAATTAGACTGCGACCAGAGCGCCACATTGTGACGGATCAGTAAAACCTTCAATGGATATTCTCAGGAGGGCATTGACAATAATTCTACCAAGTTTCTTGTTAATCACAGCAACCGATGTGGAGATATAAAATACTTCAGTTTAAAGAGCGCCACCTAATGGTGATCGCCCAATTTTGAAACAGAGCCTCAGGGACTCATAGGGAAATAGTAACCTGAGTTTCATAACCAATGTGGAGATATGCAACACTTCCTGTTTTGAACCAACTACAGGAAGTTGATTTTTAATAACTTCAGTATTCTTTGGAATAGTATATGAGAGTTATAAGCCAAAATGCACTTTCCTTGATTATAGCGTCACCCAGTGGTGGAAATTCCAGACGACAATAGATTATAACATTTTTCGCCAGGTGTGATTATTTAGTTTGATGAATTTTGGGGTATGTTCAGGCAGTGAAAAATGCAATCATTTGCGGGGGAAAAAAAATGATAATCATTTGAAAAACAATAGGGACCTTGCAGGTTCCCTGCTCGGGCCCTAATAAAGGATAAAATGAAAATTCAGTCAATATCCACTCACCCCAATGCCCAGGGCTGCCCCTCGCCGAATTGGGGCCCTAAGCAGAATTGTATTTTGAGGCGCCCCCATTACAAAATTACTGTATCACGAAATGCCATTTAGGTTTACAACCTTTATTAGTTAGAACAAATCAAATGAACAGCCTCTTTCAACAATGGAATTGAAGTCTGACACAATTTTCATAGGCCCTCGGCGAACAAATTCAACCCGATCGACGTCTGATAGGTGTGCTGGCCACAGAGCAGGATCAACTGGTTGTGCATTTGGAGTAGTGATAGTAGCATCTGTAGCTGAAGAGATGTTGCTTGATGGCCCTGGTGATATGCTGGGTGCTGCTCGATTGTACCTGTTGACATGGTGCTTGATGGCCCTGGTGACATGCTGGGTGCTGGCTCCGTGTCACCCTTTGTAAGAAACTTCAGCATTGGCCCTGTTATGACAAGAAATCCGTCATACAAGCAGATTATTAAGATTTGTTTTGGTCTTAATGGTAAATTACACAATGAAATTAATGTAAATATTAGCCTCACAAAGATTAAAATGCAATTAATGCAAATACGACTACAACTAATAACAATATTCATTATGATTTGATTTGATATTTCTATATTTAAATATTTTTATATACTTATATACTTATTTTTACATTTTGTACTTGGGTTCTATATTCCTACACTGTTCTTTGCTGCTGCAACGCTTTAAATTTCACCATTGTGGGACAAATAAAGGATAATCTTAATTTATTTTATCTTATCCAATCTTATGAATTAAATTCACCAAGAGATGGCAACATTTTACCTCCATTAAAATAGTCCAAAACTTCTACTGATAGCATAGATTGATTGGCTTTAAACCTGAGCCAACTGGTCAATTAACCACTCCTTTTCAACAGAGGTGAAGGTATATGCAGTTAACAGGACATTCAATAAATGATAATCAGGGCTGCTGGAAAATGTAATCTCCAGTCCACATCTAGACAGAATGATCCTCTCTTCTGTCTCATGATTAGCAGGCTAGCAGCTGGGGTGTTTATGCCACAAAGATTTTCTTTTTTATTTCAACAACATACCCACCTTCAAGTGAAGCACGAGCCTCCTCTTGTTTTGACTTTTTCATTCTTTTGCTTGCTCCCGATTCATATTGCCATTTGGAGGCCATCTCTCCACCTGCATCCAACTGCCTGTGGGCGCATCTGACCGCTGATTGGTCAGATGCTGCGTGCTGTCAATCATTGCGGCAACACGTGCGGTGTCAGATTACTCGTCTCTTTTTTTTTTCTCTGACTTGGGCTGACTTGGTGCTCTACGCGTGCCTCACTGCAGCGATGCGCATTCTTTGCGCATTTGCAGAGAATGCGTCCCCTTGCGCAATATGGGGCCCCCCATGGATCGTGGGGCCCTACGCACAGCACGTGTTCTGCGCGTAGGGAGGGGCGGCGCTGCCGATGCCCATGGAAAGTCAGGTGAAGTTTTGTTGTCCACAAAACATTAAACTTTAACATGTGTAGAGATCTTGACATATATTTTATATTTGTTTAAGCCTCAACTCTCTCTTATATCTGTATCTGCGCCAAAACATTAGGCCAATACAGCAATCCCATGTATTTTATTCATGAAATGCAGTTTTATGGTGTTTTTTGTATTTGACAGTCAGTCTTTTGCAGACCCACAGTGTGATTTTAAAAGTAATTTTATGGGTTTATTTTTATTGAGAATATTTCTGCTACAATTAGAAATCTTCCGTTTACATGTTCGCTCTCCTAAACGTTAGCCAAAACCCACCTCATCATGGCTGTTAATTACTGGCATTCAAAAGGTCCAAGAAGCTGCTTAATTGGCACTCCAGGGCAAAGAGTTAACAATAAATAAACCTTCAAGTTGATTTCTCACAAAGTGATAGCTCATTAACAAACGGCAGTGGGCACCATAATCTAATTCCCCTTGATGTATTCCACTTTGGCATGTGTGATCGGGTCATGAAAAGTGAATTGATGAGAAGTCTTGAAGGACAAATGGAGCTTTGGAGGCTCTCTTTCATAACAGGGCCGGCAAACTTTGAAGTGAGACTTTTAACAGAATGTCCTCAGGCTTGTACTTGTTCATTAAAGGTAAGGGACATCTATTTTTAATGGTACCAGAACTCTGTCAACAAGAATCCTTTTGATGTACATTAAAGAACTAGGGTTTTGATTCCCTAAACATGAAAAGGGAAGGAAAAGCAGCCTTTGGTAGGCTACATTACATCATTAGATGTGAAAAAGCAGTTTTCGGTCAGTGTCAGAGATTCGCCCCTGCCAGTTTTTAACAATCTTTGAATGAAAGTGATTGGGATGGCTGACACTATACAGCATTAGTATTTTCTAACATTTTTGTCACAGTTACTCTGGTTTAGATTATGATATTAAGTTTCACATTTAAGTGCACACATTCTGGTTAACTTTGAGTGAGTTTATCAGTTGTTTGGAATTGTTAATATGTTGTATATGAAATAAATGAAAATAAAAATGTGGCTGTTTTGGGGCTTTTTAATATTTTCAGTATGTTCCATTCATGTTGTTTATTTATTTATTGCTTTGTTGTTATTGGTCACTGGGTCAGTTAATTTAGTTGTGTGGAGTTGGGTTTGTGTATGGTAGCCCATGTGTATATAGACCCCTATTTTGTGTTAGGAGGTCAAGTTTGTTCAGTTCACACTTCTGTGATTACTGTTAGGTTGACTAGATTGAGAACTATTTGGTTTATACTAGGGATGCACCGATACCGATACTGGTATCTGGAATCGGGCCGATACTGTTCTAATATACTCGTACTCGTTAAAGTTCGCCGATACCAAGAACTGATACCAATCAGTGTTCTCCCCAGACGATGGAATAGCGGCGCTGCGCCGCTATACTGCTAGCTCAGGGCCACTATACTCATTTTCAAATCAAGGGTGTTTATTTCCTATATCTTTAACGATATGCAACGTGACTGCATCCGTAACAGCTGTCCACCGGGACCCTTTCTTCTCAAACGGGACACAATGATTAAATGATTCTGCTAATGTTAGCTGCTTTATAGCCCGGGTGTGCTGCCGCGGTCTTCTTGTAGTGAGCAACAAGTGTCCCACTCTGATACGTGCGTCTGTTTGAGAGGCTCAGATAAATGTGTCGGTCCCCTGTCTTTAGTCAGAACAGCCTTTGAACAAACTGTGCAGCGGACCATGGTTTGTTCAAGGTCCGACGCCACAAAACCAAGCTACTAACGAGACGGTGCCGTTTTAAGAACGAGCTCTTGGCTCGCTGCATGTGGTTGTGTTTGTTTCTCTGTGGAAAGTCAATGCGGGGGCGGAGCCACTATGAACTACGGGAGCCCATGAGGAGCGGCAGAGGAGCAAGAAACAGGCTCACAGCTGATCAGGCAGAGATGATTCTTTTCATCAAAAAGAACCTGCCACTCACTTCCCCCCCAAAAAAACTTAGTTCAGAGACCACACCATTGCGTGCTGACTGAAGTTTGAGATTTTGTTTGATTCAAATATGGACACTCTGCAATAGGTTCATCAATGTTGTGTCAATCTGAAAGCTGGAGACAGTGCAAAATAGTTAATTGATATTTTGTTTGATTAAAATGTGGAAACTCTGCAATAATTCTCAGAAAATTTCACAGAAAATGTTTATTTTTCATTTATCATCATTTGTTGTAACAAGCAGAGAAGAAAATAAAAGCTGTCTTCCAATTAATTGCATTTTGCCTAATAGTTTTTGGGGGTTGTTTTGGTGGTAGTAGTATCGGCATCGGTACTCGGTATCCGCAAGTACTCAGATCTAAGTATCAGTATCGTACCGGGTTGAAAAAAAGTGGTATCGGTGCATCCCTAGTTTATACTTTTTTCCTACTGCTCATATGTTTTAAACATTTGTGCAACCCTATTTTTTTTTTGCATTGATTGAACACTTGATTTGCAATATGCAGCCTTCACTTTATTCAAGATTCTTTGTGCCTCTGACTTTGCTGCTTGTTGCATTACAGTGATTTTAATGTGAACCCTAGTACTGACACTAAAATAACTTCATTGCAGCTGATGGGGATGAAATGCCTGGCTTAAGGGCACCCCAACTGTAATAACTGAGTGAGCAGACATTGAGCTTCATGAATTAACATGGTGTTAAGTCGGTCTACCTCTTTGATTCAGACTAGAATATCTCAACGAATGTGAAACGGACTGCCATGAAAATTAGTACAGGCTCCTGTATCCTACTGACCTGACTATTCAACATAGTATCATGGACACACATTTGATGTGTGTTTTTGTTACTCTGAGCACGACTGTCTTTCGTGCCTGCATGATGTTGATTTGACTGAAAGAAACTAATGTATGCAAGAAATCCAAAAATAAGGGGCAGTGGTTCCAACTGCTCTCGTGGAGCAGCTCAGTGGCCAGTAGATCGGACTGTGGTTGTACTGAACAGCTTACAGGTGTTAATGTGCTACAAAAGCAGCTTTGGTTAGGAAAAGATATTTTCAGTTCACGACACAGTCACTGGGGTTAAGGTACAAGGAAAATCGCGCAGTTAATGTATTTGTCAATGATATATAGTTCATGAAATGTAATCTTTAGGATTTGTGTCTGCAGGACACAGAGGAGGAGAGCACCCTTGTTCCCAAGGCTGGTCAGCTCCTAAACTCTAATCCCCCCCCTGCCCCTCCGCCGCCCCCCACACTGAACAACACCGAAACAGGCAATAAGTTGATGGTCACTGCATTTCCCAGTTCCCCTCTAGTGCATTTTCCACATCTTCACATTTGCACTATTACTGCTTCATGCACAACCCGACCTACCTCAACGCTACTTTGCACCTCATGTATATACTGTAAATATCATATAGCTTATTTAGTCTATTCTATTCTATCTGACCTGTTTTGTGTCTGTGTAACTAAGATGTTGACTTGTGTACTTATCGTGCCAACTTGTTTGTGTCTGCTTGTCTGTGTACAACTACTCCACGTGCCTTTGATTGGCCCCCACGGACAAATAAAGTCCTTTGAATTGAATTGAATTGAATTGGATCAACCTTTTGTGATTCTGGGTCCACCGTCAAGTTCACATTTGTGGTTTCAGCAGCTGCTGTAATGGACGGATCGCCATTAAATGTGGCAAACATTCATGTTCCTCTCAAGAGGAACTCACTACTTTGGTGATCCCTCCACTGTCCCTCAGCTTCTTTATAGTTCTCACTTTTAATCTTTCCAGCTCCTTAGTTTATGAGTAAACTTCTGCTAAACGAACCACATTGTCAGTAGTTACAGTAAGCATAGCATTGTATGAGCTCTACATAAGAGAAACTTGTTGAATGTGACTCTCAGATGGATTATGTGCATGAGACCCATATTCGTCTTGTCATGTAATCTCAGGGGATTTTCACTTTAACTTCTTGGTCACAATTTAAAGAATTGCAACACAGGTTTGAGTTCTTCAGATCACGTCCTTCCTCAGCAATATTTCCAGGTGTTTTTTCCTCTTCTCTCATTTTATGACATTTGCCCTTTTCCTTTTTCAGTTTAGCTTGATTCATTCATTCCATTAAAGAAGCCTGACTAATAATTTATTTCTCTCTGTGTTCTATGCGTGACATTTTCTGCCCTATTCAAAGCCTTAACAATACTCAATTAGATATTTTGCTGAAAAAAACGCTTTGTGAATAGCGCAGCCAAAAGACTCTGTGATGGACAAAGAAAAGAAGCCCAGCATTCAGAGCGCACAAGGCGGGAGCAAGGATATTCTTTTGTGTCTGCCTTTAATACTGAGAAGATGAGCCTTAGTCTGGCAGAGAGTGTGGAAGCGGCAAGGTTACACAGAGGTTCCATCCGAAAACGTTCACTCAGATACAATTTTAAAAGCCCCTCCTGTAACTAATCCATGAAATAGGCACGATCCAGACAATCTCCTCACTGAAAGGCATGGGAAGGTTTGTGTTGTTCGTGTGTGTGTCTGTGTGTGTGTGTGTGTGTGTGTCTGAACACGACCCTGTTGGTGGGGGAAAGAGAGCGAGCGTGCAGGTTTTCACACATCCGACACATTTACTGGATGTTTTCCCGGCTGAAGTCGCACCAGCAAACAAGTGGATTTGTGTGTTACTGATACCATTGTTTTCCTCTCACAGCCAATACGAGGCGGATACACAATTCCACGACACCTCAGATCCACTCGGGTCCACGGTCGTTACGTAGGAGCCACTCTCCTTCTGAACCGAACCGTTCATTCAGGGAAAATGAGAGAAGGTAATACGTGCACACACACTGAAGTGTACCTCCTCAGAAAGTCTCTCAGGCCAGCCTGATATCTAAAACGTGACAGTCCATGATGAATATTTGTGTAACTTCTAGATGTTAATGTACTACACAATAACAACAGTGTAGCTCACCTGCTGTTATCACAGTGGGGTGAAAAAAGTTTGAGGCCGATGTTGCAGCGGTTGAAGGAGAGCTGTAGAGACATGTAGAGAAGAGAAACTTGAACAATCACTTCTTTTTAAAATATATTTTTTTAAACAGCGACCACAGACCTGCGTAGGTTAGTCCAGATTAGAAGATTTGAGGGAGCATTGACTGGGTTGGGCATGAGGTGCCACATTTGAAAGGGTTTTTTTTTTAAGGTTGGGAGAGAAAGAGGAGGGGAGAGAGGGAGGGACCAGAGATTTGGCGATCAAAGGATTAGTTTATCTTCAGATAGGAAGGAGGGCAGATGGGGCGTTGGGACGATCGAGGAGCGGTGCAGAACGTATGGGCTGAGAGTTCAGCCATGTGCACACCAGGTTAGAAAATACGAGTCTTCGGCGATTAGAGCACATCACTTATTTTCAAGAGGGAAGGTGAAGTCGTGAGTGATACAGGTAACCTCCCAAGTGGAGCCGAGGTGGACTCCCATGAGCTCAAGCAGGGCGCTGGACATGATAAACTGGAGGTGAATGGGGTGGACGAGGGTTGCAACGACTTTGCTCTGATATGACGTCTGAAAGCAGCAGAGACGAGATTTAAACGTTGCAAAATGTGGTTGGTTGAACTGAAAGAGTAAACGGCCAAAGTCAGCTGATCTGAAGTGGGAAAGGGAGAGAGAGAATAGTGGATGAATGCACACAATGGTCTCCCTGACTGACCTTGCGCTGCGCTTCATTTAGGAACTTTTAAGTATATCTTTTTAAGTGTAAGGTTGACAAAAATGTTGCCTAAAACAGCACACGAGTAAAAGCTTTTAGTCAGTTTGACTATTCATCAAAGCAAGTAGTTGTTAGTGTGTTATTATGGGTGTGAAATGAACCAGATATTAAAGTATAACAGAGCACAATGGCAAACAAGCAGCTGTTTGACTTGCTGCCAACAGCTCAGTGTTTACAAATGAACGAGTGGTGATTCACCGACTGAATTTTCCTCTTCGAGCAGTTTTGACTCAACATAAACTAAGAAGACAACATGTAGAACAAATGGAGCTTGTGTAACACCAGAAAAAAAAATCTTTGAGCTGGATTGTAGGGCGGAGGAAGCCAGGAGAGTCCGGTGTGGAGGATGAAGGACAGGCAGCACAGCTGTCCTGAGAGCCCTGGACACCATCAAGGCATGTGGGAGTGTAAGGACACGCAACAGCAGGGTGAGAGCAGCATTCATGCAGTGTCTCACCTTGGACTTCCTCCTCTGCTCAGTTTGTGGTTCAGCGGCTGTGTCCCAGCCTGCAGGTTTACATCCCTGTTGTTCTCTCCTGGGGAGCTGTGTAGTAAACCTTCGCTGCTGCATTTTGGGTCCAGAATCCTGATGGTGAGCATCTTTGTGCCCAGTGAAAATCAACAAACAAAAATCACTGGCCCCTGGTGTGCTGCTTTAATTGTGTTTTTGGATTGTTCCGTTTCCTTTGTACTTCCTTTTTCTCAATTCCAGGAGGGTTTATTGTCTAAAATAAATGTCAAATGAAGAAAAATGTTAATTTCTATTGAAATCCTGCATGATATTTATGTGCATTTGGAATTCAGACATAGATTGAAACACACATTTAACCAAAATAAGTATAAGGCTGGCAATAGTCCACCATTAGGGTACTGGCAACACATCCTGTTTATAGAACAAAACCAAGAATGTATTAGTCTGTCTGTCAGTACTATTTCCCTACCCTCTCTGTGCTTGTTTCCTCCAGATTCATAGCAGGTCACAAATATATAGTTTTATTTTGACTGTACTGTACAGTCGCTGTAGCTGGCAAGCTCTGGTCTGTAAGTTCAATTAACTGCACAGGAAGCTCTGTTATTTATGTTTGAATGAAAAATACCTAAAAAAAATCCACCCCAGAAACAGCTGAGAGGTCAACATCACTGACTTGAATTAGCCTTAGCTGAGGCAAAGCACAGCTGACAGCTTGCTGCTAGTGGCAGCGCCCTTAATTATGCGTAACTTTAAGACATAATATAACTTAAGAGAGTGAGTTCTATAAAAATTCACCTGAAACATGTTTATTCCTGCGAGGCATTACAACATGGGCTCTAATGGGGATTGACGCGCTTTTGGAGCCAGCCTCTAGTGGCCTTAAGAGGAAGTGCAGTTTTTGGCTTCATTTCTGAAGGAGGTTCCAGAGGTTGATTAGCTCTTCCTCCATGCAATCACAGAAGAAGAACCAACCATGTTGCACTGCTGTGTTTCTTCAGTAGTCCAGAATGGACACACGGAACACAGGCTCTAGAGAGCACCTTTTGCATTTTCTTGGACCATCGTAGGTTCTCCTGTGCTCTTGGAAAGGCTAGTGGGCAAAGTTGTTTGCAGTCTGCCACCTAACCCTACACAGTGGTTCTATAAAAGTGCACAAAGCAATTCTGGAGAGATAGTCGAGTGAATCTCACATCCAGGTTGTCAAATACTGATGTCAAGGGTTTCCTGGGCTTACATATTCTACTTTTATCTTAACTGTGACAGACAAACTTTAGATTCCTACATTTTGCCATCCCAATTCTCCACACACTCCCTCAAATCAATCAAATCATTTCATTTGAGGGTTAAAGAACCTTGAGTATGTAAAACCTCACCCAAAACTAAATGTAGCACTCAAAATGTTAAAATTCGTGATTACTCGAGTGAGATAAATAAAGTAATCCCTTCGAATTTGTGCTGACATTTGGTCCTCTTAAGTAGGGATGGGCAAGTACACTATTATCTGTCTGTACAACAAACTAAACTATCTGTATTAGTGTCTATATTCTGAATGGGTGGAGTTTAAACTTTAAGTGGGTGTGCATAACAACTAGATGTTGATTTAAGCCTAACATTGACATAGGGTTGATCAGAATATGCTATATTTAATAACTACTAGAAAACTCTTTACAGAGCAGCCTCAGAATTGAGCTTCCAATGATTTCCTCACAGGAGTGAGAGAACTATTTACAGGACCCAATGACGACTTTCCTTCATGAATATTGTGTAGCATGAATATTGACACGTGTTCCCTGGATGATAGTCATATTTAAAAAAGTGCATTCTTTGTAGTGGACACCTGTATCGGCCAAGTACTTGTTCATTCCCTATATAAAACATTTTTAAAAATAGAATGGGACTTGGTGGTAGAGTGCATACCTCTGCCAACAGCTTTTGTTTGCTCAAAAGCCACAGAACGCATCATTCATGGAGGCCAATGTTCATTTGAATCAAACAACAGATGAGTGTAGTTTAATAACACTCTGTATTGAAACATGTGCCAGAGCTAAAGGCTAATATTCATTGCAATGCAGGCAAGAATATTATTCCAGTATTATGAGGAAATTATGAATATTTGATGGCAGACCCCAGTGGAAGGGGGGGGCCGTGACTCTCTCTGGTGGACTCCGTTTTGAGTGACATCTGCTGGCTTTCCAGGGAGAGCTCGACCATACTCTGGGAGCAATATCTTCGGGAAATAAATTCAACTCCTTCAGCACACACAGGGGGTTTCTGGAGTTCAAGAGACCCCGGTAATTTCCCCCTGCTGTGCAGAGAATTGTAGACCATCAGCACTCACACCACCGCAGAAACAGCGTGGCTGCCGACAAAGGCAACAGACATCTGTACATCTCTGGAGAAGAGCACACAGCTGTTAATTACTGATGAAGGACACACTGGGATTTCAGACTCAAGGTCGACTAAATGAGAGAAAGAAACAAAAACAGGACCAAAAAAAAAAAAGAAAGAAAAACCCAGTGGATACATTAGCATGCAGTTAAACCAGACATAATGAAGGTAATATTATAGATTTAATTAAGATAAAGTTAAATTACGTATAGCCGGTGAGAGTTCCATGTAAGGACACCATTTAAGGAAATACGTTTTGCTGCTCTCGTTAATACTTCTTGCTGTAATGAAACTGAGTTATTGATTAAAAATACATTCAAATGGAGGAAAAAGACTGAGACTACAGAAGATGACAATTATCAATTATCGGTGAGTGTCCTTGATACTCTTGATTTAACAGAATACCATTTAGTAAAGTAACTCATTTCTGAATTCTGAACTTCTGAATATACGCCAGCAGCTTAGTGTACATATTCAGGCTCCCCATGATGCATTGCATCTCCTCAGACTGGAAGACTGTGAGGCAGACATTTGAGGAAAGAGTTGAGGTTTCCTTTCATACAGCGCCGCTGCTGTATCAGGTCTAAATGGTGGATTCATGACAGCGAGGTACATGCAGGCACACACAGATGACACAATACATACTCCTGCCAATGGTTCCACACTGTTCCACTCATCTAAGGTGGCAATATTGCGGCGATATACACAGCAATGTTCTACCACAGGCAGGGAAGAAGAATCCAGGAAACATAGATGCAAACACTGCAGGATTTGAAAATGCTGCACCAGGAAAGATATTCAGTCGATGTGTTATTTCGACCTCCAGGATACACGCAGAGTGTTTTGATGAGAAACACTTCACGTAAACCAATCTTCTTTTGTTAGGAAGAAAACTGCACAGGGCACCTTTAATGATCCTTCAGTCTTAATCTGTGGGATTAGCAGGATGTGCAACAGCAATGATTGGATTAAGCCTTTCCTCCCACACATGTCTGTGTTTCAAACCTGTTCAAATTCAAAATATATTGTTACTACTGGCAACCATATCCACACCCTGAGGGTATCAGTAATGTTGCTGATAAAGGAAAATAATTCTGATTTCAAAATATTAGTGATTTCATCTTTAGTTTTGATAATAAGCCTTGTTTAATGCTCCAGGACTGTCTCTCAAATACTCTTAGCACCAAAAAGGCAGCAATGACACATATTGTTCATAGTGGCGAACATTTATTTTAGAACTGTAGTGACTAGTTACATTGAAGATCAATGTATCAGTGTAAAATATATGATCCTTTGTAAAAAAAATGTCAATAAATTATTGTTATAGATTAAACTACCAAAAGGTACATAAGAGTATTTAAAATTAGCATCTTAAATCAAACCAAAGTTTAGTTTCTGAATTAATAATAACATTAAGGAAAGGAAAAGACCCCTCTACGTCAAACCTTAAAAACAACTTTAGAGCCATCGGGATCCAGGAGAGCAATAATGTAGGCAATACTTAAGAGAGGACATTGTTTGCAGTTTTCAGCCTATTTCTGCAGGAAGGTTGTTGGTTCAGGGAACGGCATCAATAAAAGCGCTCTTATCTATTCAGTGCCGGCCTTGGGGACTGTTAACAAAAACCCTGGCAAGGAAGGCATAGATATTCACACACTTTTCTTGAATGTATTCATATTAAAAAGGTGGTCTTTTTCCTTAAATACATAATTTATGAATCCAAGAATGGCTTTAAAAATAAGTTTATATCAGCACCTCAATCTGTTGGAGGTTAAACTGAACTCAGTGCACAAAGAGTAATGATGGTAAGGGCCTTGCTATTTGTGACATATCTCTGGATGAAATAAAGTATTCTTTATACAGTATGTATACAGTGCGTTAAAAGGCAGACTGTAGTTATTTAGTATGTAGTATGATCTTTTCCTAAATCTCACCAAGCAGTTTCTTTGCCTAAACCTAGTCGTGTGCACCTTACTTACAGAGCATAATCACATGTTCCTCAAATGTGCTTGGAGAACTTGTGACACAGTACTGATATTTTTCAATTCCCTGGTGATAAAGCGAGAGCAGACAGTCAAAACACTTTATTGCGGAAGATTAACTCCCCTGCCACGTAATTAAGAACATATTCCTTGTCATGAGAATGAACCACTTTGAAATGGGTTACCCACGCTCCAGTGAAACACTCAAACGCAATAATTAGAGGACCAATTGTGGATGAGACTTTGAATTTGCAGTCAGAATACAGAATTGTATCCTCCCTCAACTTTACTGTTTTAAAATCTCTCTGTCATTTTCTCATCAGATTTTATGCAACTTTATTCGGGAAAAAAAAATGCTGATATTACTGCAAGTACTGGATGCATATGTGGAATCTGGATATATGTCGGACAGCAGTAGTGTGAATGACAGTGATGACGGAGATGAATTCAGATGTCTGACCTTTGGACTGATGCACTGGGTGGCCAAATCATCTTCAAGAGAGACATAATATCTTTTATCGTCTTTACTAAATACAACGTATTCTTTTCAGGGCCTCTCCAAGCGGTGGTGCTCAAGCAGATCAGAGAGACTTTACAACAGGTTGAGAATTACTAAGAGAAAGACACCTTTGATAACCTGTCTCATCTTTTACGGCCTCCCCTGCAGAGCACTTATATCTGATCTATGCATATTTCTAAGGGGGAATGTAAATTGGGGGAACAGTGAGCTAAAAAGTCCACGTGCATCCCCACAGTCTTCACATGACCAGTGAGCCACTGAAGCACATGGGATATTAGTATTCCAACTGAAGCTTTTATAGCGCTGCTGGCGGAAACTTAAAGCCTGTGCAGGGAGACGACTGTTTCAAGGATTCTCTTAATTTTTTTCTTTTTTAAAGGGCTCAGTAATGTTTCTTCCCGCTGAATGAGCCCACTCCCATTTTGCTTCTTCGTTTCCCGGTGCAGACTTTGCTTTCAGATCACTTCAAATTAATTTCCCACTGTCTTGTTTTCAGTCGTTTTCCATGTGCGGTGGGATTGCATAATTTGACAGATTTAAATTCTTTCGTGCACCCCGTGGGGATGGGGGGAGAAACAGCCTCATTAGAGTGACAGATAAACCGCAAATACTAGAGCGGTTGATAAAAGGCTCGCAGAAAAAAAATAATTACCCTTAAAAAAAAAAAAAAAAGAATGGGGAAAACAACAACTGCATTCCCAGGAAGCAGATCACAATGCCCTGGCTATTTAAATAGCAGCACAGTGCCGTCACATTGGCAAGAGAGACAGACTGAGTGGTTGCCAAGCATTAATAAAACAGCTCAATTAGAATTTATTTTGACTGTTGGTAAAGTTATGAGTCTGCGTACTGAAATCGTGCAAGGTCCAGGTGCTAATGAGTGATGATCAAAAGCACATTCTAAGGGGGGTTATCCGCATTCCACTTGATTTGCACTCATTATTCCGTGACAGACATTCTCATCACAGGGGATGATCCATCATTTCTTTTTTCATATCAAGTCTTTCATGGTTGTCTGCTGTATTCCTTCTGCCCTGTAAAGGAACTCGCAGGCCTCTCCTCCCGCTACATGTTGTTTGACTTCATTTCAGTAATGGCTGTCACAATGATGAGTGGCCGTCAGGACAGACATGATGTGGCTAAGGTTTGCATCATCCAAGAAGCAGAATATGGTCATTAAACTCAATTTTCCTCCGTTTGTTCTTCATTTGACATCTCAGTCTATGAATCAGAGGCAGCGCTGCTTTAGCTGAGTCAGACTAAAGAGAATGTTTGGATCATTAGGGCAACAGTCCTCTTGTCTTTCTAAGTGCTGTATCGTAGGCAACTGAGCGTGTTTCAGTGGCTTGAAGACGCCTCCCCTTTCATCCAAGAGGCTCCTTCAGTTCTAACTAACTGAAGGGGAGTTGCAGGCTTTTAAACTCTGTGTGGGAGTGTCCTTACAGAGTCATTAGGGCCACTTGTGGGTAGGTGACGTAACTGGCCTTCATGTGCGTTGCTAGGGCTAGGTAAGCCCAGGTATGAATGGTTGTTTAGCTGTCTGGGGAGCATTGTAGGTGGATGATAAGTAATGTTGTAGGCCACCTCGTCGTTCCCGTTTGACATAAATGAATTATTTTACTCCTCCTTCAAACCATCTGTCTTCTCCGGCCAAGATGTTTACATCAAAGGAGCCTCAATATTTAGGTGTAAACCTGGGCACACCTAGCCCTAGCAACCCACATGAAGGCCGGTTGGGTCAACGATCCACGAGTGGCCCTAACCACACCGTAACTCAGAGCTCACGTGTGTCCTTAACGGCTCTATAAGGTCACTCCCACACTGAATTTAAAAGCCTGCAACTTCCCTCCGGTGAGTTAGAACTGAAGAAACCTCTTGGATGAGAGGTGAAACATCTTCAAGACACTGAAACACACGCAGTAGCCTACGATACAGCACTTAGAATGACCTGGATGACTGAGAACCTCCATCGACAGTTCTCTTGTCTCCTTTAGGCAAAAGTTAGTGTCTATTTTAAAGGAAATTCAGAGCAAATGCATGAAATATTCCATTCAAATTCACTCATTCCCTGTGGGCTTGAAATATTGAGACTTAGCCCTTTGTAGTTTGCGCCTTCATGGGACTGCAGCATTTGTCAGCTTGGATTTACACCAGTTACAATATATGCCAATGGTGACCGAGAGCAGTTGATAACGCTGCAGGAGTGGCTTGAGAAATTCATTGGAATGTTTTGATGCCATTTTTTGGTCTGTTGCCTCTTATCGCCAGTGACACATAGTAAGCCTATGGGGGTGAGTACTTGACACTGAAAAGGAAGATTATTAAAGTATTCCTTTAAAAGAAGAAGAAAAAAACCTGTCAAAACTGAGGTTGTTTGGACTGTAAAAACCAGCAAGAGCAAGCTACATTTTTGAAAGTATCCAACCGGAAAAACCTCAGCCCCTCTCCAGGACTCCCTCCAAAGCCACTCCTCCAAAACATACTCACACTGGCCAGCAGGCAGATGTGTTTCAGCAGCTAATTCACTTCGTTCAACAAGCTCCTGTAGCTTTTTAATGTAATGAACACAGGAATAAACAACTCTGTTAAATGCCATATAAAAACAAACAAAATAGTGTTGCAAAGCCTACCCAACAAGCCTGCGACCGTTGCTGCAGGTGTGTCAAACAGTCAGTGGCTACTTTTTAGGAATGTAACTTTGAAGGCCGTTGCCCAAAGGATTAGGTTGCAGCCCCTGCCGCCATCTTGTGCCCGACAGCTGACAGCTGAGGCAATCTGCCGGACCAACTCCAAAACTTAAGTATGATTCATTCACACGTCAGAACATGTAAATAAAGAGCCCAGATATGAAAAAAAAACAGAATTCTCCTTTAGCAATAAAAATTCTATTAAAAAGGGAAACTCCAAACCATCCGCGAACATCAAAAATTGAAAATCAAAAATGACGCATGAACTTGATGATTTACTTTGAAAAACTAGTAAATTAATCATGCAATTTAATATGAAATGATTACATGTGTTAACATAAGATGCAGTAAAATTGATCGTAGGACTTCTGCACTGCACAGCAGCCGAAACTGAAGACTGCTTTTGATTAATTCACAGCCTCCACTTTCACAGCCTGCTTTTTTTCTATTTGGGGATGATGTGGAGATTATGTGAAAGCTGTCAGATGGAATCAGGTTAGTCACTAGCGAGCTTGCCGTTCGTAGCTGTGACTGTGTCGTGGTGACACATACTGTACCACAGAGGGCTATCTCACACTGATCAGACCAGGCACTTTTCTCATGATTGCAACATATAGCGAATCAACAGAGGTGAATGCGACGAATGCAAGACGAGGGTGTGGAAGTAGGTATTGCATGTGATACATTTCACACTTCCAATCTTTAATCATCAGCAAAAAAATGGAATTTCAAGTACAGCGCTGGGCGTCACTGTAGAGTCAACCAGCATTACAATGAGGACTCCAACAGGGACAGTACTGTATAAGACCAGTTGGTGTGCAGTCTGGGCAGATGTTGGTAGCGGTTTATGCAGATGTTTGTCCTGCTGTTGATGATTTAATTAAAACATCCACTGCAATGACTGCTCAATAAGTTATAACAGCAGGAAGACAGACCCTGTATGTATATGTTTTTCAATTACGGTCTTTGTAATGTGTTTGGCCCTCCAAAGTTAACAAAAATGCACCGTGGCACTGGCAGTCTCCATTTCATCGACTGATGAGAGGATGAACATTATTCTTTCATAGTGTATATTCCATTTGTTCATTCACGATCCTTCTTTAATTTGCTTTTTTTATTCGAGATAAAGCTGGACATAAAAGGAAACAAGATATAGGGGAAACATACATGCTAATAACATGAAACAGTTACATATACATATTACATATATTAGACCAGGGGTCGGCAACCCAAAATGTTCAAAGAGCCATATTGGACCAAAAAAACAAAAAACAAATCTGTCTGGAGCCGCAAAAAATTAAAAGCCTTATATAAGCCTTATATGAAGGCAACACAGGCTGTAAGTGTATATTAGCTATATAAGCCTACTATCAAAATGACTAAGTAGGCTACAAATACATAATGAGCATTCATGATTAAATGTTTATTTTCCCTGCAGCGCATCCTGGAGAGAATGACACACCACGTGACTACTCTGCTGTACGATATTTGGTGCTTTAAGTTTAACTTCCATTACAATATCAATGTATTATTTTTTGTTGCAATGATAAAATTATAGAAATACAGTAAAGAATTCGATCATTTCTTCTTGCAGCCCATCAGAGTTCACATACCTGCACAACAGCGCTGCCTGTTCGATATCGAACA
This sequence comes from Diplodus puntazzo, assembly GCA_963678695.2. Taxonomy (NCBI): domain Eukaryota; kingdom Metazoa; phylum Chordata; class Actinopteri; order Spariformes; family Sparidae; genus Diplodus; species Diplodus puntazzo. The sequence continues at coordinate 28,119,764 of OZ023163.1, forward strand.
CACCACACGACTCATCACAGGCAATTGAGTACGCTGGAGCTTAATTAATGTCCTTGATTTGCCGATTGGTGATGTCGCCTGCCATTTTAATGGCCCTTTCTTTCACTGTCTTTGCGGAGAGAGGCATGTCTTTAATTTTCTGGATTCTCTCGGTTTTGTTTTTGAAGTCTGAAAATAGGTGCTCTGATATTTTGATGAATGAATCCTTCATGTAATCACCATCCGTGAACGGTTTTCCACGCTTAATTATCTCTCGGGTTGCAACAAAACTTGCAGCAGTAGTGGAGTTTGGAGATGCAATCCACTTCTTAAATCTACCTTTGAGCTCCTCTAATTTCTCCAGAAGTACTGCAATCGCACTTTTTCTCTCAATCCCAACTGGATAGTCGGCTGCAAATTTAGCATGCCTTCCCTGGAAATGTCTTTCCAAAATACTCATTTGTTGTTCGACAACTTCTCATTACAAAGCAAATATGCAGGCAATCCTTCCACATTGGCAATGAAAGCAAATGATTCGGTCCATTCTTCCTTGAATCCTCTGTTCTCATCAGCTACCTTTCTCTTTTTCCCTTTGGGATCCATGGCCCTTGACACACCCGCCGGTTTGTTTACAACAGCCACCTGCCTGGCACGGCGCCGCGCTGAAACGTGTGTCGCAGGCTATGACGCAAATCTTCGTTGACAGAAATGTTGAAATTTAATATTTATTATGCACATTTTTACAGCATTGGAAAACGTTAAGAATGTTTGTCCTGCTACAGAAACCATATTAAAACAAAAAATATATCCCCCATTCATTTTCATACATTTTTGAAGAGGCTCCAGGGAGCCACTAGGGGGGCGCTAAAGAGCCGCATGCGGCTCCAGAGCAGCGGGTTGCCGACCCCTGTATTAGACGAAAACCTGGGAGAAGAGATTATATATATATATATATATATATATATATATATATATATATATATATATATATATATAAACACACACAGAGAGAGAGAGAGAGAGAGAGAGCAAAACAGAGCTTAAAGAAGAGTACATTTTGGACTTAATTAATCAGCAACATGAATCCAAATTAATTCTATTGTTAATTTATCAATAAGTCCATCAATCCATCAATCCATCAGTCAATACCCAGTTTGATGTCTGTCAGATGGGGGCCTTTTTATTTCATGTGTCTACCTCACTGACTGTTCAATTCACTTCAATAAAGAAAAAAGTACAGGACAAAGGTGTCCATTTTATAGAGAGAATGGCTGATAAAAGCTGGATAAACAGTCGACTGACTGAATCAATAGACCAGGGTTGCCCACAGTTGGAAGGCAAAAATGGAATCTTAATGGTGGGCCATGGGCAAAAAGCAAACACATATTGTAGGGTTTTGTATTATGTTGTTAAGATGCAGTACGGTCCCACAGTTCCCTTAATTACCTGACTTCTTGGGCAAAGTGTAAATGAAATGAAAAAAGTAGGCATTCTACATAGAGCATTTTTACTCCACAAAAATAAGACATATATACATACATATCATATATGTGTTTTACATGAAGTGTGATATTTTTCACTAGAAACATCTGTCAGGCCATGCTGAAGCTTATGAAGGCCAACTTTGGCCCTCAAGCCCCACTTTTGGCGGTTCTGCCTGGGATGTTCCGTACAATAGCGTGTTTTATGATTCAAATGAACACAAAGTAATTTGAATCAGGCACCAAATGAAGCATTCTCGCTATTCACGCCTCTACTTTACATTTCAAGTGAATAATCTGACAAACTGCGTTTCAAAGAGGCCTGATAACTCATGCATGCCTGTCAGGACAAATCACAACAAGCACTTGAATGGGAGGAGATCCATTTTTAAAAACACACTCAATAAATCTGATGTAACGTAATTGATAATACATCGGGGAGCCGCGCACAGTTGGGCTGCCACATGATGCAGACAACGCTTCGCAATTAAATTCTCATACCGTAGTGCTGAGTCAACAATCATGACCAGAGCCATCCATCCACTAATAAGCCCTGGGTGCATAACAAATGAGTCCGCATTAGATAGAGAACGTTGTGTTTGACACATGAAAGGGTGTCTCACTGTTTCTCAGGACTAATTGTCTCTCATTAGTATGAAAAGCATGACATGATGTGGTTTATGCAGCAAGGCAGTTAGTGTTGGTGGAGCTGTTTACCCATGTGGCTGCTGCTATTTTTGTTGTTTTGTTGTTTTTTTTTGTACTTTTTTGTACTCTATTTGTACTATCTTTTAGGAGTGAATAATGATGAAAGTTCCTTCAAGAACCCCATATATAAGAGAAAAGTCTAGATGTAAAGTATTGTCCATTAAATATTAACAAGACATTGTTGGTATTGCATAATTACGTGAATTAGCAAATCTAAAATACAGATAAAATGTATGTTTTTTCCTGTGTTGCGACCTTTATTTTAGATGTCAGAGGTAAAAAGTGTGCAACAGCTCAGCGATTTCAGTGTCAGGCATCAGAAACAGACGGAATGTCAGCAGGAACTGGTCCAGTCGCCTATCAAGGCAAGCATCCTCTTACTGAAGTGCCATTTAGCAAACTACTGAATCGCTACCCCCTCCAGGGTTGTGTTCTGTAGCTGAGCCTGACCTTTGACCTCCCTATGGATATTCTTGTGCTTGTTCTTTCTCTTGCTGTGAGGATCAACATAATGTCGGGGCTAGAATGCCTTCGCACAACACACGGAGTGTAGCTACACTTTTTAAAATATATATAACAACATCAAATGTGACAAGCAGCACAGACTCGTAGAGGAGGACAAACTAGACAGAGGCGGACTGACCAATCAGAGGACACAGCCTCCCCGGGAATTATTAAAGCAAACAATTTACGTCCAGTGCTTTTATACAGCAAAGTGGGAGGTAAGGGTGTGGTTGTCAGGGTGGTGGAGCGGCGTGTGGCAGTTTTGACTGTCGTGCTGGAGAGTTTGCATCCCATCAGCTTCGCAATTGAAAACCGATTTATGGTAGAAGCATGAGGTTAACTGCAGCCCCCCTGTAGATAGCTACGGTGTAGGTTTTGATTTATAATTTAGAATTGGATGTGTCCCGTGATGAATCATACATAATCGGGTCTTACGGAGCTCTAATTACTTTCCCCACAGAAAGTGTGTTTACATGTCATGGATACAAGCAGCAGAGGAAAGGACCGGGCAGGGAAGTCACTGTATTTAGATTGGTATCGTTCACTATGACAGAAGGACACTAGAAAATACGCTTTCAAATTTCACTCTACCTTCTACACATGCCCCTCCACTCTGCAGACTGTAGTCCTGCCTAATTGTATCCTTTGTCTTTTCTTTGAAGGTCTGGCAGGCAACGCACACACTTAGGCTCGGTTCAGACCAAAGATTTGTAACGCGTCAAAACCGTTTTAGAACTTCGGAGGGGGAAGTCCCGCCCGTCCCAGCTGTACTCAAGCTGGCCAATGTTGCCTGCGACTCAGCTCGTCAAGCTGCCGGTGGCTGGTTTCAAAACGGGATGCACATTAACAATGCGATCAGCGCCTAATGCTTAACTGACAGCTTCAACTCGTGATGCAACCTTCTGTCACAATGGAAGTACAGAAAGTCGTTGCAACTGAGACGATACACATGGTGTTGCGACGGTGTAAATTGGAGGGTTTTAAGAACGTTGCAAGAATCAACTCGTCCCGGCACGATGCGTCGGCCCGATGGAAATTTTAAACAGTTGTTGTACCGAGTGATGAATTCAAGACTTATTATAAGTTACTTTACTTACACATGCTTGTGTTATGTTTACTCTACCAATCTGTGGGGTGGGCTACATAAGAGCAGGGGCACTGACGGTCGGCCATTTGCCAGTACCCCATAAAATCTGCTTTTCACAGCGTAATGTTAGCAGGTATGTTCATGTCAACTTTTTTCACGCAAGCAGTAGTAATCCGCAAGACCTGTAAACACACTTTGATGTGTACAAAACTTAAAAATAGAAGAAAAAAAAAGACCTTCACTCTTGACCTGAACGGTTTACAGCTTTTCTAACAACCTGCAGGTCATTACATGTTGACTGTGCAGGGTTTGTTAATAGTTTCTCATTAATGCCAGTCTTTAGAAAGTGCTCTGTCTCTAAGCAAATCCCCTGCGGTCTGAATAGCTTTGCCAATATTTAAACACTGGGAGGCAGCTGAAACTTGAACTCTCTAAGATTTTTTATCCACAGTGGAACATTAAAATGCATAAATGGTGTGTGTCTTCTTCCACTCTGGAAGTCATGAGAATCTTTGTGGCTCATAAACATGAATGATTTAGAATAAATATGTATTATTCCCCGGAGCACAGTTGCTGGAGTGTATTCATTTGGCATAGCTGATTACCTTTTTTCATAACCTTTGCTACCCTCGTGTGCAGGCTCTATGGAACATAATTAAACTATGACTATAATATATACCTCAAGCAATGCAAACGCCCTATATGAGATCATCCCCCCCGTCAGCACTGACTCTCGAAAATCTTCTTGAAGATTTTACATCAAAGGCAGGAAAGTATTTTTAATGTTGCTCTGTTTTCCCCTTCACCAACACTTTCAACACCCTGTTAGACTTTTTGTAGTTGCTAATGAAAGTAACAGCTAATGTGTTATGGAAAAATAATGACACACGTAATTTGAAGCTATTTACAGGCTCGTGTCATTGTGTAAATTGCCCTCCACAGTATCATGTCAGGCTCATTTTCAGTACTGGGTTGTTTAACAGTATCTGATGGACCTCAAGGCATTGTTAATAATCTTGTGTGAATGAAAAAATTACAAATTGTAATCATGTACTGTGGATAATTCTGATAGTATCTCACAATCGTTATCTCTGCCTCCCCACCGCCAGCATCAAATCTCACATGCACACAAATAATGCACTTCCATATGAAAAATGAACCGAGCAACCCCGGCAAAGAAGAGGGAAAGTTTTATGTAAGTGCACTGCCGATGAGCCTGACATGAATAAATGAACAGGTTTGAACTGAGTTCGTTTTGGACCCAGAGTTATTCCACAGCATCAATTTAACAGGCCCCAGTTGCAGCATCAAACAGGGTCATGGCTAATTACTATTCACTTTGACTAGAACTAAATAATAAATAAGCTATACGCTTATATAACCAAGAGCGGGGGGACGATACCAAGCAGCTCCATCAATAACACGACTGAAAGGCTCCTGCACTCCACAGAAACATTAAAATTCTAAATATCCTAAAAAATAAGAGGGGCATAATTTGCATCAGCTCTTACTGACATACAATAGGATGTAATATAATAAAGAGTACGCACTGTGCAATGCAATTTCCATTTCAAGTAAAAGCTGTCGACCTGTGTGATGAACTGAATGGCTTGAGGTTTTCAGTTAGTAACTGAATACACAAATCATTCATCTACTTCTCTCCTTCTCACCTTGAACACACACCCACCCACCCACACACACACACACACACACACACACAGACTCCCACCCACTGAAGCACATGTGGTGCTTGGTGCCACTCAGTCTCGCTGGGGTAGTCGCTGCTATCTGACCACCCACCACAGCAGAAGCACACAGGCGGAATACCAATATGTGGCATGTCTTTGTGTGCCTCTATTTGCGGGGCTAATTATGAGAAGTTTTGTCTGGTAGTACACACAATTTGCATTCGCCTCTGCATAATAAACTTCTACACTCCTTCTGCTTGAATCCAAGCATTTTCTCTCTCCTCTTTTAAGACTTCCATTTTGTAAATGCCGAGCCAGCTAATTAGGGACTAAATATCATATATCTGCTATTTATGCAAATGGTGGAGTATACTGTAGCCTTTTGACATGAAACTAGGGTTGTTTGTTGTTAACAAGGTACAGGGTAACACTGAGAAATGGAGAGACGGTTTATCAGGGCAGGTAAGGGAGCGAGGGAACCCATTCATTAAATAAATTGTCTACCAACATATTTATGTTTTGTACTTGGTAAGATGTATTCCAGCATGCATTTGACGGTGAGATGGAAAAACCCTCCCATTTCAAATTGAAGAAATGTATGAAAACCATGGAAACCGAAAACAAAACCCAAGAAGCTAAGAGCTGAGGGCAACAGGCAATTAGCTTAGCATGGCTTAGCTTAGCTTTGCTTAGCGTGCCCAAAGTTAAAAACAGTGACTTATTAACACTTACTAAGCTTACTTATTTATTTGGGTCTCTGTCCTGTATCCGTCTTTAAACTGGCAGTCTTAAACTGTGTTCAGTCCCAGCCTGCTGAGCCCGGTTGAGCCGAGCCCTGTTTGTGGAGTAACTCCCGCATTATCTGAGTTGGTTCAGCTAATAGGGCCTAAGATAGCTACAGAAAAGAGTATAGTGTGCAGCAGTCAATGGTAATGCCCCCTGTAGTTTTGATACCACCTTCAGATCCTTTAAACTTGATCTTAATCTTTAAACATTTTTTCAATGTGGTTTTAATGTCAGGCATCGATGTAGATTAAATATTTCTGCCTGACAATATTTCACTGTTGATTCAGTCATCATTTGCTATCTGCTATCTATTGTTTGTTTGGCTAGCTGTGTCACCCTGCTTCCAGTCATTATGCTAAGCTAACCTGTTTCCCTTGCTACAGCACAGATATGGAAGGGATATCAATGTTCTCTTCTAATTCTTCTCAAATAAGCGAAAAAAAACCAAACATATAACCTAAGACGTTCAACTATTCCCATAACACAATGTGATGGAGAAATCAACACATTAACACCGCTCCGTCTGGATCATTAACATTTAGGTAGAAGTAATCCATCTTTTTAATTAGATATTTCATCAGCATTGAAATGGGGCTTAATTATTTATTTACCCCAAATTAAACTTAAGTGGAAAAAAGAGGTTGAAAGTTTGAAGTCACCTGTTCTTCTCTATGAACAGCCTGTATGGTGAAGGTTTGGATTTGATTTAAGCTGCATTAAATCAATTTCTGGCCACCAGAGGGCAAATCTGACCATACTGACCACATTCAACTGTATATAATTGCTTTTCTTTACATTACACATATAAGGTACACTTGTCATTTAGTCTTTATATAACCAAACTCATTCTACTGTATAAAGCACATCATAACTTACGTATCTTAGCTGTGTTCATTTAACCTGTATATGGTCATAGTCTGTTGTTTTTTCTTTCATTGTGTACATATCACAGTTACATCCTATCTGATTGTACTGTTCCATTAGTTTATTGTTCATTCTGTATATTGATCTTTTTATACATCCTCATGCACTTTGCTTTTGTTTTCATTATTTGGTTTGGGCTAGTAACTGTATTTCGTTGTGCTATACAGTTAAATGTAATCTAATCTGAAGGACTTCGATGCATTTTTGCCTTATGAAGTTGTAATTGCTGACGGGTTAGCAGATCATTTCCAATTTACTCAAACAAGCGCATTGTGACAAGCTGGAAATTTTCACCTCTTTGTTTTTCAACTCAAGACAATTTCTTGTGCATGTCAAGTATACAAGAGGGAGAGTCATGAAAGAAACAATATTTACATAGACAAACAGCAGAGGCGCAGCCGTGCTGTCATGCTGTTTGAAAGCATGTTTTTTTTTGGCTCTTGTCGAAGCATTTAGTGCTGTTTTTGCACTTCATTTCCCAGAGCTCAACTATTGGTCGTGGGTGGCGCTCTCTTATTTATCTGCGTTGTCTTTGATTGCACGCTAACCACCTCCTCATTCTTCAAGATTTCTCCGTTTCTGCAGAAGCATCACTTCTTCTGCACAAAGGACCTTTGAAATAACAAATGTAAGGGTTCTCATGAACTGTGGGTTGAATCACTCTTTTATTATGTAAAGCAGCCATTGAATTGATGTTTATCCACTTAAATGTGTGGGTCTATTATTTTGAAACCACTACAGAGTGTGTTTTTCTTTGCTACTCTTTTAGATAGAGAAAACAAAGAAGCACTCTTCAATAATGTATGGATGCATACTATCTGTAATGATAAGTGCTAGCACAGATTATTGATCCAATCCTCTCTTCCGTTCTTCTCATGGCCAGTCCTGCATACGTCCTCTGTAGTCAGTTCTTCATCTGGTGTCCTCCAGATGGACTTCAGGCATCACATCATTGTGAGCCACAGACCTCTGAACCAGTCCAGTAATCCATTTCCTAAGTTGTGGGCATGCATGCGAGGTGCTTTTCAGTGGCGGCAGCAGAGCAGTAAACTCTGAGATGGTATCTAGCAATGATATCGATGACTACTCACACATACCTCTTGGAAGTCACCTTGCACAGATGGTCAGGCTGGCTAACCTGACTGCTGTGCTGATCCGTGTCGCTTTTTACCTGTGACGATGCTGACACCAAGAAGGCATGCTGGAAGTGTGCACATTCACAAACTCCAACAAATACACACAAATAAAAAAATTAAAAAAAGATCACTATGTGGCCTAAAGAATGTGGACACCCATATATAAATCTTTAACAGCTTGTTCGCGTAACGCTTTATAATAAAGGTACACAAAGATGTAAGCAGATACTAAGGAGTGAGTAAGGAATTAATCAGAATGACGTAGTAATTAATAAATCGTGAATGAATATCTCCTTTAATGCTGATTTGACGAGTATGGAGGAGATAATGATGAAATACTGGATAATTTATCATCAGGTTATGGCTCATAAATATCTGTGAATCAACTTACCATCAACCAGCCACTGAGTAGCATGAAGTAGTGACAACTCATTAACTCCAGATTACTGAAATCATTGGTTACTCATTTTGCGTACAAGTAAAGTTAGACATCATACTGAGTACTAACCCACTGAAAACTCATTACTCACTAATTACTTCATCATTAGTTAATCTTTTTGTGTTCTTCTAGTAAAGTGTAATATCTTACTGAGTAGTTGCTCAGTACAGACTCATAAGTTACTAGGAGCAGGTGGACGGTCCAAATCAGTGGCAGCAGGGCGGTTGATCCGGTGTGGGAGCCGAGCCGGCCCTTGGCACCGCTGGACACAGATGTAGCAGGTCAGTGCTGTTTCCATGAGAATGGGCAATTATTTCTAAGGCTTCAACATCACTAATGCCAAAGAATATGACTTGTGTGTGGATATAATTATTCAAATACATACCTAAATATTGCCTAATGATTCATATATAAGGTATCTCCCAGTCTGTTCTCCAGTAACTCATCATTATCTACTAGTCCTCGAATCTGAGTTATCAAGGAATCACTCATTAACGATTCATCAACTATCAAGTCGTTCCTGATTCATTCCTTATTTGCTCCTCAGTATCTATTTACATTTTTTGTGTGCCTTATTGTAAGTGTTCCGCTTTGTTCCAAACCCCTGGACCTTAATATGCTGGTATAACAGCCTCTGGTTTTAAGCTTCAGGCGCCGAGATTTTGGAACCTTGTTGCAGGTATTTGCCCCCCAGTGAGCAACAAGAGAAATAGTGAGGTCAGCCACTGAAGTTGAATGTTAAGCAGAAGTCTGGTGATATCCTATACCTTTTGTTTTTGCCTTCAACAAATCCCATAAAAAGCGCAAAAACAACAATGAACTAATGTGTAGTCAAAGCCTGGTATCTTAATCCCCTGTGCCAAGGAGCTCCATTGTTGAATATGCCACTATGCAGCATTAATTTGGGACACACACATGTATTAATTCTGGGCACACAAAGGACACACTGATGGAAGTTCTTGGGAAAAAACGTGTTGGAATTCACTTTCCTGCAGCAAATAAAAGACTTTACTCAACTATCACACAAAAGATTAATTTGGCACAGGGCTGAGGACTAAACTCGGAAAATAGTAACTTGGGGAATCCTGGTGGAAATGCAAAAAAGAGGACCATATCATCTTTTTTATGCTTCAGAAGACAAGCAGGAGACAAGATGAAGTATGGCATTTACTTTGCCTATTTATAGCACCATGTCGGGGAAGTTAGAGTTCTGAAAATCTCTCAGAATATGGCTGTGAATATTGAAAAGGCTTTCATCTTAACTTTATTTTACCTCCCTGACTTTCACTTCACCCCTGAGCACACTCAGATGCAGTGTTACACATTAAAATATAACCATTAGGCCCACATCTGTCAGAGGAAATGTTGTCATCACCCCAACTTCCTCAGTAAGCAACAACACCGCACACTGCTTTCCAATACTCTGACTTTAAGTGATGTCTTAAGCTTTTAACTCGCACAGCATCCGACGATGAGATTTGATGGGAAAACACAAAAAAACATGGATCTATTTTGGTAATTGGGTGAAATGCCCTCAGCAATGTCACAACGACAGCTTGTTTGCCGCATATGTGTCCTCATTTATCACCGCACGCTGAATATGTGATTTTGTCTTCTCTTTCTCTTGCATCAATGCAGGTTCACTGTGCACACATGGAGGAGAGGGATGTTGTTCGAGAAGCCAGTATGGAAGTGGGGTGGGAGTGTGTATAATTATCTGCTTCAGTGCATTAGCCTTTGGAAACTGATACATAGAGGGAGAGAGAAATAAAGTAGCAAGTGTTATGTGCGAGACTGAGCTGAGGAGACGGAGAGAGTAAGAGGAAGGAGCAGTGAGTGAGAGACAAAGCTGCAGATATTTCATTTCAGACTAAACCACGTTATCCTCCATGAAATACTTTGGACAGTCCGGAGAATGTGTGACCATAACTATATTATGTAGAAATGTCTCGCTCACAAACACAAACGGAGAGGGGAAGAGATGTTTCTCACGTCCATATTTTACTGTGGCCTTGCAGTACTTGTGCCTTTAGCATCTGTTTGTGGTGAAGATAATATAAATAAGAGGTGCATTATCAAATATTCAAATCCTTTAAATATTATTAATACTTGATATTTAGAGAAGTAGCGATCCTTTGCCTGAAACCTTTGACGAAGTTATGAAAACACCAAAATGAAAAGGCATCTTTGTAATATCAAATGAGGGAATATTTATTGTTTTATATGTAATATTGGCTATGCATGAACACATATATATTACTTTTGTAGAGGGTGATGTTTTCTTTTGTTTGGGGTCACTTATAGGCCCTGTTCACATGTGGGTATGTGGGTATTTCTTAACATAGTCACATGTGTTTTTGACCTTTCGTACACATGTGAACGCATTATAGCAGCCCAGTCACCAGGATATTATATTAGCAGTTCAAGCAACATCATGTAGGGATTGGCATTTTGTACGATTTGGCGCCCCCGACAGTCTCGCAGTGAAACACCACTGTCGTAAAATACAAATCCAAGGTCTGTAACAATTTGAAGTTACAACTGAAGTTATATAGTGCAGAAACAAGTCATAAATCAAATCAAATCAAATCAAATCAATCAAATCAAACTTGCCATATTGGGAAAAATCCTTCTCCCAGGACGGACAGATATGCAATAGATGTCGTACGGAACAGAACAGCAAAATCACAGTTTTCAATTTGTATTGACAGAATATCTGATACAAATTGTACAATATATATAAAGTGTGTGGATCCAGGGGGCTGACGGAGCAGGCAGAGGCATCGCAGAGTGGGGCCCGAGCCACATGACCTCCTCCTCTAATAGGGGGGCGTAGTGGCTGAGACAGAGACACCATTCACTCTATTACAAGACATTGTACCATCAACATGATTTAGAGGCTGTTATTTAAAAGGTAAAAAAGTTACAATAAGTTTCTTTATCGTTTCTGCAAACCACAGATACTTCCATCATGTCTACCAAACATGGCATATCACCTTCACATGATATGCTTATCAGCTGGTGTGGCAGCAGGAAGTGGAGGAGAAGGTGGTGGGACTATTACATCCAACCAGGCTGGCTCACATTAGTTCAAGTTGAGTCACACCACCATATTTTCCAGGACACCTGAAGACATTTCCATCAGTTTTTTTTGCATCGAAACTGGGTGTTTTTTAAGAGGAGCTGCAGGCATTTTCAGCATCTCCATCCATGATTGAGGTGACCAAAACAGGTAGCTTAAGCCAGGCCATGATGTTTTTCCAACCCAACCTAAATGGAGCATAAGTACAGCGTTGTGTAGAATATGAAATGTAACATAAACACATGGAAAGTTGCAACATAAAGAAACGACCAGTTTTTAAATTATCTGTGGTTTTCAGATATGTAATGGCCGAACATTTATTCCCGGCATTGCTTTTTTGGGTAACTGAAAACTGACCTCTTTGAGACTCCTCCCCGGATGAAGATAATCAACAAAACTTTGTTGTCCGTGTTTACGTCTGGCCTGCAGAAACTGAGATGTTCTCTTCACGGTTTGGTCTTGTCAGTATATGTAGCATCATACTGTACATTGACGGAATGGATGTTAAATTGTCTTCATTAAGAGGGACACAAAATGACATCGACAGAACAATGATGGAAAAGTGAGACGTAAACGGCTGCTAGCAATGATTTCATTAAAAAGTCACGTTTTCTGCCCACAGCAAGTAAACAGTAAGTACAGATAGCAATGCTGACGTCAGCTAGTGCAATAAATCGGAAACCACTTGAGTGGCGGTGTTGTGATGCGAATGCAATGGAAGGAGGAGATGAAATGCCATATTTAGTAGCTGAATGTAAAGAATAACAGCTTCACTGTTAAATGGAAAGGAATTCTTAATAGACACCACTGTATCTTAAATATTCTAATCATTAAATTAGGAGCAGTCATGAGTATCAGTGTGATAAAACATTATTAAGTGTGTGTGCGCGCTGAGCTGTGAGAGAGCCGTGGACCCCGAACAGAACACTAATGTGAACTGCATCTTACTAATGCAGCGAGGATGACAGAACAGTGTATCCTCAAACCCAGGCTCCTTAATCCAACATAAACACAGCCAGAGCCCATGTAGCCAATCAGAGCGACTGGCTTTGCTTGCTTCAGGCACATAAGAAAGGGAAAATCAATGGCAAAAAAAAATCGATACAAAATCTTTTTCTAATTCATATCACCCAGCAGATGAAACAAGCGGTGTAGATCCCAGTATAATAGTTTGTCCATCTGCATCATGTTGACGGACAGTCAGCCGCAGCCGTGACGTCCGGCGCTAATGAACCGTCCAATCAAAGCAACATGTGATTGTTATTCAGCGTCCATGTGGCCGCTGTGGAGCCACTCTGGAAGGCAGTCACAGCTTGTAGCCTGCAGCTAAAGATAGCACCATTCAACACAGATGAAATGAGGTTTGGAAAAAAATGAGTGAAAATCCAAATGGCCCGGAGATAAAACTGTGTGCCTGTTGTTCACAGAAATGGCTCTCGCTACAGCAATGAGGCAGGGAGAAGAAAAGAGCGGAGGGGAAAAAAAGACTTAGCAATGCCAAGGCGCCATTATCTGTGTTGTTACCTGCAAATGTAGCAGTGCAATGGGTTATATTTATCACTAATGAGATAAATAATGCAGCTATTTGTCCACAGCTTAGCCCTGGAGTACTACATCAGCTCAGAGAAATGAGAATTCTTGGGTATAACAACAAAACAAGACGGTGAGGGGGGGTTAGAGTGAAAAAGGCAACGCACGAGCAGATACAAATGGTTATCACACAGGTAAATTCTCTCAAAATATGCCAAAAATATTCAAACACCCACATACACCCACAGAAACAATGGGACATAAATAAACACGTGAAAGCACAAACAAGGACATAAAGGTGAAAGCGAGAAAAAGAAAAACAGACTGCGATCATAAACCTGCCGTACACTGCATGATTAAAGATTAATATCTGGCTTCCACTTGGATTTTTGGATCGCTTTCATTGTACAGGGATGCTGCATGTAAAGAGTTAACCCTTTGAATGCAGCTAGGCGGATTTCAAACATTCCAGCAGCTGTCACTCATCCTGACCGTGGCATGTGATCCAATCAATAACGAACACAAACAATTATAGAGGAGCACCCATCGGCCGCGACTCCGAGGCTGAAACAGGAGTTGCAGTAAAAGCTTGTTTCCCTCCAGTGTCGCCTCGGGAGCAATATTTCTAGAATATTTCAGCAGATACACAGAGATGCTGACAGCTGTCAGATACATTTATGGGTGGGGCTGCACTTTTTACTCACCCAGTGATGCACAGTGTATACCTAATTACAGTTTTTTTGTTGTCTTAGTTTCTTATGTGATCACATTTCTCTTTCTCCTTGAGTGATGAGCTGCGGTCATCTCTTACATAAAGGTTTTATGATATAGGAAGTGATATGGTGGCTGAACCCCTAGCAATGTTATACCAGACGCAATGCTAACAGAACACTGTGCCATGTCACACAGCTATGCAATATGAATTACATGTCTGTAATATGTTTTGTTCTTTAAAGGAGAAATTATTCAAGAGTGAAACTTCAGTCATTATCACCTCCCCACATGCTGATGTCAGAAGTCAGGCGAAGTCTCGTAGTCTGCATAACATTTCTGGAGCTTCACAGCAAAACAGTGTTGCGGCATTCCACAGAAGTGGATGGAGAATTGTTTTAAATCATCTTAAAAAAAGAAAACAGCTCGTCCAGTGTAACATAAGTCTCCGTAAACCCAGAAATTATTTGAAAAGATTTTTTTTTTTTTGAGTTGTTCCTGAACGTTTTAAAACAAGTCCCCATCTACTTCAGAATGCGGCAGCGTCATTTTGCTGTGGAGCAACTGAAACGTTTTGTGGACTGCAACACTTTGCCCGACTTTCCATCTGCATGGAGGTGAGAAGATGATGACTGAATATTCTTTTTTGGGTGAACTGTTCCTTTAACTTTGAAGGACTTAGCTATTCCTGTATTCTTTGAATGTGATATATGTTTATATTGTCTTTACTGTCAATGTCACTGTAGGGCAGGAGTACGTGCTGAGCTGTTACTTGTCCTTTATTGAAATTAATGAGAAAATAGACCAATTTGTAAAAAAAAAAAAATCAAAACTGTTTGTACAGCTGGCAGACGGCTGCATAAATAAATGAAATCAAAGATGAGTCTTTTGTTGAGTTATTAAAAAATACAACGATTGAGTCCAGGACCTTAACCAGATATCTTCTCAAAGATTCCTGAATTCATTACATTTTATGAAAGTTTTCTGAAATCTATTAAAGGCCCTGTTTCTAAGATAAGTTTTTTTGAGTCTCCTTCCCAACTCAGTGAAAAGTGACGCTTTGGGATGGCAGCTGACCCCACCTACAATCCCAAAGCTTCAGTATCTGAGTTGGGAATGAAACTTTTCTGACGAAGTGGACCTTTAAATAGCAAGACGGTAGGTAATAAGAAGGTAGAAATGTGTTATAATGGGAAAGACCAGCGCGGCTTCACCAACATGTCAGAGTTCAACCCCGCTGAAGCTGAGATTGAATTTCTTGAGTTCTTGAAGCTTGTGTTGATGCCATGATCATGTTGAGATGAAAATTAAAGGAGCACTATGTAGTTTTGAAATTGTAATCAGAAGAGAAAAATCTTCACTGACCGATCTTAACTGCCTGGAAATGAAAAAAAAAATAAAAAATGAATGAATTCAGACTTTTCAGCACCTCATACAGAATGCAGTGCTGTAGTTGTGTTTTCCCACAGCACCTGTGACCTTTCTGTGGCAGCCAGCCTGGTTGGGAAGAGACCACAGGGCCAATTTATTGGCAGACACAAGGCTAGGAAAACACAATTAGCTGGCAGAAGACCTCCCACCCTGAACAAACCCTCATTTCTACACAGACATACACAACCTCACACCTGCGTGGCCTCGGCCTCCTCTCTGTTTATCTCTGCTCGGCTCGGGAAATGTCCTCACCTTCAGCGCTGATCTACCGCGTGTGCATGCAGGTGGTAGTCATGCATGTCATTACCCCGCGTGGAGTTTTTATCTGCCTGTGGTTCTCTCCCCCCACAGGAGGGAGAAAGCCTGCTCCCCAGTGAGTGGCAGTGTGTGTTCAGAGGAAGAACATGCATTTTTAAAAACTCAACCCTAAGCACACTGCTGTCCTGTTCCTTTCCCGCTGATTAGCCAAGGATGTGGGGGATTATCACGGCCGAGGGACAGGACTCCAGAAAAGAAAAGCAAAAAAAAAAAAGAAAAAAGGAAAAAAAGGAGGCATGGTGGTGTCTTAAAAGAAGGTTTTTTCTCTTGAACAATTTGATGAGCGTGTGTAGCTGGGGACATATTTGGAGGCCCTGCAGCGAAATCTTTGGCCAAAAAAAAAAAAAAAAAAAGCATGTGGTGACTCACAAGGAGAGGACATCACACTACATCCACTGTGGCAGAGATGGAGCCGCAGCGTGTTTTCACCTTACCACATGCATCAGGATGAAATTATTAGATTTTTTCCATTACATCACTGACATGAATTTAAAGCAGGCGACAGCGCAGTTACGTACACACGCATCCTTTTAAACAACTCATATATTACATACCGACACCCAAATGTGTCCCAAATGTTACTATTTGAAAGCATAATACGCAAGAACTCTGTGTTAAATTTTCCAAAAGTGAAGCGATTTTGATGGCAGGATCATTTGTGTTTGTCTTGTGTTTCTCATGCAGTGTTTATCTGCTCTCCACAGCCACTTTGTTTTTAATGTACACTAACCCTAAGCTAACATAAGCCGGCGGTGACATACACCAGTGGTGGCCGATGGTGTGTGTGTGTCTCTGTGTGGTTATATTCAGAACAACTCTCAGTGAATTCTGCAGCCCGCTCACCAGAGGCTTTGGTACTCTCTTCTTTTCCCCCTTCTGCTCTGCAATATTGTTCATGAAGTAAAACTAATTTGCCCTGCAACTCCAGTCGGCAATCAACATTAATGTTACAGTGACTTTACATTAGCATGTAACCCCCCCATGTGTTGGTATAGAAAACCAGCTCTTTATAGTATAGTAAGGGCACAGCCGGGAGTACAGCCTGGAGAATGAAGCTGCTCTGTAGTCTGGTGCTACGGCAGCAGGTGCTTCTGTATCTTTTGTCAGGTGGCAACCAGGATGAGCAGACTATGGCTGAGCTGGTTGTTGTCTTTTAGCATCCTCTGGGCTCTGTAGAGACATCTCACTCATTTATTGTACTATCTAATGTAATTTACTGACTCTACATAAATATATATTTATTTCTATATTTCTATTTCACATATTTATTTATCTACACATATTGTTTGTGCCTGTGACAAATAAAAACTGTTGAATCATATGAATTATCATTAAAACGGCATTAATTAATATTTGGCCACTAATGAGCAGAGACACACACCAACATTCAGCGATTGTATGAGCTACTGTCAGGTAATGCAACTGTTTCAGCTAACATGTTCGCAATGCAAATTTCTGCCTACGTGGTTGCAGAAACGGAGCAATATTATCATCCCATTAGAGTTCTGTTTCAGCCACCTCATGAATGTTAGCACAGTGGTTCACTCTTTTTTCATTCTGATTTGATCTAAACCAGTGTTTCCCAATCCTTTTGGTTTGTGACTCATTAGAACGAGGCGTCGTCATTGTTCTTCTTCTTCTCAGGTTGTTTTTATTGAGGACTTTTAGTGGCCTGCAGAGGGAGAAACATCCAGTGTCTGTCTAAAAAAAAAAAACACACTAGGGAAAAAAGGGGACAAAAATCTTCCTTTTCTTTTATACCCTCTTCATCATAACTGATAAATATCTCCATCTTATCAAGTTAACTCTGTCTATAATTATCCTGAAAGCACAATTTCCCTGTATCTAGAAGCCTTAAAGACTGATGTTGATGAAAAGTGACAGGGTAGAAGGACCTTTTTGAGATAAGCCCTCAGATTAATCATGGGGAATCCTCTGGGAGTCAAACCCAAACCCTTCTGCACAGGTTCACACACACTCGGCTTGTTTGCTGGAGATGGAGGGTTATGTTTTGTCGCATGGCAATTCCTTCTCCCAAAGAGTCATTTGATCGAAAGACATCTAATGCAGGTTTAAATCATATTAATGTTCATCTTTCTAGAGACTATTTTGCTCCCTGGTGTTTTTCTGATTAAACATCCCGACAGCCACAGATTTGTTTTTTTTTGTAAAGGCTGAGAGACCATGAGTGTAAAAACCCTTTATACAGACTTTCTTTTTAGCTATTTTAACTGGGGAATTTCTATTTCCATTGTCTCCTCTCACTGGTTTGAAGGGGCAGGATCACGCAGACACCGGTTATACCTCTTACTTCCACGCACCAATTAAGAAATATTATAGGAGAGGGTGTGCTTATACGTCACCCGTGGCTTGCTTACGGACGTCTTGTTTGCATCGCCGGAGAGCCACAAATGATTAAAGCTCACCCTCGAGTGTAATATTGAGATCATGCAGCTGTTATCAACAAAATAAACAACAGAATTAAAAATGTATTTGTGTTGTGGGGAAATGAGCTCCCAAAATAAATACGCTTTTTGCTAATGTTAGCTCTGTTTCCATGGATGGGTTTGACTTGTAACTGCAAAAAAAATCAGTCACGCCATCACACGCCTATGTAATGAAACATGCTTTAATTCTCCAGCAAGTAGGCTGGCCCTTAGTAACGACCTAGCAACAGAGGCGAGATGAGGCGTGGAGCGTAAGTGCCCCCTCCCCCCTGCGCACACTCACAGTGTGATCAATAGAAAGGCCAGTCATCAAGAGAGAAAACAAAGGTGAAAAACGGCCTGTTGTAGTGTAGAGGTCCCTCGTCACATGCTGTTCTCTGTCGGCCCAGTAGTGGGAGAAACTGTTTGGAGACTCCTGCAGCGTTCTTGTCGGATACACTGGACTTCCTTGCTGCTATGTGAGTGAGGACAAATAAATCTTTGCGAGTGGTACAAATGTAAATATAGACTATGTGCAAGTGTGGAAACAACAGCCTCACCCTGTACATTTCCTCCAGGGAGAGCAGACCCATACGTTGTGGATTTAAGTGAAGTGCCTGTTGATCACAATGTGACACGTGCCTTATGATGTACTGCTGTGAGCAGATCCTGCGATAAGTCTTCCAAAGCTTGAGAACATGCAGACAATTAATAACGTTCTCACAGAGCCGCATCGCAAATGAGAAATTTACCTGCCTCCACAAGGTATCGCTGACGTAAATTGCCTCTGAGATCAATCTGTATTGTTTCATCAAATGCGGGTTTGAACAAACCAAGTTCATTTATCCTGCAGTCGAGACAAGCCGGAGCGTCCCGTTTCTTATTCCTTTTTTTTTTTTTTTTCCTTCCAGAGATGCAGCCCTCTCAGTGGTCTCAGTCAATACGGATTTGATCAAATGTGTGATGCCTCTGCAGCTCCGATTAATCTTTGCCACCTTTTCCTGGTCCCTGTGTGCCGCCCACTAGCATCCTGGCATCCCTATGAGGCCGACCGACTGACAGCAACATAAGTCACAAGGCTGCATTAAAAACGCATTAGGCCAACGGAAGGAATTAAGGTTGCTCTTATCTGACGGAGAGTACCTGCTCTGGAATGAACTGAGTGCCGGCGTCCTCGTGCATCACCATCGCCTCTCTGACAATGTTGTGACTTATGGGCCCACTGAATGCACTCCCAAGCACTTTTAGGGAGTCTAGGCAATATGAATATATTGAATTTATGAGATCTCAAAGGATCGGTGCACTCTCTTTACTCGTGCGTTTTCTCCTCTTCCACAGAGTGTGAGAAAGGACGCCACATGAGGAGGACCTGAAGAGATGGGAAGAGGGGCAGACGGGGGCGGAGCCGGAGGGCATGGTCACACCGGGTACAAGGGAAGGGTCAGCTGGACAAAACCTCATTATCAAGTGACTGGTAACTTGTTGGATCAATCAATCAAACGACCACAAAGACACACAAAATGGTCAGAAGGAGACACAAAACGACTACATAGAGGCACAAATTGACCACCAGTAAGATGCAAAATGAAAAAAAGACACAAAACAACCACAAAGATAAGGTAAATGACCACAAAGAAACACAAATTAACTGCAAAAGACACAAATTGATGACAAATAAATGCCAGAAAGCAACACAAAACAACCACAGAGACACGGAACACCATAAAAGGTCAACAAAATGATCACAAGTAGATACAGATTGACCACAAATAGACACAAAATGTCCAACCGTGGGTGTTGCATATAGCGGCTATTTTTTAAACGTAGTGTATTATGTTTAGGTGGTTTATTCTGCTTTTTCCTTTTTTTCCTAACATTGTCAGACCTGCCCCGAGATGATAGAGGATGCAGAGAGAGAGAGAGGGCGAGGGAGAGAGGGCAGACGCCGGGTGAGGAGAGTAAACCTCCTCTCGAGCAGTAATTTGATTTCATGTGGCTCACAGTGCTCCGATGTGCAGAGGGAAGGTCGTAATGGCAGCCATCTACCATCCATTATTGCACTACTGGAGAGCAGCGTGATGCGTTCAGGGTGGATGATCACATCTCCAGCACACTTGTCTTCAGCACATTTCCACCTCTGTTGTTCATTAGTCACAGCACATAAGATAAATGGGGAAATTTAGGTTGGCTTTAGGTTGAACTGCCGTCGTGTTTATGTGTCAGAGAAACATAGAGGCCGTCGGTCACAGTCTGATGGAGGCGTCGTTGGGGTTAAGCTGTTTACATGAACCTTTGATTCCATGAAATTGAGTTTTCCCGTAGCCCTGAGTAAACCAATTAAAAGACTATTTTCCTTCCATTTTCAATGGCAGGTTAGTCCACACCAGGGACAAAAATAATGATTCAAATTGCGTCAGTGCTGGTAAGTACTACTTATACTCCTGTTTTTGTTGACATCATAATGTATCTTTAATGCTGAGGCAGAGATGGTTCTGACCGGAAAAACATCATGAATCGCTTCAAAACAAGGGGAAGACTTAGTGTTTACATTTGGCATTATGTTCGATTTGCCCCCCTCCCAACAGTTTCTGAGTGCTGCACCACTGTCGTAACTACAAACTCCCAGGTCTGTATCAAGAGACAGAGACAGAGACACCATTACAAGACACCGTACCATCAAAATAATTTGAAGCTGTTAGTTTAAGACGAAAAGTTACATAATTTTGCTTTAACAACCAATACAATGAGGATAGAATACGTAATGAATAAAAGTTTGGTGAAACCTTTTACATGATCGCATCAATCCAATGACTTTTGATTTAAATTCTGCTATATCTCATGTAGGGAGCTGTCACATAAACTATGATGACGTCATGGTGTTTTGACAGCAAGTTTGTAATGGCTCTGACTTCTTTAACCAGAGGATGCAGATTCATCAACACACGTGCCATGATGCGTTCAGGGATCCCCTGCAAGGATTTAACTGAAAAGCTTTTCCAACACATCCTCGCACCTAAATGACTGAATAGATCGATTGTCAGCGTTTCCCAAAACAACATGACCTTTGCAGCGTAACCGTTGTCGTACAGTTGCAGTTTGGTCAGGGTCAAGACTTCCTGTTTCACAATGGACATGAGCAGCGGTCTCCAGAACGAAAAGTCCTGTGCTTGTTAAACCCGACCATCTCGCCACCCTTTATGACCCTTCTTCTCATTTCCTCCTTTGCAGCTGTAATAATTACAACAGCCACTAGAGGTCACCGTCTAACAAACATAAATGAGTCAAGATGCACTGCTTTAATTTTTTGAATTTGTGGTATTTTTTATGATGAGGGTGGGCTCAGACTGTCATATAGTTTAAAGCATCAACAGATACAAATAATTGCCAATTGATTAACCAAATGAAAGGGATTTTTTTATGCTTATCAAACAGCGTCTACTGGCTGGAAATTGATATGATTAATGTTGTTAATTTACATTTTAAGCATGCAGAGATTTAATGAAAGCACCCAATATCCACTTACAGTAATTTAGAATATATTCACTATTATAATGCATTATAATGTAGTACAATACAACTATGAGCCTTACAAAAATAGTGAGTGAACAGCAGAATTACTGACACTTGACCTTGTAAGACATCACACAATGCTTAATAATTGTATGGTTATTGTTATCACTGTTTAGAAATGCAAGGGTGGCTGTGGCTCAGGGGTAGAGCCAGTGTCTTGTAGTCAGAAGGTCGCTGGTTCAATTCTCCTGGTCTGCATTTTGAAGTGTCCTTGAGGAGGATACTGAACCCTAAACTGTTCCTGATGTGCTGGTTGGCACCTTGCATAGCAACCACTGCCATCAGTGTATGAATTACTGTAAATCATTTTGGACAAAAGAATCTGCTGTATATAAATGCAGTCACACTATACCACATTTTAAGCATATTTTTTAGTGCTTGACAGCAGAGTCAGGGTTGCCAGGCCTGAATGGAAAAAACAGTCAAATGGCCTATCAAAACCAGCTGAATACCAGAACTTGAAATATGCCCTTTCCCAAACTTATATCGTTTTTTAAATCCATCAGTTTTGGTATCATTGACAAATGTATTGTAATATCTACACCATAAATGTTTTGTTTCACTGCCTTAGAGTGCAAAAAAAAGGAGAAAAAAAAGAACCTCCTTTTTCCTCTTTACATGGCGTGGCATCATGGAAAGTGTTACTGTGAAGACAGTAATACATTACCCTGAACACCGGTGTCTGTAAACCGTTAGCGGTAAGAGAGAGAGGATGTAAACTGACCCTGCAAGAGCGGATTGTTAGTGTTAACAAACCGTCAGCCGACATCAGACTGCAACTATGCCGCTCTTCATAAGCTCTGCATCAATTTAAGTCTGAAGCTTGGTTAAACAGTAACATTCAGTCATAATGCGGTTGATGAGCTCCAGTGGATGAATAGTGCCGTCATAGCTGGACTGATAAGCATTCTGGCCCAGACGACAGGACAGGTTACAGATTCCCTGTGTCCATAAGGAGGTATTGACTTTGTCTGTCTGAGTGCTGTAAGCTGTGATTGCAAATGACACGTTGTTACGTCGCATTTGTTCTAAGATGCCAAGCACAATTCTTCCGCTTGCTATTTATTCCCCACAACAAACAGACCATGTAATTAAGAGACTACTTAATCTAGCCAAAACCTGATACATTCACGAGATGGACAGAAAAAGCCCCCCCTCCTCTCCCTCCCTCTTCCTCCTTCTGCTTTTTATCTTAAACACACCACACACACATAATCCCACCTGTAAACACCTGTTCGATTCATTATGGGGCTGCTTCATTATGCTGCATAAATGTACGAGCCATGTGGGAGATTCAGCGTTTGCAACAAGTCAGATCCTATGGCAACATTTGCCGTCTGACTCTGTGGGTGTGTGTGTTGGGCTCAGACACGGGCTGAGGCAGCTTTACAGTATGCAAAACCAGTACCCCACACACAGATGTAACTATGGTGTCTTTGCTGCTGGTTTAGTTTAATTGGAAAAACAGTCTATTCAATTAATTTTTATCAGGGCGCGTGAACTAGATATATTAATTTTAAAAATGAAAAGAGATGCTTTGTTCCCAGCAAGTGGCTTATTTCCATCTCTAGTCCCTGGGCAGGTGGAAGGTAGTCTGACTCACTGTAGACTGTTGGTATAAAGGGCCCTCCACACCAAGAACTATAATGATAATGATGTGAGCATCCAGACTTATTAACGATAAAAAGTGCTGTAAACACTGGCTCCAAGCAGGCGCCGCACGCTGTGTCGGCAGCTCTGGAAACTGTGACACACAAAACACAAAAACAGAAGGATGTGGTTTTCTTAAATTCTTCAAAAATGAGAAGAGTTGGGAGAAGCAGACGTGCTGTTATGGGAGTTGTCGACTTTTGAAGACAGATTGTTCATACTTGAGTCAACATCAGTTATCCTGGTGATCTTCAGAGAGGACAGCGGTAAAGAAGGGGTGAACATTAGAGACCCCGACACAGACCGTTTCCCAGCATGACCCAGGTCAAATGTTTTATGTGTAAATGACTTATAGAGTAGACTGTCTGAAAAGTGTTTCCTAAATAGCTGACATAAAACAAGATAGCCCACAGTTAGAAAAAAAATCCTGAGGCATTATTTTTTGTTGAAAATGCTTCCAAATCAAGCTACACCCTGTGCATTCAACAGGATTTTGATTGGCTGTCACTTTATGTTTTAAATGACACCATGATATCAGATAAGTGGATTGTGCCGGGCCTGTCTCTGCCGCGTTACGTCTGTGAAACGGGCACTGGAGCGGATTGCTGCCATTCTAGACAATTGAATTCACAATTCATTCCAGACAGGAAGTCAGACAGCTGAATGGCATAGTGCATCTGGTCGGTTTTTCAAATTATAATGCCCTGTGTAGACTCAGGGTCAATAGCACCACAGTGTTGTAACTATTAACAATAAACACACTCAAAAGACAGACAAATAAAACAAATAAAACAACAAAACAACTTAACTACGTAGCCTCCTCCCACACCCGTTGAGTTTATTGTTGGTGCTGCTGACAACTGGATCACTTTCTGTTTTCATAAAAGCAGCAAATACCAACAACACATGACAAAAGTAGAGATTATTTGTTCATTTAGTCTATAATGGACACGTGGAGCGGATAGAAATGGTTCCAGGCTGACAACCTGACTCCATCCCCAGTCGGCCCTCATTTCCCAGCAGTATTAGTGCCTGGTGGCAGACAAAATTGCTTTGTGACAGTGAGGTTTAAAGAAAACAAATCTAAATGTCGATGGTGTCATCATTTTACCGCCATTATATCGTTCCTGCAATGTTTACTTTATAATGATACGTCAACGCAATAAACCTTTCTAGTGGCAGTTTGATTTACCTTGTAATTTTATGATGTTGTTGTTGATTCTACACTGTAAAGTGTAGACGTGACCAGTGACGTTTTGGACTATTTGCACATCTCCTTATTGCATTGCATGTCTGTGTTCTTCTGTGTATTGCTCTTTGCCTTGCTGTAAAACCAGTTGCCCTCCAGGGACAAAACAAAGTTAAAAGTGAAAGTTGAAAGTCGTGCAGTGTACAGCGTGCGTGCACTGCGGGCAGCTATGCACCACTGCTGCACTTCCACTCCTCCTCCCATGAGCATTTGAAAAAAAGCAAAAAGCAAAATTCAAATTTCATCCTGTTTTCCAGGCAGTGGAAGGCAGCAGAGAGGTTTCCTGGGACACAGGGGCAACGCAGAGTGAATTTTATAACATTTCTGCAGCTCATCGACGGAATAATAAGAATGATGTATGAAGGAGAATTAGTGCTGAATCACGTGTCTTTGTAATTTGACCTCTTTCTGCTCTCATTTTCCCCTCTTCCCCATTACTGAACATTTCAATCTTTTTTTTTTTTTTTCCTAATCAGAGCTTTGGCTTGTACTGTACATGTTCACATATTCCTGCCATGACCCGTCGGTATATTAACTGATAAGAATAGATTGATTTTCTGTCAGTAAATGTAGCCGTGGCAGGCTGAAACCTTGCCTGTGATAAATGGGTTTCAGAGTTATCGGAGTGGATGAGTCGATGTGCTGATCAATGCCGAAACTCAACAAGGTCATTCCTGCTGAAGATAAAGCATTCGTTATGCAGATTCATTCAAAGTCCACACAGTGTGGTCCTTCTGACGGGTAAGATGACCCTGCAGATAGAGCAACTCAGCGGACATTGTTGGTTATTTGTTGGTAAAGATCAAAACTCACGACACGACACGACTCCCAATAAATGATGGTGTTGCTCTGTGACTGCTGGATGTGTAATTAAGCAACTGATAGCTAACAAGTCAGCTAAAAAGGTGATGATGTGTTAATAAAGTGTGAATAGGATTTCCTCTAACACCGGCTAGTAACCTGCCGCTCCATGTCTTTTCAGAAGTTAAATGAAAATGTAATTATATTTTTAATCAAGTGAAAACACGTGAATAAACCGTTAAGTCAAAGTTGACTTGCAGCACAGCACAACAGGTAAACAGAGTGCAATATGAGAAAATGAGATTTTAATAAAAAGGTTCAAATTAATAGTGTCAACAAGAAATACCAGGACATAATCAGTGCTCTTATGCTCTTTATTTATTGAGGTTAGTTACAAACTACTTGTTAACTGAGCGTTTCAAATGTTTGTTTAACTGTTCAGTTGAATGTTTCTCGGCTTTTTACCAACAATTTCTCAAGGGTTTACAAATCATTTTGTTATCATTAAATCATTAAATGTTTTATTTTATTAGGGATAATGCAGTTTAACATATTTCAAATACAGGAAATGCAACTGATGAGCTGCACAACGAGTTTATAGCTATTGCTTATTTTCTGCTCTTACCCTATTGGGTTCTCTGGGTAGACAAAACAAGCATCTTTCAAATGGTCAGTATGATAAAACCACAGACACAACAGATATGGAAATACAATAAAATACATAAAACACAACACATCAACACACATGTCACATATATAGTGTATAAAATGTTGTGTGTGCACTCTTAACAGACAGTTAAATACTGCGATTAGTGTTATGTTTGGCAAAAAAGGACCCAAACACAAAACACCAAGGCATGAAGGGGCACATCTGAAAACTGATTAAGTACAACAATACAAAAACGAAGTATGAATCAAATGGAGCACTGAAAACACAGAGGAAACACAAGGAGCAAAACAGGCCCGGGGAACAGAAAGACAGAACGCAGGAGATTAAGTGTGATGGGAAAACACAGATAATCATTCATGTGTATTTAAGACTAGTGGAACACAGTTTAGCAGGAAGAAAGTGGGAAACAGACAAAGACAGGAAACGGAAAGCAAAACGTGACCCGAGGATAAACTTTCAACACGAAATTACAAAGCTCAGGACCATGACAATCAAAATGTAATTGTCATAATCTCGTGCAATATACAATATCCTCTCTAAATTATTTTATTCTACACAAACTAATGACATAACTAATTGACAACTAAAAACACAACCAACAGCATCGCTGATAATTAGTAAACATAGATTTTTATCTCACTATTAACTGAAATAACTACTAATTAAAGTTTAATTAACTGTAAATGTATTGATGGTGATTTCACCAATTAATAAAAAGACAAGAAAACACAGTAACAGTAAGTTCTCAACTCGCCTCATGAATCCAGGTCATCAATCTGCTCAACTCATAAAAGAAACATTCAGTCCAAGTTCTAAAATTAGAAACAACCAAAACAGGTGCAGGGGCAGGAATATCTGGTGTGCAATCAGGAGGGAGCTGCTTTGAAGCCTGCAGTGACACATTATTTAGCACATACATGATTAAGGTATTTATATAACAGTCATTTACATAATGCATTATAAATGAGGACACGGAACTGCAAATCATTTCAAGCCAGGATTAGCCTATTTTGTATCAATCATATCGCCGTATCAATCAGAAATTGGTCTTATCTCATCGGCTGTTCTCCTCCTTTTGGCCACACTGTGGGATTATCAGCTGCTGATAAAATAACATTTCTGAAAGGTCAGAGATGGATTTGTACATGATCTTATTTTCAGATAAATGCATGTTTTACATGAATGTAGGCTTTTCCTACCAACAGGGCCTGTAGCAGCAGCACACATGCCTGATTTAAAAAAAAAAGAAAAAAAGAAAAAAAAATCCTTTGCAAATGCCAGCAGGCTTTTTCATTAAAATGCCTCTACAGCACCGACTGGGCTGAGTGGCAACACTACAGCTCACTTGAATTTACCCCTTACCTGGAAGTACGCTCCAACAACAAGGTCAATTACAAGTTATCAAACTCCCTCCATACCGTGTCAAGAGGCAAGCCAGGCTGGAAAATTAATTTCCCAAATGAAACTGCACTTTGGTGTTTCCTTTTCACCTGGAGGAGAAACTGGAGGGATAAAGCATCGTGGTCATTTGTATGTGGAAAATTGAGAAGCAAAATTAGAAAAAATAAAAAAATAAAAATAAGAGTTAGATAGAAGAGATCAATCACTGTTAATTTCTCCGGGGAGCATAGCATGGTGTGGAGCTTAATTGATAGAATTGAAATTTGCAATCAGAGGGCTTCAGCGGTGCAACCATTAGGACAGTATATCTGCAATATGCATCAGTCTGTCAAGACATATTCATGTTGATGACATGACATATTTGAAAAGATGCACACAGCAGTGCAGATATCAGAATAACTTTTCCTCTTAAACCACTGACTACTTCATTTTCTCTGGTAACGCAGGGAGATTGTCAATAAGGCTTCCTCATTCACGGGAATAATAGGCAATAATGAGAAAATGTCCCCGTGAACAGCAAACCTGCAACACAAGGTGTCACAGCGAGACATTATGATCAAACCAGTGTGTTTGCTTTGCACGTCATGATACATTATGTTTTTTCACCAGTGTTCATAGTTTTCACGTGTTGTCATGCTCACAGGGAAACGCCTCCTCGGAGGGCAAAAGCTTGTTCACCACTGCCCATCAGCATAGGAAACAAGCGAAACTTTTTGTTTGGAACCAGTTTCGTTTTGCCAAAATGCCGGATAGGCGAGAGGATAAGCCTGGGCTCTTCTTATACCGAATTCCGTCCGAAAAAGAAAACCTAGAGAGGAGGAGATTGTGGATTAGTGCCATAAGACATACCTCTGTCCCCGGGGATGGCAAACAACGACAGCTGTCCACATACACATGTAATTGCAATGAACACCCAATCAATGTTAAGCTCAAGTAAACACAAGTATGTACTTTTATTAATTATCCTATTTTTAGCCATAAGTCACATCTGTTTGTAATCGCTGTGACGTGGTTTGTTGACCAACTGCAGTGGCCTTAATGAATTAAAGTTAGCTAGTTAGCTGAGGAGCTGGGATGCTATGTTAGCTGCAAATAAACTCACTGCAATGATTTGGAAATCCCTTTACACCTTTGAGCTTGTGTTTGGACTGATAAACTTTGTTGGTGATTTTTTGGGTGATGTCAATGGTACATATACAATAATAATATCAATACAATAACATTCAACATCGAGTGTTAGTTAATTAGTACTCGCCTTTGCTTTTACACTGAGGAACTTCTTACTCCCAAACGGCGACATTATTTACCCATGCAGATCGTAAATACATACAACTGTCCATACTTTTCTAAGCTTTCCTCCAGGCAGCAGTATAAGGTGAGGGATTCTCCACAAGGTACACGTAAACGTCAACGAAGTTGAGCTCTGTCAGGGACCTGGCTGTTTTTAACGGCTGGAATGCCGCAGCAGGGGCTGTATATGGATCGCAAGTGCCCAACACTTGCAGTTAATATCCATATCTTTCCTTTTTTTTACGGTTAATGGGGATCTAAAGGGACGCGAAGGGGACATTTTCCGGCTTTTGCCGCCATCCAGGTCTACTGTTTTGCCCTCCAGGTCAGTGCGAGGGTCTCGTGACTGAAAACTAAGAATTGGGTGCAAGCTACTGACTCCATATAGTACAGAAGTCTCACTGTAATGTGTTAAATTCGTTGTTTTACCTTCAAAATATGGCCCATTGTCTCCCAGATTTTCACAATCCTTTGTCTCTTCAGTTGCTGATCAATCAGGAAGTAGTGAAATGACAACTTGTCATATTGCCTACGTTAAGGACTTGCCACCTGAAACACAGCAACATGGCATTTGAGCTTCCCACCTCGGGGGTTGACATCACAGGAATATAGCCACCTTGTGAATTAGGTCCTTTTGTGTGATGTTTTTGACTTTTCAGTTCATCACCATCATTTGTCTGTGCTTTCCAAAACAACTGTCCAACTCTGTCAGATTTTCCTAGCGAGGATAATCTTCTGGAACGATAACAAAGTTTCAAACCACAAACACAAAAAGAAAACAACTTTTTTTGCTGAAACTTGCCAACAAAGAAAAATCTGAGCGTTGGTTGCACAGCACAGATTACGATATGGCAGCCGTTAATGGTACAAGACTTGGTTCCCATTACGCTAAATAACACAGGAGAGGACACTCCACAGGACAGAACATGAAGTGCTTTCTCCTCTCTGTGCTTTTATTAGGTGTTGTGGCCACCAGATGTACTCTTTTACAAAGTATGATGGCCTCAATAGACAATAAACCCTGCATGATGGAAAAAACACATGAAGATAAATCCGTTGTCGGAAACTTCGTAATGGAGTTGGAAATGTCCTCATGCTGGCTTAAAACCATGCCAGTGTACATTTAGTGATGCTCCTTATGGACATAATAAGGATTGCATTCTTAATTATTTTCTCTCCTCTTACTGGTCCACCTTCTGATGTGCAAAACAGTCACGTAGGCTCGAGCCAAAATCCGAAGCAGAGATCTAACCTTACAGAGGCTTGTGAAAGTAGAACAGTTCATAGCAACATTTTTTCCAGCTGTTTGGTGTACCGTAAAAAAGATGTCTTTTATATCCAAAAGAGGAAAAAGCCCAATGTTTACACTGCCAAAAATGCTAAATCCCAAGTGAGAGCTCAGCACATTATTTCTAAGTTGACTTTACATGAGCCAAATCTTTGGGAGAGACACGCCAAGGCTGCATGTTTGTCCTGGTGCCAGAACAGGAACCGGTCCCATCCCTTTAAAAATAAGAGACAAGGGCAAAAAAAGGGAGAGCACACGCAGAGGAAAAGGAGGAGAATCAAGCATGTGCAGAGCGAGATCACACAGTGCAAGATAATGAGGGTGTCAAGATGGCTCACAGGAGGTGAGATCGCACCACAGTGTAACTCAGGAGAAGCGTCAGCCAGATATTAAGCAAACAAACAAACAAAAAAGAAAAGGACCCCGCTAATGCACAAGGATACACAAATCCCAAAGATAAATTCAGCAGTTTTGTGTTAAGTGTGTTTTTAGCGTCTGTGCCTCTGTATTATTCCTGTAAAAAGGTGTAATGGGAGGCTCTTTGGACTGAGTCACCCAAAACAACTAAGAACACGAAAGATGTGTCTCAGATTTCAGTGTAGCCATGTGGAAGTGAAATCAGTATCACCAAAGAACCTGAGTTCAAAGGGAATCCAATCAGAGTAGCTGTTAAGTTTTATTTGTATCTGCTGGGTCGCCGGGTTAAGAAAACCGGTTCAGTCTGTCTTCACATGAAAGGATAGAGATCATTTGTATTCGGAGAGAAGATAGGGCTGTTTTATCCCCGTGCTGGGCATCAGAGTGAGATAGAATCCCACAATGTTGTGGAAAGTTCAGCAACAGTAGCACATGTTACACGTACAGCAGTTTACTGAGAACTCCAACCAATTTTCATTGTTGATGTTTGTCAATGATTTTTTTGTCATTCATGAATAAAATAAATTGTCATGAGGTAGTATGGTGATATTTCACAGATATGAGCAGAAATTGCTCACATCTGAGAATCTACTGAATATTTGGTATTTTTGCTTGAAAATAACTTTAACCATTAACTGAATAACGCAACTATCTGTTTTCTATTGATCATCTAATAGTTGCAACATGTTTTTTTTGTTTTTTTTTTTGCTTTTGTACAGTTTTATTAATAGGACAGAAGAAAAAGATGGAAGAAACCTCAGGAAGAGCCACAGAGGAGGGATCCCTCTCTCAGGACGTACAGATGCAATAGATGCTGCATGTAAAGCACAGAGCAACAAAATCACAGTTTCAAAATTTCACTGACAGAATACCTGATACAAGGAAATAATATAAAATACATGTGCAGAGTGTGGATCCAGGAGCATGACTGAGCAGGCCCGAGGCATCTCCAAGTGGTGCCAGAGTCTTACTCTAAACAACTCCAAACATAGCAGCTAACTGCTGCTAACTTTAGCTGTTAGCTTGGTTAACTGTGCAGCTAGTGGTCATATTAGTTGACTCTTGGGTAGTGTTGGTGTACTATGGGCCAATCACCTCTTCAGGTGCACAATTGCCAGAGGCTAGCTGGTTAGTATGCTAACTTCAACGGGAATCTCTGCAATGCAATATATAGATACAAGAACACACGCCTTTGACAGAATGTGAACACAATTCTCCAATGTTTTAAACTCAAATTCTTAGTTTCTTCCTGAAGTGTGTGTTGAATAGCTCTATATTACAACAGTTATGACAGTTACAGTGTTTGATCAGTAACACGTCTCTCCTCCCCCCACTCATGCAGTAAAAGGGAAAATACATTTGCTGCCCACTTTTATTCAATCAGGACACACAACCGACGTTGCTAAGAGCTGCTTCGCAAAAGTGTAAGGAGTCATGCAAGTGTGGTGACGTAGAGAGTAGTGAGGGGATTGCTAACTACAAATGGATACCATTACCATTTTTACACCAAAGTGCGTTGAAGCAGGTTTTCAAATGCATTCAAACCCTCTAGAAACAGGCAACTGATCCCTTGATTGAGTTTGGCTTTCTGTGTTTTTCCTGGTGTGTCATGTTCAACAAACATGCCGGTAAAATGGGGAACAATGAGAAGATGGTAAGTTTGGTTCCCTAACTTCAAGGTGCACCACAGCATAGTGGCAGAAAAAGGGCGAAAATTAACGTCTACACCCCTTTCCATCATAGCCGATCGGAGCTGCAGACAATAAATCCCCGTGACTCAAAAGGCAATCCAGGCTCTCAAAAAAAGAAAACATCATGAATCAAGTATAGCCAACAAGTTTCTACCATCAGGTCTTCATCAGGGCTCCAAACAAACACCCTGTGGTTCCCCTATATAAAGGCCACAGCCGACAGGAGGCATTCACATGGACCAGATAATGTCATACGAGGTGAAACAAATTCAAGTTAATGAAGCCATGAAATAAGAGATGAAATGGCACAAAAGGTTTACATGTTAACAACCAATCCCGCATGACCTTTGCAGATTCATTTAAAATGAATTTCGACTATACCCTTTCCCCACCGAACACGCTGATAAAATAAAACACCAGATTGAGTGATAAAATATACAAGAGCATTTTTTTATCTTAAGAAACAAACAATAAAATAGACAACAAATCAATTAAATAAGCAGGCTAATCAGATGAAATCAGGCCCTGCTTTCCAATAAAAGTACGTTCTTAGAAGAGAATGTGTAATGTTGACCGTGTTCAGGGGTGCTATATAGGGGGAAAAGTTAGGACAATTTCAAGGGCCCCTAGCTGACAGGGGCCCTCAAAAATAGGTAAAAAAAAAAAAAAAAAAAAAACTAATATAAAATTATTTAACCATCATCATTGAGTATATATTTCAAATGTAATAATAACATTAATGATCTCTTTGTTTTTACTTGTATTTGGCAGTAGAAGTTAAATATCCGCATTGACCATAAAGTAAACATCCATATTGACCGACCACCCCCCTGTATCTGCATGAAATGGTTTGGTCCTGCCTTAGCGCTCTTATCAGTGACTTGTTTAATTGCAGTCAGTAGATGTGCCAGAACTACAGTGATCACAATGTTGCCTAAATCAAAATCTGATTTTCTAAAAAAGAAAGAGAGGAAAGAGAGAGAGGAAAGACAAAGGAAAGGGTGTCAATCTGTAACCCAGTTTTTCGCCAAGAAAGGTGGGTAGCGTACAGTCTGTGAGTGGTATTAGTTCATCAGCAGCAGCAGCAGCAGCAGCTGTCTGTCAGCCCCCCATAAAATAAAAATAGCCTATAATCCATATTTATTTCAGAATGGTTTTCATGTATTAAAAACAGTTTTGAAATAAAAAGAGCATATGTATGTGTGTATATGATATAGTTCAAATTCAGCTATCACTAAAATAGAATGTTTGGTCCGTATTTTGGGACTCTCACCTTCCTGCTTTGCAGGAGGAACAGAGGAGAACATTTCTTTTGCATGCAGACTGTGTGACTCAATGCAACTCTCAATACAAGCAGAGAAATGTTCATATTTTCTGGAAATCAGAAGATTATATGGTCGTTGCGATTTAATCAAAAGACTAAATCGCAACGACCATATAGCATCATATATGTATTTTTTCACCTCAAATACAATGCGACCACCTGTGAGTCTTCAGTTGTGGAGATAAATTAGACATGGATGCGGGATTACAAAGGAGACAGTGAGCAGTAACCAAGTAACTGTCATGTTGTTCTTTTCATAAATATGGGAATGATAGTCAAAAATATCATTAAAATGGATAGTTTTATATAAAATGGCATAACATTTTTTCATCGGCCTGTACACGGGCCCGATTAGATTTCTTTTCATGGAGCCCAAAATCCCTGGAATTCCCCCTGACCGTGTTCACCTAAGTTTGGTGTTGCATGCTAACATTTATTATCAGCACTAAACACGTTGATGGGAATGTTGTTTGTGTTGGAAAATGAAATATCAGAGGTTGACTAAAGCCAATATTTCATCCCAGTCAATTCATTAGGTCTTAAGATGTTTTCCTTAAAACCACAAAAGTCAAAGTAATTATGGCGCTAGTGGATAAGTCGACGAACCTCCAAAATCATCAGCAAACAGCTAGAATGTTAATAGATGCACAATAGATGACAATGAAACTCCAAAAGCTCAATGGTCAGTGTTTACGTGTGGATGATGACACAGATACGTTTAGTAGTGTCTGTAGCAACGTTGGCAAATGTACGTGTTATGATGGAGTATTTAAGTTTGTACAGTAACGGAACAGATGTGATACCGTTTGATGTTATATTTAGAAAGATAAAGGTGATACAGCGATGAAGAAAGACAAAAACAGCTGCTTACAATGTACTGGTGAGGAGACCTTCAGGTTTCCCTCGTTCATAGTATTTTCTGCGTATAGTATACAATCCGTTAACAACGGCATATGCAGATATCGGAATAACTTTTCTTCTTGAACAACTGATTACTTCATTTCATCTGGGAGCACATGAAGATATGGCATCCTTATTCACAGGAATAATGGGAAAATGTCCCCGTGAGCAGTAAACGTGCCAGATAAGGTGTCACAGCGAGACATGATGATCAAACCAGTGTTTGAAAATAGTCACCTTGTGAATTAGGTCTTTTGTGAGATCTCTTTGACTTTTCAGTTCATCGCCATTATTTGTCTGTGCTTTCCTAAACAACTGTCCCAGTTCCCAGTGTGCATAAATGGCCATGAGATATGCGTATACAGGTGTGTTGTATGGACAGAGATTATTTCTACTGTTTCCTAAAATACCCGGGTATGTGTGGACTGGGCCTCAGTGTCCACAGAAATGCTTCTGCGTAGATCAAATCATTACACAAAGTGCTGTCTCTCTCAGCAGCAGCTGGGCTCCAGCACTCAGACACTAATGGTGATCACACAGGTGATCTCAATTAAAGTCTGTTAAGGTTCAGCACTCAGAATTTGGGGAGACTGAACTGGACCAAAGTCTCCCGCTTTACTTTCCCCTCTTTCCTTTCTAGCTCTGACTTTTGTGCCTTCTTATTACAGTTGTGTTTGTCCTGGAATGTATTTTGTCCTGTGTCACCTCTCTGTAATTGCCTTCAGTGAGTTTCCTTTCTTCCTCTACGGACATCCTGATCCGATCACCTGCATCCTTAGCTACTCCTTATTCACAATCAGCCCCAGTTTATAGGAAGAGGTCAGTTTTCAGCAGCTTTTTGCCGGGCTGTCTATGCTGCCATGGTATCACTCTTACTTTTGTCTTTTTGCCTTTTCTACAGTCTGCTTCCTGTTGCCAGTATTCCCTCAAGTTTCTGATGACCTGCATTCCTGCCTCAGGCCTTTAGATTTGTTTGGCCGATTTGACTTCGGAAGACAAACCCTAAGCCAAAACATTGTTTTTTGTTCCTGATCTTTCAGCCATGTATGCAGGACTGTTGTCTCCATTTTGCAGCTACCGGAATTGCGACACACACTATGAAGTGAATCACCAAAAGCCAAACATAATACTTGCAACACATGGGTGCCAAATTGGAAAACACTATATTAATAATGACATTGGTCATCAAGTCTGTAGAAAGAACAAGCCTGGTCTCTATAATAACATTTTGGCAGTTTGTTTCAGCAAAACCACGCATACGTTGACATTTGTACATGTCATACGTATCATATTGACATTTGCACATTAATTGTGATATCAAGTTGTCCTTGTTATTTACTAGGGGATTTTAATATCAACCTTCTGAATGAGGAAATTGAACAACACATTGATGATTTTATGAACTTATTGTCCTCCAATTATTTCTACCCTTTAATTAACAAGCCCACAAGAATAACTAGTAAATCCTCTACACTGATTGATAACATTTTTACTAATGCATTTTCTAATGTTACTAAATCTGGTATTCTTTATACAGATATCTCAGATCATATGCCGGTTTTTCAGTTTTCTGTCTTGTGTGGTAAATCAAATATGTCTGAACCAAAGAAGATTCCAGCTCGCAGGTTCAGTGAAAAGAATATTAACACCTTTAGAGAAATATTGGCAAAATTGTCTTGGGAAGCTGTATATGAGGCTTTGAATGTAAATATAGCTTATGATTGTTCTTTTAGTAAGTTTTATTCTGTTTTTGACCAATGTTTTCCTCATATAAATAACAGTAACAAAAACACTGCAGGCATAAACAAACCATGGTTTACTACTAAACTTAGAAAATCTGCCTTGAAGAAAAATAAATTGTATAAAAAATACATACAAAGTCCTACTCCTTTAAACTATGCTACATACAAATCATTTAGGAATAAGTACAATCATTTTCTTAGAAATGCTAAACGGGAGTATTATAGTGACCAATTCAGAAGTTCTACAAATAACATTAGATCTACATGGGACAATCTGAAAGAATTGCTCAATATGAAACATGCATCTTCTCCATCCCCAGCTGAATTCCAGGATGGTGGAGTAAAAATAACAGAGCCACCACAAATTGCAAATAGATTTAATGACTTTTTTGTGAATGTGGGACCATGTCTTGCTAAACATATTGGTGACACTACTGGTTCTCCCACTGATTTCATAAGTAAAGAGTATGTTTCCATAAATGTTTTTGAGCCTGTAAAGACCATGGAAGTACTTGATATTATTAAAAGTCTCAAAAACACCTCTGCTGGCCATGATGAGATTCCTGCCTCATTAATCAAAAAGGTAGCCTCTCCAATCATTGATCCCCTAACATTCATCTTTTCCATGTCCCTTGAATCAGGTATTATCCCCCAAGCCCTCAAAATTGCCAAGGTTATTCCGCTCTTTAAATCAGATGATCCAACTGTATTCTTTAACTATCGTCCCATATCAATATTGCCATGTTTTTCTAAAATTCTTGAAAAGTTGGTATACAGCAGAATTATGAAACATCTAACTACTAATAATATTTTGTTTGAACATCAGTTTGGGTTTAGGAAAAACTATTCTACATATATGGCTCTTTTGCTCCTCAGAGAAAAAATCACTGCTGCACTGGAAAAAAATGAATACACTTTAGGCATTTTCTTAGATTTATCAAAGGCTTTTGATACGGTAAATTATGAAATTTTGTTATCAAAAATGTCATGCTATGGTTTTAGAAAACATGTCTTACAATGGATTGCAAATTACCTACACTCTAGAGAGCAATTTGTTGTCTTCAATGGTGTCCTATCACAGCGGGCTGTACTAAAGTGTGGTGTCCCACAAGGGTCCATATTGGGACCCCTGTTGTTTTTGATATATGTTAATGATCTTGTAAATGCATCAAGTTTATTGTCGCCTATTGTCTTCGCTGATGATACAAATCTCCTTGTCACCGACAAGAATTTTGATTCCCTTATTGCCAAAGCTAATACTGGACTTCTCCATTTTTCTTATTGGTTTAAGTTAAATAAGTTATCATTGAATGTTAAAAAGTCAAATTTCATTATTTTCAGAAATAAAAACAAGAATTACAATGAAGATAAAGCCAAAATCTATATCAATGATAGCGTACTTGCACAAGTTTCATCAGCGAAGTTCTTGGGCGTCTATATTGATGAAAAACTTGGGTTTAAGAATCATTGTGAATTTGTTTGTAAAAAGGTTTCAAAATCTTTAGGCATTATAAAAAGGGTAAAACAACATTTGAAAAAAAGTACACTTCTAACCTTGTATTACAGTTTAATTTATTCTCATATCTCATACTGCAATATAATCTGGGCCAGCACCTACTCTTCTTATTTACAAGCAATTCATAGATGTCAGAAATCCTTTGTAAGAATTGCCACCAACTCTTCTTATCTAGCCCCAACAAAACCACTATTTAAACAATTACAACTTCTTTCAATTTATGAGGTGAACAAGTACCAAACAGGGGTTCTTATGTATAAAGTAACCTGCCTTCCTGCATCTCTACCAAATTTTCTTCCAAACTATTTTGAGTTTAACTCACATTATCATACACATTCTACAAGAAGAAAGAATGATTTACATATTCCTTTCTGTAGGACCTCTGTCGCTAAATTTTCATTTGTCTATCAAGGTGCAGTGCTGTGGAATGACATAAAACATTTTTTAGAACCTAGTTTCTCTATAAATACATTTAAAACCAAGTTCAAACAATACCTACAGACCTAGTCATATCCTTGCATCATGGGTTTTAATTGAAATGTATCTGCAACTTTATGGATATTTTGTTTGTTGGTTATTATGCTTCTCCTTGTTTTTTTTCTTTTTTCCTTTTCTTTATATTTTCTTTTTCTTTTTATTTATTTTTTTTTCTATTGATTGATTTGTTTTAGTGGCTTTGTATTGAGGGGGAGGATTTTATATAAGCCCTTTGGGTTTCTTTTCCTCTCCTGCACACTTATTTTGGCTTTGTATCATTAAACAAAATTCTTGTTTTTTATTATTGTGCATATAAATAAAATAAAAAAAAAATAAAAAAAAATAAGTTCACATAACATATACGTATGAGCTGACTTTCAAATCAGGAGGTGGAGGGAAGGTGGTGGCCTGACAGCTTAGTGAGAGAAGGCAGCCAAACCAGCAGCCGCTGTTCAAGATGGCATTTGAGAAGGCACTGGATATTTTTAACAAGACGTTGAACATTTTCAGCGATATAAAGGCAGCTAAAACAGTTTTTTAAGCCACAACATGTGGACAACCACCAAGTGGATTTTGAGCCTATACATAACCAGACCATGAGCACAGTGTTGTCACGACATCAAACTAAAAGATTTTGCCTAAGTGAACGTAAAGTTGTAACATAAGGAAATGTAAAGCAACATATCTGTTGGCTGCAGAATCATACATTGCCAACATGTGTGCCATTAGGTAGAGGTCAGCTATCCTCACTTACTCAACTGGAATGGGTCTTTTTTTAAAAAATCATAAGAGCACGCATGCATATTCAAATAAAGTGGCGCTTAATAGGAAAAAGACAAGCACACATGTGGCGGTCAAAATAACTTTCATTTTTGGCTCATAATTATTCAGTTGGGCGGAGAAAAAAAAAGCGCCTGCTGCCAAATTCTGTTTAA
This sequence comes from Diplodus puntazzo, assembly GCA_963678695.2. Classification (NCBI taxonomy): domain Eukaryota; kingdom Metazoa; phylum Chordata; class Actinopteri; order Spariformes; family Sparidae; genus Diplodus; species Diplodus puntazzo. The sequence continues at coordinate 28,158,915 of OZ023163.1, forward strand.
GTTTCTCGTCTTTAGTGTGACACTTTTCTTCGAGACACGTTGCCGTTGCTGCCCAGGTCCTCTGTGCTCTCACCAGGACCACTAATTATCCGCCCCCCCGCCTTCTTCACAGACAACCGCACAATTAAAACTTTATCGCTGAATAATCGCTTTACTGGGCACTGGGGTTTCATGACAGTGGGTGTTGAGGAGCAAATGAACCCCTCTGGAGCAGAATTACTCCTTGGCAGCCTGGACACTAATCACAGTCCTTGTTTTAGAGAGACAGTAGTTCATAACACCATTGACAGAGCTCAGAATAGTGTACATGCTGTTCTTTGTGCACGTCTTGAGACAAAAGGGGACGTGAGACATTTTATTTCATAATTAAATGGAGATTCCACAGTTTACTTGTCATGTGGGTTACCAATCAGATAACCCCTGATGACATTATTGGACTTTTATAACCAATAGCCAGCATTACTTGGAAGTGGTGTGGAGTTTAGAAGACACCATGTTGCATCATGGGCAATGTAAGGTGGGTTTATGGCGATATCACAGCTTCTGTTTTATCAATTTTGGCCATTCTTAAAAATATTAGTTTCTCGCATGTTCTCCATGTGTTTGTTAGTCACTTCTTTATTTTTATGCACAAATCAGGGAACAGTACCCTCTAAAGGCTCAATGGCCTGTAGGGGATAAACTACCCCCCCACCCCAAACAAATGGTTCTGTTGTGTTCATGGAGCTCCAGAAAGGCAAGAAATTACAGCTTTGCCCAAAAGCCTCCTTTTTCCCAAAGCCGAACAAAGAGTGAATTTAAACTTGAAATCAAGTTGTTTTCTTGCCTTAACCTACCCACAACTTCACCATAGTGTTGTTCACTGTAGAGCCAAAACAGAAAAAGATAAAGATTTAATAAATTCAATCTGAGTGTGAATCACAATATACATTTATTGAAAAATTAAAATATAAAAATATATAAAGCATTTTAATATGTGAGTGCACTTTGTGTATTTTATTTTTTGGCCCAAATAGTTCTGTGTTCAATATTAGTTCAGGATCGGTTTGACTCTATTGAATGAATACGTTTTGTGACTTTTGTGAATTTTCTTGGCGGAAAGTCCTGATGCTACAGGAAACCACATGTCAGCGGGGGAACACACTTCGACACAACACCAGTGCGCTCTCCATCAAGTGAATACCTCTATCACTCTATCACTCTCCCTCTTCTTCTTTGCCTTCTCCATCAACAGGGTTCTGCAGAGTGCAGAGTTTCCGCAGTTAATCCAGTTGTTCCACCGTTACATAGAGATGGTGACTGAGTAAAACAATGCCTCTTACTGTTTTGGCTGCACAATGGCAGATGCGTTTCCTTTCTGCTGTAATTCATCCTTCGTTATTTTGCCAAAATTCCAGCCTGATCCGATGGCAGACCGAATAGGATAGAGAAAGCGAGTTTTGTAGGAAATCAATCTGTATGTGGATGGTTTCAATTTTCTACAGCCATTACGCTGTGCAATCAGTATTTACTTTAGGAATTTTGATTTAAAGCAAAATAAGTTGTTATTGCCAATTTATTTAATGCCAATTTGCCATGTGATTCAATAAAATCTGATTCTATTTCCCCTCAGAAGCCTCACAAAGACTTCGAGCAGCTGATGGAAGGACATAAGGACCTTGCAAGTACAGCTGAACTCATTCACATACACACTGATATACACACAAACACCCCACTTACCTCCACCCACACTTTACAAAAGTTTAAACTGAGAAGATGTGTATGCTTTATGAATTTCAATACACCAGCGGCGGATGTCTATTTGTCAGATGTGCTCATGTCGTTATGCGAGTCACAACTTGAGGTCTCTGCAGTTAATACTTTCCCCTCCTCTCCATCTATCAAAGAGAATGTTAAGCAGACAGAAAATGCAGCTGTCTCTGGTCAAATATTGACACACGGCTCCTGTTGTGACACTGTGACTGTGGTAAATTACTTTTTCACACAATAAAATAAATATCGCCTGTGCAATATTAGAATGGCTGGAAAGAAATTGCCATATTGACTCTTTAAATCCCAAGTATTTATGTGAAAGTCTATTCTATGTTTGGGTCAGTATGTGATTCTATTATGCTCTATACTGTATTTGCTGGTCATAATCTAATGGATTGATGAAATAGACGAAAACAAGATACAGGGAGATTAAATGAAGTTGCAGTCCAGTAGTCATAGTGAAAGCTTTGTGCCAGTTCTGTTGTCATTGTCAAACCTGTCTAGTTATGTATTTATTGATTTTTATTTTTATTTTTTCCAAATAACCACAAGAGAAAGGAAACACTCAGTACGTTTACATGCACAGCTTAGTCGGATTACAGCCATAGTTCGGCTATGCTACTCAGTCGGACAACTGCAATTGTCTGAGTATACATGCCAGTGAGCAAATCGAATTATTGGCTGAAGCATGTCATACCCCAGTACGATAGGTGGCGCTGTACCCATTTCAACTAGTGGTAACAGAGCCACCTCCGGCTGACCTCTTCACGTCACCAGCAACAACAAACCCGTATGTAAACGCATTGAGTGTTAATAACAATATCTGGCAAGTTACAGTTTAGGATAAGGTCCCAGTTTAAAACAAAGTCTGCTGTGAATTGAAAAAGATGTGTTGATATTAACAAAAAAAAAAAAAAATAGAATCCTAGAATCCTCTTATTACCTAAACCTAACCAGAGATGGTGGTTCAGGACGAGAATACACAATCCAACACTGGGTATGTTGAAACTTTGGGACCATTTACGTTCCATTTCACGTTGCGACAGCCCTGTGCTATTGGTCTGGTTATGTTTGGGCACAAAATCACTTGGTTTGGGGTCGGGAAAAGATCAAGTTTTGCCTTTTTAAACTATCCGTTTTTGTTTCCACAAACACATGGTGGGTTCATTTCATAGGGGGATATTTCAACCAAAAATGTGGAAATAAGAGCCAGCCTTAGAAATTAAAACTGAACGGAATTCACCTACATGGTGAAATAACATCTGAGATAAGTTAAATAACTTGGGAGTTAGAGCAGGTGTGAAGCTGAGATTCACCACTGTGTCTCCACATCCACTATCAGCAGCATGTCAAACCCAACCTCTCCCCGCACCTCCCTTTGTCCACCAGCACCCAGTCTTCCTGTCTCCATGACAGCCTTTGAAACATGGTTTCTGTGAGACTCGAATGAGAGGGGCAGCTTGGACAAAGACAGTGGAAGGGAAGGAAACACCCAGAGATACAAGGACAAACAAAGAGAGGGAGACTGGTGGCTGAGAGGTGTCATCACATCACACTCCATCCTGCCTCCTCGTATCAAACAGCCTCCGGGGGTCTTTAAGTACCGCCACAGTGTGTCCCTCTTGTCCTGGAGAACATAAAGCCACACGACTGCCCCTTGTCTTGTTTGTCGCCGCTTGCAGACAAATAGCAGTGCATAAAGTTGTCACCACCTCTGAGAGAAAATTCATTATTTTACTTGCAGGGTGGTGCATTTACCCACAGTGATAGTTTCCCCCAACAGCCATCGTTTTCAGGAGCATCGGTGGAAGAGAGGTCAGATAATGGCTCCCACTTTGGGCCACTTTGGCCCACTCCACATGGGATCTGAACCAGACACCTCCTGATTACTGCTAGTAGGTCTCTAGAGGTCCATTCCTCACTCAGCTGTCCACTTCAATTACACAGTGTGCGCGGTGAAGAAATGCACGGAAATGTGTTGTTCTGCCCTGAGTCATATAGACAGACTTGTGTCTTAGGTCAGCAAGTCCGCCTACACATCTCTGCACAATAGATGTCTTCCTTATTACTGTCCAGACCTTTATGAATATTTATTTAAATGTCTTGGAAGCTCATATTCGTTCACTACCTTCAGAAATACTGAAAAATAACGCTGAGGTTATTTACACTGGTCAAGAACATGGTCTTGGGTCAACTTTATCGTCATCATTCAGTAAAAACAATTAAATGCATATGATTTGTGGAAAAAAAATGTTGTACCTGTACTATCATAAAAACATAAAATTAGACTAGAATGTTAGATGAGGACAGATATTAGCCGCAGGATGAATAAACTCGACTATATAGAACAAACCATTACATAATCAATACCTTTGTAACTTGATGATATTACATCCTGCACAGTTATCAACCCTGGTGCTTGTGAACACAATATGTTACAATGATGATGATGATGATGATATGGTTGGCATCCTCACATTAAAAGTTGGATGTGAGATTAATATGTCCATTCACTTTGACTGCACCTGAGCACGAAGCAAAGTGGAGACAGGTCTCTGTGAAGATGTGAGTACAACAGTCACTGGTCCAATTTTGTCCATTTCATTTATCTGTGAATGGATTTTAGCCAGGAGCAGCCTCTAGTCCAAGCTGGGCCTGCATGGTCCCCATCTTGGATCTCTTTCCTCTCCTCCCTGGGGCAATTTCCCTGGTCAGGTTAGCTGGATTGGTCAGTATGCATACAAATGAATGTCACAAAGAATCCTGATGTCTTCTTAGGTCTATTCATTAATGACAATGACCAAACCGGTAATTAACTGTAATGGATCTCACTGGTGACCGGAAGCAACAATGCTTTCACAGCTGATATATATATACATCATGTTAACTCCAGTTTACAGACTGTTATTTCTTTCAATATTTTTCTTATTGTCAACAAATTCTAAGAAAAGACCAAAACCAACAATGTGTTAAGCTCTGGAAGCCAAAGTTTAAGACCTTCTGTGGCACTCAGCCCCAAGCCCACAGGTTTCTACCGAAAAAGAAAATGTTTGGATAAACGGCTCACAAAAACATATCTGACTTTTTAAAAAGGTGCGTTTATGTTCTAAAATAGCTGTCCACATTTGTTGTTTTGTTTTGTTCTTTCAATCTGTGCAATCTGGAGTAAAGTAGTGCATTTTGACTTTAGACTTTTTTTCAGCTATGCAGTAGTAAAATAAACAAAACAAACGTGTGTGTGTGTGTGTGTGTGTGTGTGTGTGTGTGTGTGTGTGTGTGTGTGTGTGTGTGTGTGTGTGAGTGAGACTTATGCCACCTTGGGACACACACACCCCAGTCAAGACCAGTTAATTGGGGACAACCGGTTTGGAAAATACTGATTTGTTGGTTAGCGGTTAAGGTTAGCATTGGGGCAGGATTAGAGTTAGACAGGTGGTGGCTATGATTAAAGTGAAGCTGCAGTAAATTAATGTTTGCTTATCTTTGTTAAGGCCTAGTGACTGACCCAACTGTTTTACTCAGCAGCAGAAAAACTGAACTAAAGACAATCTGATTGCTTAGCTTAAAAGAATAACTGCTGTTCACTGATGTTAGATGATAACAGCTTGGTTGAAGTCCGTGGTCAGGTCTAAGTCTGTGTTTCAGTTCATCCCTAATGTAAAAAGGAAATGGCCCCTCACAAACTGTCTACAAAGTAATTTTACACTGTAGTGTTTAGATTTTATGTATTTTGTATCGCAGCATGAAAAACAGCCCCAGACCCAAAAATCCAACAAAGTATAAAGACAGACACATCCATATTCTTTCAGCAATAAAGTGTTGTGATTTTGGTGGCTCGTTATTTTTTTGAAGTTCCTTTTATTTTAGTTTTTTTTCTCCCCATTTTTACAAATGTTTGGATGAACGCTGTTATGTTTTAAGACAAAAATATAGTGAGGACCCAAATGCAGATACACACAAGAGACAAAATAATAAATAATAGAAGCCGAAATCTAAAATGCAATGTAAATGTAGACCAAAGACCAACAATTGAAGAAAACCAAGAATGTAAAAAATCACAAAGTAGAAACACAAACTTAAAGAAAGTACCAACTGAGAAGAACAAAGTACAACTCAGTCAAAAAAACAAGGGACAAAAAAACAGGAACAGACCATGGGGAGACACAGGGGGACACTGGAACAGGCTTAAATGAAACACAGGGTAATCAGCAACCGAGTACCAATCAGAGGAAGAGTAGGGTGGCTCATGCCCTCACATCTCAGGAGGAGAAAACAAACTTCAGCGCAACAGGCTGCAAACATTCCAAAAACACTGTGAGCCGAATAATGACCGTCTTTCAACCGAAGCGGAAGGTCAAGCAGTAGGTAGCCATCTCATTTTGATATGAATTATGTTATTTTTCCAGATCAATAAAATGCGCTCTTAAACAGTCACCACAATTTACAGGACATGAAAAATGATATCAATCCGGACAATAGTGTATTCCGTAACATAAATGATAATAGCTGCTACTACACAGAGGAACAGTATATCAAACCATTAAGACAGTTAACAGATTGGAACAGTTGGATTAACCCTAATAAAGGAAGAAACTTTGGATTAGACGGATATAAATTCATTCAATTAATTATATATATAGAAAAAATGAGAGTGGATGAGGAGTGGCTATGAATGTAGACAAAAACCTGAATAATATAGTGTTACAATATATATAAAAGAATTGACATCTACATAGAGAAAAACAAAAATATAATAATTAGCTGTGTATACTTATATACAGGGCACCAGGGTGTAGTATTGAACCTTTCAGGGACTGGATGGAGGAAATGTTCTCAAAAATAAATCGGAAAGTACTATGATTGATTTGTGGAATCCAAATAAACAAAAAAAAAGGCACACATACAAATACATACACTCGACCAAAAACACACCGAGAGCGAAAGCTGTGATGTTTTATAGTATAGTGGATAGCTATCCTGTTGTTCCCTGCTACACGGACCTGAGAGCTCGCAGTTGCCTTAAACACTGTTATTGAGGACTGTGTGTTGTTTCCATGCCAGATTAAAGAGCGAGAGCAAGTCCTGTGTGGCCGCGCCATCCTTCCTGCACCACAGACATCAGGGGACGGATCCACCATCATTCTACAGAAAGTCACACAGTTCTATGGATGCTGTATAATTTATAGATAAAGCTTTTTGTATTGCACAGCGTCTGACAAATGTTAAAACATCCTGGAGATGGTGTGCAAGAGACAATATTTATTACAGCATTATGAATCCCTGCATACCTGGGAGTCTGTGTTTGTATATGACTTGTTCTGACATCAGATTGAAATCTTCCTGGAGGGGTTTTTCTACCTTTTTTTTTTATAAACAACCCATCCTCCCTCCCACTACCAACCCTTTTTATATTATGCGGTCCACACACTACTCTTATACTTCACATGCTCGCTGATGTCTGAACAAGCAGTGGGGGGACCTGCAGGCAGAATGGTCGGAGGGTTGTGATCTTCATCGCTGAATGTGCAAACCGACTGACGCGGGCACATGAGAGACCCACCTCAGCGACTCTATTACGCAATGGACGCATTAATGTTGACTCAGTTCCAAAGCACGCAATGTTCCCTTAGTTAACTCTTCACTTCGAACACGACAGAAACACAGCTTCTGACAGAAACATCTCAGCCATTGTGCTGTGTACGTGAGAGTCATGCTGCATTGATCTGCTGCAGCAGCAAACACTTACTGTCGCCACAAACCTCCCGGGAGTCCGGCTTCAGCGACTACATGTACTCAGCCTGATGCCGTATGTTGTCATTGTGTCAAAACGAATAGAGGGCCTCTTGAAGACGGGTGAGTCATAGCCGAGGAGGAAAGCACGGGATCCGATTCCGATGGCATCCTGAATCCTTAGGTCAGAGTTCATTGCTATTAATATGCTGAGGACAAGTTCAGTTCTCCATCCTCAAAGGTCAGTCTCATTAAGCTCTGTCTGTCTCAAGAGCAGAGCAGGCCAAGTTTTCTCAAAGGTTAAAAAATAATTTTTAAAAAGGCTTTGCGTGTAAGTAGTTTCATCAAACTGTTATTTTTTTTCTGAGTAGTCTGCTGGTTAAATGACAAAAGGCAAAATTGTTTAGCATCAAATTGACTGTTTACTAAATCCAGCCCCCCTTGGTTACTGTTGCTGTGCTTCTTTCCATTCTTGCACTCACATGGCACATATTTACAATGACAATGAGGGCAGATTTACCACTCTCAATTCTACATTTGAAAAAAAAAATCCACATTTCTAGAATTGATGACTGTCACTAGAAGATTCTGGCCCAATCCCAAAACAAGCTTTGCCCCTATTATTTAGCTCTACCCCTTGGTTCATGTCCAGGGGTAGGGTGTCCAAATTCTTATTGAGATAGAGGGGAAGGGTAGAAGTGTCAAACGGAAGTTTGAGGCACACTTAAAACAAATGGTTATGAGAACTGGTGGTTGGTAATTAAGCATAAAACAAGTGCTACCAGTGTGCTGATGTCTTGGTAGCTAGGTAGCTATCTTGCTTGCCAGCGAGCTTTACATCGTTATTGGTGATTGAGTGTAAAAAAATTGCTCTTAGTTTGCTAGGGTCATCGTTACTAAATTGTGCAAGACAATCCTGCATTTTGATTTATTTCAATGGTACATACCCCCCTTTGATGGAATATTACACCCAAAATGTAACTAAAGTCCATCAGCAAATTTGATGCATTTGGTGCAGCTCCTCTAATATCAGTGCAGACTGGCAGGGTAGGAGCATCAGTCGCTAATGCTAGCCGATAAATCACAGTTAATGGCCAGGTAATGAAGCGTTATTCTTTGCCATTTGATGATTTGATTGATAGTGTGAAGTTGTGAAAGAATTGCTTTTTTATCTGAAATGGCTCTCAACACACCAGGATGGTACCGGCCTATATGATTAAACTGCCATCAATTCCACCTCTTCAGACATGGCCCAGAGTTCCCAAAAAAGTGTGAACTGCCCTCTCAGGACCTCGGACCCCAGGATGCCGTGGCCTGTGTAGATGCTAATCTACATGCTTGTCTATTAACTTACACTACATTCCTTCTCATCCAACTGAAAGAAGGAACCATCCTAGAGTGTTTATTGTTCAATCTCTGTTATTTTTCAATCTCTGTTTCAAATGACTGTGCCCTTTCAAGTATATTAGTGCATCAATGTATGTAATGCATCAATGTATATAATGCTCATTAGTTGCCACACACTAACATTTCATACTGAATTAATAATTTTTAACATGCATTTGTGAATATGTGATATTGGCCCCAGCCCGGACTTCATCTGCATGCTTGCAACCACGGCATGCATGGTGCACCACAGGCCTGCTGCACCTTTGATTCCTGACTCCACAAAGTCAGGAATGAAGAAACTTCAGACAGCCTGCACAATTTACCAAAGTGTGCATGAAATGGAGAGAGAGCGAGAGACGCAGAAACCCACAGCAACAAAGGCCGCCTGGAGAATCACTGCAACGTCTCCTCTCTCCTCATCCTCCTTCTCCTTCTCCTGCACCCTTGTTGGGTATACAGATAATATGGTTGATGGTTTACAGGTGAAACAAGTGTAGGCTAGGATAAGATTCACCAAGTCCAAACTTAGATATTTTGGTTTACTTTCAGCACTCTCAGCTTTGAATGATGCAAGCGCAGTCTGTTTTAAGGTTCATCCATTCATGATCTATTGTGATACACTTGGTCCAACCCCGAACATCTTTGTCTTTGTGTAATGTCTTGTGACCATAGTTTGGTTTATGTGTAGTAGTAGTTGTTGTCACTGTGCAAAATGTTTGATCATAAAGTCGTTGTTGGTGGTTTCTGTGTGTTTTACAGTTTGGTCGCTGAACGCATTCCAATTTTCTTAATGCTTTAAATAAATTACAAATAATCATTTTCATCGAGTTTATATCTGTGTTAATAGAGCCACTCTTACCTGATCAGGAATGGGTTTCACTATGTTATTGTACCGACTATAAGGTCCACTCACTGGTCGAGAGACTAACAATAGTCTGCATAATAACCTTTATGAATGGCATATTGATACTAATATTTTGAGCTATAATTACATTCTCATAATCACACAGTGACACAAGGGAAATCCCCACAGCTGTAGATGGCATATTAGAAATGGCAGGTCATGTCTACTCATATTAATGACAACTGATACATTTGAGGGTTCTGTGATTTGTTCTTTATGGAGAAATCCAAAAAGTTGTTGCTTAGTTACAATCATTGTTTGGGGTAGGAATTTGATAATCAATTACAATACAAAATAAGATAAATAAATAAATAAAACGGTTATCATTTGTAATGTTTTAATTTATACCAAACCATGCAGAATCCAACCAGTAAATAAAGCGCCAATCCAGCATGCTGTAATAGATTTTAAAGACATACAATCAATTTAAAGGCTTGTACTCTTAGGTTTGTATTGCTTCCAGGTTCTTTTTTTCCCCCTTTTTTTCCCAACCTAGTCACCTGGTAAATGATGCATCAGGACCCCAAAGCCAGAAAATAAATGAAAACAGTTGATAAATAATAAATAAGAGTTTGTAATTTGCTTCAGGAAAGCAGGACAGTCATCAGTTACCTGACACAGCAAGCATTGTATTGATTAGCTCTGTGCTGGGTGTGCGCAATCAATTATTGACACAAACATTTAGCTCCACTGTGACTGTTTAATACCAGAGACAGCAGTCTTTGTTTCCATTGATTATACTTTTTTAGCAACATGGCATCTGTCCAAGTCTTTTTTTTTTTAATTTACATTTTTTATAAAAATGTTAAACTGGTCAGTTTAATCTAAAAATATTCTCTACGGATGTAGCCTCACGATATTCACATATTCATGAGTTCTGACTGTGATGTCTGTGTGGTGGTGTTTTTCTCAGAAACACCTTTGCCAGATGGTATTCAAATCTTTTGCTCATTATCAGAATTTACACTCCCACCCCCCCCAGATGGATGGTGATAATTCCAATGTCTGTAAGTGTTACAGTGCGCTATAATAGCAGGGCTGTATATCTCACATCCAACATCATGTGTGTTTGGCTTATGATCACATTCATCATCGTTCTAGAAGGCAGCCTGTCATAAGAGTATCTCAGAGTTCAGGTAGTGATCGCTGCTTGATTGTTACAATCAGACTGAAGAAGTGTCACATGTTGGTGAAGTGGTCCTCAAGTCAAAATGATTCTCAGAACGATTTCTAAATATGATTTGTGAGGCATGAGACGGGACATAAGAGACATTATTCATTTTTATTGCTAGAGGACAAAAACGAGAGGCCTTAAAGACATTGCGGCATGTCGAGCTAGGAGAAGTTTGGTTGTGAATAATAAAATGAATAACAGCTGAAGTGCATTTATCTCTACCCTCTCGTGTTCATGAGGTAGTATACTAGTAAACCAACAAATCAGAACAGACGACTGCTTCTGCCATCTCTAATCTGGTGTGATCTCACTTTGGTTGGTAGCACCATCATACAGGTTATTAGGTTTATTACAAAACTGTGACCAGGATTTGAGCTACATTATTTATAATTGATCTCAAGTGGAAACAAAAATTTAAGGGGATAGGGGTAGTAGACTGACTAGTCTAACTGTTTTTAGTGTTGTTGCAATGTTTCGACAACTGGATCGTTTTCCACAAAGTAACATCTACCAACAACAGAGACCAAAACTATTTTTTATTCATTTATTGAGTCCATCATGGGAACGTGAAGGCAGATAGAAATGATGCCAGGCTGACTGGATCACCAAAACCAAGATATGTATGGTTCTAGTCAAAGTGAAAAGCAAAAAACTTGGCTATTGCCAGTTTAAGGGGGTCACACATTACGATTTGGTCATGACGAATGATTGGACTGATTGTGTCCCAGTCTGGGTCACTTGTTGTTAACAGTCACCAGATAAAATCATAGTTTTAGATATGTCTAATCTGATGTCTTCAGTTGCTGACAGTTGTTCTTTTTCAAACATGACGGAAACCCATCCTCATCAGACCATATAGGTCAACTGTGCAAACGGCTTAATACGACCAACATTCATGTTTACTGTTAGATGACAACATCTAGTGGCCAGCGAAATTATTACGGCAGCAAAGGAGGAAGTCAGGCAAAGTAGTATGAGGAGTGATAAATACTGCATATGGAAAAAGTCAGGGTGGATGGCAGGATTAAACAAGCACAGGACTTTTACCCAGGATACTGCTGTTCATGTCCAGTGTAAAAACAAAGGTCAATGGTGAGTTAACTTACGTCACATACATAACGCAGGTTAACTTACGTATGTAGTCTACGCAGCATATGCCTGTTTCTCGTACCTACGATCATGTTGTTTTGGGAACATTGACATATATTGTTTAGGGATCACTGGCAATAAACCTGTTCAGTTTTAGTATGAGGATGTGGTGTGTCTGAGGGACACATAACTGTACATGAACAGCTTTACCTGAGGCATCGTTCACCTCACCTCCAATACTCACTGTGGGCTCTGCAGTTAACATTTCACTTAGTTCATGACCTCAAACTTCTTTTTTAACAGCCAAATTGCACTTTATAGAATATAAATAGTGAAAGCCTCTGGTTGTTGTCCAAGACCACACAAATTTTGGTGTTCTCATAAGACTCTTGAACCTCAGCTGATACTGCCCAGTCATTTAGTGTGTTGTTCGGTGTATTTGATCAGATGTCCTGCTCTGTGTAGGAGAGTCCTCACTTTTACTTTAACATTAGAAGTGGTGGTTAAAACGAAAAGAGTTAAAATTTAAAATTGGTCTCATATGAGCCGGGGTCTTGTACTCTGGACTCTGTGTGCTCGAATAGCCTTCATATGAGCACGAAGTGCACATTTTATTTATCTGATTATGAGAAAATCAAAAGTTTCTACAATATAGATGGTGATCATATGAGCCGTGAGACTACTTTAGGAGTCATTGGGCTGAGGCCCTGAACAATAATTCTCACATTTCCAGTTTAAATGTATTCATGAAAATATTGAATAAAAAGATCTATGAATAACAAAAAAAGGGGCCTGTGCAAAATTTAAAAAAAAAAACAATCCTACTTTGTGATTCCTCAGCCTTCATAGCCCAGTTATGTTGCCTTCTCCCTCTCTCTCTCTCTCTCTCTCTCTCTAGTAATCAAAAGGCCTGTGGCTGTCTTTTTAGCATTTCTATGTGTGTGCCGACTGAGGCAGTTTTTGTTCAAACTGAGCAAACAGAAAGCGTGGATGTAAAACCAAGGTACTAAGCCCAGGAGAGCACCGCCTCATCATTGAGTCACCAACATCAAACCAAAACATTCACGGCAGCATGATTTAGCTTACAGATGGAAAAAGAAAATCAGTACATTTTTGAATTTTGTGTTTTTTTTTCTTCACAATTCATCATGACATTATCATGTGCCGTGAACAAAAACACAGATGAAAATATTTAATTGGAACGCCATATGTTTTCATGTAAATAAAAGAAATGGTCCTGCAGCTGAACTACTTCAGTTGTGACGACGAGAGACATCAAAGTGAGAACGGTATTCTTTTTCATATTGAAGCTGCTATCAGGATTGAACAGACCGCCTCCTCGTACAAAAGGCTGAGACAGCAAGACGGAGAAAATATCTTAATGACTAATTACATTTTAAGATGTGCAAATGGTTTATATTCAAAGCTGTGACTATGCTTTAATCCTGTGAGCAAAGAACAATATTATTTCAAAATCCCTCACCGCCCATATGGGCTATTTTACGTGACACAAATTAGTGTGCTTTTCAGTTTTTTTCAATTGCTCTTTACACTGTGTGCACGGCAAACAAACTTTGCCATTATGGACGGAATAACATTGGGATTTGGCTCGTACATTGAGGAGGATCACACCATAATTAGAAAACGTATAGTGTGTTTTGTGACAGTGTTGAATTAGAGATGTGATTGAATTACAATGAAAGCTCGCTTGAGTTTCGAGGCTGTTTTTTGAGAGCCACCATAATGCAATGCAGTGTCTCATGACATATCAAATGAAATTCACCGCCGTAGAATATATTAGACTGTTTGTCAGAGCGGAAATAATAATTCAGTCATGGTTTATCAGCGCTTTCAAAGGCTTGTCATAAGTAATGAAATATGGTAACTGTATTTTTAATATCAGGACCAAAGTGGGGGTGGAGAAAGATGCGGTGTTCTTGGTAAATCTGGGGATTTAGGAATGAATCATTAAAGTTCATATGGACTACAGGCTTGTTCAACAGCACCTGATGCATAACAACTGGCTGCACAGCATAGAGTTGGGAGCTGTACACACATGCCTCGACTGCTTCTCTGTGCACGAATGCTTAAAATAACTGTATAAATGAGAGTTTTACGCAGTGGTGAAAGAAGTGTTCAGATCCCAAAGAAAAGTGTGCAATGTCTTACTGTAAACCATACGAGACTACAAGTAAAAGTCCTGCATTCTAAATGAAAAGAACAGAGATTTTAGTAGCATTATACATTTGAAATGTAGAAGTACTCATCGTGCAGAATAGCCTTATTTTATTACCATCTCTATATGTAATTTGATAAATATTTAGAAGCCAATATATGAATGACTCTGCACGTCTACACGGGTGTTTTCAGTCATTCTGGCGGGTTACACCTTTGCTGAGGTCAATCACTCAATAGCAGCATCTGAAACCATCCCCCTATTCGCTGTGCTAAGTGCAACATACAAGGGTGGATATTTCATATCACTGTTGGGCAGGACAGTAAATAAATAAACAACAATTTCTCAAGAGCCATTCCTCAAGGGGACACCAAAGATGCAGCTGAAAGTACTGTTGTTTTAAAAGTTTATGGAGGAAATGCTATTATCAAACTACAGAATAATTAAAAGGTAAATAAAAACCTTCATGTGCTGTTGTACCAGTATGTTAAAAGTATGTATACTGATGCGTAAGATTCAACCTTGATGTGTTCGGCTGAGTAAAATGCCCGGTTGCAACTGTAAATGCATTTTATTCTGTTGAGTGGTAGAAGACAATACAAATGTCAGACATGTCTTTTGTCCTTTTGCTTAAGAAGCGACTTGCTAGAGGTCAACAATTACAACCATCAACACACTCAGACACATGTACAGAGCGCTAATGTGTGTGGGGGGTGTGGGGGTGGTAGGCAGTGGACCAAACCACCGTGAGGCATATGAAGGGGAGACTCAATCTGTAAAAACATAAAACATGTTATTTTACATCGATAGTTGACACCGATGTTTTCAGTGCATACTATTCTTATATTATTATTAGTATACTTTTAAAAATGATATCACAGTGATATAGGCTAATGAGAGGAACCCTGTTCTCTACTTAATTTCAGTGTATGTCACTGTGTGAACTGCTGATCAATGTTTTTGAGGGTCTGCATTCTGAGAGTGAAATGTATGACTAATTAAAACGAATTAGCTTGTGACAACACTGGCAACACTGGGTATTCCTGCCTTTTTACAAGAAAAGACACTCACGGCTCAATCTAAGTGTCATGGCTAGTGTCATTTTCATGGCCAGCACCTACGTTGTGTGAAAAGCAAATGTATATGTTGGTATTACAGTTAGATGTGGCCAGGCACACTGATGGTGGATTGCTATCTTGCGTGCCATAGACCAACAAAAAGCTGGTCTAAAGTCAAAGGTGCAGTCCTTTTCCTGCTATCCAAAGGACACATTAGATTTAATTACACAGGCAGGTTCACACCGTTCAGACACTCTGATTTTATGATTTGAGAGTGTTACGATTTGGTAAAAAGATGGGGACTCCAATGCAGTGAACACAGGGGAGGCAGGATTAAGAAACAAAATCCAAAATCCAAAACGTGCAAACTGCCTACATACAAAATACAAACCAAGAGTAAAGCACAAATCAAAAGCAAAGTTCAAACCAGTAATTACGAGAACCATGTAGAAGCATAAAGCCAGGAACAAAATCTGTCAACTATCTGTTGAGCACTTTGTTAAATTGCTGCTCATTCAAACTGAACATTTTCTACAGCTGCAGCTCCACAATAAAAGCATTTGGTTTCGTAGCCATATTTCACGTTTATTAATAACATTACACTGCCACACTGTTTATATTTATACATAGTATGTATATACGAGTCTATTTCTATTTCTTACCGCTTTATTACATTGTTTATTTTCTTTACTGTTATTAGTGTTTTTTGTGAGATTGGCCTGTCTTTGGCTGCTTTAACACACAAATTTCCTCATTTGCGGGACTAATAAAGGAATTCTGATTCTGAATTCTGACTCTGATGGTGAAACACGAGTTGACTTATTTTGAAGTGGCCTAGTCACAGGACAAAATGTGTTCAGCGACTGTAGCACAGTTATCGTTCATTAAAAAAAGGCATCTACGCAGCAATTTCAGCATTTGTTGACAGCAGGTCCATTGTGAGTAGTTTTATATAGTCGGTGGCAGTAAGGGAACAAGACGAAGCTGTTAGATGAAGCTGCAGGTGACAGACTGCACACCTCCAACTTCTCAGCAAGGACACCAACGCATTTTCCCTCATTAAAGTTTCTGCAAGTGTTATTTCTTCATTAAAAAACAAAAAAAGTGGCGTTCTCATGATTGTTCTATTCAGAGAACTCGTGGATTCCACCTGACAAACCCCATTACAGCGCACCCCCTCATGGCTACAGCATCACTGATGGCGGTATAAAATAACTGAGGGAAGAAGAATCCGAAAGAATTAAACAGAAAATGCCACAAGAACTGAAGTGATACGAGGGATGAGCCATATCTGCTTTACATACGATTTGCTCTTTTATTTCTAATCCTGAGAGGGGAGATTATAATCTCACCTTTCTTTGCGCTCTTTCAGTAAACCTTATGGGAGGGAAGATGAAAGTGATGTAATAAGGCCTGTGTCCTGTCTGTGTCTAATGCAGCTCCTGGAGTCAGCTGTCAAATCTGACACAACGCCTCTCCCTTGCATCTTTCTCCTGTCTCCCACGTCCTCCCTGGAATTGCACGTGTGTGTGTTTCAAGGGCAGCTTTAAGAATTAACACGCCTGGCCATAAAGGTTTGCTTGCAAATGTTAACCCATGGGGCTCCTCTAATTAATCAAGAGAACGAGTGATCTCTGCCACTACTTCAGAGGAATAGAGAGGGCAGGTGTCACATGATATTATCTCTGAAATGGAGGTGGTAATTAATCACCTTGACAGCCCTTGATTTGTAAACATGGCTAATTTAGAGCATTTTTTTGTATCAGGAATCACACAGGTACGAGGTGCATCTCACTGGTCCTGACAGCTTTAAATTGCCCTTCAGAAAAAGTAGGCAAGCAGCCAAAGACTGTGTTGCTGTTTGATTAAAATTGAGTTTGACATCCTGCTTAAGTGAATATGAATTGGAGATCAGCTCAAAATGAATGAAGTGCTTTTTATTTTTTGTAGAGATTAAGTCTTTAAAAGCAGACTTTCATGTTTGTGGTGCCGTTTTTAGAAAATTCATTAGCAGACCTCGGTGGGTTTGCTTTCTAAAAGTCATTTGGGAAACGCAGATGCTGTTCACTTTTATTACCTCCGCTCAAAGTCACTGTTTTATTTGTCATTCTTATCTTTTTTCATGGTTGATTAAGTAATCTGTGATCAGTTTCCTAAACTTTAAAGGAAATAGTGTGCTTTGTCACATAACTGCAGCCTAACAGGTATATTATTTAATATTCCCTTGTAATCTGCAGTCCCTACTCAAATTTAATTTATCTTGTTTAGTTAACCCGGTAAGGCCCCACCGCTATTATTTTGGATAATTAATCCCTTGGTCGCAAGGTTAATTTGTCATCCTTTTGGAGAATTTATGTATAAATTATCACATAATGTAATTAAATTCCTTACAGTGTTTGATGGCCTGGGACATGGTGAGACAGCTGTTTGTTTCCTGATTTCAATTATGAATATTTGATTCCATTTAAATGGGCACTATGTAGTTTTGGAGATTAAATTCTTATGTTTATGCTAGTAATTTTAATATTTACAATATTAATGAAGATTAAACAAGCTGTTCTCAGAGGAAAAGAAGGTCCCAGAACACTGTCTGAAGCTAGAGAGGTGGCAGGGTCCGCCTCATATAAACAAAGTCAAACATTATGAAATTGTGTTGTTGTTTCAGGTCCGTTTTTTTAAGAGTTTGTTTTTTACTTGTTTAGGCAGAAAAAAATCAGTCAATGAAGATTTTTCCTCTTTGATCATAGATTCTTCCCGAGAACTACATAGTGCATCTTTAACCCTGACATGGTGGTTTTCTAACCACCAGGAACCTGAGATCTCAGGACAACATTTAGCAATGTGGAGGAGGCTGACTGCTCTTCTACTTTTTTTGCTCTCTCTCGGGACTGAAATAATGAACTTGACTACAAAACGTGCCTTGCTTCCAAAAATATTGTTATGCGAGTGTTGTTTAAATAATTCAATGCCTTGGTGAACCCAAGTGGCAGCCTCCAGGGCTGAAAAGTGATGTCAGTGCAGAAGTGCCAAAATCTGCAGTTGCTTGAATCACCTCTTGATGCCGTCTCCAAATCAAGTCAATCCCTGTAAGACCCCGCGTTAAAATGCCAAAGTAACAAAGTAAACAGAGCCTGGTACAAAAGCGGGTTCTGGTCTCTAAAGCTAATTTCCCTGTTTATGATGGCCGCAAACTGTCTAGGCTTCATTTCAGCTAATTACAGTCACTGATCATGGCCTTGATTGTGGTGTTGGTGGTTTTTCGGATGATTTTTAATGCAAATTTCAGACAAATCACATGACTGTTCTGGATTAATCACCAATGCTGTGGAGGAGACAGCGATGGGCAGAGCCCAGCGCTTCTGGAGGAATAAACACGGGAGTTGAGGAGACCACTGAGTTTATTTCAAACACAAAAGACAAATGAAAAAGAATATAATGTCATTTAGGAGTCAAACTTTTCATACTTTCACCTCACTACTAACTGAATCCACTGCATTTCCCCTGAAATTAGTTATTTTTGAAGCAAAATGTTGCTCTTTCAAATGATGGTACGACCGAGCCTTACACCACGGCAATAAGTTGGCATGAATTACACACAAGAGCTCTGTAAATTAATCACCCCATGAAAAAATACGATCATTATAAGCATCGATAATTACACCTTTGCTTTTCCTGCCATGACCAGTCAAAATGCCTGTCATTAAAAGGGCCTGTATTGTTGGTCAGCTCCAACAGAGATAAATGGATTAACATTGATTTTACCACAGTACGACCATTTGCAAATTCTAATAACAAACATTAGCGGCTTTCAGTATACAATCAAACAAAACACTCTCTCTAAATGTTGTGACGTTTTTTTCTGGAAATTCACCTACTTTGTAAAGCCGCCGTGTCAACACATCCATGTTTAAAAGGAGTGGAGATTTACTTCAGCAATGGCCTTTGTCTGCTCTGTGAGTCACACGCTGTGGGGGGCAGATTCCTGCGCTTTCTGCTCCGGGGGACAATGAGGAGAATAAATGAAGACTCATGACTACTGACAGTAATTCTGAAAACAAATAAGGGAAGCTTGAATAATGCAGCCTTATTGAACATGTTTTATGATCACAAAGCCAGTTAAAATACACCACTGAAATATTAAACACCCGCGGAAACAGTTTCTACCCGGAGTACAACTTTCTCTCTTTTGATACAGTCCATGCAGCCTCACTGGGAATATTTGCTTTCACCGAGGTCAAGCTTCAGAGAAAATACCAGCACCTTCATGTGTTTGAACAAGATCGGTCGATGCAAAAGTCTAAGAAATACAGCAGATTTAAAACTGATTCATCCTCACCTCACTCAGCCCCGACATTAGCAATTAAAATCATGATACATACAATGAATTCAAATTCACTTGAATGACAGTTTGTATTCTGAGATACGAGGGCTGACATCTTGGTGTTTGATTTTGAGTATATTTTTGGGATGTGTTCACCAGTAGCCCTGACTCTGACCTTGGCTTCGTTAGAGCATCTGCCCGACCTCCATAACTCGACGGAGCTGTCAAAGCAACCGTCGCTGCATGAAAAGATTACAAAATCTCTGCAAGAATCGATTTGGACTCGGCTGCCAATCATTCCAAGCGCTCCTGTCCCGTGTGTGTGTGGGAAATCAAGTCATACTTATTTCAGAAATTGATGTAATTATAATGAAAGTGCTTAATTCTGCATGGATGTCTGTTCTCATGAAGTCTAACTTCTCTTAATAACAGGTTCCATATTTATTAGGTTTTGGCAAAATTAAATTGAATATCCTTCATTAAACAGAGATGATGGTGTTCGTGGTGGTGCATTACTTATAAGACAGCGTCCTTGGTATTCAAATAGCTTCACAGATGTGATATGAAAAATCCAAGTGAGGGCTCACACAATTAATTCTGGAATGTAGATAATGTAGATATTCGACAAATGGCCAATGTTAACTATGGTATTAATATGTTTAGATCTTTTTTTTTTTCTTGCCTCCAATTCATTAATCTGTAATATTTGCAGATACAGAGCAGATATTTACCATATGTATATATTTTCATTTTCGCTTTGTACATAACACAACTACACAGCACACATTTAGCCTATAGTTTAAAGAATAGTTTCACATTTTTTGAATGACACTGATAAAAATGTATTCCAGTGACTAATTTCCTGTCAGTAACATAATCCAAGAAACAAGAACGACCCAAAGAAACAAGAATCACAGTATTAGTAATCAAGTCCATGTAAGTACTTGGATTACCTCAGTACCAAACATATGCAAATCAAGAAATATCTGTATGATGACTTTAATTTAATCTTAATATCAAGTGTATATTCTATAAGAATACAGACTAGTGTATTTGGCACAAATAAAACAAACTGACATAAATTAAACAGACAATATGAGCGACTTTGGAGTTGTGGTTTTGAGACAGCCATGCTAGCGGTTTTCTCCTATTTCCCATCCCAATGCTAAACTAAGCTAATCAGGTGCTGGTTTCGGCATCATTGTCACAGACATGATGGTGTCGTCTATCCAATATGTCTCTCTGTATGAAATAGAATACATCTGTCAAACTACTCTCCTTCTAGTGAAATCAAAACTGGACCAAGTCCTTGATCCATCCCTAGGGAATTAAAATGTTGCCTTGTGTTGGTACCACAGTTATGTCCATACTGCATGAAGGATTAGATGACTGTCTTGCCATGTGATGGCGCAGGATGTCCTGAAGATGGAACTCCCTAGAGAATCATCAGGGGTTGCATCTAAAAGGCCTTGTCTGCCTGCCAAGGTGAAGTTCACAGCAGAGCCTCATTACTTCCTGTTTTGAACTTTGTTCCAGGGAGTGTTACTTTCAGAGCCTATTTGCATGGGTTTGACAGCATTGCAAATCAGTTGTGGCGCCTCGACAATTACTTGGCAACATGATGAGACTTCTGGGCGTCAAATGTGCATATTTTTGCAAGATAACCCACAAACCCATTGCAGAATGAAGACTGTGTGATCTGATCTCGCCGTTTTGATGTTATTACGTAACTGATGTGGCTCCACTGAAACCAGCCAGTCATGCGTTTGTAATGCCATTGTTGAGCAACGCTGGTAAAAAGATGGGAAGAATATGCTCATGCTTATTAGTCTACATGTATTATTAGTTATCTGCTCTTTAATTATCCTCCTTTCATATTTTTTGCGATAAAGGTATAAGACTTGTTTTTGTCTGTAACAGTCCAAAGCCACTGGGCAGACAGACTGTCAGTGTTGAAGGTTTTAACTTGTATTGATGTTTTTTACAGTTCCACTGGTGACTGAGATCGTTCAATAGACCTGATAGATGACTTACTGCCTCTTGTAGCAACTCTCGTGTAATTGGGCAGCGACTCGTGGGAGCTGGAAGGTTACAGTCAGTGTGTTCCAGTGACACCAGGCGGCTGTACTGGAACACTTTGGATGATGAGCCTCAAGGGCGAAGATGGTATCATTCCTTCTACTTAAAGGACCAGTTTGACATTTTAGGATCTATGTTAGGTCGCCTTTGTGGGAAAAAATCTTCTTCTACACCATTTAAAAACTTAAAAAAAAATAATTATTTTATCTCCCATAGAGTTAACTGGAATTGGCCCCAGTACCCCCGCAACCCCTTGAAAAAGGGGGATAAAAGCGGGAACATCCCTGCAACCCTCACGGAAAAAGCGGAAGAAAACGAAACAAAAAAATTATTTTATCGTTCCGTAGCGCTTTTCTGCATCGGAAGCAGGTTCCGTATGCACCTGGAATGCAGCATGAGATGAGAAGATTGACACGACTGCTATACTGGTATAATACTATACATATAGTTATAGCCAGAAGACAGTTAGCTTAGCTTAGCATAAAGACTGGAAATAAAGGGAAACAGCTAGAAAACAGCATGTTTTTTTTTATAAAAAAAAAAAAGCCAACTTGCACAACTCATTTTAGATGGATACAAGAAAGGTATCACTCTTCTCATCTATATCTTGGCAAGAAAGCAAATTAGCTTATTTCCCTAAATGTTAAAATGTTTGTCTGAATATAGACATGGATGCTTTTTAGGAGAATGGTGCCATGCTGTTGAGCTGTTGAGGCTCCAGAAACCGACAACATAACTTCACCGGACCCTCCAGCGACGCGGGGGTGAGTAGATGACCACATTTTTCCTGTCTGGGTGAGTTCATCCTTTAAATCTAGCTGGTAATGTCGGTTCCATTTATTCAAACAAGAATGCGTTTAATCAGGACACCAAACACTCCACCACTTCACCTCTTCTCTCTCCACGCTGCTGCTCCTCGGGTGCTTTCTGTCGTGTCAGCTGACTGTATAATGTGGCGCCTCTTTCTGACACGACTGACCCCTTGTGAAATTGTCCCTGAGAGTGCTGTTACGTTTTGTAGCGCACAGCAGCTTTGTATGGCTCAATTGCAAATGTAGAAGCATTGTAGCAGAACCAACGGTAGGAGGTCGCCTTTGTTTTTTTTTTTTTGTTTTGTTACTTTTTATCAGCGGTTTCTCTTCGAAAGAAGGCGGACTGTGAGAGTACAATGGGCTGAAGCCGAAGCTCAGGCTGCACTGATATTGTTCCCGGCCTTTTGCCCACTAAAGGAAAAGGTGTGGCGCCCCATTCAACCATCAGTTTAACACTAACAGGATTCTCACCAGCGTCTTGTACGCTACGGTAATTTATGGGGAAAAGGCATTCAAAGCTTGGATGAGTATGTTTGAATGTGTGGAATGGAAGCAGGAGAAGAAATATCCACACACCAGCAACTCATCTGAAGCTGCAGCATGCAAGAGGAGGTCAGTGTTCAGAGGGGTAACATTTTTTTTGTGTGGCCGCCCTCTCTGGAAGGTCGGGACCTGCAACAACAACAACAACACGCTCTGCAAACACATGGCTCAGTTGTTAGCTTCATGGAAGGGACTCGCGCTGTTCATTGAAGATTCACACTGATTGTTTTCGGTTCACATCCAGGGTGAGAAACACAAGGCATCAAAGAACTGGAAGTCTTTTTGGGAGAAACATTCAATGCGGCGGAATGTGATGCGAATAAGCTTTGACCGGTTCAGTCCGCCCCGGAATGTCAGCAGTGTTTGATAAACAGAAGTATGGGAGTCTGGATCGATTATGCAGGGAATGTGCAAATAAGGTTCCGCCTCTCTGACATTTTATTTTCTACTCCAGCATCTTTTAAAAAAACAAACATTTTAATTACATTATCCGTGTATGTGAGGCTCATAGCTGGCCCCCTCTGGTGATTTATAACCATGCTGCAGAGGAGTTAAGGCCGTCTTCTGTAATGCTGTATTAATCTAATGATGATAGCGCTGCCACTGTGCATGCTTTAACATGAGCGGAACTCTTCTGGGTGCCTCCACGGCTGTAACAGAGCCCTCACTGGATACCAGGAAATTCACTGTAACACTGTAACAGCGCATCTAATGGTTTATGTTCTTTCCAGTGTTTGCTCATGCTCCAAACCCTCCCCAGGGTCATTATAGGGTCTAATATCTGTGACAGCTGCACAATAGGATTCAGAGCAGCGAGGAGGTCAGTCCTTTCTCAAGGATCAACATTACTGAGGCAGATTTATATAGAAAATAATTCCATGACGATGGTTTCACGGCACCGAGGAAGAGGGTAGGCGGGAGTCAGGATAAAACATCAAGTGTATGTAAACATAAACAAAACGAGTTGAGAGTAATTTATGAATAATGTGGCACAAACTGATAAGCCGCCTGCCTCCATTTTCTCTTTATTGACTGCTCGCTGTGGCTAAGTGGTGTGATTAGGGGCAGATTTAGAAGTGTATATAATTGAACCAATTTTTTTTCATCATCTGGGAGAACAGTTTATAATTAATTCTAAATACTTCTCAATTAGCCCTCCTATTAGCTATGGAATTACTAGATATAGCGCCACACAAAAGTGAATTTCGTGTACAATGTTGGCCTGTGCTGCAGTTTGAGACATCCTGTCAGCAGCTGCTGGTAACTGGGCTGCTGGAACATACAGGTGGTTAAAATTTCAAAACAGGTTGACATGAAAAAATAAAATGGGGTGAAGAAAGGGGAAAAAAAAACTGTCGCTGTTGCTACCTAATTGTGTAAATGTCGGCGCGCCAGGTGCTCGGACTGTGTTTCGGGTCGTGCCACTGGCAGAGTAAACATCATTAAAAAAAAGAGGGAGTAATAAAACAGAGCATTGCCCATCGCCACTCGCCTTGACTATGTCAGCCGCTGTGGCGCAGGAAGCACTTTAACAGCCCACTATCATCCATCTGTGCCTGTGGTGGCAGCCACGGCTGCAGACGCCCTCTATTCATCACCGCAGACAGGTCGCAGATCTGCTGATTTGCCGAGCTGTGGGAGGAGGAGGGGGTGTGTGTGCGAGCCTCTGAAGGAGTGGATGGAGGATGGAGCAGGCCAGACGGTGGGGGCAACCTCGGCGTATTTCCCACCGCAGCAGTTGACAGTTTCACCCCTGCTGCTCGGAGATGCCTGATTTCCTCCTACCATAGTTCACTCGGTGAGAGCCGTGCAAACTGACCCATGTGATGATTTAACCTCTGGGACGAGCCCACCAACAGCTGGCATGTGGGATGAAAATGTAACATTTTTGTTGAGGAGCCAACAGGACCGCCAAGTCACATGTATATATCCCCACATCAGTTACACAAAAGTCTAAATAACAGTCTCTGATTTTAGCTTTACTGACAGTAGGGGGGCCCCCCAGCCAGAGAGCTTTATAGGTCCAAGAAGAAAGAGGGATTTGGAGAAAAACAAACTCTAATGTTCTGGACCTTTTCTTCAGAAAATTCTCTCTCTCTTTAAGTTTTAATGTCTTACATTTTATATGGCCCTGAATCGTAATATCAACTGTCTGTGCCCTCAGATCAGATATGAGTGGGTATGTTAGCTCAAAAGATGCTCTGCTCTGTATGTGTGTGCTCTCTTTTTTGTCGCTGTTGTTTGGATTTGTTTTGTTTGTTTTGTTCTTTTTGAACATACAGTCAATGTTGTATTGTTTGCCAACAGGTAATACACTTGAATGGTCTGTATGTTCTTACTTTCTTTTTTTGTTGTTGTTGTTGTACTGGTTTTCGCTTTTTGTTGTATGTTGACATGAAAAATGAATAAAAAATTGTTAACAAAAAAAAAAAAAGATGCTCTGCTATTGCCACTGTTAATAATTAGATCTAAACGATCTCAGAGAATTAACACGCAAGATTCAGTTCTTGATTAAAAGCTGCTTTCGCTGTCTATTTTCTATGACTGTTGTCTCTCATCTTTGTGTGTATTTGTCTGACTCTCACAACACCTCTGTAGTTTTAACGAAGAAATTGTTGTTGTTCTTAGCACACTGATTCATTACAGAAAGGCAAACCTGCAGCGCACTGATTCGTCAGTCCGAACAGCCACAGTCGTCTCGTCCTCAGTTACAGTTCTGATGTGTATCGAACTGAATTGAACCAGATTTTTTTGGTGGAAACGAGGCTTTGGAGATCTCGGAGGGGGTGGAGAGAGATGGCAGGATAACAAAGGAGGGAAATTTGGGTCATTTTGCTAACGAGGTGTTTTTTGGTGTTTATTGCCATTTTTTACTTTGCATTTATCAGGTCTCTACAAATGTGATTTGATACATGCTCCTTCACTCTACCTTGTCCAGTGTTCAAGCCATCTCTCCTCTTCCTGGATTTCTCTTGCAGAGGTTTCCCTGTTGTGCATTGAGAATGTAAGCATAGTGTGTGCAAAGTCTAGATTTTTTATTTTTTTTACTTAGTAGCCAAATCAGGAAGTTCACTGTTCAAAATCTAATTCTGTGATAAAGTTTAACCTTGAATTAAACCAGACGAGAAAGGAAACTTAATTAGAGAGAATGGAGGAAACATCACATTTGATGTGGCAAGCGCACCTTGTAAGAGGGGCTGTCACATCATTTAGCCTGTGTGGAAATTCCTGCCCTTCACAACCCACCAAACACTGCTGACAGCCCGCCATGTCGAGGGAGGCCCGAGATGCCAGTGTGCCTCTGAGTCTGATCAAAGGGCTTGTTACAAATTTATTCACGCCCCATGGTCACTTTGTTACCAAGCCAATTATATCACAGCTAAATGTTTAGTCAATCAGAGGGGAGGGAAATGGTGCCCTCAACTCATTCGAGGGCCTGGCTTCATTTCACTTCACATCAGCCAGTACCATATCACTGTGGAGGAGCGGTGCAATTGCTAAATCATCTGCTCATAATCTCTCCCCAACTTGAATTAAGTGGCGTGAGCATATGGTGCTATTTACGATGACAAATGTAATACCATCGACAATGAAATTAATTGAAATGTGTGGCGGTGATGCTAAGTCTCCACAGCTCATTTGCATATTTACCAAAGCAATACTGATCAGCAGTCGTGTGAGCGATTGTATCAGCTGAATCCCTGCATCAGCAGAGCCTGCAGTGTTGAGGGACTTCCAGGTGCTCCTCCATAGATGGAGGAGTGTGAAACATACAGAGGTTAATGAACCCTTGCAGTGAGGAAATATCGCTGTACTGTATACCTGTGTGGTAACTGTAGCAACTTCGAAACGCTGGTGTTTTTCCCGAGATGTTCCTTCTGGGGAACTCGCAGGACATAATTGCCATTATAGCTGGCAATTTCACAAATTTAGTATGTGCATGTTTGAAGGGAAATACACTGCTCTGCATCATGAAAAATGTAATTGAAAGCAGCAGCTTAGGAATGCTGTAAGCGTCTTTGTCGTTTTAGCTAACTGCCTGTCCGTTTTGTAGTTAGCAATCCCCTCCCCCGTCTCTGCGTCACCACATCAACATGCAGCGGTAAATTGACAGCAAACAGGAGGATCCTGCTCTCGACGGGTTTCTCGGCAGACAGGACCGCCTCTTTATGGTGTTCTGTGTCCCTATTGGATAAAGTGGGCAGGAAAACCAGACAAATCTTTCAACCTCTACTGCATGAGCTGGATGAGGAGAGACATGGGTCACTGAACAAACACTCTCTAACAACTTATTTTTTTTAAAGGCATCACCTACAGCAGCTAAAATCAACCCGCATCAAACCACCTTTTGGAAACCACACTGAAAAAATAGGTCATTTGTTGTGGGAAAACTGTAATTCATCCTTAAATAACATTTGTTTTGAAAAGAGAGAAGATGCCAAGAGTAGTAATGGTTACTTTTGTGACAAACTTTCCTCACTTAACTGGCAAATGCATTTTAATGTAGTCTGATCCAGGCATGGTGCCATTTTTCATAATGGTGTCTGAAAATGTATTTTTTCTAAATTAAATTGCACAACAACTTGCCAAGAGCTGGCAGTCTCACTGATTCACAGTGAACTTGTCTACATCAGTGGGTGATGTTTGACTGGACTGGCATTGTGCTGGCTTGTGCCAGGTGGGATTATTTTCCACATAATTTAAAATGAGGAAACAAAGCATGCTTGGGCCTCATGTAAATGCTTGGTAAACAATGAAAACGGTTAAACACATATCTTTCACATTGTTTTGCATGGTTGAATCCAAATGGAAACGCTTTGTTTAGTCCATGCGTTCAGCTGGAGGATTTGCCAAAGTTAGGTTTCAAAGATAGTTATTTAAGGGAGCAATTTGTAACATATAGCCGGAAATGTTGTTTCACACTGTCAAAAATGGAACTTAATGTGAAGGAAAAACAATGTTGATGTAATGTCAAAGACGTCTATTCACTGTGTTGAAGATATACCTACTGAAGTTAGCGTGCTAAAGAGCTAGCCCTGGCCCTTACTCAGTCCTAATTCCACTTTATGTATGTGTGCCAGCAGCAAGTTTGTGATGTTTCACAAGCTCTCTCAGCTTTAACTGTAATAAACAAAATAAATTCACGAAATGTCCAGAAAGGACAAACGCCGACATCCATTTCCTGACCAAAGAGAAAAATACAACCGTTCACCTGCTGAATTTAAGTTCGTCTCTTTTACGACCTAAGACGAGCTTAATTGCCTCGTCAACTAATATAAAACACACTTCAATTCAAACTCAACATACACACAATAAAACAGTCTCGATTCACCCGCGTGTTGTCTTGCCCACTGCTGATACCGGACTCTGTCTCTTTTGTGCACCTCCAGGGACAAGAAAGCCCATCAGGCAGGGACAGGAGCCTGCCTGAAGAGCTTTCTTGTCCCTGGTGTCAAAGTCCTGATCACAGCTGTAAATCCTTTCATCACTGTCCCCCTGTCTTCAATCTGGCATCTTTAGGTCTCAGAGGCTGTGTTCAGTCCCAGGCTGGTGTCCAGCCGTGTTCACAGCCTGGTCGAGCTGAGGCCCATTGACCACGGTGACTCCCCTTGCCATCTGAGGCTGTGGTGTGGGCTGTCTCCAGTTAGCTGATGGGCCCGTTGAGCTCAAAGGCTAATTTTTTGCTAATGACATTGGCAGCTGGCTGCTACAGCAAAAGATAGCTACAGCACAGATTACAGTGAGCAGCAGTAAATGCTCCTGCTTCCCCCTGTAGTTTAGGTGCTATGGTCGAATTCTGACCATTTTGTAAAGAATTAACTGAATAGAAAGAATCACTGTCAGATTTCATCTTCTTTGTCCCACATCAAATCTCTTTGAACAAAATCTTGAACAGTTTATGTGATGATGGATCCCTAGACATGATCACTTCATACCGCAGACACTCAGTGGGCCCATTCAAGTAATCCATTTGTGGGCCAACTGGCAAGAGATGACACTTTCAACCTGTTCAGATGATAAATTAGTCCGCACCAGCTGTGTTTTATAACTCTTACTTTCAGTAAAATGTAATTTTTTCTTACACTGTTGCTGTGTCTTTCACTACGGGCCAAATCAGAATACAAAGACATTCTGAAAATGACTAATTGCAGCAGAAGCCAGGCTGAGGGATCATTGGACACAGAAAAAGGTCAGTCAACCCAGCATCACAAAACAACTTTTGGACCGAGATGAAAAGCACACGTTGATGGTACATGACAGTGCATCAGAGAATTCTTTCCCTTTTTTAAAGCCCTGCCTCTGTCTCCCCCACATGCTGAACACAAGTGACATCTGGGTTGCTGTGGTTTATAGCTTGAAATAATTATTGTAACTGACATTACAAATCACATCGCAACACAGCGTGCTTTTCTGTGTGCCGGTGCAGCTGTTGGGAGAATGTTTTTGGGGTCAGGGAAAGGCCTCGCATTAAATTTCAAATAACCGCCTGCAAACCGTGCTATCACATTTTTTACAAAACGGCTATGGAAGCTCCTCTCTGCCAGGAAGAAAAAGTGTGAGAAAATGATGCATGATCACGACTCATGCTGCATCTCAATTATGAGATGCTGATCAATTTTATTAACTATGACTAAGTCACGATTATGACACAGATAGACACATATATTTTGACTTATGTCAATGAATTACAAATGAATTACAATGTTTTGAATTACAAACCAAATTTATTAGATATTATTTAATAAAATGATATAACAAAATTATACTTTTACTTGTGGTAATTCAAAACCATGGCGAAGTAAGTCATAAATAAAGTTGCAAGACAAAATGGCAGACATCTTTGTCAACATTTTTTGGCAACACTTTATAATACAGTTAAATGTATATTTTTTATTTAATTCAACTTTGGTTGTTTATCTCTTCAGTCTAAAATTTCTCTCACTGTCCCATGATTACTTACAACTTTGTAATTTCAATTCAAAATTTTGACTGACTAACTTTACATGTTTCTTGGTGCAAATAGGCTTCCATTATTCATTTATATTTTCTTGTTTTATATTCTCTTTCAGTAATGTTTATTTTTTTTTATTTTATTGTATTTATTTTCATCTCTCATTGTCATCATAAAATCAGTGAACTGTAAGTTGAGGCTAAAAGAATGATTAACTCTGATCTTGCAGTTCAGTCATCCGGTGCTTGACGGGAACAGCTGATGATAGCCATCCTGTGTTTCAGTCGTTTTCAAGCTGCAGTCAAAGTCAGGCTTGCCAGAGGCCATGAACAGCCCAGTTTCATGTCAGTGAATGGGGTCAAAAGGAGCATATTGAACAGCTGAAATGTCCTAATATGGATTTATTACAGCAGGGGAACAAGGTTTTTTTAAAGCCAAATCAGGCAATACGTCTGTACCGTGGTGCAGCATGCTTAGACCTAATCAATGCCCCATATCCAGTGCTATCCAGGGCCACCATGTGCTGAGCTTAGAGCATCTGGCACAAAGCGCAGAACACACAGCTGCCTGGCTGGCATCAGAGGAAAAGTCCAGAGCATTGAGTGTACTTTGGAGGGAGCCCAATGGCAGCATCAGATTTCAGATGTGTGCCATTTGACTGATTACATCAGTGAAGAGGATTAAACTGTGATTTTGTATAATACTTTTCTCATGGCTTAGCATTTCCGAGTAAGACAAATTCATTTCTCTGAGAGCAGAGTTAATAACTTGCAATTTCTTTCAAGCCAAAGAAATATGCTGATGAAAAATGGCTTGAAAGGTTCACAATGGAATATTAGAAACATCCCCACGCTCATCACCGCGGGTGTCCTGCAAAAACCTGATATCTCACATTTCTAGCAGTTTATTTTCTTTTTATTGCGGTTGACAGCTGACATTATCTTCCATGCACCGAAAAGGTTTCATAATGTTGGAGCGGAGCCAAACGATTGATGGGCGAAATCAACCTTTTTTCCTTTTTTTTTTTTTTTTTTTTATAAAAAAGTTAACTTTCTAGAGAAGGAAGGGACCTACACAACACTGATGACATGCAGTCACTGAGAGGAAAGCAATATTGCTGTGATATTATCCAGCACCAGATGGGAGGATAACATATGCTGATTGCACCTGCCAAACAGGTCACAGTTGGAGAAAAAGAAGGAAATAACATCCCAGCAAACATACAAAAATGAATCATGACAATGAGCTGACAGAAACAAGCGCATGCAGTAGTCAAATATATAAAAGTCCGATGGAGATCCAACAATACGATTTCTTTTAATTGTATCCAGCTGCCTTTGCATTGTAGTATAATTTCATTTTCCAATAAATACAATGCAATTAGGCATTGATTTAATGGGCTTTTAATTAAAGCTAAAATGCCAACCATTATGGAGTATGAGCCAGTTACGTTGCGGGGCAAAATGATGTCTCTGAAGTGCAGCATCTTTACACAGACAAATATTTACAGTATGAAACGACATGCACATTCTAATCTTAGTACCTTTAATGTGTAAATGAGCGTGTTGAACACCCCAGCAAAGCTAGAAACAAAACACATATGGCGTAGAAGTAACAGCGTTTAATCACTTATTTTCTTTTTGTTTGACACAGGAGGAACTCAAGTCATATTATCTGTAGTTTAGAATGACATTATAATAACTGTATTATAATTACACAACAATGTCCAAATCACATATATCAAGTCAACAAAACTGAACTGATGAAATGATTTGAGTGCAGTTCATTTCTCCTACAATGGGTGCAGAGGTACATACAATGGTGCAAAAATATGCGGATGTACAAAATAATAGCTAGGAAAATGAGACGCTCTAATGAGCTCACTATTGGGGATTATTAGAGTCAAAATGACAGGATGGATGAAAGGCCAGCTCTCCCAGTCACTTAGCCCGTGGACCTGTCTTCAGCATGCCAACATTCAATTATACAGCACGGGACCAGAGATATCAAATGTTCACACCTCTCACCACCCAGATTCCAGTTCCAGATTCCTTAATGACCACACAGCCGGGCTGCTGGAATCCATTTTTTGGTTGTGCAGGATGTTCAGTGAGGATACCAACCCTACAGCTGTTGATAGTGAATGAAAACATGTAGTGAATGATTAATGTATCTTAATTATGAATCAAGCGGGGACAAAATTCTCAGATTAAGCCAATAATTAAGTACCCATTTTCTTAATTTTCTTGGGCTTTGGGGATCCTGAGGATACCTCAACAGCGCATCACATAGGCTAACAAAGGTGTCATTTAGACAATTTGTTTAAATTGATCAGCTATTTAACATTCACCAAGAAATGCTAACTTCCAAATGAGAATGAATGCTGAATACATTACTCTCCATCAGCACCTGCAGCTGAACATTGTGGCTGATTCTGATGTGAAATATGACAACGTTTTACTCCAATCCTGCAATTTGTGCAGGAAAACATTATTGGACATATTGAATAGATGCGATCAGCATAGGCTGCATTTTACAAATGTATAATATTACGTATCCATAACATATTTATCTACTCTGACCACATACAACCTCCATCTTTCATGGTTTGAAGACTTAAAAATGTTGTTTTCCTTTGTTCCTTTATGTCCCTACCACATTTCAACACAAAGAGATGTCCTTAGACTTTTAATGTTTTCCAGTAGTGTTAGGCTTGTTAGCCAGAACTGGTCAATTAGCATGGCTTAAAATCATCCTTTATTGTGATCCATCTTTAAAACATGGGCTCTTTCATTAGGTCTATGAGGATTTTATAACCTATGTAAATAATCAACATTTGTTAAAATTAGAATTGTCCTTTTGGCCCTATAGGGCAAAGACGTTTCTCTTTGTTCCCAAATTTAAATTACTAAGAGACACACTTAGGCTTACATAGAGAAAAGCAGTATTTGCTAACAGTTAGCCTAGCCTAGTAGCTGGACTGGCAACAGCTGTATAGACTACAGATAATATTTTAATCAGCACCATTTTTGACATGGTGCACAACTACTTGGCACATACCTACCTTGGCAGTGTTTCTCCTGGGGAAAGGTTAGAAAACATTGTTTGCTAGCCGTGTAGGCCAAGGATAAGCTTGGCTTGTCTTTCAGCAGTTATTATAACATATAAAGAAAAACAGATATTTCAATCACAACTTCACAAAGTGTATCAGTATTTTGTGCAAAGTTCTATATTAGCAGCAGTCTTTCCTCTGAGAAAAAGTAAGCTAGCTAGTAGCTTACCGGCTGGACAAACGGGATGCTTGTGCAGCGCTGCTGCACGGTGTTTACCTCTCACTTTTTATTTCAGCTTCCATGTTAACAGGCTAGACTGTTCACACTGGATGCATGAGACATGCTTCTCATGTGTGCCTCTCGTCATCTAGAGATTTGGAGTCTCACCTATTTCTACAGCGACGTGCGCGTGCTTCTCAGCAAAAATAGACCTGATAACAACCTGTAGACAGTCATATGGACATCACATAACTGAAGGGCTGGCAGCACTAGATGAGCGGGGAAGCCATTGTTAGTGGCAGTCACTCTGTCAGTCACTGTAAGGAAGACGATTAGCCTCCTGTGACAGGAAACACCAGACTTCTCGCTCATAATTTGCGCAAGGGGGCTAAGAACAATGCGGATACTAAACATAGCTAACTGTTTCAAGGGCCTCATGACAAAAAATGGGTTATAAGCTGTTTGATCACCTGTTTAATGCTATCCAGGAGAAAAAAAGGAGTAAAGAGAAAAGCAATGCTTGGTAGCCCAATGAAATAGGTTGTAGCTGGGCTTGGCTTGCTTAGAAACTAGATTAACAGATCCTAAGGAGCATCTTATTAAACATGATTATAATGAATATCCGAAAAGAAAATTGGACAGTCTTGTAAAGTTTTTCCACAAGCAGCGTTTTTTGTGGCAATGTTGGCAGCGTTCCATCAGATGTCTTTAGAGAAATCAATACACGGGAACCTGTGATGAAAATGAGAAAAGATGAAAGGCGATAGGCCTCGGCTAGCCTCAGACATGTCAGCAGCACTCACGTTTTATGGTTCTCTCTGTTTCAGCCATGTCTTGGAAGTTTCATCCTGTTTCTAAAGGGCAGCAATGACATCTAACCCACGGGGAGGAAGCCATTTAGCCGTCCTGCGACAGATAGGGGGATTACAATTCGACAGAAGGACCGATTCGAATGACAGATAAGGGGAGGAACAATAGCGTAATGTGTGCTGTCAAGCAAAGGATATTTGAAAGGGAATCAGACCCTGGCTGTCAAGAAAAGGTTTTTCCTTTCTCTTTGAACGCCTCTTTTTCCAGACATCTGAATGGTCTGATTCCTTTTGAAATCTGAGGTTTGGGCAGTCCTGTCAGCCTGCTTTTTTTCAGACCAAGATAAGGCTGATTAGTTTATTCCGTCTAACCTCGTGTTTTCCCCCCTCAGTGTTTTAAAGATTTCATTAAGATTCCAGTGTCAATGAGAGATGTCACAACATTAATATACCTTTAAGCAACAATGAAACTGAAGTAAATATGTAAAATCAACCTACACATTGGGGGTTTCATTCATTCTCTTTCAAATGAATTAATGAAATGTCTAACAAATATAAAGTCACTTTCTGGCAGCAACCTGTAATGGTGAGAAGTACGGATGAAAAGAAACACAAATAGCCCCAGGTACAGATGAATTAAACATCGAAATGAATGCGGTAATTAGATGGATTAAACATGTCCTGTAGAAGCACAGCAGTTCTTTCCATATATAATAAATATTTGCTCATCCAGAAACCAAACCTTTGAATCGAGTTGAGATGAATTAGAGTTGAATTGTTTGAGTCTATGTAACTTTCCGTATGGTAAACACTGTCAGCATTCATTATATGTGCTTGCGGATAACTGAACTAAATTCCCAATATGCCTTACTCAATTCATGAATATTGAAATGGGAGCATATTCATTTGCCTTCATACAAATGCAATAATATCCAATCTGCTTGTGCTGTGTGTCCAACAAACAGGGAGAGAGGAGACATAATTAGACCCCAGAGAAACAGTGCTGCTGCTGTCGATACTTCCGTCCACATTTCTTTAGCCTTTCCTCCACCCCATCCCACACCTGTCGCATTGCTACAATAGCCTACGAAACCCACGGATCGCGCTCTTGCTTTTGTGTGGAGTTCAGTAGATCAGCCCTCCTGAATGAACGACGCCGATGATAGCACTCATGGTGATTAGCTTGAATATCGGACTGTGTCGGGGAACAGATGGACAGAAATCACCAGCTCAGTGTTGTGCAGCCGAACAAATGTGGGCATTTGGCAGGAGGACCATTGTTGTTGCTCAATTTTCACGGTCCAGACGTTCAAGCAGGTTCACCAAGAGAGAGGAGATTATTTTTCCCCACCACAGCAGACATAATTTCTCCTTGGCTAATGAGAGACAAACCCCCACACCACCTCATCTTCAAGCCTAAACTCTTTGTTGAGAAATAATCAGAATGATTAATGTTCGGAATGGAAATGCTGAGTTTCGGCTCGGCTGATAACCTTCCCCAGATTCAGCTCAGACCCAATTGTCTCGTAATAATACTATGCAGCATTTTCAGTGGAATTGCTTACAATGAGCAGGCTCCTCCATCTTATATGGAAAAAGGGTCATTTGCTTGCATCTTGCAAGGAGCGGAGGGTCAGGTCCTCTGAAATCCCCTTGAGATGATGGTTACATTTTCTGTCTTCGGCAACAATCAGGCATCCTCATTCAAACACTGACATCCCCTCACGAAAGGCTCCTCACTCCTTTTGGGCTAAATTACTGTGAAGTCACATTTCATTATAGCCCAGAAAATCTATGAGGAAGTAATAAACGGCATATCAACAGGAATATGTGCACGCTAGATGCCCTCGTTGGCTTTTTAGTAGTTAGAGGGAAATGCACAGGAGCAGTTTGAACTTAAAGGTTGGATTTTCACAAAAAAATATAGAGAAAATTTTATTTGTGCAACAGTTTGCATGAAAGTGAATAATCACAATACCAGCAGCTGCACCATGTCCCAACTAATACATCCAATGATTGATGGAATATTCTGAGAATAGCCATTGGAACCAGCTTGCACAGATACAGATCCCTGCTGTTAGAGTTTCTCCAGAGATGAGCCGGAAAAAAAAGTGATTGTCCGCCAAAAACAAACTGCTGTCTGCTATAAAAGAGATTTAAACTGGTAAACAGAACTGAATTGGCCCAATCTACGGCACAGGGAGAGCAGTTAAAATGATTAGTCAAAAGGGTAATTGCAGAAGAAGTCATATCTTTTTTTTAACCCATCTTTAAATCACCACACCGTGCAGTAGAAATGATGACGATAAGTGCATCTACTGACATTAACCCTAACCCATTTACACATGAGGCACAGCCGCTTAACTTCACTGATTTATTTCAAACTCTGGACATGCTGACAGGATTGGTCAGGAGTTACTGTTAATTAATGCTCTACGTTCTTCTACACATCCAAAAAATCACAATCACACTCCAGATTCATACCGAGAAATCGTTTGGAGTAACACCTTCCTGATGAATCCATGCCACCAACTTTAAATGTAAGCCTGGACTGTGAAGACATTGGTTGAAAGCTGCTACAGATGATCTCAGGCTACTGTTGTTATTGTCTGTCTGATGTGTTTTCAAATTCATCTGAGAGACAATTTGTTGTGCAGTACAGCGCAAACAGAGGACATCAAAAGGTCCCTAATTCTAAATCCTGAGCTCCATCAGAGCGGTCTAAAAATATGTATCACAGAAGCTGAAAGTTTAATTCGGTTTCCTCTGGAGAGCCTCCTCTGTCACAGTCTTGTAATTAATCATTTATCATTTTACAGCACGAAATTACAGTAAATTACTAGGGTTACTTCTGTGTTTTTATATATATATATATATATATATATATATATATATATATATATATATATATATATATATATATATATATATAAAGGTAACATGAAATCTCCAAGTACATTTTTAGATACAGCCACTAGGGAGATTCAGTCAGTCCCTGAACCTAGTAGTAGTGGTATTTAGTATTTTTGCTTGTGTTAGTTTGGTAAATACACCGAATACAGCATATCACTTGTGGTTTACACATGTTTGCTTCCACTATACACACATACATGAAGTACTCTGGTACTCTCATGTACCTATACTGCCACGTCTACATTTTACCCTGTGGAGTATTGCAACATTTCCCTGCTTACCAGCACTTCTCACAAGGTGCCGGTAGTCTTTCTGCCTCTGATTCATAACGGCCCAAAATAAACTGCATTACCAGGGGGCACTTAGTGACACTTACCGTAATGTTCTGACAGCTTTTCAAAGTTGGTGCAAGTGGTTCATTTGTGTAACACGTTAAAAGAAAAGCACATACACATGTCAATATACTTGCCATCGGGAACAGCAGTGAGCATTACTTAGTACCTTCACACACTCACAGCCACTGACACGCCAAACTGACAATCGGCCGTAGGCTCGTCGTTGAGATTTTGTGGTACATCGGGCACCATTTGCACTAGTTCGCCTTTATTGGTGGCAGTTCAGCTGATTGAACATGCTGAATTGACATTAGAGGCAGTCATTGAAAGAAAACTGTCTGTTCTGCCTAGTGAATCAATAATTTCACCCACTCAGTGCAGCATCTTCTTATTTTTCGCCTTTGCCTTTTGTTTACTTCTTCCACAGGCTGGAGACCACAGGCTGACAAACCCAGCGCAAAGCACTGAAAAGCATAACCTTACAGTGCCAGTGACATTTTTTTCAAGATGCTTTACTACTCTTGAAACCATGATAAAGAAACTGTTTTACATTCAATTGTCGATTTAAGGTTCAATTTTTTAGTGAATAATTAGCTGGTTTCATTTATATTCATATACTGTATATCATTTATAGTATAGTGTTTATATCTGCACACAAGGATTTGTGTTTACTCATATAGAATCATAAATATATTTCTCCCATAATAACAACCCATTTCTGAATAACACTGAAGTGTACAAAATATTGTGCAGTTGCAGAATTGTTCTTTATTTTGGATCAACAGTGCCTGCTTTCAAGACTTGTGTGCAAGTCTAGTTTTAGTCCTAACCTTTGATTATACATTCTGGCAACATACATACCAACCTAATAGCTCCCTGTAGATGTTTGTTTCCAAAGGTATATCTTATTAAATGCCTTAAATGTAGTCAGTTTGCACAAGGGCAACAGCCAGTGTGTTCAAGCATACTGAATGTTGCCACAAAAGTGATTTTCCTTTCATTCCACCATAAACCAGTCCTGGAGATTACTTTTCATGCAAAATGTATTAGTGCATTTTTTCATGAATATTATGACAACCTCGGGGGAATCAAACATCCTAAAAAAACGGATAATGATTAAACACACCTGAAGGGATTCAACCTAAATGTAAAAATCTGTGGAAAGAGGACATGAGTGAGAAAAATGTAAAACACACCCTTGCCTGTGGTGCTGAAATGAAGCACGAGTTGTGGTGCACTTCATTTCATTACCCTCATCAGGACACATTTCCCCCCAATTTTACATCGCAGCAGGAACTCAGAGGTCCATTCCCAGAAACACTCCACTGGCGCGGTTATTAGGTGTGATATTACTGTTTTAAATGCAGCATTATTGATGGGCAGTCACCTCCAAGGTGGAATAAACAAGGACATATTATCTCCGAAAAAGAGGCATTTAGTGTGCTGACTGCAGATGGGTTCTTCGACTAATTGTTAAACTGTACATGCAGCGTGCAAGCAAACGGCACAACTCATTTCCCAGCTCAGTGCGGTGTTCAGCGCTCTGTGCATAATGAGCTTTTGATTTATTCTACTGATCAGTGAGTTTTTGTAACATAAATTGGTCACGTTTAACACTTGAATCTCTAGGACGCCAAAATGTAAATATGTGGTTCTGCTGTAATGTCATAGATATTAGAGACAATGGCATTCAAGTTGCCACTAAAATATGTGAACTTTCCCATTTATTTGACACAAGAGAAGACACACTGACTAAAAAAAATGAGACTGAAGAGAAACACTTTGAATAGCTTTGTAGGAGATAAACGTCTGCAAGAGACAGAGCAGCACTGTTGATGATGAACCGCCTCTGATTGCAGACATTTAATTGTTTCCATGTTTTTTTTTTGAGTTCAAGTGCTTCTGCCTTCCCCTTCAACCAGCTTTTACTGACCCAAACTGTCAAACAGCAAGCATAGAAACTTGCGATGACATAGGCAGTTCACAAAAGCACATAAGTAGCCAAAGTAGCTTGAGTACTTGTAATCATCAAAGGTTGAAATTATTGGAGGGACCTTCTTTTTTTTTAATGAATCCTTCAGATCAAGAACAATAACGTATGTAATGAATGTTTGCTTTGGCAGCAGCTCAAGGTTGTTGTGCTAATTAAGGTGACACACATAACTTCAGATATGGAAACATGGAGGATGGGAAACGAAAGCTAAGTGACCTCAATCTTGCTGCTTGGCGATATAAACCAAGCTGATTTGAAATTACATGTCACAAAAATAATATCTAAGGAATCTCTGTATTTCTGTGTGTATGTCTGGCTGTCCGTCTGTCTGTATGTAATTAACATATCTTGAGAGCTGTTCATCAAATTTACTTCACATTTGGGAGGTTTTTTACAGAGGACCCAAGGAAGTGACGAGTGGAGAATTGGTTAGTACATTTCTAATAAAGCAGCATGGCTTCAGCACTCTCACGAGTGATCTCATGGGTAAGCAGACATAGACAAAATGGAGATTAGCATGGTGCATGGTAACAAGTTATTGTTGGGTAACATTTTGTGTTTGGATTTAAAATTTATTCTACTTCATTTACACACAGTTACCGTGAGAGAGATGGTTCTTAAGATCCAACAATGTTAAAACAGTGATTTACTAAAATGTACGGCAGTCTCACTCACTCCCACTGTTTTAAATGAAAGGATTATTGGTCTTTCATGGCCTGTGCAATCTTTATGAAACCTATGGGAGCCAAGGAACACATCAAGAACAATTGATTACACACAGTATGCTGAATCAATCAGCGTTACCTTTCTCATTCCTGATAAAAAACACATGAGCAAAGACTCAGTGGGATTGCCCTTCAATAGCAGAGAGGTTTTGAATGATCCATGAAGAATGAAGAGCAAACACAGATCATGGCTCATGTGGGGCTCAGCTTCACAGTGATACTCACAGGGAGAGCAAGTGTAGGCTCCCAAACACATGCAAAAGAAACACTCTTGCTTGCAAAATCAAATGGATTGTCTGTGAGAACTGGGACGAAAGATGTGTATGTAGCTATGTACAGATGGACGTTGGAAAAAGCGATGAAGCATCATTCTTTATGGGTCTGTCCCCATAACGAGCCACTTTCAAATGCTAGCCGACTTGTGACCCATTGTTTATAATATTGATTATAATGAGTGCTGTCTGTTTGCAGGGACATTAAAGTGAAAGTCTCGCCAAAATGCAACCTAGGCTTTTTTTGTGAATGTATACAAGTCAAACGTTCGTGTAAAAGCATACGACGAAAGAGGCACTTTTAAGATTTACCGTATTTTCGTTTT
The DNA here is from genome assembly GCA_963678695.2 of Diplodus puntazzo. NCBI lineage: Eukaryota > Metazoa > Chordata > Actinopteri > Spariformes > Sparidae > Diplodus > Diplodus puntazzo. Next base: position 28,199,539 of record OZ023163.1, read on the forward strand.
CGGCTCAAACTCATTTTCAATGGGAGTGCATGGGGCACTTTTACGCCCCATGCACTCCCATTGAAAATGAGTTGGCTATTTTTAAAACACTAAGATGGCTCAACACAACATGAAACTTTGCTTGTAGTATCACCAGGGTCTCTACACATGAACCGAGCACTGAGAACATTGTTTGTGTACACAGAGTTTACTAAAAAGAAGGTTTTTGAACAACTCACGTTAGCAGTAGCTTCTTCCTCTAGCTGTCATCATGGCAGCCCAGATGTACTCAGGGATCGACACGTCTGGGTAGAGTACGTGGTTCAGTTGAGCTATGTGTAGAGACCCTGGTCGAAAATACGGTCAATCTTAAAAGTGCCTCTTTCGTCGTAATTATGCTTTTACATGAAGGTTTAACTCATATACATTAAAAAAAAAAGTCTAGGTTGCATTTTGGTGAGAGTTTAACTTTAAGTAGCAAATTTGCGTTTTTTGCATCTTTGATTGAAACCAATGGATATTGGATAGTTGTATCCAAAGGTGGACAGCAAAATTATTTAACTGTCAATAAAAGTGTTTCCCCCCTAAAATGAAAAAGCTTTTAAAATTGAAATTGAAAGTGAAAATGTCAAGGCATCCCATTTAACATGGGCCACAGCAGGGAGTGTGCCCGCAGGGCTGCAGCACTTGTTTGGACTCTGACAGACATTAAAGGATGGTGTCGATATGTTATTGAGCTGTTTTCCTCATCTCTTTATTCCACCGATCATGATACCCATCACAACCCGACTTTCATCTGTCTTTGCTCCGAAATGCGTTTAAAATACTCCCCTGGCTTGAACTCTTCTTCTTTGTTCAGTCTTCATTTCAGGTAGCTGTCACTCACAATGGTAATGAGTTTTTGGGGAACGTGGCATGTTTCAGAAGCTCAGTGGGACACATTTTGTCATTTTGATGTACAATAAACATCCAATTTGTAAACAGTATGGGTCAATGAATAACCTAGATCGTTAGATGAACAACACTGCAATCATTAGAATTAATGTATGCATTACAAAACAGCCTTTTGATTCACAGAAATTAAATCCTCTGCATCTTTGGGCAGCTTATTCTTGGTTTTTAACACACTGATTCCTCTCCTCTTTTGACATTTACCTGCACTAGTGGCACAGCTCTAAGGATAGCTCAGCAACCATATCAATTAATTATCTCAACAAACATTGCATTTGCCTGTCAGTGCTCAAATTTGTCCATTACTTTTGTTTTTTTTCCCCAAATCTCTGCAAAACTAATGACCTTCCCCCTACCTCACCATCTACTTGTTCTCCTTACTATGCAGCAAACAAGGCACAAACTCTGAAACAGCCCACAGAGAGGTGACGCTGCAGTGTCAGCCAGTACTGCAACCTCAACATCTGTCACAAAGTGTGTCTCAGTCCTCAGGCCCTCCCTTCAGCCCCACTCTCACCCCCACAGGCCCATGCATTGCTGTTCTTCATTCATCCACCAGATTCTCTCAGACTTTCCAACCTGTCTTAGTCCCCTGTCACATCCAGCCACTCCCTCCTATCCTGCAGTAACCTCTTTTCTGCCTTTGCCATCACCTGTTCTTCCCTGCCCACACACTTATTTACTTCCCACTTCCCTAATCAGCCAAGGAAGTATATTTACCAGCCCATTTCCACACACACAGATTATCAGTGACGTGTGTGACTTTCCTTTCGAGCCATCTGAACCCGGACCGGATCTCATCCTATGTTACGACCCTCTGCCTGATCCTGACCTGCTCACCTGTCATGCCTCACTTGGATTTATTTGTTCGGACGGTGCCGTCCTGCTCCTCAACCCTTACCTGCACCTGCCTGCCTGTAAGCTTGTGAGGCTTCACTTCATCATTAAATCCCCAAACTGTTCATGTATGCCTAAGCTGTCCCCATTCAATGATTTAATTAAAATGGATGCTCCCTTACCACCAGTAGTGCGGGATCTCAGCATCTCCTGAGACGCTGCAAATGGGGCCAAAAAACAGAAAGAACCCACAGTAGGTCACACACCTGTTAGTAGTGTTGTCACGACACTTACATTTATAACTTTGATATCTTGAAAATACTGATTTTCAATACCATGGGGGAAAAACTGACCCCGCATATTTTAGATTTTTATTATAAGATAAATATAACAAGACTATCACAACACAAGAAACAACTTTTCTTGGCCTAGAAAAGCTGAAAGTTAACTTAGCTGAAATTAACACTCAACTGGCAAAAGAAAGCATTGTAGCTTCTGCTTACTCCTAAGCAGATACTGATTGCACAGAGTAATGGCTGTAGAAAAATGACACCATCCGTGCAAAGATTGGTTCCTCCCACAAAAATGAAGGTTGCATTACAGCAGACTGCCATTGTTCGACCAAAACCGTAAGAGGCATTGTTTTCTGCAGTTGCTATCACAAAGTCTGTCAAAAACAGCGTTCTTACTACCAGATCAGCAAAAAACAACACCTGCCTGCTTGTTAGTACAACCGGGTGTTTTGCTCTTCCTTTTCATGGCACTGCCATCAGAGTTTCTTGGTGAAATTGGGATTCTTCTGGTTGCTTATTGTCTTGGTTGGTAGCCAGGCTGCTAGTGCTAGCCATGTTGATAACGCTGTCTTTGCGACAGCAGCGGCAACAGTGAAACCACTAGGAGATGAAAACTATTTCATTTCTGCTTTGAATAGAGTGATGTAGTAATGAGCCCTAGTTGGCATCTTTGCACTTCCAGCTCCCTCATATCGAAGTCAATGTTTTTTTTTTAAATATTGGGTTAAATGCCTGAAATAAGGTCTGTGGTTACCCCCAGGCTCAACTTTTTTTTTTTTTTTTATGTTTTGCTCTACGAAATAAAATACATAATCAAATGTTGCACAACTGAATTGGCGCTTACCTAAAAATTGGCTAATTGAGACAAACCATTATAACATTATCAAAACATGGTGTTCTTATGTGGATATAATCTCACTGTTGTATGTACTAAATGTGTAAGTATCACTAACTTATGTTTGCCACATTGATCTTTTTCAGCGATAATCCGAAATCCATTTTGAAAATCATAGGCTTTTTGTCGAGGGCACCACGGCGATGCTAACTTTCGGGTAAGACCGCAAAAATACGTCATTGCCACAGCACTCTATATCCCCCTTTTTCCACCACGTCTTTTTCTCTTTAGACTGGGCCTTTAAAACTAATGTGTGTGCGTGTGTGTCTGTCGGCTTCCTATCAGAGAGAAGAGAGGGCAAGAAAGCGCATATCGATAAAGCAGAAAATTTGTTTTGAACATGTTTCAACTATCCAATACTTTAATAACACCACTTCTCATTATCTCTCAACTGCAATAAACCCAGAAAAAAAACATTTCATCATCCTTTCTGATCCCAAAGGTAAGTCTTATTGATGAAACTAAAATCAAAAGCACACGCATCTGTTTTTAAAAGGATTTAAATGACACTGGATTAGATGATGTTACTGTGAGCTCTTTTTTAAGAGCGTTACATAAGTTAAGTCTTTGCTGTTGCTAAGTAGGGCAAATGTGTTGAACAGCTACGTCACCATGTCATCTGGATGGCACTCATGAAGACACTCCATCGACAGGAGAGCGAAGAGAGACAAATCTTATGCATGAGGGCTACATATGCATGATGGAGCCACGCTACAGTGATCATGCTCGCTTGCTCTTCGCGGGATGAGTCCTTTCTTCATTATTTTTTTAAATGACTTCACCGCAGAGTGGAGGAAGACGCCGCTTGTATATTTCTGCAAAGTCTCCGAGCTCCTGATGGCTTAAATGCGGCAGAGTCCAATACAGGCTGTAGCATCTACATGCTGAAAAGTTGAAAATATGTGGACTTCTGAGGCTTTGGGAGAGACCTGACTTGAAAATTAACCACAGCAGATCAGTATGTCAGGCTGATGTACAGGCTTCTAACGCTGGTAGCGAGAGGAGTCGTGTGGCCACTGACTACACAGGCCGCGAGCCACGGAAGCTTTTTGCGATCCTTAAGTGTATATTTATGAATAATTCATACTTTCATTTCACACTGCTCTGGGTTTCGATTTGATTGAAATCTACAAAAACTGCAAACAAATCACATCAAACTGTCTCGCAAATACATTACAGCAGAATTCGCCAAAATTGTCCCGCTGAAACCGATTGGAAAGCTGCGTCTGCCTGGCTGGGAGTGGAAGATTTGCTGTATTTCAGCCTTAGCTTTGATTTTTTATCAAGCAAAGGCTTGTCTCTACACGGAAATTCCATAAACCGAGTGCATAAAGATGTATATTTCCATTCCTTCATGAGCGTAAGTACCAGTAGCATCGCAACAATGACTTATTTAAAGATAGCATCTTGGGAAGCAGATGAAGAAGCACACTGCTGCACACCGACATAATGCCCTGCAGCAGCAACAAAATAACAATGCAACAACTTTTATCTGCATAAAGTTTTTGTAGGATGCGCAGCAGCACTTAGAAGATTTGCTGAAAGGCAGAAACATTCAACACCGTTGGACCTCGTCTCCTGTTTATCCATGCAAACTAAGATTCAGGGAATGAAGTCTCCAGTGTCTTGTGCTGGCCTAGATAGGATTACAATCAAAGGGAGCAAAAGCAGGGAGCCCATCCCCTTTGCTGCAAACAGAATGAGTAAATGTTTCTCCCTGCGCTCCCCTCTCTGAGTTCTTGACAAGACACCAAAGTGGTGCTGTGCCAGCTCTGAAGATCCCAAACCCAGCTCTCACTTCATGGATGTCAGGGCTAATGAAAAGGGAACATGAAAACTATGACAAAGATGGGTGCAAGAAGAAGAAGAAGAAGAAGAAGAAGCAGGAAATGAAGCGAGAGCCGGGAAATGTGTGATGCGCCTCAGTTTATTTAATCAGAGCAGAGTGTTCTCAACCACTGGACAGACTGTAGAGATGCTGCGGTTTAATAATAACTCTCCGCACTGCTCATCTGAAGACTGAAAGAGAGAGAAAGTAACTCACTGCAGACTCATTCATTCATCATCTGCATCAGCCTCCGGATGCGTGGTCATCTGTAACTGTCGGCCAGATAAGAGCCACAGAGGTTTGAGCGCAGATGTGACAGGCGGGAACAGGTGCTTGATCTATTACCACATATGTTGAGCAGTGTGGAGACACTAGAGCAGAAGGCTTTCCAGAGGGCTGCGGTCACTGTGGGGAGCATTTGCAGTCTGTCCGTTTGCGCATCAACAAATTAAAATACTGATAAGGAAGGAAGTCTGATGGTAGGGATTGTCGGGGAGCTGCCATATGTCCTTTGAACACACTCATTTGATTTCCTCAGACTGTCTTGCAGTTCCATTGTGTGTTCTATTGGAGTTTGTGACAATAACAATGTGATATTTTATTGATCCCCTTCGGGAAATTTTGTTTTTGCTATGCATTCAGCTTACAGCAGCTTACAACTGATGGGGATGGAGTGTGTTACTCGAGGACACATCATGGGGTGAATAACTCCAGATGTAAGAGCTTAAACCTCTGGTTGACATACTAATGACACTGTGATGCCCAAAATCTCATCTCATTGTTTTTTTTTTGCCATTCTAACTGCATTGCTCTCAGGATGGAAATGTCTGTCTGTGGTTTGATCAGTAAAACTGGCCTTTTCATCTTTGGGCACCATGATTTTGAGGAATATTGAATTTTGCCAAGTAGCTTGGCTCTCTGGATGGCTGTTTGTCTGTTGTTAGATCAGTCAGTCAAGATTATGGTCCAAACTCAAATCTCTCATCAAGTATCTGATGGATTCCCAGGAAATTTGGTACAGACATCCATAGTCATGCGATGATGAAGCCCACTGGCTCTGGGGATCCTTAGACTTTTTATCCTTAATCACCATGAAATGTACATGTACAGTGATGTGTCTGTACGGATATCAGATAGATTGTTAGACGGAGCTAAATAGAATTCCATCCAATCACATTTTTCTTTGCAATCCGTTTGTGCAGGAAGGTCTGCGGGCATGTTATTGTTGGATTTTTCAAATACTTTGAGCAGCTCAAATATTTACTGCAATCATGTTAGTGTGCCCTGAACACACAAAACCATGGCTATGTGCATTGTTGGAAAGTGAGAAATTTAGTGAGGTTAAAGAACAAGCTCACCCAAAAATGAACAGTCATTGTCTACTCAACCCCCTGCAGATGGAAAAGTCGAGGCAATTTGTGTAGCACACAAAACATTCCTGGAGCTTCACAGCAAAACAGCACTGCAGCATTCTCCTAAACAACTGACGAAGCCGAGGAAAAGCTTAAAAAGACAAAAAAACATAGAAAAAAAAAGAAAGCAAATTAATAAGAGACATAGTTTGTGCACCCACTTCAGAGAGGTGGTGCGCTTACGCTTTCAGTGTAGCAGCTACAGTGAAGATTTTGGCATTCAAGAGGGTGTAAATAAGGTCTTTCCAAATCAATTTGAGATCTTGGGCATTTCGGAGAATTCCATTACATTAGACGAAGACATGTAAGGAACCATCCTTGGGACAGTGGTGTGGCCTGGTGCCCTTGAGCAAGGCCGTTAACCTCAGGCGCTCCAGTGGAGCTGCTCAGTGTAACTGTGTTTCATTGCTTTTCCTAAAAAGACAGCATTACTCTCAGTGAAACCTTCCTGAATAGAAAGAAAGATTTTAACGAAATAAATGTACGCCTTCTTTCTTTTCAACTGTTTTTATACGTTTTAAAACAAGTCCCCATCTGCTTCAGTTGTTCAGCTGTGAAGCTTCAGAGTTTCTGTTTTTGGGCGAACTCATCCCTTAAAATGTGAGAAAGCGTGTTTTTTCGTGTGCTAACTGACCCGTTGCAGTGGCTCTTAGGAATGGATCCAGGAAGCTGTTACAATCAGGCGCATAAACACATGCTTCTACACTGACTGAATTGTCAGATAATGTTTTGCCTTTCACGTGGGATGTGATGGGGTTTTTGTCCTAATAATATGTTTGAGCTGTCTCGTATAAAAGACCATAACCGTACAATACCCGATAATAAAAGGGTATTGTTAATTTATGCTGGGCCGGCGATAAACAATGGTTACTGTGAGCATAAAAGCGGCAGCTGTTTTGAGACATTTCATACTGGTTCCTCCCTCAGGGCTCCGTTTTATTTGTTCTGTCTGAAATGTGTGTGCCTTAAAATAGCATGATGTATGGACCCTACGGTGCAATTCCTGGTAGGGTTGATAGTGCGTTTGTGTTTTGTTTGCTTTTGATGTGATATACAGTGTCTTGCAGGTAAAGATCTCTCAGGGCAACAAGAGACCATTCATCATCAGATGTACAGAGAAAAACTTGCAGATAAAACAGAGACTTGAATACTCGGGAAAGAAGCCACAGAAAGGCGCAGATAACCTGTTGTTTGAAGGTTTTCAAACATGCCAGACAGTTTAAACTGTGTAAAAGAAGGCATTAAATGATTGTCGCGGCGGAGGCAGTAATTGTGTTTTTCTCTCCCGAAGGAAATGGGAGTAAAAATGAGCTCCGTTAAACCTACAAAAATTGCTATTATCTGTCACCATTAAACACAACTCTGACACCAATAACTTGATTTCTTTCTTTTCACGCTTCCCCCCCCGAAGCTTCTGTATGAGGAATCATTTCACTATGAAGGTTCCACTTTGCCATATTGAACCTGATCTCGCTAATGGAACAACGGTGGGAACTTTAGTGCACATCAAACACCTTCTGGCGAAAAGTGAGGCCGCCGCTGCAGGCGGGAGAGCTACAGATTGATTAGCCCCGACTTATTTGCGGTGCCGCAGGTATGGATGCAGGAGGCAGACACCTTGTTATAATTGTGATGAAGCAGCTGTCCTTGGCAGAGCTGATTTGGATTACCTCTCCTCTTTGTAGCTCTGACAGCCCAAATGAAGAAGCATTCAACGTCTTTCCTTGGGGCGGCACCTGGGTTGCAATTTTAAGCAGGTAAACGTGAATTAATTGTGCCAGATAACGGACAGCTGCCCCCTTTAACTGTTAAGGAAGGAGACAGAAGCTTATTTACCTTGATATCATTAAATCCAGCAGCCATTTGTGCCTCTCAAACCTTGTCTCTCCTGCTCTCTATCACGCCGCTCGACAAAGATGCAGATCTCCCTCGCCATCTCACCGTCTCCGAGTCCCGTCTGCTCCACTTTTCTCCCTGTTTTTTTTTTTTCCTCCTCTTGAAACATACATTAGTGACTCTCCTTCACCCTGACTCATCCTCGCTCCCTCGGAAGACTGAGCGCTATAAAGGGTGGAAGCGGATCAAGAATTAATGCATTTGCCTTCAGTGAAAGTTGTTCAGAAAAGTATGCTCATTAGGCCTCCCGCTCTGCCCTGCACACAGGCCAGAGGAAGCAGACAGGGCGGTGGGAGGAGATTGGCGGGGTCATTATCTACCCTGTTGCTGCACTCCGCACTTCAAAGTGGGCTTGCTTTAGCTGTCACCGCCGCTCTGTGCAGCTCAGACATGGGCTTGACAGCAAGGGCAGAGGCCAGGGGCTGCAGCACGGCAGGGAGCACCGACGCTGTAGGGTTCATTAAAAGAGGAAGCTTCAATCTCTCTGCGCCTCTCTGTCTCCATACCTGTCCGGCTGTTTCTGGGTTTCATTTGTACAGATGGTTCAAGTCATCACAGTCAGCCCGTTCTGTTCCTGCGACCTACACCACCATCTAACATCGCACAGTGCAGTATTACTGGAACACCGAGGTGTGAAAATCTAACCTGGAACATCCCGTTCTCTTTGTCAGTCTTCACCTTTTGTATTCCAGTCTTATCCACTGTCGCTTTCATCTGTCAGAGGTTAATTTTCATTTCTTTTTTTTTTTTTTTTTTTTTACCTCGCTCACTTCTCCCAGCCTCCCAACGCAATATCACCATTTACTGGATATTTCTCCGCCTCCGAGCTCCTTTGTGCCCAGCCGTCCCGCACACGCCCGTGCTCTCCAATCTCTTCCCTTTAATGACGATGAAACAAGGTAAAGTGCAGGTCCCGACACTGTATGGAACGAGGATTAATCTGCAGTAAATGATGGGCTGCATTGTTAAGTGCATGTGACAACACAGAGATGCATGATTGAGCATACATTTAGTGAATATGTGCGTGGCTGGGGCGTGCAAGCTGTTGTCTCTTAGGCTCTGTCCACACTGCAGTTTAAAGCCCCAGTGAATTGGTGCCTTCACTCCCTTAATGTGATTGTTTCCCGATACTTGTGCGTTGGTTTGGAGATCATTCTGAACTCGAATCCAGTGGGATTTCACATAAAGCCGACTTGTAAATTCATGTGTTTTTACAAGCAGGTGTTTGTTATCGTGCACATGAAGGAGGACGTACATGCTGGTGACACATGTTTACAGAGGAACCAGCACATTTTTATTCCCAGTACTTTCAGATCTGTCATCAGCATGCATTCTGAGTGATCCCGTCAGAAGTGGACAGCTCTAAGTACACGTGTGAACACCCAGTTTGAGATCTGATCACTCAGACCACATTCACAGGTGGTCTGGGACGCATTCAGCCGCATTCTTTTAGCAGTGTGTGCACTCATCTGTCCTGGGCCTCACTGAGGGACAAGCCTACTCACCTGACATCCTCTGTGAAACAAGATAACATTCATCATGGATTAAACAATGTCTGATTTCCATGCGGTTCACTATAATGTAAATTAAATGTTTGACTTCACTTAACGAATGTTGGCAGCAGACGTTTGTCAACACTGACTGTTCCAACCAACCACTGAATTGTATCAGCAGACTACAAACCGTGTGATTATAGGAGTTGTTTCGCGAGGAGAAAACATCAAACATTGTAAAACGCCCACAGTAAATTAAAAATCATTGCTGCCTTCTTGTATATTCGGTATTAAATGGAAAACATTAAGATCTTTCTTTCCTTGGCCAGCCTGTCTGTTGTCACGTCCGTCTGCTTCCATGAAGTGCATCGTTCATCCCAACAGCTGTCTGGACTTTTTTCAACTGATTTGGCCATTTACAACAAATGTATTATTGTTATTATTATCAATGTTTTATTAAAGTATATAACATTTCAACAGTAAATATGTGATTTCTTTACAAATACACTAAACAATGACCAATACAGCATAATTTGTTGTCACCGATGGAGAAAGTCACCGGACTCCCTTAGAAAATGGCTGAATTGTGAGACTTGAGAAACCTTGTGAAATGCTGTCTACAACAAATTCTGAACTATTTGGGCCAAATCATTAAGTCTGCAAATGTCGTACAGGAAGATACTTCTTTTTTTAGAGGCTCGATTCAGTGATGTAGGTTTATATTTGCATATGGAATAGGGAAATGAGGTCGGTCCCTCAAGATGCATGTCACCATGCACATTTAATGCCAGGTATGAATTTACGGGCTTAAAGCTGTCCTAATGTGTCATGTTTTGGTCAATTCCTCGCTTTGTCTGTTTTCCCGCCTGGACCCGCCACACCTGCCTAAAACTTTTGCACAGTACTGTATATATATATATATATATATATATATATATATATATATATATATATATATATATATATATATATATATATATATATATACAGTACTGTGCAAAAGTTTTAGGCAGGTGTGAAAACATGCTGTAAACTAAGAATGCTTATAAATCTAAATCAAATCAATATTTGGTGTTACTACCCTTTGCCTTCAAACCAGCATCAGTTCTTATAGGTACACTTGCACAAAGTCAGGGATTTTGTAGGATTATAGTCAGGTGTATAATCAACCAATCATACCAAACAGGTGCTAAAGATCATCAGTGTCACATGTAGGTTGAAACACAGTCATTAACTGAAACAGAAACAGCTGTGTAGGAGGCTTAAAACTGGGTGAGGAACAGCCAAACTCTGCTACCAAGGTGAGGTTGTGGAAGACAGTTTCATGTCACAGGTCATACACCATGGTAAGACTGAGTACAGCAACAAGACACAAGGTAGTTATACTGCATCAGCAAGGTCTCTCCCAGACAAAGATTTCAAAGCAGACTGGGGTTTCAACATGTGCTGTTCAAGCTCTTTTGAAGAAGCACAAAGAAACGGGCAACGTTGAGGATCTTAGACGCAGTGGTCGGCCAAGGAAACTTAGTGCAGCAGATGAAAAACACATCAAGCTTATTTCCCTTCGGAATCGGAAGATGTCCAGCAGTGCCATCAGCTCAGAACTGGCAGAAACCAGTGGGACCCATGTACACCCATCCACTGTCCGGAGAAATCTGGTCAGAAGTGGTCTTCATGGAAGAGTTGCAGCCAAAAAGCCATACCTCCGACATGGAAACAAGGCCAAGCAACTCAAGTATGCACAAAAACATAGGAACTGGGGTGCAGAAAAATGGCAGCAGGTGCTCTGGACTGATGAGTCAAAATTTGAAATATCTGGCTGTAGCAGAAGGCAGTTTGTTCGCCGAAGGGCTGGAGAGCGGTAGAATAATGAGTGTCTGCAGGCAACAGTGAAGCATGGTGGAGGTTCCTTGCAAGTTTGGGGCTGCATTTCTGCAAATGGAGTTGGAGATTTGGTCAGGATTAATGGTGTCCTCAATGCTGAGAAATACAGGCAGATACTTATCCATCATGCAATACCATCAGGGAGGCGTATGATTGGCCCCAAATTTATTCTGCAGCAGGACAACGACTCCAAACATACAGCCAATGTCATTAAGAACTATCTTCAGCGTAAAGAAGAACAAGACGTCCTGGAAGTGATGGTATGGCCCCCACAGAGCCCTGATCTCAACATCATCGAGTGTGTCTGGGATTACATGAAGAGACAGCAGGATCTGAGGAAGCCTACATCCACAGAAGATCTGTGGTTAGTTCTCCAAGATGTTTGGAACAACCTACCAGCCGAGTTCCTTCAAAGACTGTGTGCAAGTGTACCTAGAAGAATTGATGCTGTTTTGAAGGCAAAGGGTGGTCACACCAAATATTGATTTGATTTAGATTTCTCTTCTGTTCATTCATTGAATTTTGTTAATTGATGAAAATAAACTATTGACACTTCCATTTTTGAAAGCATTCTCAGTTTACAGCATTTTTTCACATCTGCCTAAAACTTATGCACAGCACTGTATATATATATATATATATATATATATATATATAATATATATATATATATCTCTATATATATATATATATATATATATAATATATATATATATATATATATATATATATATATATCTTATGTTCACAACTTTGGTTTACAACTTCATTTAATAAAGCTTGCATTGTGTTCGTTTACCTGCCAGCCTCCTCATGACTTGCGTTTTGGTTCCTTTCTGTTTAACCTTAACAGAAAGTGATCCAATCACTCAGAGCATGTGGGGAAACCAAATGTGAACAGGCTCTATGTTCACCAGCGGCACACCCAATATAGGAGTGGTTAAGGGGAAAAATTTTGGGGGGGGGGACTCAGGCTAGAGCCCATGTTGGATTCCAATATAGAAATATTACAAACCCATGACACCAAGGACCTGAAGTAATGGGGCAAGAAAAACAAAATATTCACTATACTCTGGAATGAGGACTCTGGCCGCTACACTAACAACTACAACTACATAAAAAAGAAGTAAATGAGCTGTATGCATGCATAACAGTAAAAGTGCATTATATGATGTGTACCCAAGAGAACCAGTGGGACGCTGTGCCCTTGCCTTTGTAAACACACACATCATGTCAGGGCATGTTCCAACCACAGGCTAATTAGGATCCCCCCAGGTTTGCGGTGGTAACCCTAGGCACAACAAGCAGGAGACTGTGTTAGGGTATCTATCATGGATTGAGAGGGCCCTGGGGCCTGACAGCGCTGCCATCCGTCATGTTACTCTTATGCTGGGACACAGGTGGCAAGCAGGGACTCTGAGCTCCAAGACAGCTCGAGCTAGGCCTCCGCACACAGAGAGGGAAGAGTGCTGATTATGGGAATTACTGGCACTCTAAGTCATAAAAAAGGGGAAAATGTAATGTGAGATGACTTGTGCATCTCTTGTCATGTGGGAAGTGTAACAGAGTGTGACATTCTCTTGAGGATTAGACAAAGCCCAAAGACAGAGCCATGATCATTAATTAAACTGTGATGCCGTTATAGCTGTGCATCGCATTAACAGGCCGCCTGCTGCCATCTTGGTCATAGCCCAGATGCAGTGAATTCTGATTCAACGTCTGCAAACCCGCTGATAATGGCTCCCCTTAATTTCTTGAAGTAAACAGCCGCACATTTATATTCTCTAGTCTGGGGATGCTCATTTGTTGTTTGGATTGAAATTTTGGAGGCAAAATAATAGCTAAGTCTGGAACCATTAGACTGAATAAAAACTTGCCAGTTTACAGAAGAAGAAAAAAGCAGCAAAACAACAGCGTAAAAACACTCTGTTAAGGTAAAAAGCTGTTTCTGTAATTAGTTGTCAAGCAGTGGTTTATATGTATTACATAAAAACTCAGATTTCTAATGGTCTAAAAAGCCATTAAGTCTACATTTGGTAATGTTGATAAGTTCATCATGAATAGATCCTAACCAAAATGTAATGGTCTGTAGAAGAGCTTTTCGGCTACTTAATAATATGTCGCAGGAAAATGAAAAAACAGCAAAACACAGTTTTTACAGTCCTGCAGCTCAGAAGGCGCCCCATTTAAAGGTTTACAGTGGATCTACAAATCATTAACACATCATTTATCAGAATTCATGAAGCTATTAGTTTCAACTTGTAAATCCCTAATAAAGCATGTGTTATTATTTAGTGGTACCCACGACTTTCTTACCGCAGCTGGTCATGATTTCGCTATTTTGAAATGAAAAATGTTGAACTATTCCTTTCACCCTCAAAGACCTAGACGTGCCCTGGAAGGGTTAGATGCTCACAGAAAGTCTGAAAGAAAGTCTAAAACATCCATCTTTTCAAATAAAGGTTCAGTCTGAGTTCACAGTGAACAAGAAAAAAGCACCCAATTTCTTTTTCTTTTTTCCAATTCTGGTAAATTAATTTGCTGTCAGACTAAGCAAATGAAAAATTAGGACTTCAACTGAAACTTCAGGCTCTCCTGAAGCAAATGATGTATGGCATCAGAGCAGGTGAGAAAAATGGAACAAACACAGAAGAGCCACAGAAATTGTTCTCTAGCAGAATGTGGGAAATTGTTCCTTTTTTGATATAGCTCAGGAGAATCCTTTATAAAGTGGGTCGGCTTCCTGTTTGCTATGTGTTTTGGTGCTGAGTTTTGTATTACACACACTGGATTATCTGATGAGGCCACTGGTTTGACCCCTGCCTGATTTAAGACTGCATTTTTCGACTGAAACTGCATGAGCTAGTGGCCTGCGAGTTAACTAGTGGCTGAGCTAACAGCTGTCTAAGCTAACAGCTGTTGAAAATAAATAAGATACTGATAGGGAGAGAAGAGGAAGGAACCAAACAGCGGAGGAAGTCACTGGACTTTCTGGCAGAGAAGGAGGTCTCTGCTGTTCGACTGGAGCAGAAGTACAGTATATCCTGGAGGAGGTGAAGGTGCTGAGGCGACAGAATGTGGAGAAAGACAGGCGACTCGCCTACCTGGAGAGCAGAGTGAGTGACTTGAGCTCGGGCGGTGCATGCTGACAACAAGGGGGAGCTGGTAGAAATGGATGCTGACTCAACAACAGGTAGCTGCGACAAAATCGAGGCATGTCACCCTCTGCCCCGCAAAAGTCCTGATGATAAACCTGCCATTGTAGTGAGGTTTGTCAACAGAAAACACAAGACCGCTCTGTTTTAACATGGAAGGAAACCAACGTCTTCATAAATGACCATCAAACGCAGACATCGCCGAAGAAGCACGCTACATGAAGAAACAGAATCAGATTCAGAACACATGAACCGCAAACCACAAAGTGTTCATCAAGCTAAGCGGCACACCGAGGAAGCTAAAGTGTTGGTCCTCAGAACCATCGACGAGCTGGACAACTACCAGTGAGCAACAGTGAGCAACAGTGAGGAACCATCACAGCACAAAACCATGAGACGCTGAAATCACTCACTCATCTACATCTGGAGACAGCCATCGCCTAACTCAGAGAATTATTGATCAGGATCAACTGGAATTCAAAACGTCTGAATACTCTGACCACAATTTACGGACCATGGAAAATGATGATCGATCCAGACAATAATTTCCTCTGTAACACAAAGGATAATTGCTGCTTCTACACGGAGGAGCAATATAATCAAACCATTAAGACAGTCAACAGATGATCAATGATCCACTTCAGCTTCAGCAGGAGCCTGGATGCAAACTTCAACGCCATCAAGGAATATTGAAGTGGATTAACAAGAGTGTTCAACGTAACTGCCATGTGTGAAACTTGGATCACTAATAATAATAATAAAGGAAGAAACTTTGTATTAGAAAGATATAAATTTAGTTATATAAATGAGGAGGATGAGGAGTGGCTATGAATATATATATAGATGCAGATTCATTAGCTGAATTAATGGGAGGGGGGTCTTTCCATTCTTTTTCTGGAACATGTAATTAAAATTGCCTGTTTTCATATGCAATATACTTTTGTTTGTTTGTTTGACATCAGTCAATCATTTCAAAGTGCCTTATCAACAAGTACTACTGCAATATAACAATGCGTGTGATTTGAGCTACAGCACAAATTTTTTAAGGAAATTTTAATTACTGATAGCATGGCACATTGTCAAATTTTATATGTTAAAATATTAAAGTAATATCTACGAAACAATTAATATCGTGGTTGTCAAATGTAGAGAGGTGAAAAGTATATTTACCTCGTGTAGTGAGGTAGACGTAAGAAACATACTGTATTAGGCACAGATTATGTGTCTCAAAGTCCAACCAGCGATACTTAAATAAGTAAATACATAAATGCACATAGGTATAATTATTTCTCTGACAACTTAATTTAATTTCTTAAGCACTTTCTTCCCCACACACTGACTGACAAAATTATTTAATCGGCCAAAATATACACCCTGAGGGAGCACGATCAGGAGAGCGTTTCCACGTCTCTTCACTGGCAGCGATCGGGTCAATTGAGTGAGACAGACGCTCATTATGAAATACCCTCGTGTTTTTTTCCACGGCTTACAACTGCACATTTTGGTGAACCGGTGCTTGAATTATTAACACCAAATTTTCAGTCTGCAATCTAGAGCTCCTGGCTGAGATGTTTGCAGCTTGAATCTTGAATCACGTGTTCAAGATAATTAGAATTAAAAAAAGAAGAACGATAACGAGGATCATGACCTTTGCTGCATTTCTGCTACAAAATAGCTAAACAGCACCTCTAATCAGGATGCATTCTCCATGCAACCTCTTGCAAAAAGGTGATACTCAGCAACTAGTGAGGGGCTCATTACTTCAGCCTGAGTGTTCCTGGGCTCACAGTTGAATAATGAGGCTATTATGGAGATATCCTCCAAGTAAAGCCGGAGAGGTCTCGGCTCCCAGCGCTGTAGACTGCCAGGCTGCTGTCTCCGGCCATAAAACAGTCTGCGGCGTTTATATATCTGCCTTACACTGCAGCCGGGGACTTTTCCAAACACATTAGTATTTGTAAAGTGGTAGATGCACAAATGTGACTTGATACACTATGTGATGAAAAATTGATGCTCTGTGGTTTGGGGGTCTGCCGGAGCACTTTTGTTTCAAAACAGGCGGAATCAGGCAGACTTGCAAGCATATGTGTCCCTCAATTGGGCAATACCAATAAGTATGTTGCACTATCAAGTTTTCCTAAATCACGCGTATGGACGGCAGCCACAGATAGGAGGCTCCTCTCGACACCCGAGCGGCATGTTTTCTCCCTCCCTGGTCTCTCCGTTACGACTGTCTTCGTTTTCAGGATGAAGAAATGGTATATTAAAGTTGCGGACCCAGCTTTGCTCTCCGGGGTATTGTGCCTCATTATCTAAGAAGCTGCTTACACTCCACTGCTTAGCTCATTACAGATGGTAGCGCGAAGAGCGTGAGGGAGAGGAGGAGAGAGTTGTGAAGTATGAGGAGTGCTACGTGGTCCCCGGGTCTCACGGTTTTCTTGCAGAAATGACGAACTACTTTATGTGCTCTCTCTAACAATCTGCGTCTTGTTTCATTTTCCTACCTTCCTACGTGGATTTTAATGGTGATAAGCACGTGATTAAGATTTGGCGTACTACAAGGAACCTTTGACAACGGTCTCAATTTAATACACTGATCAGCCACAACATTAAAACCACTGACAGGCGATGTAAATAACATTGATCATCTCGTTTTAATGCAATGTTCTGCTGGGAAACCCTGCATCCTGGCATTCATTTGGTTGTCACTTGACAGGCACCACCCATCCGTTGTGGACCAAGTACATCCCCTCATGGTAAGGGCACTCCCTCCAGCAGGACAATGCTCCCCGACACTCCACACAGAAACTGCTTAGGCTTGAGGAACACAACAAAGTGCCCAAGGCTTTAACCTGGCCTCCAAATTCCCTAGATTCCCATCCGATCGAGCATCTGCGGGACGTTCCGGAACGGGTCCAGTACATGGAGGCACCAGCCCCCAATATACAGGACGCAAACCATCCACGACAAACGCAATGGTGCCACCAGAAGTGTGCCACTATTTTTTTTACTAATACTCTTTTAATACTGTTGTTCATAAAACTTGCCAAAAAAGTCCACAACATCTTAACTACCTAATCATGTAAAACTGACCAAAGCCCTCTGGTGCCCGAGGAAGGAAAAGTAGAAGAGGAGAATAAACGGGAAAGAGAGTGCAATGAACTGCATGTAGTTACCGCTGGAGCAGAATGTCACTAGCTTACTTGGAAGATGGGAACATTGGCTAATTTAATAAACAGCTAGAGTTAATGTCGGTAACATGTTGGAAAGACTATTCAGATGTTTGGGGAATAACCCACAAAATAATTTGGAGAAAAGTACTTGTTCTTTCAAGTGTGACGCCCAAACCATCCACCGTCTGCCTCAACAAACCAGACATACGTTTTAAATGACGTCTCGGCCAAGTTAGCCAAGCCTAACCCTAGCTAACCCTAGTCATTAAAAATGCTCTCTATTTACATTTTGGGGAATTTAGCAGACGCTTTTGTCCAAAGCGACAGTAATTCATTCATACAATTATACACTAATAGCGATGGTGCCATCCAAGGTGCTGCCCAGCACACCAGGAGCAGTTTGGGTTTCAGTATCTTTTCAAAGGACAATTCAACATGCAGTACCAAGGGGAATCAGGGGAAGCGAAAATGACCTGTCCAATAACAAGATGCTGGCTCTACCCCTTAGCCAATCTTATTATGTCATATATATTCTTATACCAGTCAGAGGGGCCAAACCAGTGCTTTTACTTTAATTCTTTCACTGCTGGTACTGAGGTACTTTTGCTTAAGTAAAGGATCTGAATGCTTCCTCCACCACCGCTATAATGTGGCTTAGGTGTTATTATTGGCTGGGTTTTCATCAGCAGCTATATTTATTAATATAATGTAACACCCAGTGGTCACATATACTCCTCTTCTCTCTTCAGATGCACTTTTGAAATATTTAGTTTGCACGCCTGCAGATCCTCAGTGACCCGCTGACATCTCCACCTCGGCAGCTTCCAGCCATGCAGCTCCTGTCCCCCTCACCCCAGACAAGCTCAGCCATGCAGCATCAGCTTCTGCTGTCCCCTCCATGTCAGCACAGCTCGGCTCAAACTCATTAAAACCTACCTGGGATCTTCTATAGGGCAAGGAAATTTCAGTGGATTTTCCATCATTAGAGAAAATCATGCGGCCTCTCAACAGACGTCTACATTATGCACATTGCACTGAGATTTCTGTAATATTTTTGTGCAGTGGTTTTATTTATATTTGTAAATCTGCACTGATTTCTTTGATATTATATTTGTGTGCAATACTTTGTGAGTGTATGAACTTAATCAGTGTGCTATGGCAATTATCTAACAGGCAAGGGCCAACAGCTAAAATCTTCCCTCGGGCACTGAATAGGTTAGGACCGGATATGGAGGCCAGTGTGGTGTTTTTAAACTTCCAACTGGCCTCCTCTATGAGAAATTTCTTGAGGCACCACTGGACTAACGTCCCAGTGCCAGACACCGCAGGACTCCCCCAGAATTCTAGGCCTTGACCGGTCTGAGCTGTTTTGTCTGCACAGTTTTAATGTTGTTGCTGATCCGTGTATATCTATTATAGAAGGCAGAAAACGATTTGGTTTAAGTATCAACACTAAACAACTTGGCGATATTTAGGACAACATTTTTAGAATAGCTTTCAGAATAGTCTCCAGATTTGTACTTTTATTTTACTTCAATTTATGGCAATAGTTGTCTGCTTTTGTAACACCAGACCATGGTAAGAAGTTAAATCATGCACCACTGAAGACATTAAATGAAGCTCTCAGTCTTCCTGAGTTTTATTTCAGCCAAATCATTGTCGTAGTGCATGTAAACATAATAAATAATATACTTATAGAAGTAAACTCCTGCATTTAGCTGCTCCTGTCGCATTGAGAAAGTCCTAAATAAAATGATGAATTGAGTCCCAGAAAAGTACATGCATTTACTCAGACATCAAAACACTGATAGCAGAGGCTGCCATGCAAGTTGCAGACCTGCTCATCAGGAGCGGTATGGGATTCAGTATCTTGCTCAAGGATACTTCGACGCGCAGCCAGGGGAGCTGGTGAATCGAACCAGTGACCTTCCGATTAAAGGGCTTTTTGGGCCCTGGGCCCACGCATGATCCAGGGCCAGGGACAACTGACACAGTGCTCCCACTCGGTTGTCGGCCATGCAACAAGCTGGTGCTATGGGGATAAATTCGATTGAAAACATTGACAACAAGTGCTGCCCTCTCCTGGGATGGGGGGAGCGAGGCTTAACTTTTGACCCTTTGAGGTTGCTGTAGTTGGTCAGTGTCTTGTAGTACTGAAGCGGCAGACTGAGTTATCCATTTGAAGTCAGCAGTCATTATTTTTCCTTTCCAGGACATATAGAATACTGTACATGCCTGCAAGTGTGAGCATGCATTGCTTCACTTTAAATATGTCCATTAAATGGATAATTTGTTAAGACAGTTTTACCAGAGTCACGATGCTAGCTTCCATTAGCCCTTTGAGGGCTAATGGAAGTCAGGAATGGTGAAAAAAAGAATCACAATATTTTAATTGAATGGATTTTTTCCCCACCCCTTACTTTCACCCCAGCGAACTATTCATTTCAAACAGAAATATTTTAAGAGGTCAGCCTCTTTCCCCTACAGATATTTGCTTGACATGCAGTAGCTGATAAAATCACCTCACCCTTTGGAAAGCAGCTTTCCTCTGAGGGAGACGCTCACAGCGAAAACACCCCTGGCTCTATGTGGTTCTAACAATGCACTGCAGGAGAAGAAACCTAAAACAGAAGGATAATCTCTCACTACATCTGTTCTGTCACATTACTCTGATACACAGATTTGTCCCATTTTGGCCTTTGCAGAGAGGTGACTCTAACATCCTGTTGCTCTCTTAAATGTGACGGCGGCGCCAACGAACATGGTCAAGATTAATATCTACAAAGCCCTCTATAAGGAGGCTGAAGTTGGCGCAGATCAGAGGTTATCGGCATCAAAGATTAATGGGACAAACACTAAAACCTCAAATTTGAAACAACACAATCTCCTTTGTATTCAGACGTTGCCCTCGGCCCGGAGGACCACATTTCTGATCTCCTGCTACAAGCACTTTACCTCCAATCCGCCGGCAATTTCCCAAAATATAACAAATGCAGAATTAGTTTGACCTGCAGCGGAGGGGAGCGAGCCCACACGCTGTACATAAAGAGCTTCCAGAGGAAGCAGCAGCAGGATGAGGCGAAAAAAAAGCATTTAAAATGTTTTGTCATGATGCCACTCAAAAACGCGACATGTTTTTCCCAATCCGAGCTCTGTCAATCTCACTGCGCAAAGCTGCCTGCGCTGCAACGCTGCAGATCGTGTTACTGCTGATTTAGGAGCGTCTTCTCTCCCAAACTGAAGCTGCCTAGGAATTGTTTATTTTAAATCTAGCAGATAGATCAAAAGCCTTGCCTCGATAGGCTAATATGACTGCGGGGGCTCTTGACACCAAGGGTACAATAAAAAGAAGAGAAGGGAAAAAGGCGTAGTTGTTGAGGAAAATTCCAGTGACAGACTAAAGAGAGACGCAAAGCATTTTTGGAAACAACTCTTCAGCATTTTGCAGCAATAAAAGATCTAATGTTTGTATGAGAAGAAACTTTCAAGACCTCAGAAGAAAAAGGAGCAGATGCATCAGATTAAACCGGTTGCTTGCATAACATGCACGCAAAAAAAAATAATAAAAGGACCATATCTATTATCATGGCTTCCGACAAGAACAACAGCCTAACTGAATTTTGCATCACTGTGTAATTTCTCCCAGCATGCCATTACGTATGCTCTCCTGCTCATCCAGAGAGATCTACAGTTGTTGAGGGATGATATTTTTTCACACAATAGGGGATCAGCAGGCATTAAAGATAAATGGGAAAGGCAGCTTGAACAATTTGAAAACTCTGAGAGGGAAGGGAAAAAAAAGGCAATTTGCACTCCCCATTTTGCTATTACCAATGCATGAGGCATGATACCAAGCACTTTCAGGAAAGTCTTGCAATGTTTCACTGTGGCATTCTGGATAATTGGCTGGGGAAATCGTTTGCAGCAATTAACAAATTAAAGGATTTTTAATGCTGCGTTCACTCTCTTGCTTCCAGGGAGAGCAGACGCCAACTCTGCCACCTCAGTTTTCTGCCTCTGCAGCAAATCTTGGCCCAGGTGATACCGCTGATAACCTTTAAGAGAACGACACTTAAGCTTTATTAATACGCCTGTGATGTCACCTCCTGAGGTTTCCAATTTTGCAAGAACTCGGCCGAGTGGACCCCTCCGCGGCGAGGAGGTAAGAATGTCAGGCTGCCCGGCTGGAATCTAAATGGCAGATATGTCCCTGACAATACTGCAATAACATATCGATCAGGCGCCGTGTTAGAGGTGTACGAGCTCAATATAAAGTCTCTGTGAAGTAGCCCAGAAAACAGGCTACAGGAGAGAATTGAGAAGCAGGCTGTGTATTCAAATGTCAGCACGGATTCTTCTACAACCTTTCGCGCCATCGAACGTCTCGATGAGCACAAAGAGGGAATATAAATGGACTGCTTTCACAGAGCAGGTTCTCTCATTTTTTTCTATAGCACGTGCGTGGAGGTTCTATATTTAGACCGGGTTTCATGTTGGGAGAAAGTCTTGCACAGCCACGTATGCAAATCATATCACATTAAGCCCTGCACTCCCTCGAAGCTGCATGTGATGCATCCACTCAATTGCCTCTGACTGAGGAGTTCATTGAGAGGAGAGTGACCGCCCAGGGAGAGCTCAAACAGGTTCGTCTGATGAGCTACTTCACGCCACATTTCAGTCCATTGATAAAGCTTATCAGCATGATAAATAACTTCTGCCAGAGCCTTCAGACCGATCATTATCCTTTTTCCTACAGACAGATCTGAAAAGTGGAGTACTGAGCCTTCTAGCTGTCACTGGGGCCCTTTCTTTAGTGTATGACATGTTGATGCCAAAGAGCATGAATCGATGGTGCCACCTGTATAAACAATGTGCATGCAAAAGAATCATGCATATTACATTCCTCAAATTAATTAAAAGGCAAGAGAAGCATCTGTGTGTGCACATTTTCCATACATATGACCAGCATATGTACAGTTTTCTCAGCTTAGTTGCCAGGATACAGTGCTGGCAGTTAACGTATCTGTGGTTTGCAGAGACGTTAACTGCCAACATTGTATCCTGGTGACCATTGTACCTCTCAATGGCTTCATACCATGTTGACATTTCTACAAAACCTGTCATATCACGTTCATATGACATTTTTACGACCTGACTGTCATGTCGGGAGGTGGAGGGGATGGTGGTGTAGTTAGATATGAGAAGGCTGTGGCCACAGTTCGAGACCGGGTTTCAACATTTGTAAGTGTCACACCGCTGGAGACCACGTTTGTGGCAATAAAAACAGACATTTTAAGCCAAAACATGATCCTTGATGATGAACACTAACCAAGTACTATTTGTGCCTAAACCCAACCACAGCATGGTAACAACATATTAGAGAAAATTAAACGTACGTTACAATATAAAGTGTAAGGTATAAACATATGTAATGTATATTTCAACATGTCTGGGGTTTGTCGGAACTTACAACATTTATCAGGTTGAGTTTTCTAGACTTCCAATAAAGAATAAAGCAATGAACAAATTAATTATATCTATCTATATCAAATATTTCTCTTTTTGGCACATTTTACAGTGGTATTATTTTTTTGCTATATAAGAATTAACTCTATGCCAAACAAAATGAGCTGAATTGCTTTTGTATGCCCAGTGTTTGGTGATTTCATTGGTTTCATTTCGTCACAGTGAAGCACTCAGTAGATTATGTTTGAGTATGGATGCTATAAATCAAATCGAGACGTACCATTGATTCTTTCATCCTGAAGTTGTGTGTGAATACAGTTGCTTTGGCATACGGTGCAGTCTGTATTTAATATATAGCAACATTCATGTGCCTTTGAAGTGTTTCTCAAAGGAACACTAAATGTGTGTGGGTTGAATTTACATGGCAACCCATACACATGTACTGTCAATACACAGGGCACCACTGAAATGGATTACAAACATTATGTCAGTCGCGTCTGAGTGAAATAAATGTAGTTAATTTGGTCCCCACAGTTCTGTCTGTCTTCAGCATGCTGCAACATTGAGCATGACTGGTTAAACTCACATCGCTTGAACACCATGAGCTTCAATATTTACATTATGACAGAAGGCAAATGCAGTAGTAGTTTTTGAAACGTGATATACCGTTTGTATATTATTTAACTTATAATATAAGCTGCTTGCACTATTTCAAAGCCATGGCCTACTCCTGCATTAGCGTCAGCTGCTTTAAAGAGAGTCATATAGAGGCGAGGCTGCAGTAGGATAACAGAGTACCATCAGATATGGCATTAGACTTGGACTAGACTCTGTCCATCACTCTGCCCTGAGATTTATCACCATTGATGTTCATGGTACACATCATTGCATTCTGTATGATAAGGTTGGGTGGTCTCTGGATGATGCTCACTGGAATCATTTTATCTGCAAACGCCCTATTGGAAAAGTAATGCCTTATCTGTCGGAACTGCTTAATCTTTCAGATGGGCTTCATCAGACCTGTTGTACCGACCGGCTCTTACCTCCAGTTCCACAAGATTAAGTCTGAACTTGTAAAGACTGCCTTTAATTTTAGAGCTCCTGACTCTAGATGTCTTATTTTTATAGATTTTTATTTTGCACAATAAAAAAAAGAAAAAAAGAATACACACAAACAACAAGGACAGTAGACAATATACTGTGCAATAATCTGATGACTGTGCAATAATCTGATGACTGTGCAATAATCTGATGACTGTGCAACAATGAGTATGACATGATGTATATGAGTTGTATGCTTGGTAATTATATTTATTTATTTATTTTATCCTAGTATCAATGTTTTTATGTTTTTATCTATAATTTGCACTAACAAGGAGTTGCATCTCAATTTCGTCGTACAACGTACAATGACAATAAAGATCTATCTATCTATCTATCTATCTATCTATCTATCTATCTATCTATCTATCTATCTATCTATCTATCTATCTATCTATCTATCTATACAGTGCAGGAAGAGGCAGAAAACGTGTTTGAATTCTCCACCTAAACATTTTTTAAGATATCACAGTGATAGACAACACATAATTAACATACAGATAATAGAATGACCACATAAAAAAGATGGTAAACTAATAATGACTAAATATATTTACATTTATCAGATGTTTTTGTCCAAAGCGACTTACAGTAATTCATACATTCATACACTGATGGTGGCAGATGCCATGCAAGGTGCCGGCCAGCACATCAGGAGCAGTTTTGGGGTTCAGTATCTTGCCCGAGGACACTTCGAGATGCAGACCAAGGGAACTGGACCAGCGACCTTCCAATAACAAGATGCTGGCTCAACCCCTGAGCCACAGCCGCCAGGTAACAACAACAATAAAAATGACATCAAACTAAAAACTGAAAATGACTCCTGGAACAAAAGACAGCATCTTAAAATGCAGAGATAGTCTATCTACTGAAGTTAGCATGCTAACCAGCAAGCCCAAGTCTGTGAATGTCCAAAGCTCCTGTGCTCCAGCCATAACCCCAACCCTAACCCTAAACACAGCCATTCCCCTGCACAGCTCACTGAGCTAACTACCTAATGACAGCTACAGCTAGCAGCAGTTAGCGGTTACGGGTGAAATTCTGCCCCCTATTTGTTTGGAGTATGAATTCAAATGAAGGTGGCCAATTCTTACATATTGCAGCTTTTAGCCTTCCAACCTCTACTTGCAGTTTTTAACTGTATTTTAACGTTTAATGTCTTTAATTGTAACTATCTTACATAACTATAAATTATTTATTCCATTTTAATTATGATCATTTCTCTATCAAATCATCTGCTGTGATCTATGTTTTAATGTTATATTAATAACCAACCAATGGACTGCTTTTTGTTTGTCAGTATGTCTCTGTGTTGCTGGTATTTTGTCTTTGTTTGGTTTGACCTGAGAGTCCAGAGCTGAGGGAGTCAGAGCGCCGTGGACTGGAGGGGTGTGCTGAGCTGCCGAACCCA
This sequence comes from Diplodus puntazzo, assembly GCA_963678695.2. Classification (NCBI taxonomy): domain Eukaryota; kingdom Metazoa; phylum Chordata; class Actinopteri; order Spariformes; family Sparidae; genus Diplodus; species Diplodus puntazzo. The sequence goes on from OZ023163.1 coordinate 28,225,313, forward strand.
GGTGTCGACTGTACGCTTGCTCTCTGACTCCCATGTCTCAGCAGCGCCGAGAAGCAGTTTCTTTGTCAATCAGTCACAATCAACTAATTGCTGGGCTGGCACATTCAAATCACGGCACCGCTGGAGGTTAATGAAAATTGTACCTTTGCTTGACATAACATCCAATCCTGTTAGCTTAGTCGAACAGATTCCTCAGAGCTGCTGCCACATTTAAAAGGCAAAATGTGCTTAATCTTACCTGTCATAACACACGTACCTGTATTTGCGCTCCGTTAAAGCAACATTCAATCTCTATTGCTTCTACTGGAACGTCAGTTATCCTTATTACTGAAACCAAATTCAGTTATTTTCAATATAAAATCTGATTGGGAGCATGTTTTGATGAAGCTGTCTGCTCTTAAATATTGAGTAACCTCCACAGGAGCCTGTATGGGAGTGATTAGGATGGTTTCAGATGGAATTACATATCGTTTTTTTTCAAGGTAAAATGATGCACATTAAATTAAGTTATGATTGGGCCTTGTGTATAAGTAGCTTAAAACACAACACTCGGTAGCTCTTTTAATCAGCCCATCCCCATCGACCCTCACAGTCAGGCTATGCGGGTCGAGGTGAAGTCTGAAGAAGCGAGTCTTGAGTCTTTTGTGGGAGATGGCGAGTGACTCTGCTGTCCTGACATTGGTTGAGAGTTTGTTTCACCACTGAGGCACCAGAACAGATGAGTGACCTTTGTTTGCGATGGTGGTACCATGAGTAACATAGTGATTTAAATCCAAACCATGATATTTTCCTAAACCTAACCAAGTACTTTTCTCACCTTAACCCGAACGAAACTGCTAGTGTACCGTGACAGTCCTGTATGACGGGCATGATGGGAATTGTGTTATATGTCATTTTGAAAGTCACTGGAAACTGACCAATTCAATCCTTTGAGAATGAGAATGTGTTGCTTTCATACGATGGCAAAATAGAAAGAAAAGTCAGAAAAAAAAGTCACATAACATCAGATTTCACATGTTTGTAATAATGTTAATATCTGTGCAGCCATTTTTCTATATTGCTTTTGTAGCCTCCACAGAGAGGCAAAGACACAGCCCTTTCATTGGACATACAAAAATACTTTTTTATGTCAGTGAATGGAGACAGACAAATACATTTTTATCCCAATTGAATTTTGTAACGAATTACACATATGATGTTTGTCCATCTAAATTATCACTTTCAACGTCAGAAAGTTGCAACGAAATGATAGGCTCTGAAAAGCAAACCCTGTGATTTAACACAGCTTGCTTGATGAACTGACAAGCAACACTTTCATATATCTGCAGTCGTCAATATGTCAGTTTTATCTTGATTTTCACCTTTGTTAATACTTTGATGCCGAGATGGCAGCCATGTTGGTGTTAATGACGAATGTCGTCCACTCAGTGGCTTCATACAAAACTAGAGGATATTTTTCTATTTTTTTAACAAACAGTAACTTTATTGACTTGAAAAATTATCTTTTTAATTCATAAACATGATATGTGTAATTAATGGCACGATTCAAACTGGATCAAACATGTATTTGTCTCTCCCTACTAACTACAGTGCACGTTTTTTTTTCCCAAAATAAGGTCCCATGAGGTCCATTGGAAGGGGCGTGTCTTTGGCTCTCTAAACTGTCCAATATGAAACATTTTAAACACATTGTATGGATAAAAGTATTTTCATAGCACTTCGTTTGGCAAGGTTAGATTTAGTTTTCCTTTCCTGTAGAACTCATCGATCAAACTAATTGATTTCACATCAAAATCCCTGCTTTAAATCCTGGTAAAACCGGACTGTTAGATAGAAAATTGAACAATGGTAGAAAAAGAATGACATACAGTCAATAGCAGATCGTCACTGCTTGAATTTGAATATGGCATGCTTATAAACTGCATAGTAATTGTGCAGGTCTTCAGCTAATGAGGAGAAGGATACAGTATACAGTGGAGGGTGTCCACACAAACGGTGGTGGCCCTTTCTGAGTCATTAAGTGCTGCTGTAATCGTGCCATTACGCTGCTCATTACGGACAGACTGTGGCATAATCTCCCACAGGGCCACCGTCACCACTCAATTCCATTAGACACTGTTTCCTGCCTGGGAATCATCCCCGCTCGCTGCTCTTAATGACGAACCCCTCGCCGATTCAAAGCCCGGCTCCTGACACTGGTGTTCTGACTGGAAGCAGGCCAACGTCACCCTCTGAGACCGTCTTTCTTTCAAGCTTACACTGGACTACAAGTAGATTATGAATGAAGCACAAATGAACACATTCAGTGGTCTGAAAGAGGACTTTAACTGGTGACAGCCGACAGCAGCCGGCTGCGCGGGCAAGATCCCTCTGTCTTGTTGGCTTTAAGCAGGATATATTCGAGACAGGCTCATTTCAGATAAAACGGGCGGTAGCGGTGAATGAATGTAAACCTGCAGCAAAAGATACAATTCAGACATGGACTCATTACTGCTTAATTCTTTTTTTTATGACAACTAGATCCCCACTATTAGCGTGACAGCCATGTTTTTCTCTCTCCATTTCTTTCCAAAAATTGATATTCACTCCCAGTCTGGTCAACGGTTAGTGCTGGTTGTATGCACTGCACGTTCACCAGCAAGAAAAAAGAGAAACAGAAAATCGGCAGACAAAGTCGACCCCCCGAAGAAATATTCAGGAGAGATTTCTGTTGATGGAAAAATGACAGGATTTCAACTTTAGCTTTATAGCTGCCGAAGACTTTATTGTATTGGTTTAGGCTTATGCATCGTTGTGGGCAACAGCAGGCAACTGTTTTCAGCAGAAAAGTACTTAAAACCCACCATACACTACCTGTTCAGCATCAAACCGAAGAAACGATTTACATATTCTCACTTCCAATTTGTCAAATATGGCTTTAGTTTTGTACGTGAAGGGCTCCGATCTCAAATTCGCATTAATACATTTGCAATGTTTGAACTATATATATATATATATATATATATATATATATATATATATATATACAGAAAGGAGCATGCTGACAAACAGTTTACATTTCATGACATAATTCGACTTTTGGACTTTATGGATTGGTTAAGTGGAGGCACCAAAGGTACTTGGTTAGGTTAAGAAAAAGATAATGCTATCAGTTCAAAATGCTTCATTCAGTCACGTCAATCATGTAACTTATGCTACATAGAATGCTCCACTGCTTTCACCAGTTAAAGTGGCACATATTTCCCTCGGGTGATGGTAGAGACCAAAAAGGAGAGTGAGTGTTTAACGCCATTAGGTGGCCTCAACCACATCACCAGACGAATGATAATGCTTCCGGAAATGCTGGATGTGTAAATAAGACTTCCTAACAATTCCGCTGCATCAGCATAAAACTTAATGATAGCAGTGTCACAAGATTGACTTATTACCTTATTTTTGATAAAAATGAGATATTAATTAGATTAATACACACCGCTCAGCCAAAACATGCAAAGCCCAGGCAGTAGGGCTGGGCAGTATGGCACTGAAATAACATCATGATATTTTGTATTTCTTTGTATGATGTTACATGATGTATATCTCAATATTCCAAAAATGTCCGAAAAGCACTTCATAAATGCTCGGACCGGAGGAGGGGTAAAATCAAGTATCGCAATATTTTTGACCAAATACCTCAATGTTGATACTGCAACAAGATTGTAGGAAACTTTGAAAGTGACATTTCTAATAAATAATTATTAGTGATGTGGATATGGTCAATAAGTAGTCAAAAGCAAGTATTAGGACAAGTAGAACAGTCTGACGAGCTCAGAAATTGTCATCATTTCAGCCTGTAAAACCGAACCGTTTTGCCATTTCGCAATATTACGATATCCAAAATCTCAGACGGTTCAATTGTATATTACTCAGCCCTACTGACAGGAGAAGTGAGTAACAGTGGCCCCTTTTAGATAGAAAAGGTGGCGAATCTGCAGCAAGGTAAAGGCTGCAATGTGCCGCCTTGTCTATCTAAAAGCGAGGTGTAATATTCCTTCTTTTCCAAAAAGCTGCCACTGGGGTAGGCATAAACATGTGACGTTACGTTAAGCACGAAGTTCGGAGTGAACAGTGAAGCAGGTTGAATTTCTTCAAAATAAGAGCTTTACATTGCACCCCATTGGAGTTTAGAGTTGGGTTCTTAGTGGTGGGTTTTAATTTGAAAGTAGCGACCGTTAGTAACTTGCCGCCACAACAACAAGCGGACAGCTACAGAGACCGAGGAGAGCTAGCATCTCCTGGATCTCAGCGGCTGTCCAGTTGCTCATCTTGACATCTGCGGATGAAGTGATGGACTGACTGCTGTGATCAACTGGTTTCAAAACTCCTGGCTGTGGGTCGCACAACAGTGCCGGTCATCGACAGTTCCGCCCATCTCACACAATTGCTGGCATCATCGACGGCTCGGATTTACATAGCAGTGGAGATGGAAAAAAGTGTACCCTCTGAGGCGTCATATTGGCGGACCAAAACAAACCCCCAATATGCCGCCTTCTGTCTAAATCCGCGGACCTAGCCGCAAGAAGGACAGCCAAATTGGCGGCTTGCTGCCCAGTATAAAAACGGCTATTGATTATCTTGTTACAATGCAATGTTCTTCTCGACAAACCTTATGTCCGAGCATTTGTGAGGATTTAACTTCGACATGCACCTCCCGATCAAACATTGTCGCAGACCAAAGACCTCCTCCCTGATGGCGTGCTCCCTCTCCCAACTCAATATCAGCCATCCTAAGCAAAGCTAATTAAAGTTAAACAGCCTAAAAAAAAGGTGCTTTTAGCAACAGAAATGACGTTGTTGCAGCCCTGCTCTGATGAAGGAAGGATTGAGAGGCCAGATGCAGCCTCAGCTTCAAAAGCACCTGGCACATTTACATTACTCTTTTCGTTCAATTTACTCTCAGAAATCTGTGGGAAATTAGCATCTGATTTACTAATGTGGCACCTAATTATGCAATCAGTGACTGCCGTCATAAGGTGCCGCTCAGTCAGAGGTAAGTAAGCTTGGAAAATAAATCAGAATTATTCTCAAACAAAAAAAAAAAGCTCACAAATGAAATGACATTCGAAACACAGCCACAGCTCCGAGGGATTAGCTGAGTTTTTTTTTTTTACCGATGTAATTACAGCAATAGTTTTTGATGGTAATCTGCAACAATACAGGTGAATTCAATTTGAGCATCCCCACCACAACTGTCATTAAATGTACGAACGCAAATCTGCACCTGCTTTTCAGAGGCGGAAAACTGACCCTAACAAATGAACCTTGTAAATATAGCCGCATTTAATCATGTCTACTGCTGTTATTCGGACGAGTCTCCCATACATTACATTAATATGCATAAAGGAGAGAGGTAAACCGCACTTCCTGCCTGCTTTTTTGCCATGTCTCCAGGCAGAGAACGCATCTGAAATGAGATGAAACAGATGCGAAATGTAAATCTGGTCCCCAGTATCAACCAGTTGGATGAAAAACTACTAAAAATATCCATATGATAACATCCATAACTTGACGCAGCGTGGACCGAGCCCTTGATGTGAACTTGCTAATGATCGCGCCTCCGCACGACGCTTTACTTTGACAACATGAAAAAAGATCATGCCGCAGAAAACTTCTTCTCTCCTTCCGGAAAGAGAAAACAGCTGTCAGAAATCTGAAGCTTTGGATCACATGTTTGCAGAAAACCTCATGACTGGTTTTGTTTTTCCTTCTTCTTCTTTTTTTTTTTCCCACACTGCAACTTTTGAGCCCTTTGTGAACCTTCGCTGTGCAACCTGAGACTCAAGACAGCTGCCATTCGCTGACAACTATGAACATTTCATCTTTCCGAAATCTCCCGGCGGAGTGAGAGCGCAGTTTGCCTTTCAAAACTCTTCTCTGTGTTTAACCTGAGCTGCTTCTCTGGTTTTTCTCTCAGTGGCACACCCCGCTGCTCCCCTTTCCTCTCGCCCAGGTTCGATTCCAGAAGATGTGAGAGATTTTGATGAGAGGAGTGTCCGCTGTGACTTGGCTGTTACTGTTAGCCTCTGAGCATTTTCAGGTCTTCAAAAGGACATATAGAGGCTGCATGGAGATGAAGGCTTCAGACAAATTAGCCACCTCTGGATACGCTCATTTTCAGCGTGCAAGAGTGCAAGAGGGGTGCTGAGATTCAGAGAAGGGAACACAGTCATTTGGTCTCCTACAAGAAGAGTTTCGTATTCCTGTCCTTAATCTGTCTTAACCATCATGTCTCTTAGCTGCACGAACGTACTTGGCTTTTATAAATGTTCCTGCAGTGACTAAAGCTGGAGCATTACAACCTCAGTTAAATTAAAAAGTTTAGCTTTCCTGGCAGAGGGCTGAAAATACTGTAGTTTGATTCATTATACACATGCAGACCCAGTGTGCTCTGAGGCAACACAACATCCGGACATCTCGGCTCAAATGAAATACTTCTTACCTCCAGATTACATCGGACATGTCAGCGTCAACTACCGGCTACGACTCAGCCTCTGGAGCTGATCCCAGGCACTGTAGTCGGTCCTCATGGTTCCATCGGTTCCAGACAGGAAGTCAGACAACGGAACACAGAGAATCTGGTCCATTTTCAAAAATAATAAATGACCTGTCTGGCGTCAGGATCTGCAGCACAGCAAAGTTGAAATTAACAAAAATAAACACACTTTTAACAAGAAACCTTCGATTACATAACCTACTCACCAGGGGTGTCATCATTGTCCAAATCCACGATTCGATTTGACTTTAAAGATTTGTTCTCAGCTGTTCTATTGTTAGACTTGCCCCTAAATTCCACCAGTCGGTCCGTCTCCAATCTGCCTCAGCAGCAAAGTTTTATTTGAGTCCATGTGTGTACTTCAGTCCGGACCCTTCCTCAGCAGATGCGCAAGGCTTCTATTTCTGCCGGATGCTGGAGCACGGTGCATCAGTTCAGCCGAATTCAGCACAGAGCAGACAGGAAGTCAGACAACATCAACAACATAACATCCGGTTCATTTCCAGAATAAAACACTCCGAGACAAATCTAAGAACTTCCAGAAATATTTTGTCAGTTTGTTGTGTTACGGTGGGAACTCCTCGCTCTCACAACTCCAGCTATCCAGCAATGCTGCGTCGTGTTTCACTCAAATCACAGCCGGTGGGGGATGACGATGGAGCAAAACCATTGTGGAGCCGTTCCACAACCTACATGCAACCAGTGGAATTCCGCAAAAGGCTTTCATGCCCTGACTAAATTTTTTATGAGGTGCACCTGAACGCAACATGATGTCCCCCTCAGCTCACATTTCCTTCGCCATATGAAACCATTTCAGAGTTTGAGACGTGCCCCTGAATGCACCACGAAGTCCCTCTGAGTGCGTCAAACTCCGGCACAGACACGGCAGAGGGGAGAGGCATCGATAAATCTATGGAGATATATGACAAAATCGAAGTCGTGTCACCCCTACAACTCACCCCTGGTGGAAGCACAAGATTTAAGGAAATATGACAAAATAAACGCAATCTGACCAAGTCAACAATATCAGGCAGGCATGACGTTACACTTCAGTAACGCTCCCAGCAGGGTATGAATCTGTGGTGTTACCAGTCGTGTCTGAGTGCATGAGCATATCTCTGACACCCCATCACCTCTTCTCTGCTTTCATTTTCGTATTCCTCCTGTGCACAAGTCACATAATCCTCCACAGACACAATGTTTGTTGTCATGGAACTGCTCTGATTTGCTCTATGTGGCTCCTTTGAGGACTGTCGTTTGATACCTCCACCTGTGTGCAGGAGCACACGTTGGGTATGTTCACGGTGCTTCGTATGCATTCGCGTACTAGCATTGATCATGTCTCTGCCCTCAATGCGCGTGACTGAGATTTAATCATAGTTGACATGCCCCAAATTGCTTTATAGGGTTACATTCACAAAAATGTCACCAAAGGGTGAACAGATCAGCGTCATACAGCCGAGCTTGAACCCAGGCTGTTGAAAATCACTGGCATTGCTAAATACATGCTGTGTTTAGCAGTGCCAGTGGTTGTATTACTGAACCCGACAAAATGAGGCTGTCAATGTCATGTCATTGTAGCACCGTGAAAAAAAATTAAGAGGGAATGTTTGGAGATTGAGTTGGACGTCAAAAAGTGTGCTGAACCAAAAGAGCCCATGACCAAAATACTGTCACACAGTCAGGTGTTATGACAGGAGTTGTTCACCTGGACAAGAACCTGCGTCAGACCCGTGACAGTTCGTCTGCACGGAATGTGTTTCAAGCCCTCCTTCTCAAAGACAGCTATTTTAATCAATTCAGCTGTCTGCACAGCCCCGTGTGTCAGATATTGTGAGTGGGTTTTGACTGCTGGAAAAACAGGAGTGACCCACACGTCATGCGGTGCCTGAACGTATCCTGAGCAGATTCAGACTGAGCAACGCGGGGTGTAGAAACTGTGTCCAGCAGTGGTTGAAGTGGGAAATGTAACAGCTACACTGTATAAGTTGTCGGGGTCGACCAATCGTTGACACCGATATCTAGCTGATTATCTATATCTGTGTTTTATTTTTCCGTCTGCCGATAAAAGTAGTGAATTCATCAATCACCAATCATGTTGTTGCACTGATGGGAGCGGACAGTTGAGATTCACAGACAGTTTCCACAGATTTCTATTCGACGCGAAAGAAGGAGATTTCATGCTAATGCACGGTGAGGTCATGGCCGTAGCCAGCTATGAGGTCACCGAGGTCCGGACCTTGGTAATTATTTCCTAAATATTAAAATATAAACATCTGCACTATATAACTGTATGATCGGGAGTAGAAACGTTTGGGGTTGAAAAGTCTGTGTGGCTGCTCCACTTTTATTAAATTAAATTTTATAAATTTGCGCATGATACGTTAAAAGTTGGTCTGCTGGCGCTCTGTTATTCTAGCACAGCCATTCCTCCTTCCTCCTCATGACTGGCAGAAGCTGAAGCAAGAGGATGGCTTTCAAATCGCGGTGACTGCTAATATTTACAGATGAGTTACCAGTGCTCAGTGCAGCAGGCTGCAGCTGTGAGGTCGTCAGAGCACCGGGCTGACTGACAGAGAGCAGTAACTGTGTCTGTTGTGGTAAAACGTGTAAGGTTAATGTATACAAACCGTACCTGCTTCAAAACTAATGTTACTCCTGCCTTCTGCCGTGATGTAATGTGGCGAGATGTTCGAGCTGACGTGTGCATTTAATCAGTCACTCTCAGTGGTGTAGTCTGATGAAGAGAAGAGCAGAGACTAAATCATGCACACGAAACAAAGACAAACTACTGACGTCATGTTTCAACCACAGAGGGTCCTCAGGTGGAGGTGAAGACATGAAGTCAGATGAGTCCTCTGATATGAGATGTTTTCAGATGCAGCTAAAAGCTCATTTCCTAACTGTAGTCCCAGGGCAGCGACACAGTACAGGTCACAGAAAATAAGGGTCAAGTATAGTTAACCACAAATCGTACAGTAAATACTATCACTTAACATAAACCAAAAGAACCATATGGAAACTAAACAATGATGCAACTACCCTGACAAAAAATAATAAAAATAAGAATAATAACAACACCAAACTCCCATCAGCATTCTCAACAACTGCAACTACAACAGCGCTCAAACCGATTGACCATTACTGCAATAAATGAAATAATCCCTGAAGACATTATCAGTACCAGACACACTTTAACTTGTATAAAAGTACTGCATTTTCTGATGCTCAGTGGTATCAGAGTTTCAAATCTTGCCTGCCCAAAGTTGATGAGAAGCAGCTATAATATTCAAATACTGTTGATCTGACAGGAACAACGGCCTGATCTCACATCAGCTCTTGTCCTTGGGCCTGCTCTACACGTTACTTCAAACTGTTCAGGCGGTCGTGGTACTAAATTGTGGGTGATGATTGATTATTGAATAAACCAACATCTGCCACACACACTTGACATTAAAACATTTTTTTCTTTTTTTGCATTACGCTCGCATTTGATGAAGCGCTCTGGTGGGATGAGCTGACAACGTCACGTCGTGGCCCTCAGTATGGAGCCATTACGGAAGTCGGTATCCTGTTTTCTTGCTAGTACAGATAGCAGTAGATTTATGTATAGCACAGTGATCTTAGGGAGGTGTGGCAACAAAAACATGAGTGAGTGTCTAAACATTGCCATAAATTAGTTTGCGTATCAGTCGTGCAATAGCAGTTCTCTTCATTGTCTTTTCTAACTGCTATTTAAGAATAAATGTGTTTGTGTAAGTGCTCCTTGCATGAGGCCCGTTGTATCGAACTGATATCAACCACCATTCTCATTTTGCTTTTCAGCGCAGCAACATTCTGTCGTCTGTCTCGTCTCAGACATCACTGTCACTTAAAGAACAAACTGCTCCAAAATCAGAGCTCACCGGAGCTTCATCGAGGCTTTCAGATGTAAAGAATATCCCGTCACCTTCCGCTTCTTCGCCGTGGCTTTCAAAACTTTTCCTCAAACAACCGTCTTCCGAAGAAACAACTCTAAAACACTGCTGGTACCTAAACTGCTTGTTTATCCAATTCGTCAAGGGATTTGAATGAGTGTTTTGAGGACGCAGCATGGAGGCGTCATGAAAGCAATCACACACTGCCAGGGAAGATGAGCCCCCCCAACACTCACTTGCAAACCTGGGTTTTTTATTTATTTTAAGTTACATTTGGAGAAAAGGCGTCGAGTGAAATTCACGGCGAACAAAGGAGAATTGGCTCGTCTCTCACTGAGGGAGGTAACAGACAACTGGCAGCCTCCTTTGGATCCAGAGGCTGCCAGCCTGGAGAGATGATGGAGATTGGAAGTGGGTCGGAGAGGAAGAAGCCGATCTTCCTCTTGAGAGACGGAGCTCAATTTAGAATTCTTGGGGAACTGAAAAATTCCTCTTGATCCGAAAAACTGAAAACCTCCAAATACACAGTGAGAGGGAGATGGGGAGGAGGGAGAGTTTCATCTTTTCAAGTTCCGCGTAGCGTTGCAGACATTTACCCCATCATTTCCGCCACTCTGTCAAGAGCTGCCTCGTGCTGCTTTTGTTCCTCGCTCGATTCAGAAAGCATGAAGACCCTCGTGGTGTGGAGGAAGGACGCGCTTGGAGTGGGGGGGAAGTTTTTGAGTAAACGTGGAAAAAGCCATTTGTTTCTATATTTACACCACTCTACACATAAGTAGACCAGCCGCAATTTTGGTTTGTATCAGATGTTTTAATGCTTTCGATGTTTGTCTGGTAAAAAAAAAAAAAATTCAACAAACAGCAGTGTGCAGGGAGAGAAAAGAGGCTAATAAGATGGGTGGAGAGGAGTGAAAATTAAAGTCTGAAAACTGTGCTGTCTTATCAACTCGGACTACCACACATTCTGGGTTGGCGTCCCAAACTGTTATTCAGAATCAACGTAGCCAAAGTAAACAAAAACTGCAGGGAATGGGAATAATGCTTCAAACATTTTATCTGTGGCTACTGCGCAGCGGACCAGCTCACAAGCCTCTCCTCAACTATAGACATACGTCGGGAACCCCCAGAAACCTAATCTCCTTTCTGGAGATAAGGCCCGGCAGTGCTGAGGAGTCAGCCATGCACACAGCTGTGTCCAAAGCTATTACCAGGGAGCAGGAGCGCTCCCTACCCACCAGCCACGGCTGTTTCCCTTCACCAATGGATGTTACTTTTCACTGACTGGAGCAAGATGTCCAGATCAAACTCACTGTGGCAGTGAGAGAGAAGAAGAAGAGGAAAAGGCAGATAATAGGAAATGAGAGAAGGCAAATTGTTTTTCTTGAACGCCACGGTGTAAGATGGGGGACGTGGTCTCTTCATTTGCAGCACAATATAGAAGAGGATGTTGCGCTCTGTGACGAGCTTTAACAATGTGGAATTGCTCTACATCAAGAAGAGGAAGAGGAAACGTAACTAGCATTGAGTAAGCAAACACTTTTAAATGTTTTCTCCCTTTGATTTAAGCAACCAAGCATCAGAATAGGAAATGAAGGCAATCAAGCAGAAATCAAATGTGTGTTGGCTCCTTTTCATATTGTAACCGGAGGCCAAATTTGATGCCTGTCATTTCCTTCAATACCATCGTTTTACTAATTCTGTCTCCTCCGTTGTAGTCATGACACATGTGGAAGATTCGTTTCTATTGCCAAAAAGAAAAAAAAAAATCTCCCTGGTGGAGATTAGAAATGACACATCACATCTCATAAAACACACGAGCTCACGCCTTGTTTCGTCTTCCAGGGCAAAGACAGAGGGAAATGTTGATGTGATACTTTATGTCTATGAAAATCACCGCAACTTCATAATAAACACACATCAACATTTAAACAATAAATTGCTGTATGCAGGGTGTTTAAAGCAGCTACAAGGAACTTTCATTTCGTTTCGACTTTGACGGCCCCCATGGATAGAAGTTGTATGAGCACCGCCTGCCTCGTCTCAAATATCTTGATTTGTTTGATTTGTTTGAAAGCGAGTGAAAGAAAGAAGCAACGCGTTTATTAATCTTCTATCTCATAGCTGTTTGTGTGATGCCCAGCATTGAGATCATGTGTGTATTTGTGGCTGTGCAAGTTTAACCACTGTACAGTATTGTAACTAAGTAAACTTTGTTTTAGTGCTGTACCACCAGAATACAGAGGATCTTCTTTCCTCAGGCTGTGAGACCCCCCCCCCCCCAATTCATCCTCAACACACCTGCAGTAAGACACCCTCACATCGAAGCGGAATAGATCGATTGTAACGAGATGTATTCCCCGACTGTTGCGGCATACCAGGGACAGGTGTACAGGACCTTTGGGTGTACGCTCACAGTTTGATTCGCATCATAGTCTGGGTTAAAATCATTACTTCTCTTACTTCGTAGCTTAACTGAGTTTCACATTGGAACAAGAACTGCAGTCTCCTAAGTGAAAATCCATGTTTAACCCATCCAACCATCCCCGACCTCCGTCCTATACAGACATTTCGTTCCTGATACCACTTCTCACTTCCTCTTTTGCAGCTGTAATGAATAATACGGCCACTAGGGGTTGCCATCTGATGAGAACATAAATACGGGCTGTGGTAAGTGGTCATTTTTCTGGAGAGGAGGGGTTGGGCCCAGATTAATTTGAATCCAGCCCAGTGAAGGGCAGTTAGAATAACTATAATAAGTATAGAAATAGCCAATCCTCCTTGCTGATGGTGTTGTTTGCTTATATATAGGTTATAAAGAGGCATCGGTGTTAAGTTGAAACAGCTTTACAACCAGTTAAAAGTCCCTACAGACTCTATGCGCATGGAATTTTCTGCAATTTCTGCTCCTGATCTAAATGCAGTTGTGTAAATATTGTGCAGCTAATTGCGTTTTTTAAAACACATGCAGGGAGGAAGAGGTGCGCGAGGAGACACTGAGGCGGTTATTGTTGCTGTCTTGAGTGCAGGCAGGGGAGACACAGTCCTCAAACACAGACAGCAGGCAGGCGGAAAACTCAGACAGCCGTAACCGTAAAGACAAGTGGAGACAGACAGGAGAAGGACACAGCGCACCTGAGGTACCAGAGGATGGAGAGGATACTCTGGATATTTAGAATAACACTGTTACTAAGAGGGAGGTTATATGTACAGTTGTTCTCTATAACAGAGCTCACAAGATACATCTGAGGGGGAGCAAGCTGGTTAGCAAAGTAGAACAGAAGAGGAAAAGGAGTTTGCTAAACTTGATCATTATTTGAGAGCGCAATGTACACAAACAAATCTCGGAGAAAACCAATTAGAAGGTTCGTCTGTGAAGTGCTGCTGTTTCAACTAATAATTTCTCTTTATCAAAACAAAGGCCCGCAAATGTACACACAAGGCTTGTGCTTGGAACGGAGCCAGACCGTAATTTCCTGTTTGATTAAACATCCCACTAAGTGACTCATCATAACGAAGGCCCACAGATTAACTAGCATCAAAACAGTCTGAGGCCAGGTTCCTCCCTCTGCCAGCAGATGTTTTGCTGCAAATCAAGACCCCTGACAGGTTTAGGAGAACACATGTCGGGTTCCTCTGATGAATAGAGGTGCACGGAATCTATGGAAGCCATAATTACGGCGTTATTGATTCAGATGAAATCCGTTTTCAGTCGGCAGTGAGTTAAATCTCCTGCCGAGGCGCGGCGGTGCAGTGATTGAGCTCCCAAGGGGTGTTAGGTACCTTGGCTCATACTGTAATTTAAAGTAGAACAACTCATAAGCACTCTTGCTTCCAAAGGTATTAGGTTCAGTTGTATTGTTCCCTGATTGGGTTTGTGCTGGCGGGCCACAGCAGACAGTAGATCATTCTGCTACATCTCCATAAATTTTAGCAGATGGCCATAGCACCTCTGAATCAGCACAGGGGCTGTTGTGGGGTCACTGGATTGATAATCTTTAGGTTCGAGAGCATACACACATAGATTAAACGTGCATCTTTGGACAGGGAGGAGTATTTATAACCTGCAATCAGTGAGTAAACAAATCGCATCCTTCAGTGAGTCAGCATCTTTCATTTGCAGCAGCATAAACATATTTGAAACTAAATTACATGAAGCTGCAGTTCTCATTAAACTGGATATTTACATTTTGACGCATCATGCCTAGAAAGAAATACAAACCAGCAGAGAAGCCTTTTACATTAAAGAACGTCATGGACCGGTGCCCCATTTGTGTGCATGATATGTCTCTGCATCTGTATCGCACAAAATAGTGTTCCATTTCTGTAGGACTCGTTTCACGAAATGACATGAAATATCCGAGCACGAACAGCAGGCTAGCCGCAGGTCAGTTTTCATTCTTCTTCCATCACTGTTCAATATTGCATTGTATTTCGCAGGCGGCAGAAACAATGCACTTGGATTTACATACCCTCATAAATATGGCCTTTCCGGCAGGCAAAGGCCAGCATCAGCTGACATTTCCTTCGTATCACTCTGCCTCTGCAAGCAATAATAACCTCACCCAGCCAACAGGAGCTTATCATGCCGCGGTGACACTTGTGCAAGATTGCAGCCATGAAGATCTCTGCAGACAAGGAAAAGCAGCAAGAGATGGATGTGTGGTCCTGGAACACTTCAATAAAGCAAGGACAGCTAAAGTAAACTCAGGCAATAATACTGGGAGGCAGGTGGGTCACCATATAAGAAGCAATGCCAGATCAAGGGCACTATATAGGATTCAGTGAAGATCCTTTGACATGTAGAAGGCAACACATCAACCATGTGGAGAAATAATCATATCCACACTAAAATATGTTTTATGGAATAGCTATTTTTTCACAACTGTGGTAAACAGCTATTTGAATTAGCATTAGGTCAAACTGAAATGCATCAGTGTCATGTAAGCTACTGTCTTAAACAGATGGACTTGAGTCCAGCTGTACTATCTGTGGGTAAAAATGTGGATGTCAACATTGTATCACAAGACTTGATGAAGTAGACCAGGAGAGAGGCCAAAGCAGTAGGTGTGTTTACCTGCAAAACTACAGCTCATAAGTTGCTGTAAAAAAAACACAAAAAAAGACATCACATGCTACTGTGTGCGTTACAGTGATTGATCAGGCCAGAGCTTTCAAGCCAATTTGAGCTTGACAATAAAATCAGTGGCCTCTGAGGTTTTGACCTTTTATAATTCTCCAAGGATTAAAAAGTAAATAAGACAACGTTCATGGTGCCATGCATATCTCAATATCTCAAATATTTATTTGAAAGGTCTTTGTATTGAAAAATCTCAGTTATGTAAACCAGCTTAGACTGGTGACACCCATGTTGGCTGACAGGTATTTTAGGGACTCCTGTTGAGAATCAAACCAAAGTTATTCATGCTTTCTGGTGCTTTGTGTTTTTATCTATAATGCCTATAAAAACAGAAGGAAACTTTGATTGTGAAACATGCATGAGGGCAGTTGTCCATGTGTAACACTTTTCAGTTTTGTGTGTTGAGATATTCTCAATTTATATGGTCAAATTAACTGATTGAAGCTGTACTTGAAATTACATATAAAGCAGGGTCGTAAAAAGTTAATGTGATAATAACACATAAACGCAAATTCCTCTTAACAGCGTTATGACCCTTGGCCCGCTCTGTAGTTTGGGATATTAGGAGGGAGAGGCAGCAGTAAACGTTGTGGAGGACAGCAGAAACAACCCTCCAGCAGAAATGGATAAAGAAAAGGGTCTCTTGAATGGCAAGTTCAGCTCCTGTCATTGTTTTTGATTGTTGCAATAATAATAAAAATACATTTGTATAAAGCAAGCATATATATATATCCATTAAAGATGCATTTAATACAGATGAAAAATGTGCGATTAACCGCGATTAAGTATTTTAATCGATTGACAGCCCTGGCACCATGTAATAATTCGTAAAAACGCAAGTTCCTCACAGCTCGACACCAATCATTACACATGCACAAAACCACACGTGACCAAAGCCATCAGTGCACTCTGCAGGCACAGGAGCACACTCTGCACATGGCACTCAGTCCTACAATGGAACTCTCATGTATCTGCTCTGAGAAACATTTATATTACAGCAGCAACACTCTCCAGTGGACAAGACAAGCAGATTTTCAGAGTAAAAGTAAAGGAAAAAGAACCTCCTGCCTGCCTAAGAGCGTGGGAGTTAAAAGGTAAATGTTGACAACCCCTAACTGTCCTCTTTAAAAAATGTAATACTGGGCCCTGGGTCCCAGTGTGACTGCCTTTTTAGAGAAAGGCGCCTTCACTTCTGAGAGCTCTTTCCTCGGCTCCCTCAGGCTTAAACACAGCCTTGCACTCTGCTCTGCGGCAGTTTTTCTCTCCTCAATTCATCTCTTGTTATTCCCACTGTGTCATCTGACCCTCAGCCTCCTGCTCGGGAGTGAACCTCCACTCCCTTCAGCCTCTTGTCCGCTGCCCGGAGCTCTCAAATGCCGGACGAGAGCTGCCAATAAAGTCTCGCTCCCAGCACCGGCATAGAGAGAGAGAGAGAGAGAGAGAGACCCTTTTAGTTGATGTCTCTCATCTGGTCAGCACGCTGCTTCAGTCGTAAATTAAAATCTAGGATATCGAGGGTGGAGTAGAGTGAGAGGGAGTGAGATGACAGTGAATGAGGAGGGAGGATAGATTGCCGTTTGACAGCATCAAGCTGATGGCTCATCAATAACTGAGCTCCACACTGCGACAGCAGAATGAAAAGGCCAAAGGTATCATCCTCACTGACAAGTAAACACTCACTTGCTGACTGGGTCACGTGTTTTAAAAAAATGATGTGAAACTGGTGCTTAGCAGAATGCAACAGTGAACAGGACTTATGCGCACCAGATTCGCTTTCGTTTAAAGGTCCCATATTATACTGTTTTTCATCAATTTTACACAGCTGTCAGAGGTCCAACAACACTGTATTCGATATGCATTGCCCCAAACCCATGCGTGGTCCTAAATTTCAGCTGTCTAAAAGTCGCTCAAGTGAGCTCTACTGAGAGCAGGCTGTTTCTGTGTCTGCACCTTTAAATGCTAATGAGCTCCGTCTGTCAATGCCTACCTTGCCTGCTACACGCCCCTCTCAGGGAGAGGATGCCTCTTAATCTAGTGGTAGCGTGCGCTAATGTTTACGATGGATGTATCGCTGTGGCTCGCCGAGATGCTGTCGTTCAACCATACCAGTTTGACCCAGAATTGGACCCAGAAGGAGAGGCTCCTGAAGAAATATAGACTCTGCGGCTTCAGCAGGACGCTTCAGAATATTTGGTGTGTCTGAATAATGTTAGTTTGTTCGTATGTGTTGTTACAGTAACTACCATGTAGCTAATGGCTAACAGCTAGCGAAAGCTGTGTTAGTCTCCAACACAGTCTCCACACTCTTGGACACTGTTTGCATCGTCTCTGTCTTCAGTCTGCACGTTTCCAGACTTTTTACTGTGACAACCAAGCTCCCTCGTAATATTATTAACATTAAACTCGCTTCAAACGCCATTGCATAGCGGACCGAAGCGGAGGTAACTAGTTAGCCAATTTCCAGCTGACTTCACCATACTCGTAGGCAACTGTAAATACTATCAAACTGTGGCGACACTTACCTGTGGTTCAGGTGCAGTTGCTGGGTCCAGTATGGTTGGGACTGATCCTTTTACGAGGCAAAGCCAGCTTTGTACTGACCATCGTTACTGAAGCAGCCCGATGTGAAGTGGTTAGCACACACATACAAACTTACATGAACCGCAGCCCACACGTTGTCATTAAAAAAAAAGGAAACACAACCACTGTCTCTAATGTTGTTCTAACCCTAACCCCCTAACCCTGTAGCTGGGACAGAATATAGGCACTGATGTTGATTTTTACAACCAACAACAGAGCTATTTGCGTGTCAAGCTCTGAGCGACGACATTGCAAAACACTGCTATCTTACTGCTGGACACACCAAACTTCATCTCGGGGATGGACGCCCCCCTCTCGGATATCTCCTATCATCGCGCAAAGGAGGCCGGCCTATGAACATCACTCCTTTCATTACGTAACAACAGGAGCTGAATCTGAACAGCCTGTAGGAGCGCCGTTTTACCAGTGGGTGGGCTGCAGAGACCATGCAGGAATTGCTTGTTTTCCTCATTCTGGGATTTGGTAGGCTCGGGGAGGACCAGTTTATATATGTAGAGACCAGAGAAAACGTGTTTTTCATAATATGGGACTTCAACATTTTGCTTGTGATCCAATGCCCATCCAGCTGTGTTCACACATTTTGCTGGTGGTGTCTGTCACACAATCTCAGTCAGCAAGCCCTTCTGTGATACAGAGGAGGATGTGGATTGTCAAATGACTGAATAACTGAGAACAAAGTTTTAAAAGAATATAACAAGACAAATATGTAATTTTTAAATGTTTTTCTAAATGAGTCTTACAATGTATGTTTGGTAATTATGCAGCCCGTCCTCATCAGAGAGATGACAGAATACTTAAACTGTGAAAGCAGCTTGTTATGCCCCATATCTACCTTTCTTGTTCAGTTAGTTATTAATACAAGAGAGGAAGTCAGTTGTTATCGGAATGTTGCTGGTTCGATTCCCCTGGTCTGCATTTCGAAGTGTCCTCGGGCAAGATACTGAATCCCTAAACTGCTCCTGGTGTGCTTGTCGGCACCTTGCATGGCAGCCACCGCCATCAGTATATGAATGCATGAATTACTGTAAGTTACTTTGGACAAAAGCATCTGATAAATGCCCTAAAATGTCAAGTTGAAATGTAGTATCAAGAACTACAAAGTCTGTAACGGGTAGTTATTTAAACCTAATAATGTTGTTTACAAAATTTAATTTTGATTGTGTACATCAAGTATGTACGATCGTGACAGAAGTTGCATTAGTAATGTAATAATTTTAACCCAAGCCCAGATGTTTTCCTAAACCTAACCAAGAACTGTTCTTGCCTTTACCCAACTATTTTCCAGTTAAGTCATTTAAAGTGGCCGGATTACCTCATGTGCATTTTGATAGCGTAAACGTGCAGCTTCTAAGTCACTAAATTTGTCAGCAGGTGCTTGTTAAAAATAAAGTGGCTAAAAGGGTTTGAAACGTGCAATGAAGTTCCGCTACGTCAGCTGCTAGTGATCGACATATTCAGTTGTTTAGGTATGAGGATATGTAACAGCTATGCCAGGGTTAAGGTGTTACTGAACTAAGCCATATAAAATGCTTGATAAGGCGGCTACATTTAAAAAAAAAATAAATAAAAAAAATCCAACACTGGTGGACTGAAGGAATACTTACACCCAAGGGGAGGCAGCTTAGTGAATAATGCAAAGACAAGTGTGGAGGCCAAAGGATTGAAGGTTGTCTGTGTGAGCTGTAAATATTTGAAATTGAGCAATATTTGTGTGGCGTTAATTCATGAACATGTAGAGAAAAAGAAAATTCTAGAGGAAATAACTAGAAAGAGGTCAAATTAGTGTGAATGACATGAGACGAGGACTTGCTTCTACGCATACCTTGATATGGGACACAAACTCATCTCTGGTTAGGAGGTCGGACGTGCTGTACGCAGTATATCGAAGTGGCACTTAGCAATTGGAGTTGTCACGTGCTGCAGAATCATCCAGTGTGAACATTAAGTGCTAGCAAGACTCAACTGCTTTTCTCTTGGCCATGTTCAAAGAGAGGTTATTAATGAGATTCAGCTACAGAGCCTCTGAAGCTGGATCAGAGACAGTATTCCTGAGGGGAATTTCAGCAGGGTGCACTGTAAGAAACCTTGGATCTTGGGTTGCGCAGTGGTCTCCATAATCACGATTCTAGCTCATTTTACAGGAACACAATAACTTGAAAAACTGAGTGACTGCAAGAAACCGTTGAAGAGAATTCTCAAACTGTACCTCATGTTTCCATTAGAGCTTGATGAAATAATTCAATTAAAACTGTACCAGACAAATCTGTTATGTAACTTCCCAGCTATTTTATAAGTTTGAGATGGGGCTGGTGTGAAGAAATCCAACCTTCCTCTGAATCGGATGCCCTAGTTTGGGTCCTCCTCTTCTCCCAGCTGAAGTTTTGCTGTTGGCAATGTTCACCGGTGGGAAATCTTGTCTCTAAAACAGAGTGCATTTAGCTGTTTTAGATTTTGGAATAAAGTTGAATTATTTTAAGGTCAGAAAAAGGTCAGAGATTTACAAGAATGAAGCAGTATCAGTAGGTGATTTGTTCATTTTAAACAGTGCTTCACATTGACGCCTTTAACAATCGCCAAAGTCACAGACATGAGTCATACCAATTTTGAGCTGCTGTCGGAAGAATGAACATGTAAGAGTCTTTTTCTGAATAAAAGCTCCGTTTTCGCTGCATTTCTCTGACTGTTGTCTCCTCTACTCTCTGTCTCTTTATGCGTCAGTCTCAATAAAATCAAAATGCTTAACGCAATACGCAGAGTTGATTTGCTGAGTCATGGGAGTGATAAACATGATAAGACATGCATATGGTCTCTGAGTATCTTACTTGTGCTGCAAAGGCTAGAAAAAGCTGCCTGTTTAAATGAGTTTCAGGTTAAAGAGATATATGCTGTACTATACTGTCAGTGAAGACAAATCTCCCTACAGGACAAATAAAATCAAATCAAATCAAATCTACCAAAGTTAGCATGCTAACCATCTAGCCCCCACCACTCCTGTGCTCACAGTGTAAACACTAACACTACACTGGCACCAGTGCTCCCACTCTAAACTGCTAGCTGCACAGCTAACTGAGTTAACAAGCTAAGTGAAGCTGTAGTTAGCGGTGCCTTGGGTGAAGTGCTGCCCCCTATTTGTTTTGAGTGTAAACTGGCCAATTCTTACATATTGCATCTTATAACAGACTGTTGTAATGTAACTTAGTTAAAGGTCAGGGTGCAGATATAACAGCGCCGCTCAATGGGCAGAATAAATGCTGGCATTGTAACTTTCTTCAAAACCACAGAAATTGATGTTTCTTTAGGTTCAAAATTCTACTTTTCCCCTGTCACAACTCTTGTTGGGTTTAGGCACAAAACACACTCGGTGGGGTTTGGAAAAAGATGATGTTTATGTGAAATAACTGTTGCTCACCACAAACACTGTAGGAAAACTTCCAGATGTCTTTTAGCCACAAACATTGACTTCCTGTGGGAAAAAAATCTGCTTTTTGTCGTAACAAACCTGGCTGAAAATTGTCTGAAAGTCTCCTTAAAAGTAACCAGTGGTGTCACAATTACAAAAACCTGAATGCAGACTTGAACTGTGGTTGCTGGCTTGGCATCCTTGTCATCTGTAACCACTACCATCCACAGTTGCCAAGTCTGCTTATTATAAGCGACTTTGGACTTGTTTTTCTGTAAAGTCGCTTATGAATATTGGTAGTCGCGGGTTGTGGGTTTTTGGACTTGTTGTAAAAGTGTTCCTCTTCCTATTGTATTTGTATTGCATGTCATATTGTCTTGAAGTCCTGGAACTGAAACAAAAAAGGATCATAACATATAAAAACAATAATAAATACAATGATATTTCTGGATTCAGGGTGATATTTGTGTGTGTGCAAAGTGCAATAATCTCGCTCTCTTTTTTTTTTCTTTTTTTGTTTTCTTAGGCCCACTTTCTTGTCTCTCTCACAATATGTGGCAACACTGCCACCATCCCCTCCACCTTCCAGTAGGAAAGTCAGGTTATAAACATTTTCATCATCATTCGAACATGTTTTGACAAGTTTTGTACAAATGTCAACGTCGTATGTAGTCTATGACACGTTGGTATGGATGTATCTGTTTACAGAAACCTTAACTGCTAACATTTTAGCTGGGCTGGGGCTGGGACTGTGCTGGACAGCAGGCCACCTATAGGTGACCTCTGGAAGGGGTGGAGAGAGACTGCAGGTTAAAGAGCGGGATGCATTTTGGTCATTTTACAAACAAGGGGGCTGATGTCCCACCTAACCCCTTTCAAATTGGATAAAGGCCAAAAGTCATTACATTGTCAGCATAAAGTCCAAATTTCACAAGGAACATTTTGAAAACAATGTCATATTATTTAGAGAAAAATATTTCAGCTTTTTAATTATTGTGTAGGGAGAATATAACAACTGTAGTAAGAGTTGCCTCCAGATTCCAATTTGCACAAAAGCAAACATAAGCAAACATCAATGATGCAGCTTTAAAAAAGATTTGAAAAGTTTTACTTTTAAATCAGGTCTTAGGTTAAACCATAAAAATCTCCAGAGCTTCAGAGAAAAACAACAACTGTTCACTTTAAATGGGCCTCCCAACCAAACCCTTAAGCAACACTGGCCATTACACCAAGGCATGCTATTCCAGTGCACACTGTTTCTATCTTATTGACAGATGGATTTCAAAGGCTCACACAGAAAGTGAGGGCAGGATAAAGCTTATCTGCCCTAGTCCTCAGCAGCTTGTAAAACAATGCTGGAACAAGTGCAATCTCTGTGGTGATAGATTACAGCCCTGGTGTTAGCTCAGCATTCACGCTAGCCAAGCAAGACAATGAGATTGCTCTCAGGCGTATCATGGATGCCTCGCACACAAAACATTCACCTTTTAAATCTGTCTCATAACAACCATAGGGACAATATGTCTTTTTAGGGGAGACAGAAACACCAGATAATGCTTTGATTTTCATTTTGGTCCACTTTCCCATGATTTCACTCTGGGTTAAGGACTGGAATTTGTCTTTTAGAACATTGTTGAGGTCACAGCTCTTTTTTTTATTACAGTCCTGAAATACATTATGACTGAAAGGGTCACCTCTGTCTTGGGCATTACTAGATGATATTGAACTTGTATTGGAGCATGAACATTTGGTAAAACTCATCCGGCCGTTGATCACAGTTCGAGTATCTCCATGCCAATTGCCCAATAAAAGCATTAATGGTGGTTCCATGCAGTGCAGTTTGACACCACTTTACACCACCGGTGTAAATCTGATGGAGGATAATCCTGTCCTGCATGAGATACATACATGTACATGAACACACAACCTTTTCAATCATTCAGAGAAAAAAACAAGACAAAATAAGCCCTGACTTTTGTGACTGAGGCTTTAATTTTATTAGTTTTTACCTTTTCATACTGTGAATGGGGCGGCATCAGTACATAAACCTGCAGCAGTGACTTTGAATCTCAGACTAATCCGCACATTATCCCCTCCATCGTAATTGCTAAGCTATGACTGAATATCACTATGGAAGTGCTCAGTGTAGACATACAATGATGAGCATGCTATAATTGATCTTCCACATTTTCTGACTCCGGCCTGGTTTAAGCTTGAATTTTATAGACTCTTTTCACAGCAGCAGGTGCGAAAAAAGTTTCAATTTTCACACATTTCACCACCAGCA
Source organism: Diplodus puntazzo (assembly GCA_963678695.2). Taxonomy (NCBI): domain Eukaryota; kingdom Metazoa; phylum Chordata; class Actinopteri; order Spariformes; family Sparidae; genus Diplodus; species Diplodus puntazzo. The sequence goes on from OZ023163.1 coordinate 28,249,187, forward strand.
ATGACTTTTGTCTTCACAGGTGTTGCTGACTGCAACTTAAGTGCTTCAGGAAATATTATGCTTCTTACTTCAGTGCCAAATTGGCAGAAAACTCACAACATCTGGCCACAGTGCCATATGATTAAAGAAATTCAGCAGGCTGTGTTCTTTTTTTTTTTTTTTTTTGAAAGCTTTGAAAACATTTGTTTCCTTATCATTAAATATTCATGACCACATAATGGTCAACGTTAAACGGACAGAAAAAAAAAGTTTTTCAGGCATTATTCATCAAAAGATACGGTTTTGGGAGAAACTCTTATTTGCATTCTGGCAGAGACTTAGATGAGACATAACTCTTGTGTCTGTCAAATATGAAGCCCCAGCAAGCAGCCAATTAGCATAGATTCAGACACAGACTGGAAACAGGGTAAGCAAGCTAGCCTAGCTCTGTCCAACAGTTTAACAAATCCAGCTGCCAGCCTACCACTTTTTCCAATTGAACAGAACCAGGCCGGCTGTTTTTCTGTGTTTTCCAACATTGTGCTAAGCAATGCTAACAGGCCGTTGGTTGTAGCCATGACATTGTACATTATAGCCAACGGTTCATCGGTCATTGTTGGCAGCTTTTTGGCCTTCTTAGCAAATTAAATCAGCGACTGCGCCCATCGGGAAAAGAAAGCCCCCTGCTTGGTTGTTGAGCTAAGCTACTCAGTGAACTAGGAGTGAAATGGAAGATGAAAGGTAAAGCACCTTGAGCCTGTTATTTTTCGCCTCCATCTCTTTGTCCGTGCTATTTGTAACTTTTTTTTTATCAGATATTTGGTTGTTGGCTATCAAACCAGTCCTTTAAAGCTAACCTAATCTGCTTGATCAGAACTGTTCTGGCATGGTTGGTCTGTTTTGATCAACAGGAGCATCTTCATGGCAACATGAGCAAACACCCAATTAACGGTCATTAAATTCACCTTTAAGTGAATTCTCACTTCAACTGTGACATCATTGCTTTCTACCGCGCACCCACTTCCAATTAGTAACAAGAGAAAAAGACATAAATCCTGTTCTAACTTTGGAGGAAAGAAAAACAGTGTTTACTTGTGATCTACTGATGCTATTACCATGGAAGCGAGGCATGATCTAAAGACTGGAAATGTGAATAATAAAAGGGAGAGAACTTTTATTTCATCTCTGTGTCACTTTAAGCAGAGATAGCTTCAGCAGATGACTTCTTCAGATGTTCAGAGATAGGACTAATGGAGGCCTTGAAGACCAGATTAAAAGGGGGGGAAAGTGGTTTGAATCCTTATTGGATGGATATTTTGTCAAAAGCCTGTACTATCCATTAACAATGTAAACCTCTGGGTTTAAAGAAGCAGATGTTATCAAGATCAACGAGTCTCGGGCGTTTGGGAAAACGGGATGTTTTGGAAGCAGAGGGCGATTGATCTGCACATGTTCAAAGAGAGACGTGATGATCGTGTGGAGTTGGGAAAGCACAATAAGAATACATAAGTGCAAAGTTTCTTCAAATCCAAAGATATTATCTTCCATTGCCTTTCAACATGCTATCTGCACTGTCTGATGTCAACACATGAGAGTATATAATATTATAATACTGTGATAACCACTGGCTTTCTCTAAACAGACGAGGACCATGTTACATAATCACTCTTCACCTCGTGGTTTGGTAAATATCAGCTGAGACTACCTGAACCCTGTCCCACCACGCTGGTTTCCTGCTCATCCCGATCACTCCCAAAAATGAAATATGACACAATAACAATTTCGACTTATGTAAACGTCGCTCGCTGCCTCTCCCTTTTTATTGGAGTTGATGGGCTGGGCTGTGCCATGTCTAATCACAGGAATTCATTTGGGGGAAAGCCAGGCAGCATTAAACGATCTGAGCTGCATGAGAGGATCAGATAAATCCCTGTGTTCAATAAACCAAAGCGCCTTTCCTGAACGCAATCATTCTTAACCGGCACATGAGTGCTGATCCTAATCCTGAATATTTGCCGTGCCTAAAGCTAGAAACTGAACCTGGCACACCCGCTCCCAATCTGCTCTGAAAACATTACTGTCATCGTTTGACTTCCAAATAAATAATCTTTCATATGAAACCTTCCCACTGCTTTTAGCAAAAAATAAATGGAATATGACAATGCAGCTACACTAATCAGCCTTTTAACATGAACAGTGATTAAAAGGACTATATGTAGTGTGAAAAGCGTCACTTGTCTACTGAGCGTTTGGGTGTCTTTTACGTCATTATGCTGTTTTTAGTTTAGTCTCATCTCTCATTGACCACATTTCCACTTGCAGTAGGCAGCTGTATCTTTTTAACAACTAGCTGGCGAGCATAGTGGAGCATTTAGCAGCTAAGGGGCCTTCAGGAGTTGAGCCAAAAGAAAAGTGAGGGAAAAACATTCACCAGGCAGCCAGAAATAAATGAATGACTATATATGACCTCTCATGCTGCTCTGAAACTGCTGAATGTGTGAACTTAATAAAGTGGTAATGAGTCATGCAGGCATCTTGTTCCCCCCAACTTGTAAAAACAAAAAATAAAAACAATGAATGCAGGCCTAAGATTCAACCAGAGACAGTTGGTGTGTTTTCATCCACCTGTTCTCATGTGCTTTTCAATTTATGCAAAAAAACCTGAGTGAAAATGCCAAAAATATCAAATAAATGTGAAATATCAACCATAAAAAGGGGGGATAATGTTACTTTTCATTAAAAGCAAAATGCCGCTCTACTGAAGAGACTAAAATCAGCTGCTGCTGATGAAAATATCAGGTAGGTGTGAGGCAATGAGGAGCCTTTAGCGTCAAATTAGCACATGAAAAAAACATTCCAATCAGGAGGGACAAGTGACGTAAATATGGGAAATTGTTATAATGGAAGATAATCTGTGATGATAAAGATGTCCCACTGTGCTATTGGATGAGATGAATGGGAAAAAAATCAGCTGATATCTCAAATGACAGACCAGGACAATGACAGCAATGTGTGAACCTGTGTGAGGGGAGTTAGTGAGAAATTAACTACAGGCTTCACATTGCAAAATAATAGTCTTTAGCCAGTTTCATTTATAACATATTTTCTACTTCCGGTGAATTTGCATATTAGCTAAATACTTAGTTTCACCCGTGACATTTAGATTTAACAATTAGCATTTAGTTTACCAATTAGCATTTAGATTTACCAAACATCATTTAGATGTAACATTTAATATTTAGATTTAAATTTAGATTTAACATTTAATATTTAGATTTAATATTTAGATTTAGATTTAACATATAGTTTTAATATTTAATATTTAGATTTAGATTTTTTTACTGAGAGATTGACTTTATATTTTTACAAGAGAAATAAATATCACAAACTTCACAAATATTGCTGTAAATCTGGTCAAAAGTAACATTAAATGTGGTTTGTTGCTAAATGTTGCTGTTTATTTTTGCATGCGCAATTTTACAATCGGCGCCCCATATGACTATAAGACCAAATGTTCAGTTTTTTTGTTTATTTTTAATTATTAAAAAGTCGAAATAGCATCATATCATGGGTTAATTCATCAGATATTAATTTTGAATGGAGACAGTTGCTCTTACAGGGAGTGTTGTATTGTTTTCACCGCCACTGAAAGCATGTGAAAAGCATCAGACATATAAAGCAGAATGGACAATTGACCGAAGCATGTTTAAGTTTACAATATGTAGCTATGTGGGGGCACAGCCAGCCAGCTCTGGATGAAAGAGAGTCTGGTGAAGAGCCAGACCGTCTGGAGGAATAAACACCCTGACTCCTATCAGATTCTGCTTATAACCAGATCTGTTACCTGACAGGAAGAGAGTTTGGCGATTACTCTATAACTTGCAAAAGATATCTTCTCTCCTATTTAACAACCTGGCTGCAGCAGTGCTCTGCCGAGTTGACCTCTGCTATGATATGTTTATGGACTGTAATGCTGACCTGACTGGAGCTTGAGGGGAAGTGTACTTTACCTCATGAATGTAGCGTTACAGAAAGTAGATGAAAAAAAAAGAAGAGAGAGAACCAGAGTCTGGTGAGTGCTGAGTTAAATAAAATGTTGACCTGATAAACACACAAACACATCCTCAGTGTGTGCCATTGCCTTCTAGCTTGTTGTTTTTAGGCATTTCAATGCAGGCGTCTTACATATTATTTATTTTAAAGAAGGCAAGAATTATCTTTTGACATGATAATATAATTCTTGCATGCTTTTCACATGCTGTAGACCTCCTCACAGAATGACATGCTGAGGAACACAAATAGACAGCAAAAATAATCTTCACAGTGCTTCCAGGAGCCTGAAGGGAGAGATTTGAGTATTACACTAATAAACAGAAGATTGGAGGTCATTGTAGAATCGAGGTCATCATATTCAGGAGGTCCATTTTGTCCTTTCCAAACATGTTCTGTGCTACTATCTTGTGTTTTCAGCATGAGCATTTATAAATAAGATGATTAAGGAGTGACATCTGTATAAACACAGACTTCATCAAAACAAAAGCCAAGAGAAACACGTCTCTGCACCGGTTATTGATTGACGAGCGCAGAAACACCCCAAACAATACCAAATATATTGATGAGAACAGAGAGAAAAAAAAAACAAACAAACGAAAAGGGGATTATGCAGATTACCTGCGTTGCCACAGCAACAGATTCGAGCAGAGGTCACTTTATGTCCCTCACCTCACAGGATAAGGATGAGTGTGTTTGCCAGATAGTCAGATAGTCCCCTCCCCCACCCTTGTTAACAAGTAATTACGCCGTCTGTCAAGTTATCACTTTGCAATTATGGGATCTGACAGTCGAATGCTGCCGGTGGTATGACCGGGCCTCGCCACTGTGTCATGCGAGTGCTGTTAGACAAATGAATGTCAAATACAGGTGACATAGCAATAGAGACACGTAAATAAAAGGCGTTTCTGATGCAGATAAATTGATATAAAAAGCTGTTAGTGAAGCGATGCCGGACACTAATTCATTTAGACTTTGTCTGAGTTAAATTTCATTTGAAACACAGCCAGTCATCCCTCACTGAAAGCGTCACAGAGCCGTTTATTCACATCCAAATCATTTGGAGTTAAGTTTCCTCTATTAATAATAGCTTGACCTCCCCCCCGAGGAGCAAAGCATCCTTTTTTAATCTGTTTGACACCACTTCCAGCCTCTTCTTTCCCCAGAACTAACATCATATTTCATTTTTCGTATGATAAAAGTCAAACTTTCTACATTTGTGCTCCCATGTGAAAGCTAAGCTAATGATCCCATCAATCATATGGCACTTCGTATCTCCCCTAGCATTAATCTCTGAGGAGTATTGCTATTATGTTGTGCTGGAGTAGGAGCTTGATGCATAAAGAGTTGTTATCTGTTTTAATGTAATTACCACATCTCGTTCCCCCAGCAATAAGCCCCATTTTCTCATTAGGTTTTCCCCTTTGAGTAAAACACAGATTACATTTTGCCTGGTCTCGAAATAACCCGTTAATGGCACTGCAAACATAGTGATTATCGCCAACGTCTGTGTTATTGTCATCATCATTTATGTTTATATCATCAACTGTAACGCTAAAAATTGGTTAAACACACAGTAAGTGCCGCTTTAACGAAAGAAAAATGCTGGAATAATGGAAAATATTATAAATAGAACGAGGGAGAGAGGAAGAGGGAGAGCAGATTTGAAAGAGAGGACGAGCCAAAGTGATGGAAGTAGGGAGGAGGAGATTCTCTAAATTAAAAAACCCAGATGCTTATCTCCTGAGAATCCTTCCTTCGACCTCATCTGGGTGACAACATGTCTGCCGGCCAAACAGATGTTTCTCTGTGAGGTCTTTTCTTTAATCATGTCAGGACATTCTGGGCCACTGGCGTCTCCTCACACGAAACACAGACGGGGCTCACGCAGTCCAGCGCTCGTCTACAAAATGACCTGAGACAACTCTGTCTCAGGGACCCTGGTGCACAATTACACTATTATATCTGTTCATTATTTCACTTGTATGGCTTTAGTGCTGCATTATAAACCGTTTCTCCAGGCTTTAAATCCTTTTGTTGACAGGAAAGTCCAGTGCAGTGACAATAATAACTGATTTCCAAGGGTTGTGCTCAGGTCCTAGATAAATTAACTAAAGGAGATTAAAATACTGCCCTGTCTGTCACGGCCGGTCATTTGTCACCTTATTCAAGTGACTCCCCCAGTCAGATTTGATTTATCTTACGCCTCCAACATCACTCAAACTGTAATTCGCTCTCTTTTTCCCCCCTCCAGAGGAAATGTGGCTCGCTTCCTGTGCACCAGATGTGAATCCATGTCGTTGGAGGTTATGTCGGGGCCTGGCTAGTCCATCTTCCTGTCTGTTTTCTAATTTTAATGCACCCCTGTGGGAAGCTGGGATTCTTCTTATGACGTGTATGTCATAGAACTCTGAATAAAGAGCATGTACTAGAGCTGTAATCAGTCCCCTGCTCAGTTAAAGAGACGGTCACAAATAGTGCCTGCAGAAAAGGAAGTTAAAGAAAAGCCATTACCACACTGTGGACCCAGTCACTACACAGCAGTATACAGTGGGCAGGCATAGGCAATATCAGAAGTTATCAAGGGAGGCAGTTGGCTGGGAGCGGCAAAGTGCAATTCTGTTTATTATTACGTTTCAAGGCAGTTTCTTTTCCTGCACCTCTGTGTTGCCAATCTACTCGCAGGCCTTTAATATGGAATATTAAATAATAGCCCTCAAGTATTGATGAAGAACTGCACTTTGGACATGGTCCAAGAACAGCACTGCCCCCAGGGACGGGCAATCACTCAGTCAAGAACAGTGAATTCTGATGGAAAAACAAGGAGCATTTGGAAAAAAAAGTGAGGAAGAACTGCTGCAACCTGTTAGACACACAGATTCGAACAAAATGAATCAAAGAAAAATTAGGAGAGAGCTTCCAAAAGTAACCCAAAGTTGACTGAATCTAGACATGTAGTGCCAAATGTATTATTCTAAATTAGATGGAAACTGTCCCCCTTAATGACCAGAAGACAATTAATTAGTGACATTAATTTCCTCATTAGAAGCTAGTCCTGGTGCATTCAGGTCATCATTACTGTTGCATGACTTTCTCAAAAGACGCATGAGACTTTTATTGAGCCCTGCTCAATATTTTCTTATGGCCTACAACCTACGTGAAGTGCAAAAGTGATTGATCAAGTCGAACATTAGGTCAACCGTGAAAGCAGTTTACGGACCATATTTCTGGTTATTGTCCGGCAGTAACCTCTAGCCAGGTGACGTACTATAAGGATAAAGTGGATGTTTGATGCTATGTTGTAATTTTACATCTGTCAGAGGTCTAACAACACTGTATTCAAAATATTGCCCCAAACCCATCCATGGTCCTGAATTTCAGCTGTCTAAAAGTCGCTCTACTGAGAGCAGGCTGTTTCTGTGCCTGCACCTTTAAATGCTAATGAGCTCCGCCTGTCAATGCCTACCTTGCCTGCTACACGCCCCTCTCAGGGAGACGATGCCGCTTAGACTAGTGGTAGCATGCGCTAATGTTAGGGTAGATATATCGCTATGGCTCGCCGAAATGCTGTCGTTCAACCATACCAGTTTGACCCAGAATCAGACCCAGAAGGAGAGGCTCCTGAACAAGTACAGACTCTGTGGCTGCAGCAGGATGTTTCAGAATGGTTAGTGTGTCTGAATATTGTTAGTTTGTTCTATGTGTTGTTACAGTTACTACCATGTAGCTAATGGCTAACAGCTAGCGAAAAGCTGTGTTTGTCTCCAACACAGTCTCCAAACTCTTGGACACTGTTCGCATCGTCTCAGTCTCCAGTCTGCACATGTTTCCAGACTTTTTACTGTGACAACCAAGCTCTATCGTAATATTATTAACATTGAACTCGCTTCAAATGCCATTGCATAGCGGGCCGAAGCGGAGCTAACTAGTTAGCCAGTTTCCAGCTGACTTCACCAGACTCGTAGGCAACTGTAAATACTATCAAACTGCGGCGAGACTTACCTGTGGCTCGGGTGCAGTTGCTGGGTCCGGTATGGGTGGGACTGATCCTTTTATGAGGGTCAGTGTCGAGGCAAAGCCAGCTTTGTACTGACCCTTGTTACTGAAGCAGTCTGATGTGAAGTGGTTGGCACACACACACAAGCCAACAGGTACTGCACTCGGTACATCGTTGTTAAAAATGAAACACAACCACTGTCTCTTCTGTTGTTCTGTAGCTCGGACAGAATATAGGCACTGATGTTGATTTATACAACCAACAACAGAGCTATTTGTGTGTCTAGCTCTGAGCGACGACATTGCGAAACACTGCTATCTTACCGCTGGACACACCGAACTTCACCTCGGGGATGAACGCCCCCCTCTCGGATATCTCCTATTACTGCCTATGAACATCTCTCCTTTCATTACGTAACGAAAGGAGCAGAATCTGAACAGCCTGTAGGAGCGCCGTTTTACCAGTGGGTGGGCTGCAGAGACCATGCAGGACTCGTTTGTTTTCCTCTTTCTGGGAGTTGGTAGGCTCAGGGAGGACCAGTTGTTATATGTAGAGACCAGAGAAAACATGTTTTTCATAATATGGGACCTTTAAAGTTCTTGCTGTTGCTTCGTGATAGATTATTTTCACTATGTTTGTTTGATGTACACTTAATTAATTATCTCTTTATTAACAGTTTTACTCTCATTTTGTAAATATGATTGATTTGATTTTAGTCAATTTCGTGGGTCTTCGGTTCCAAGTTGCATCTGGTGCTTGGACCCTGGTATATCTGCCTGCAGGTATGTAATTAATTTTAGTTTATTTATGTGTTTGAACAGATCTAAAAGGAGACAGTACACAAAATAGATGAACGCTTGCATTTTCAGACATGTCACTGAGGATCTGCCAAGGCATTTCAGTCTATTGCATTGAAACATGTTTCTCAGGGTCGCTAGGAACTGAATAAAACAAGACCTCCAATGTGCACTCCTACGTGGCTTTTGCTGTGATTTACAAGACACCTCAAATACTGAGTGTGCTGAATCATGAAGCTCTAAAAGACTCTTCTAAACATTGGTTGATGTTTTAAAAAAAAAAAAAAACCTTCCTTTTCCAGAGACACACAGATTTATTGGCTCCATAAATAAATCCACAGCTCAGCCGAGGCAAGCCCCAGTTAAGGGCCTCTGCACTAGAAACCTAACTACGGCTTAGTCTGAAGTTCAGCCACCTCATATTTCATCAATTTTGGATTTATAAAGTTGAAATTGACATCCCATTTGGAGCGAGCTGGGGTCTCAGAGCAGGGCCGGGGGGCACTGGAGAGCTTCATCATCTTGACAGGAACTGACACCTCGGGCGTTCGTCAGGCCACCAGTCTCACTGCATCCTCCCTGGGTGAGCAATTATGTGTGAATCGCCAGCTTTGTGTCATTCCTTATGGCTCTAATACCCCTTCCTCTTCATTGAACATCTGAAGAGGAGAAACGCGGCAGCAACGGCCGTCATCGACTGCCTGGGAACTCTGTTTTAATTAGCCGAGCTCCCAATTACAAACCAGGGGAAGACAAAAAGTCTGGATGTGTCTGCTGATATTTCCCTTTCTATCCATTTCCCCTTCTTATTGATTCTCAGCAGTGTGTAAAGTGTGTAAATTCGTCATGAAGGTGACTCGGATGGCTTTTCTAATTGAATTGAGGAGAGCATGACTTGGTGCAGTGGAGATAATATCAATCAACTGTGCAAGATTGGGCCTTATCTTTTTCAAATACGTTGTCCTGGATTTTGTTAGCTCCACAAAATGATTGCCTGTATATCAGAACATTCACAGAGCAGATGGCAAACAGGAATGCTGCTAATTTCTACATGTTTAATAAGACAAAGTGTTTTTTGCATGCAAGTGCGTGAGCATTTCAGATTCATAATTAATCACAAATTGTCTTTCACACCTTTTCAGACCTCTCAATGATTTACTAATGCGATAATTGACTCCTCCCATCTGCTGTTGATGGGATACAAAATGTTGACGTTCAATTTATTTAAACAACTGTTACGTTACTCCGCTTGTTAAACAGCATTGTAAAAATTACACAAAAGTCGTAGTAAAAAGTGTGATATGTTAAAATATTTCTGTGATAGAAGTGAAAGTCACTCATGGGAATAGTGCTTGAGTAAAAGTGTCTGAAGTTAAATGTTTTGTCATTTCAGTGTCGCTACGGTTATGTTCTATATGTCTTCTGGGATTTGGGACTGGGAATTTTCCTCTGTATCCCTCCTGTGTTCTTGTGCCCCTCACCATTCTGCTTTCCCTGCACACCTTCACTGCATCTCCTTCTTTTGCCCTGCCATGTTTCCGGTGTTTTCCAGCCTATGAGCTCCTTCCCTGTTCCTGGTGTGCTTCATTGCCCTCACCTGCGTTTCTCCGGCTCACTCCGCCTGCACCTCATCCCCCCGTTAGTCCAGTGTTTTGTTCCGTCTTTGTCAAGTCATCTGTTGTGGTTCCCTGATGGTCCTTGTGTTGCCGGGATCCGGAATAAAACTTCACCCACTGCACTTCCTGTCTGCCATCTCCCACGTTTGGGTCCCCCCTCTCTGCTCCAGTCTGAAATGTACTTGAATATCAAAAGTAAAAGTAAATTGTATGTATATTTTTATGTATAATTGTACAGGTTGTTATAATTTGTTCAACTTTTGCTTAAATGCAGCGTGCAATCTGCAAAGTAACTAGTAACTTAAGTCATCAAATGAATACAGAGGAGCAAAAAGTACAATATTTGCCTCCAAAATGCAGTGGAGTGGAAGTGTAAATGGAAATATCAATTTCATACAAAATTGTGCTGGAGTAAATGCACTTATTTACAGTGCATCGCTGTAGTTACGGGATTCCTACTACTTTTGGATGAGGATGTTTTCTTTGGTGTGTACCACGAACCTGCCATTAGTGTTTCACAGCTGAGCATGATTGACATGATTGGTATGAAGATCAGCTACCGTAAATATCATGCTTCCTAGAAAATATGTGCCCAGAACAAAGTGAGCTGAGCAGTCAGGGGGAGGCAACTGCTCTGTCGAGTTTGGCATCTCATCAATGTATGATGGCTAAAGGATTAAAAGATTGATCATCCTTTAATTGCACTGTAAAGGCTTGAAACAAAGTAGTAGTAGAAAGTGTTGTCCAAACTGTTCTGAACGCCACACTGAATGGTGAAAAATATAATCGGAGCGTCTGGGTCTGAAAAGTGAGGCTTGTGGCAGGAACGCTGTGAACCTGCATTCTGTCGACCAGCAGGGGGCGATATCATTGGTGTAAAAAAAGACAAGTTCACTTGTATGGAAGCTTATGACAAAATGACGCAACTTATCACTTTATTTATTAGCTCAATTAACAAGTTTATTGTCTTAATCGCTAGTTTCAAGTATCCCTGAATACAGCATGATGTTCATTTTGTAAAACGTGGTTCTATTTAGAGAAAAATAGACCAAAAACAAAGTATGCTGTAGAGCATGACTACCTTGTGATTGACAAATCGCTACCATGGCAACTGCCATTCAGGGAAGAGACGTATTCTCAACAGCTCCACTCTCTAGCTCAGATATGGTCACTTTTGGCCCCAAAAAACCAAGATGGCCTCCAAAACGCAATTATTGTTTAAACAAGGACACAATCATTTCTTGCACTCTTTTCGACGGTCTGTTCTCATGGTGTTGCAAGCAGCTGAACATACAGAAAGAGTCAAACATTTTGTTAAGAATGAAAAAAAACAGCTGTTCAAACTGTTGGCTCTAGTATTGAAAAAATATGTATTGTCAGATACAGCCTACCTGATTTCTACAGAAAAGGTGTAGACAGATGTTCAACAATTCTATATGCACTTGAAGCCAACTGAGGCTTTAGCGAAGGCTTCATATCAAACCAAGGAGGTGTTCCTAAACTGACTCATTGTAATTTGCTCTCCAAGATTCAAATACATGGATTGTGGACAATTTACACATTATCAATTGAAATATAAACTACACTAACAACAATAACTAACAATGACGGAATTTTAACTAAAGTTACATTTATTTTGTAACTTTCTATCTTTATTTTATTTTAGCTGAATTTCAAAATCTCTCTGGACTGATTGTGGTGGGGTCAGATCACCGGAGCGCAGGGTTCTGATTCATGAGAGACAGCAGCTTGGGGCATTCCCTTCACAGCCAATCATGGTGAGACGACACCCTTTTGTGAAAGCTTAAAAGAGTACGGGAATGAGAACCAGGTCAGTCCGATTCTCATTCTGATTGCGTCCTCGACACATTGCAGCCTCATCCAAACAGACTGTCAACCAGCAACTCTGCTCTGTTAAGGCCCTATTGAGATGTCTTCTCTGACCTTGTTCTTTCTAGTTGAGGAAAATTGTGAGCATTCTACAACCTTGTTGCGTGACCACCAAAAGTGACCATTCAACTAAGCTACCTGCATCAGGACCAGGCTTATTTGTGCAAGAGAGTTGTTTTCCTTTCAATAGCCTGGCTCCTGCAGGTTTCCTTTGTTGCTTGCCTTGCTGAACCCTTTAATATCCAAGCCCCTCTATTCACCTTCAGTTTCACCTATTTCAGTTCGTTGGGGATCTAAGAGTCAGTAAAATACGTTTCAGAATTCCCTGAAGAGGCATTATTTTATTATCATTTGAAGAGGCATTTTTTGATTACTATCCAAGCATAAGTGACCGTTGGCCTTCCCTGTAGATACATGTCTTTTGTTAATATTCTTACATGGCTTGGGGCTGGTTTGAAGGCATTTCTCTTCAGTGCTGCCACAATTTGCATGTTGCAAATGTCAATGACAGTGATGCATTAACTGAATATATTCAGTATTTCTAGTAAATTCACTTCTAGTTGAGGCAGTGACTGTAGTGTGTGCAGTTTTTATCTGCTACAATCCCATTTCATGGTGTTGGCTTTTACCTGTTTGGCATTAAGGTTTACTGACGTAGCTAATCTCCGAGACAGCCATCAGTGAACCCACAGAATGCCAAGCTGTTACTTTGTACTATGACACTAATACTACTCAGAATTCATAGAATATTGTCTTTTTTTCCTTCTGTTGCTCCTCTCTAATGTTGGAGCAAAAAAGAGATCAGTTCGAACTGAGATTTTAAATGTATTCCTGAGGAGCAGACGGAAAGAGCATCTTCAATTGATACAACCACAACATTAAAACCACTGACAGGTGAAATAAGTAACATTCATCATTTTGATATCATTCAATATAATGCAGGTAAACCTTAGTACACCCCCTTATGGCAAAGGCACTCCCAAATAGCAGTGGCACTCCCCCCAGCAGAACAATGTGTCCATTCACACCAAAAAAAAATTAAAAAAATAAAAAATGCTCAGAAATGGCTGGAGGATTGTAACAAAAAGCTAAAGGCACCAACCTGGCCTACAAATGCTCCAGATCCCACTACGATCAAACATCCGCGGGACATGTTGGACCAAGTCCGATCAGTGTGGACGATGCTGGCTGTTAATTATGTGGCCGATGGAAACCAATGTGCGTCAAACGACATCGCAACAGCCAGCTGCACTTACAAGTTTGTCCAAAACAGCATCAATAGAAGAGGTCGAGTCACAATCAGTGTGTGGAAAAGATTAAATAACAAATCTCTGTAGGTCCATTTGTAGAAACCATGTTTGTTGTGTCTAAATTGCCCACTTCTGTCTGCCTTAGAGAGAGGGCAGATTTTGTCTGGTAAATGGTAAATTGACCTGCAGTTATATGGTGATTTTCTGGTCTACTGACCACTCGTTCAGACACTGGTGGCAGAGGCTGCCATGCAAAGTGCCGCCTGCTCATCAGTAGCAAATTGGGGTTTCATATCTTCCGAGGATACTTTCACATGCAGCTGGGAGATCCGAGGATCGAGCCTCCATAATTTCGATTAGTGGACAGAGGTTGAATGTCAGGGCAATGTACACACAGACCACCTTTTGAAATTGATTGTAACTGGAGTTTCAAGCTGCTCTATACAAATGAGAAAACGACTGACCTTCAGCCGAGCACAGCCGAATATTTGATAAAAAGTTAGATTTTAGCATCACTTTAGTATGTTTTAGGCTGGGTTGTGTTTAACTTTAGGAGCGCTCCCTTATTGTGTGTCTTTGTGATTGCATCCTGCGATTCAGGTACGCAGAAACATTTTTACAAAGGGAGGTTAAGCGAGAGGGAGAGAGAGGGCAGGAGAATGGCCTCTAAAAGCATACTGCGCTGGTCAAATGTTACCAAAACTGAATACGCCCCTCTTGATGTACATTTGCAGAGACGAGCATGGAAATGCTGCCCATTTTCTCCCCGTAGTTAAGTGCACTCTCATCTGTTGTGCCACACAAAGCGCAGCTCAATCTATTTCAGGCCTCTGAAGGCGAGCACTCAATTGATTGGACGGGGGAGAAAAGGCTGATTGACTAGCTGGAGCGATGTTTACTTTACGCTGTCTTTATGTTGTCTTCCAGGATGGCTCATGGTGGGTACTCAGTGTCACCCGCTGAAAGAGTAAGTACAGGGGGATCTTGGGTCCCAAGCAGCTGGAGTCCACATAACATGGCAGATGGCCCACCCTCCAATTGTAAATACTTATTTCAATGCTCAGTACATGCGTCATCACATGACTGCTTCATTTACTGTCCCCTGACTTTATTTTCAAACCATGAATAACTGTAATTTGCATGAAGAGCGAAATTAAAATATTGATGTCACGGTCAATTTCTGTTGTGAAGCTGTCATTTCTCATTAATTTGGTTTAGCTACGGTTATTCAAGGATTCCGCCATGGTCATACAGTATGCTCGCATTGACATTTATTCCCGTGCAATTTTTGGAAAATCCAGTGAGATCAATACCTGCAAAAGGCATCAGATTTCCCTTCAGTGGACAATTCTGCAGGAATAATTGAGCATGTCGATGACTGGAGGAGAGAAAATGTGCTGCATTCGACTACACAACCATTGCGTGTTTGATAACCTCCCTCCTTTCAAAGAAAAGCTAACAGCAGAGAAAAAAAAAAAAAAAAACTTTAAAACACAGTTGTTCACCAGGAACTCCTCAGAAGGTACCTTGTGTAAATTATAAACCTGATATCGTTCATGTTCAGAGAGAGGTAATGGAAAGATCTGGCATGCTGATGTTTATAGTATCAAGGGTAGCTGAGGTAAAGATCGAAAACTGAATGTTTTCACCACTGTTTCTTTAATGAATCGTAATTTCTGTAGTATCCTCACAGCTTCACATATGAAGACTTGAGTGGCTCATCTTTAAATTCACACAGTGTTGAACCAGGCAGGATATCGTTACAAGCACACCAACAATTAATCCAGAAGTGGCTGGCTACAAAATGATAAAAAGACAGACTCTCAGAATGTTAGTCTGCACAATAACCTCCGGTCAGACAGACATCATGTGGCAATTAACCCCCGCGCTTTGCTTGGTGTCCTGGAGACATCGGGCCCTCTTTAAAAGCTCAAAGAACATACTTAACATTTCTTTGTAAGCTTGACACTTCATGACTGTTCCTACATCAATGAGCATTGCCAATGTGATTTTGAACTAATGACATATTTAGTGTCTGCAGCAGAAAATAGACAAGTTCTATTTGGGGTCTCAGAGACACCAGTGAGGAGTTAGACTCACGTGCTAATCCTTTTTTAACATATAATTAACTCAAAACAGTACAAAGACAATTTATTAATTTTTTTACCTCATCCATCAAAAAAAAAAAATATGGTGGTAGTATTTGTATATCCGCATACCAAAAAGACTGAATAGCAAGCCATGTATCACTGTCCCTAAAACAAAATGACTTTTGCATCATCATACACTCGCAGTCAGTCGAGGTTTAGGCAATAAAACTACGAGGCTAGATGTAGGAAAATACCATCGTTTGGTTTAAAATAATGACACTACTTCTGTAACTTCAGTCACAAACATAGTAGGTTATGTCAGGAACGTGCGTGACATTATGTAACATGACTGAACTTTACTACGTGAAGTCAAAGGAGCTCACCTTCGACCAGCGCTCTTCTAATGAATGTCCAGTCTTTGTTTGTGCGTCTGTCCCAGGTCTCCTCCCCATGCGGACTTTTCACTCTTTACACTACTACTTTTCACTTCCTCCCCACAAAGGTCTCATGTAACACTGATTGCTCTCCACTCGTTCCCTGTCAGATACAGAATCCAATTTACAGTTCTTGTGATCACTACATGGTCAAGCACCTGTCTACATCAGAGCAACCACCAGTAGGTCCTTATGGTCCTCTGAGCAGGGTTTACTGAGGGTTTCATGACCTGGCCTATAACCAAAGATCACCGTGCTTTTAAGACTGTGGTTACTAAACTTTTGAAAACTCTCCCCCTTCACTCCGAAGTTTGAAGTTAATGGGTTAATAATGTGGTATTTCTCCTTCAGGTGAATACAAACTGCAAGTCAGCACTGTTTGAGACAACGCTCCAGCCCACAGTGGCAATGGTTGCCATCTGGGAATGTGAAACTTGTCCAACACCTGCCCTGCTCACTTAATTATCAGACTACTTCCCCAAGATGAAGCTCAGTGGTCAGCATTTTGACAGAGATGATAAAGTTATCACTGTTGTCACAAAAAACAGATCTGTTTGCTCCATGGCCGCTGGAGTAAGTATGTAAAAGTAGGAAGGGACGATTTGGAAAATAAATGTGCTAGGTTTTCTGTTGACTCCTTCTCCCTCAGGTCATGAACGTATCAACCACCCCTCGCACAGTTAATGAAAAAATTGACAAATTAAGGCTTAATCTCGCCGCTGGGTTACAACAGAACACAACATCCAGTCATTAAAATGTAGATCTGTAAAATTCTGTTGTTGTGAAGCAAAAAAGAATGAACACAAACGAGTAAGACAGCAGTGAGTCCAGAGAGAAAGCCGGACTCACCGACATCACATCTCCTGTCTCTCTCTCTCGTCCTGTTGACGCATTCAGTAAAGCATGAATCAGGTCTTGAACAAAAATATAAAGAAACTCAAATCCTAATGGTCCAAAGAAAGCGCATTAACATCACTCCTCGATGTACTTTCTAGTCAATGCTAAAAACTCCAATACTCCTGCTTCTACATTCCTCCTTTCACTTTTGCGCTGACTCTCTGTTTTGTCCTGTCTCACAGGCATCAAGCACCGTTTGATATATCAAATATATATGGAACGTGTGATATAGATTACATAACTTTGTGGAAAAAGTATACATTACATTCACAGTTGTATTCATGCAGCAATTTTAAAAGCTACATTCAGTGGTGTGTGCCGCCTGTCGCCGACTTTAGTTGCGATGAAATGAGAGGTTTCATTCGTACTATTTCACAGTATTCCTCTGTAGCAATGGCCTCCATTTCTTGTGAGTTTTCATCGCATTTGCATTTCCAAAGATGACTGACGTTTTATTGTACTCACATACAATTGTTGCCCTTTCTTAAAAGCACCTGTGTATGTGTGTGTGTGTGTGTGTTTGTGTGTGTGTGTGTGTGTGTGTTTTTGTACTCAGACAAAGATGACCTAAACTGTGCTTCAATCCATTTTCTTTTATACTGCAACCACCGATGTGCTGAAAATCTTTTTACGAGGAAAGTGCGAGGCGAGCCTTTGGGGCTGTGTGTGTGGTTGTGTTGGGGGTGAGTATCGATTCCTTAGCCAGGCAGAAATTGGCGGTGTAGCTTCATGTGCTGGAGTGTTTTCTTACTTTTCGTACTAGAGATTCGACCTGAATGTCCCTCAGCTCTGTTGGTCAGAGCAATTGCACATTGAAAATAAAGAATAAACCAATCAATTGTTGTGTTTTATTGTTTTCAGCTTAAGGCTCCTGCAATTTCGTTCTGCCCTGGTAACAAATGCATCATGGCAACACAATGTCTTGTGATTAATTCATGGGGTCCCCACCTTCGGGTGAGATGACTTAATTACGACCACCAATAACAGAAACCAAAGTTGTGCCGTCATGTCCCATTAACTTGATGTTGTTTTTGCGTGCGGTTGCGGCACAGTAATGGAGGTGCTACTTTTGCGGTCCATCGTCTCATTTATCTGAGCACACGCTCGTGACGAATGCAGTCAAACTGTGAATTCAGCTTTTACTGACAGAAACCAGTGTTTGAATGCCGACACCCAATTCATTCCTGGAGCGGCTCCTCCAGGAAACTAATATTATCACAAACCGTTTTGTGCTTGACCAGCAGAAAAAAGAGAAATGCTTTGAGCACGGACATAATTGCAAAGAGAGAGGTAGAAGGGGAAGCGCGGCCAAAACTGCTGAAGTGATGAACAGTCAGCAGTGTCACCTTGTGTAAAATCCACCTCACACCAAAGTGCATTTGTTCCTCTAACCTGGAAAGTGTGGCAGCAAACAATCAGAAGAGACAAATTGTGACTGCAGTTTTTTTTTTTGTTTTTTTTTTCCCTCAGAGCCCTCACTGGTTTTCTTTTTTGGAAGGAGGAAGAGAGAGAAAGTTTAGATGGATGGATGGATGGATGGATGGATGGATGGAGAGAAACCACACCTCAGGCACTGATGGAAAACCTGCAGGCTGCTTGGAGACAGGAGCACGCACGGCCTCAGGTTGCCATGGGAACCGGGGAACATGGCGAGTCGAACGGACACAGGCGTCTTTGCCTTTGCCCAGGTTTGAACACACTCCGATCGATATGTCAGCATGGCCAAAAGGGAGGGCTGGAAGGGAGGAAACGCTCTACTTCTGTGTCCGCGGGGCCAATTTCCACGAGAGAAAGAAGTGGAGACATAAACCGAAATGTGTTAAAGGCTGTGTGAGAAAGAGAGGTTGCGTTAATACACTGATAATGCTGAAAACACAGCGAAATACAAAACTGTGCGTCTGCATCGCCTCACTGATACCTTCACCTTTTGTCTCTTGGAAATATTTCCTAAAGCTGTTTGCACATCTTGTTGCAGAAACATGGTATTCGTTTGGGAGGATTGCTGAGCTCCGCCGCATCCTGTTCGTCGCTGCCTGTCAAAGCCTCTTCTGGGTTACATCAGTGTTCCCGGCTGCCAGCTGAGCTAACGAAGGCTGGAATCAATATTTGCGTGGAGTGTCCTGATGAAGACGGGCATGACAGAGACACAGAGGGGATGAAACAACAGAGACGCGGGAACCCGCAGACAGCAGCCAATGATCCGGGCTGTCATTCCGATTTATTGACCGCACTGTTTCAGGCTTACTGATGCAAGGGAAACCCAGTGAAAAGTACACTGTGTTTTGTATGACCTTTTCAGACCATCACTTTCATGTGGGCTGCAGAGAGGGAGGGAGACGAGCTGGTATTTTTGTCTGTCTTCACCTGGGTCTGTAAATAAAAACGGGTAGGTTGAGGTGTCAAATTGGATCTATTAAAATAAATAAATCAGAAAGTGATAGCGCATCAACATTAGAACTGTTTAGTGAGACCTTCAGGATGAGCTCTAGTTTCATTTGATGACATATGTTGAATGCCCACGCGCTACAATACGTGCATCTTTTTACACTTTGGAGTTGGTATGTTATTTATTGTCGGTTTCCCCGTTGGCCTGCTAATGTAGTCTTCCTCGGCTGCATAGATAAACACAAAACATTGAAATAAAATGTGAAGTTACAGTGACAAAGGGGGAATTTAGATGGTTGTTAAATGCTGCAAATGTAACAGAAAATATGACGACAAAACTAATTTAAGCTAAATCAAGTCTTTATCATCGAATAACCCAGAGAGAGCTTTAAAAGACGGGCTGAAAACAACAAATACAAAGTTGGATAATTGCATTTATTCATTATTATTAGTGATTTCACCTGCAGTTTTAAGCTCACTGTGTTCATAGGTTTGTTGGAAAGATGAATGATCTTCCACTGGATAAATTAAGTTTGTGACAGGGTCGTGCCTGATAAGAAATAAGGTTAGAAAAATGTCACAGCCTGTTTCAGAATGAATAAAAGGTTTCCAGGATCAGTTTATCAAACATCAGTCGGTAATTAAACCACTGCCATTGCCAGGGGGTGTCTACCATTCAGTTTGACTTCAGCAGAGGGTTTTATGCCACAACATACATTCCGTTCCATTTTGAAAATTCTTCTTTAAAAAGATATCAGAGGGTATTTTACAACAACAGCTGGACTTTATCCTGGTGTGAATGCAGGTAAGGGTTAGAAAAGTTCAAAAACTTTAGAGATCACCAGATTTCAACAGAAAATGCAATCGTCCTGGAATTCAACAGTGAACAACAAGAGATAGAAATCCTGTCTGTGACTAAGTTTGGTTTCTCAAATATGTCACGAGAAAACTCTCATCCCAAACAAATCAATGAATCAACATCCAACTTTGTCAGGGGTTACCTCTGGCACCGGTCGGTCAGTCGTGTTTTTGTTCACACGGGCCGACTTGTGTACTAGTTGGTTCCATATCCTCAGATGGGCGGGGATGGTGGGAAAAAAAAATACTGAGAGAATCACTTTGAATCTAATGTGCGACACCACTGCTAACAAAAACCTATTCACTTCACTCAAGCAGAAATGTTTATGGATGAGGTATGGTAAAATATTAACGCTGCTTTGAGTCACAAAAAGCTAAATAATGTAGGAAAAAACAAATAAATAAATAAATAAATAAATTAAAAAAAATATATATATATATATACAGTATATACATATATATATATATATATACACAGTATATATATATATATATACATATATATATTACTACTATATTACTAATATATTACTGTTTTTTTTCTCAAGTATAATTGCTGTGGGTACAATATGGACATCATTTCAAGGAGACAGTGTTTGTGGAAACATTGGAGTTTTTAAGCACAATTAAAAGAAGCTGCTGATGTTATGAGTTAAACAGGATTCTAAGATCAGAGGTGGTCTTTACACGGGCTCAATACTTCAGTTCATCTTCAATTATTCATTCCTGCCCGCTCTTAATATCTGCCTGACATTCTTGTGCAAACATCTCTAATCTGATCTCTGGAGTTCAAATTAAGATGATGAACAATTCCGCATATTAATCTGTTAACTTATGGGCGGCTGTACATCGCACAAATAAGTATGAAGAAAACAGATGAAGAGACAGAGGGGTGTTACCGCCAACTGACCGTTTGTTTCATTACAGCTATCTGCAGCATCGAGGCGGCGTGTCCCTGTGGGTCTGCTTATGAAAGTATCCAGTTTTAATATCCTTGAGGATCTGCTGTTTGCACCTGGGGAAAACAATAACAATGTGTATCTGAAAACAAATGTCCTTGCTGCGCGAGGTGCCTAAACTTGCATTGAGGGAATAAAAAAGGATGTCAAACTGTGCCGCGATTTCATGAGACTGGCCCTCTCTTTGGCTGTTACACACCACAACAAGAGAAAGACCATAGATGAGGCATACACATTCATTTTACAAGAAATGTTGAGGAGAAAAAGGCACAACACAACCTTTTAGAGAGAAATGGATTTTGCTCTCTCTTGATTATGGAAGTGCATATTGTTAGTATTAAATTTGAAGGTACAGTGTGTTGGATTTAGGGGCAGAAATGAAATACAATATTCATAATGTTTTCATTAGGGTTATAATCACCTTAAACAAAGAACTTTTCATTACCTTAGAATGTTCTTGTTATATCTACAGAGGGAGCAGGTCCTCCTCCAGAGTTACCACTGTAGAGGAAGGTGAGATGAGGGGTGTTCAGTTGGTTGCAATCTGCAACCTCACCAATAGATGTCACTATATCTTTCACTCTGGAACTTTAATTGACCTAAATTGACCATCTCAAGGATTGTTATTGTAAAGAATTCAACCCCTTGAGGACATCAACAGCCACTTCAACCTTTGTACATAAAGAACAGTATGAGTTAAAAGTCATGCTGGTGGCTCTAAAAGCTAATGTTATCTGGCATGTTGATTTTTACCATGTCCACCATCTTAGTTTAGCATATTAGCATGCTACCATTTGCTAATAAGTACACATTAGTGACCAAATACCTCCAAATTATTTGACAAACTAAAACTTTGATCTGATGCTGACACCAGATAAAAGTTTAGGGCATCACCATCATAATAACAATTCATCTCGAGGGGGACATGAACATTTGGACCAAATTTCATGGCAATCTGTCCAATAGAGACATTATCGCTAAAGGAAAAGTCAGTGGATCACCAAAGTCATTAAGATTCATTAAGATTCATCCTCTGTGGGGCCATGAATGTATGCATGAAACTCCATTAAGATCCGTCCAACAGTTGTTGAGATATTGCAGTCTTAGCCAAATGCAGTTGACAGACCGAATGACCAAGAGACCGACATTGTGATCCAGGGAGACAGCGTAGCTAAAAATAGATCTGCAGGAGAAGGGATGATGATGAAGAAAAGTGTGCAGGGACACACACTCAATAAAAACCCAGTGTCACAATAACACAAGGACAGATTTATTCTCTCGTCCCCATTAGTCGGCAGAGACAGTAACTGTGAGAGAATGAAGAGAATGAAGGCGAACAGCTGTACATTTACCGACAAAGCAAAAACAACCACCGAGCCCATAGACACGCCATATCACAGCAGGGAGTATTCTGCTCTGGGAGAACCCCAACGATGAGGGGTTACTTGAAGCACGAGCCAGCCCACTTCCTGTCAGGGGCCACCTGTTTCTGCTCACGACTCAGACACACCAGAGGAAAGAGATGGAGAGGAGGAATAGAAAAGATACTGAGAGTGACGGGTGAAAAAAAGCGATATGGCATACTGTGAGGGAGAGAGAGAGAGAGAGATAAGGGTTTGTTGAAAAAGCTGTGAAAAGTACATACTGTAAAAGTCAACAAGCTAAAGTGTAAATGTGCTGTTGATGATGCTGTGTCAAAAGCTTAAAGAGGCCAACAGTTGCACACTTTGCAGCACGCGAAAGTAAGTGGGTGTTACCAGTGAAGAGGCATCCAGCTGAGTGCAAGACATGATGGAAATAAACCTCATTCTGCTCATTGACTCTCGTTTAATAGCAGACAATTGATTATAGAGACAAACACAACGGACCCAAATGGTGCTTCGGCCATGAAATATGGATTTACATGAATAACTTTGTTCACAAAAATAAATATTTTTACTGTTTATACCAGAGCTGCGAGAGAAAGAATACTTGAAAGACAAATCCGCTGAATCCATTTGAGAGCAGCTGCTAAGAGCGGCTGGACAAAAAGAACGTCTCGTGCATTATCGGCAGAGTGGAGGGAAAAGTAAAAGAGGAGGAGGAGAGAAAAATGCATCCGCTCGATCCTCGACCGTCGGTTGAGCTCTGATGGCTCGGCTTCCGGAGCATCATCCGGAGTGCTCGGGTGCCGCCCTCTCTCCCAACGCGGCACTAAAATAAATGAAGGGTCGTTTAGACAACTGAATGAAGCTGCAGAGGAGCCCGACAACAAATGGGTGCTCTAATAGAATTTTATTCAGCTGAAGTCAGCACAGCCCCTGTGTCATCTTTATGAGTCAGCAGGAGTAGGACTACGCTCCTGAAGCATGAGGTTTTACTTAATACGGCGCTGCTATAGATTTCCCATAAGGCCGATTGAGAAGGAGGGCGATAGGGTGAAGGAATTATCCAGCGGTGTTGATGTATGGTGTGCTCGCCCTGATCTGCTTTGAAGCAAAGACAAAAAGCTGTAAGCTTGAGTGAAAACAGTAATGCACACAGCTGCGAACATGTTGTATTTATGTCCAACGGGAACCTCGAGTAAGGTCCTTACTTTTCATACTATAACAATACGGCAGTCAACTAAGTGCTACCATAGACTTCCAAATTGCTGGTATTGAATGGAGCCGGTCTATGAGAGGAAAAAGTTTTAAAAATGAAAATTCAGTCTGTTTCCGGCAGGCTGGCTGTGCATTGGGAGTGGCAGATAACGTGTGTGTGAATGTGAACAGGCACAGAATCAGAGTTATCTGACAGGTTGTAAAATCAGAGATTCCGGCCTCTGGCTGACTGATCGGTGCATATCTGAACATCACACTTGCAATGTGTCAACTTTGAGCGTTGGCACCCGACCTGGTTTGGGATTCGGGACGTCATATATGCCATTCTAATTGTACTGTTCCCAATACATGTTATATACGTCCAGTATGTTAATGTCGATAAACAGCCAGCCAAACTCAGTTTTCACGACCCAGGAAGCGGAAACTGTTATAGAAACAAAAAGAGAGAGAAAATATCTCTTATTAGCATAAAAACTGTTACTGAGTGACTAAAACTCAGGCAGCGATAAGTGCTAATGTTAGCCATTAAGACAACCACAGGCGCTAATGTCATAGGCAAATATGAAAGGTAAACGTCATTGATATGCTAATGTGGTAACAAAGGGCTTGAAATGCTATTAGCATGCTAACACAGAGATTAGCATTAATGCTAGCAAAGTCAGTTAGCTATTATTAAAACAGATATGCAAAAAAACGAACTTTTACTCTGTACAGAAAATACACCTAAGACCTTTAAACTTGTGCTTTAAAGTGCTGAACAACCAAACTTACAGCCATTGCTTTCAAAGGCGTCTAGATGTTTACAACAACTCGTCTCTATCCCATAATGCATAGCGTACCTCTTACAAGCCTTCAAAATAAGAGTACATCATGAAATAATGCAAAGCAATGTAATATTATCACTTTTTTAGCTGTACATAGTATTTTTTAACATTACATGAATTACTCCCTTTTCTAATGAAATAAATTTAAGGGCAAATCACAACTTTTACCAGAGGGCAGAACATTCATCATCTCTGGAGGACTGCATGCTGGAGACAGGCTTTTTCTGTTTGCCAAGAAGGATATTGTGACCACCGTAGGGCTCACAACAGGGCTAAGCTCTCTGTGGTAGTGGGTTCTTTTTCGTTTGTGTTCAGCTCAGCCTCTGACTAAACTCAGAACAGTCATCTCCCTCCCATCTCTCTCCTCTTGATCTCTCTCGTCTTGATATATGTATGAAGCAGATTCTGGTTCCCGGGTTATTCCCCTCAAGCTGAAACAATTTTGAGCAAAAAATTCACTTTGGGTTCCGACCGAGACACCAGAGACACACATCCAGCCCTAACACACTTCAGACTGTTGCATTTATTTAGCTTTTATCACTTTTAGCATTTACTTAGATGCTGCAGTATTATCTAATGAAGCCATATTGTGTCTGCCTCCTGCTTAGCACCTCATCAATGGAGCGCCAGTCAGATCATTGTGCAGCTTCTCACGCAACATTTAAAACAAATTAAGAACCATTCTACATAATATAATTCTTTCAGAGCGATAAAAACCTCCGTTTGCGTCGACAGTGTCAGACTACGGAGACACATTATCCGATGGCCCCCCCACACTTTCTGAAGACGGTGACATATCAGCAGTCTTAATGAAGAGAGGCTGATTGTATTACGTGGAGTGGAAGGGAGGAATTAACATGTTTAATTTTACGTTTCCACGAGACTCATATGAACTCATAAAACATGAATTAGCGTCTGAGTTTGATTGAATAGTGGGTAAGTAGCCATTTGGAATAAAACAGCTTACATGCACATTTCCTAATCTAATTACCGAGAAATAGAGAACAATTACTACACTTTTTAGCAGCAGGAGACGTTGCCATTGAATTGAATATACACCTCCAGAGGATGAATGATTATTATTTTTTCTTATACAACACAATCATCGAAATCGAGGGAAGAATAGCTCTTAAGCGCTAGGTCCTTTTTTTCCTCCTCAGCCGATGGTGTCAGGAGAGCTCAGACTGGCATGAGCAGTACTGTAGCACCGTCCATTGTTGTGTTCTCAAGGCCGCGCATTCAAACAGAGGTGCCCCCCCTTTTTTTTTTTTTTTTTTGTTGCAAGCAGCCCTTGGCCCTATTTGATCCAGTCCTCTGGAAAATAAGTGGCAGCCTGGGCTCAGAATCTTAAGTGGGATTTGAGTGCAACTGTTTATTCGTGTTTGTGGCAAAGGTGAAGGAGCCTGCCTAGAGCTGGGAGGTGCAGGGTGAGCCTCAGCGGAGCGAGACAAAAGAGAGAGAAAGCCGATGATGAGCAGGAGCGGGAATGAAGAAGTGTTCGCTCGGCCGAAAGGCATCGCAGAAGGATGACAGAGGCAAGTCGCTCTAATGTGCTCAAAAACCATCTGTCCGTCCGTCCATCCTGAGGCTGGTGCTTTAAAAAGTCCAGCTCAGGACGGCGATTTTCCCCAAAGTGCTTGTGTTTTTTTTAGAGGATAAATCACAGGAAGTGGGGGAGAGATGACGGTGGGAGTTAATAACAGTTTATCAATGTCGATCATCGCACAAAACAGAGGTTTGATGTGGACTCTGGTCGCGTCCCTGTCAGTCAGAGACGCAACCAAGAACATCCAGAAGAGCGATCAAATAACTGGAGACAGAGACAGAGCATAAATTCCCGCTGACATCAACATCCATGAATGGCAGCTCGGGTTGTCATCGCGGTGAAGACATTGTTTCTCTGGTCACACTCCAGCAGCGGCTCAGTCGGACATGATAATTTTCTATTAGTCGGTTATGAAAAAATAGAAAAGTGTTTGGATTCTTTGCTCAGCACTGCATCGTTGTACTGTTTCCCAAAAAAATTATAATAATGAAGTGCTTGGTGATAAAGGGGCAATGCTAAGACTGAAACCATTTTTTTTTTTCTCAGGACAATTAAGCGTATTCCAGTATTTCACAAAGTCGCTTAATTAGCCAGCTGCAGTAATTACCTTAATCCTTCCCTGAGACTGTGCCTGTGTGTTACAGGCCGATGGATTTCCTTTTGTCTCTGCACGTTATGAACATATTTTTAATTGCATGTTTTCCTGTTCAAAGCTGCACTGAACAACATCGCGTAACACAATGCGTAATGGGAAAGGTGTCTCTCAAACCAACAGAGAATCGTCACCCGACCGTGCGGCGCTCGGCATCTCTCCGGAGCTTTGTTAGCTTCTTTGAGCTTCGATGTTTCCAGCCCTGGCAAGCAGCTAATGTCAGCAAAAAACAAAAAAAGAAAAGAATGTCTGTCAGTGTTTCATTTGGTGCTGAGCAGGTGACGTAAAGTGGATCTACCAACGTTAGCAACTAGCTTGTGAACACAGTGGAGCATTCGGGAAGAGTTAGTGGAGAACGAGCCATATCGGAGGTGACCATAATCATGTAACCCAAAAGCCTCAGTAAATATCGTCCATTGCACATTTCTGCAAATCTTGGGTACATCATAATGTTAAATACGTATGTCTCGTGTGCAGCAGATATGTTAGAATTTAACGTTTCTTCACATTTTCAGTTATTTTGTGAGCACTGAGGTTAATTTGTGGTCATGTTTAAGCACAAAAAACACCAAGGGTGAGGAGAATATCATGTTTTGCTTTAAAAAATATCTGCTTCTGTTGCCACATTTTGTCTTAGCGGCTGGGCTGGATGAGTAGAATGTAACTTTGTTCATTCATTCTTGAACTGCTCTCAAGTGGCCACAAATCCAAGTATAAAAACTGCTGCGTTTGCTGCATTCAGCCATAAAAGATGTATTCTGAGTGATGTTAAAGCTCATTACAATTTCTAAAAAACCCTTTTTTTTATAATTGCCTTTTATGGCTTTATTCAACAAGACAGAGAGTGACAGGAAATGGGATGAGAGAAAGACGGGATGATTTTTAGCACAGGGCCACAGGTCAAATCTCCACCCTGCGCCGCTGCAGCATTTCACCCGGTTTTACGAGCTGTTCTCAGAATTGCTTCACAACTTTCAGAATGCCTGGGGATGGCGGCACGGTTGCCTGCCGATCACAGAAGCAATTTTTTTTAAAAATTGTACAAACAGCCTTTTTTTTTTTTTTTAGAGCTAGTGGGACAGACCTGGAGACAATTCCATTTGTATTAACTGTCCACACATGACCGAATGCTCTATACACTTGGCCACTTTTAATGTACAATAACACAATTGAATGCAATCCAAAAGAATGTATCTGCCATAAAACATACATCTATATACCGAGAGTGTCTACATTTAGTTAATTCAAGTGAATCTTTATTATTGGACTAAATCATAGTGAAAATTGTTTCTAATATTAGCCACTGCATGCAAAACATAAAAATGACACCTCTTCATACTTCATAGTGCAGCTCAGTTCACCACCATTACAAGCTAGAAGCTCAGTAATAAATACATTACAGCTGCTGTACCAACGTCATCGTCGTAAAAATAAAAATGCCCCCTTTTTTTCATGTGAAATAATTGGGTGTCGTATTTGAATTCTTTAGATGCAGGAAAAAAAAAGGATTCCCGTGGAGCACTTGAAAGCGAGCCCTTGGAGATATGCCAGTGGCAGAAATGCCAGTGGATAAGCAGCCAAGTGTAGCAATTACTATTCAAAAAGGATACAGTTACTTTTCTGCCATCAATTCATCTCTCCTGACACATGGGAGCCAATCAGCTTGTTCACAACGCATAAATCTTCACCCCTCACGCACTCCAGGCCGACTACAGCATTCTGAGTTAATTATTGATCCGGCGGCAGCTCCGTGGCGTGGTCAGGGAGATCTTCCTCAATGGGATGCCATGCGGGCAGAGTGCGGGTCGATTCAGGTGGAACTCTTTGTGGCAGTGCTCCAGAAACACTGCACTGCCCTCTGGTCCACTTCCACCTGGAAGCATCTGTCTGGCTGAAGTCCTGCTCCACACGGAAAACCTAGTCGAGCGAACGCAGAATCAGTGATCCGCGATTCATTCAACATCGACCGGTTTCTATGTCAGTGGAGAGACAACATAGTTTACTGTGGAGTTTTCCGTTTGAATTCACTTTTTCCTCACTATATTTAAACTTCTTCAGAAATAGAGCCTGCTATGACCTCTGTCCACCTCAGATTTCTTAAGGAACACTCACAAGTTATTAAATTAGGCTCTTTCGAGTGTTTGTATATGTTGTATCTGCTATCTGAACATCTACGAGTCAGCGTGTGGTGTCTGATTTGCTTGTATGGTATGCAAGATCCCAAACTGCCTTTGAAATGTTTCAAATGAAAAGATAAAATATACCTGTGAAAGAAATATGATGGTTCCAATGGCTAATCATTGGTGCACAGTCCGTGACTCTAGGGATGTCAGTGCCAGTGTTGGGTTAATCTGTCCAGACTGAACGATTTTATGGATTGCCATTAATGACTAAGGCATCCATGTCCTCCTCAGGATGAAATGTAATTGTTTTGCTGATCCTTTAACTTTAACTGTACTTTCTTTGGTCTTTGGTTCATGAGAAAATCTTAAATTAAATTAACGCCTGTGTCAACACACCCCTCGTGCTTGAACAACTGAATAGGTTGACTGCCAGTGACTCCCAGCATGACCATTGCAGGGTACAGACGGCAGACGTACGTATTGTACTCTTGTAATCTGGTAGTTTTTGGCAACAGAACTACTTGGTTGTGTTTAGGAAAAATCTTGTGATTTGGGTTAAAATAACAATGTTATTTATGTAACTTCAGTTGTGAACTTACATACATTCCATTACATGCTTAGGTAATGTTCACATGGGACACAAACAGCGGACTCTTGCATCAAAAGTCCAATTGTCAACAGATTGATCAGTGATGAATACCAGGATGGCACTCCTAGAATTCATACCTCCACCAAGGCTCAATAGTCCCCTTTTAGACTCACTCACAGATACCAGCCTCCAAATATGTCTTTTTATTTTTATTTTTGATCAGGATCCATGTATCATTCCCTGAAAGATTTAGGAAAATGTTACTATCTGGCAATGTTTCCGAAAGTTAGAAATAATTCCTGGATCCACACCAAAAGATAATGGGGTGTGTTCTGGGCTGAGACCCATGCTCCGTACAAGTTTTGTAGAATTCTGTTCACTAGTTTTTGTGTGATCCTGCTCACAAATCAATCAGCCGACAGAGGGACACCGGTGAAAACATAACCTCTTTGTCGGAGGTAACAATTGTTGGCTGCAGCTGTAACTTGGACCATTCCTAAGAGTTAGTTCCTCTTTACTGTGGACAAACAGCCGTAATGTGATTGTCGACTGTTTCCTGTCTGACGGGGGACGGACTTCACTTTAGCTCCTTCTGGTTCCCTTTCCGTCTGTCCTCTGACACACCTGTCTGCCTCACAAGCATTTACGTCTGCACGGCTGACACTGTACTGTAGCTTGCAGTGACATCGTGAGGAGTCAACAGCAGAGAAAAGTGACATGGTAACAGCTGCGACTAACAACACATGATCCCATGGGGTGTTCTGGCGACGTTTTTGCCAGTGTATGAATTCTAATGCCATCAGTCATTTCCTCTGCAAGTATTTAGCACAGAAGTGACAACATCTTTGTCCAAGTGATACATAATTTAAAAGATGAAAGATGAAGTCTCTGGAGTCTGTTTAGATGCCCTGAGGTAAGTCAGTTTCATTTTGTCGCTGTTTGTCTTTGTTGGAGTGAGAAAAAAAGTCGGAAATGGTGTGAAAAAGAGAGAAAAAAGGCAGCAAAGACGCTGTCACAGAGCGCTGAGATGATGTGGAAGCTGTTCCTCCACCGTAACAGACGCCATTTACTCGACGCGGCGCCAGTCTTTGTTGTTTGTGTCAAGTCAGGCTCCATCATGTTTATTTCACTCAGTCTCATTAGAGCACAATCTCACTCAAACACTGCATTTTCTGAAAACAGTTGCCATTTTTCTGTGACATTGTTTGTCGTTTCCTCGCAGTTTGCGACTTTATTGCGTTTTAAGGTTCAGCTGCTTTCGGAAATAGATTTTTTTTTTGTTCACAGAGAAAACCGAAACGCAATAAACGGTAAGTGAGATGTATCAGCGCGGTGACACGAGGCACTAACCTTTATTTTCAGATTTTTCGTCATATTCACAGCTCCATCACTGCGGTGGTGGATGAGGAGGGCAGAGCATCACCGAATCAATAACAGTACCTTATCACAAAAACATTATGGTTGGCTGAAACATCTGTGAATTTTATTCCTGTTTATTAAGATAACCTCTCTCAGTCACCCGCTTACACATCGAATTCCATCTTTCAGCGACTTTCAAGACATTGTTCAACATTAAAATTGTTAGCAATAAATGTTTTTCTGAAACCACTGATGCATTCAAATTTCATGTGCAACGTGTCACAGACCACATACCCCATTGGCATTATCACAAAACTGTCATATCACATTCAAAATGACATGTTTAATACCTGTGTGACAGCTCTGGAGTTGTGTGTTGTGTTAATGTGAGTGCTTTCACTCAGGCATCGCCCTCGTTCTCCCCCTCCTCCGTGCCTGTGTGTGGAGATCCACACCTGATCCTACTCGCCCCATAGGCTGGGTGATATAAAATGCTGCTGGTGCCAGTGGGCCGGGCGGCTGTGGAATGACTGAGCTCCAGGCCGTATTGTCTGGCCTTACGCGGACGTACCAACCTGCCTGACTTTCATGTCTGGAGACTGGGACGGTGGTGGAGCTGGCAGACGAGAAGGCTAGTGACTGCCGTTCGACCCTGCATTTCAATATCTGTTGTAGACAAACCCCTTGATATATTAGACGAGGGACCACATTCCAACATAAGTCACCACTGGATGTTGACCTTTGGACAATTTCCAACTGTGTTTGTGGTGAGAACAGAGCAACAGATATGTTTGGCAGGGAGTCAAAAGAGACCATCTGCAGACAAATCTGTGGTGACCAGAACAGGTATTTCAATCCAGATGATGATCTTTTCCTAACCCTAATAAAGAGGGTTTTGTGCCCAAACCTCAGCAGAGCATAACCACAGAATTGTGACAAGACACAAAACATAAAAATTGAATTTAGCTTATCTGTGTATGCTAAATAGGAAGCTAAGGCTAGCAGCTGTAATAGTGGGTGGGTGGGTCACATTTACTTTGTCCAAAGCGACGAACAGTAATTCATACATACATTCATACACGGATGGCGGTGGTCTCCATACAATGTCAGTCTGTCAGTCTCTCTCTCTCTCTCTCTGCCACCTGTCCTTTCTCCACACTTCAGCCTCCTTTCTTTTTTTTTTTTTTGCCTTTCTGCACCAGTCTTAACATTAACATTTGGTGGTTGTCCCCACCCGTCGACTCATGCCATCGGTCCCTTGCGCCATTCTCAGAAATTTGATTGGTGGTCACAAGAGATCTACCAGATTCAGGTTATCAGGGAATCAACTCAGTCAAAGGGAGTGCCGACACGAACCAAAATACTGAAAAACAGTCCTGTGACACAGCCAGTTAGCTTAGTTTAGTGCTGGAAACAGCAGCCTGCAAACATCAGCTCAACGATCACTTCAGTGTATCTGTCTTGCATCCGCTGATAAAGACAAACTGTGCCTCCTATAGTGTCGTCCCTAAATGCTTTGTGTTTCAGCCACGAGGAAAAATCAATTCAGAGAGCGTCCCTTCTTTCCACTCGGAGGGACTAGAGTACACTCCTCTGACATCTCACTGGTGCGGCTCAATCGCTGAAGTGAATTAGTAGACTACGGGGTTATGTTGGATAAAGCCTATTTTTGCAGGGATCCAAACTCCCTCTAAGCTAAAGGCATACAGAGAAATGTCCGCCTAGATGTATTTCAGCTCTTAAACAGTGCAGCCTGCACTCACTTACGCGCTCTGTTCTCTGTACCTCTGACCTATCAGCCAATCTCCACATACAGTACATAAATAGTTGCAGTGACACAGTAATTTTAGCAAAAAAAGTGGTTGTTCAGAGTGCGAACCCCCCAACTCCTTCGCTGCAGAATGAAGCTAGTCCAATAAATTGCTTTCCAGAGGGATGAAATGTACAGTGCACCTCGTTACACCACACCAGATTGCTCACTGGTAGAATACAGTCTTGTGATTAATAACCTCACAACTTCCAGCCTGTTTTCCGAGTGCTTACCAGATCAAATATGCACTGCTCTTCTTTCCTTCTTCTTGCCTTTTTACATACCTCGGACATTTTGTTTGGCGAGCACACGAGACATGACCCATTAAGCCAGGCTGCCCCTGCAAGTCTATTAGTCCACTCCATGCATACATCACCATAAATTTAATGGCCGGGAGCTACACATGAGGCAACTTTGCAGTTCTTAAAAAGTGACAACTCTGTGCCGGGGTAATCAGGAAGCAATGACCTAAGAACAAAATCACAGTTTTATGATCTCATGGTCCATCAAATGCTAAGCATTATTACATCTAAAGAAGATACTTTGATTAAAAATCACATACTGTAAACTTTTCTGTCTCACAGATCTTGATTTGTAAATCAATTTTCTTTAATATTTTTAGAGCTGTCTTTTTTATGTATTATTTGGTGGGTTGGTTCTGTATTCTCTTCCCTGTGCGCTTCCCATTCACAATTTGACCTGTGGTTTTTCTTGTTACCTGGTTTGGTTTACTGACTCATAACATGCTACAATGATTATCCTAGCATGACCCAGAAGAGGCATTTTAATAATATAAGGGTAGTTATGATATGGTAGTTTCTTCTTCTAGTGTTAAGTACAATTGGGCTGTGGCGGGACATAGCCAAGCACATTTAGTCATGCACTGAGGGACAATTTTGATGTACTTGTACTTGCTGCATTGGTTAGCACCATTGCCTCGCAGCAAGAAGGTCATGGTCTGAGACTGGGCGGGACATGGGACATGCATGCGACGCTGATTGGTCGCTCTGAATTGCCCATGAATGTGAGCGTGAACCAGTGACTTTCCCACGGTGCAGCCAAACACTCGCGACCCTGCAAATGATAAGTGGAGTACATCCATCTATCCATTATCTGTAACTGCTAGAGTGTTTCCATGGCATGCTACTGTCCGCTTCCACTCCACATTTCAGACAGGACACCTCAAAAGATGTTTCCATGTCTGCCCAAATACTTCCGCGCCTCCCTCGCGTTGCCATGGACGTTTAGCAAAGCGCCGACTGCTCTGCACGTGGCATCAAGGAGGTTGTGACGATGCACCTAAGTAAAAGAGAGTGAAGGAAAAGCGGAGATAGTGTTGTCGACAGCAGTGATCTGTGAGGCTATGAAATACATCCTGACATGAGGACAGAGAATTCTTTTCACTTTACCAATGGGGGAAATGGATGACAAATGTCACCTCCAGTATTTTCAGATGTGAGCGATGGTAGTTTTTAGAGTATTTTCAGATGTCGCCTTAACTGTGATTTCCAGTGACCAGTGGGACTGCTCCATTTTAGCCGCATCAGTAGGATTTCAAATAACGTGCACTAAAATGGACGAAATGACCGCAGAGTGCAGACGGAGGGCTCAGTCCGTATCCATATGGCTTTACTCCACTACATTTATTTGACAGCTATGGTCTATATACAGATTCAGAATGTTCATACAACTAAGAATCTTAGTATTGTATTTAGAATGTATGATCTTCACAGGTAAGGCTATAAAGTCGACTGCAAGATACTACAGTGCAACAACAGGAGATGTAAAAAAAAATCACTGTGGCGGGTAATTTACGTTGTTGGTAATAAGAAATTTGAAAGCGTCCACAAATTGTATCCGATCAGATTCCCGATTAGTCTGTGACTGATAATAAAAAAAAAAAATATTTTGAAAATGTCACACATAAATGTCACAAACTTATTCACACAAAACAGTCAAAAGTTTTAAATGTCAGCCTGCTTTCACAAAAATCAGCGGAGAGGACTTGAACATTCGCGGTGACCGCTGACAATAACAGTTTTGACCCAGTTTTAACCATGTTAATAACATGAAGCCTGGAACCTGCCGTGCATCATGAAAAGCCCTCAACAACAGGTGCTGCCATCAACACTCCATCATGTAATCACACTTAACAATCAGCACAGTAGCGACTTGATTCTGTTCCACTACCCTGCCAGCTTCCTCTCCCGGGGAATGCTGTTGCTAGGGGCTTTCTGCTCACAGATAATAAGAGCCCTTTCATACTGGTCATCCTGCCAAGCATATGATCCTTCTCTGGTGTAACAGGATCTCTGCTCTGATCATCTCTGTTCCCAGGTCTTGCCACAAAAAACAATTCTGCCCACACAGTTCATTCACCGGGAGGAAACGCTCATTCTTAGACTTGGTGGAGCCCCTCGAATTGTGCCGTTTCCAAAGGGATTTGGAGTCGGAGAACAGGTGATTCATTGCTTGCACCTATACAATCCAGTACATCAGCGCTGCAATGAGTCACCCCTTTGTGAAGTGTCATTTTCAGTCTTATTCCAAACTGGGTCAAAGGGGAATTAATTGGACTCTATGGTAATTTCCTTTAGTAACGCTTGTGGCATAGCTGTAAGAAAGGCAATAATCACCAGTCAGTCCACACTGAAATATCTCTATAATGTGATGGACAACCATGAAATTCATTAAATATTGTAGATACATTCATAGTTCCCCAAAGATGAAGCAACAGGATTTTTTTTTTTTTTTTTTTTAATTTTCTGACTTTTTCTCTCTAATGTTGACATTTGTGATTTTTAAGTAGGGGTGCCAGGATTCTCCAAATCCAGAATTCGATTGCCTTTCGGTTTTTTGAGGCCGGGGTTCGATCTGATTTTCAATTTAGTCATTTGTTTTCGGCACTGATAGCCATGCTATCTGATCCGCTGTCACATCTGGACTTGTGGAGATGAACAGATATTGTTTTTACAACCAGTGGCAGACTCAGGGTGTTTGAGGGGCAGGGGCGAAAAATAAAATGTAAGGGGGTATCCAGCTGGATACGGCGGGGCACCGGCCCACAGAAGGGGCACTGGAAGGGGCACGGTAGATGGCTTTTCACCAACGAGCACTTTGTCATGTTTTATATACCATAGAAGCATCCGAGAGAGTAATTTCATAGCGTTTTTTTTTTTTTTTTTGCAAGGTCAAATAATATTTTGGATAATAAAGACAGATTCAAGTAGAAAATCAAGTAGAAAGTAGAAAAAAACAAGTAGAAAGTAGAAAATCCCATTCAACAAGAAATAACAAGAGAAAGTTTAGTTTCTCAAATCTGTTCCAGCAAACCATCGCTCTTCCAAAACAAATCACTTAAGGAGGACCATCATGTTCCCTTCATAGTAATAAAAACTGTGACTTTAACTTTTCATCCAGGGTCGTCATCAGGTCAAAGTTTCCATTTGTTCAACCAGTGACATTTCCATCAGCGACATATTCTTAACAGCCTGTATTCTAATGAGATTGGTCTGACTTTTCTCCCTGTGGATCAAGAGTCCTGACACACCTGAGCATTCAGGGGATTGAAACTTCATATGCCCAGGACGCAATAAGATATCCGCAGCTGAGAGAAGACAATAGGGAGGCTGTAACCTTATTTCCTCTCGCCTGCCATGATGAAATCCTGCAGACTGATGTGCCAATTGCTCCAAAACCCTCATGAGCCTTTAATATTGACAGAAGGGAGTGTAATCTCCTCTCTGAGTGGAAAACACTTGCGCTGCCCCGAGTTTCACCTCTCCATGACTAAGTGAACTCTAATTTTCCATTTGAAGAAAAGCTCTTAACAGATCTGCTATTAACAGTTAAAGAAGAAAAAAAAAATGGAGTTATTACAAATGTTTTTCTTCGCTTCGACTCTTGTTTCCTTTGGGCATGAATTTCCATTTCATTTTAGTCATTATTATTAGAGTTGGCTGAGTGGTACAATAAGAACCTTTGCAGCAGGAAGGGTCACACTCTGTACTTTTCTTTTGCTGAATTTTGAGTTGGATTTCTCCTCCCCTCAGACAAACTTGGTCTTTTTGTCAAAGCACAATGATATTATTTTGAAACCTCTTTATGACTTATTTTCCATGCTGTTATTTTACACAAACATCAGTACAAACACAATATTCAAATGGTGATACACTGCTTGTCCGTATTTTAACTTTAGTCAGTACTTTTTAAAGCGAGTTTTCTTCTAGTGCCTGAAAATCAAATTAAACATTTTTTAATAAGATTAAAAGCTCTGTTGTCCTCTGCCTTTACTTGTTGTTGTTGTTATAGTTCAAAGTAGGCTCCATGACTTGATAAGGGTCATAGTTATCTGCAATCGGACTCTCCTGTTGGTCTTGGCCTCCAAAACAGAGTGACTAGCAGGTCCAACCCAGTCCCGGTCCAACACACACTCACATGTGTGTCTTGCAAAACCACATTTTTAGCAAACTAATTTGCACATTGCTTTAAATACGGTTACATCTGTTTATTTCAATGACTTATAACCATTTATTTTTATTTCATGTTGCCTCTTATTGAATGTACACAACTTACATCTCATTTACCTATACCTCATCTTTACCTCCAGTTAGTACTTGTGTACTGTGTTTTTTTCAGAAGGCCTAATTAGTAAAAAAAAAAATCATTTGCATAAGGAAAGACAACACACAGTTACTTTAAAGCAGCTTCAAGGAACTATATTATTGTTGATTCTGGCAGCCTCTGTGGACCAAAGATGTGTGTATTTGTGGCTATGTAAGATTAAAAACAGGGATATGACGAACATTGTTTTTGTGCCGTAACAGCAGACTGCAGAGCAGCTTCTTTCCTCGGGCTGTGAGAGTCCTCAGTTCATCCTCAGCACTCCGCCATAAAATAGTTTGAATTGTATGACTTATCGGACCCAGCGCAATCTGAACCCAACCTGATAATAGAAATAGCCAGTGTGCTTGCAGATTGGTCCCTTTCGCTTATGTAGGTCATACAGAGACATCAGTATTAAATTGATTCTGTTTCATAACCATTTAAACTGCTTGTGGTACATTTAAAGACATTTTCATGAACCATGATATCATGTGCCCTAATGCTCTTAACTGTAATGCAGTAATCATTGATCGATAGACAGTAAAAGACAAGCTAAAGTGCTTTCATAAAGCAAAGTGCATTAGAACAACACATAAAAACACAAGAGGTAAGGACATAATCAATCAATTAAAGCTAAATAACATATAGTTATAGTGGAGTTGCAGTGCACTATTTAGACACAATGTCCCAAATTCAATAAAGGTACAGCAGAGAAATTGACCAAGACCATTAGGAGAGTCCGATTGCAGATAACTACGGCCTCCTATTAAATCATGGAGCCTACTTTGAACTATAGGAACAACAAGTAAAGGCACAGGACAACAGAACTTTTAATCTAATTTATTAAAAAATGTTTAATTTGTCTTTGAGTTAGGTTGCAGGTGAGATAATCAGGGACGTTTCCATTAAAATGCAGAGTTATAAAAGCAGCTGTACCCTGTTTGGTTCTAACTGGAGGCGCTACAAGCTAGCAGGATTTATTTTCTTCAAGATCAGAATTTTATTTTCCCGCTTTTCCATTCCTGCTAATACTGTTCCAGACCGGGTCAATTTGGGTGACGATACGTCAGACTGTCCCTGACAAACATAAATCACTCGATTCTAGGGGCATCTCTTAAATGGTCTCGACATTAGACTCCATCAGTCAAGAGTACCGAGAAACATGTACTCCAGAGAAGACTACATTAGGGAGATACAGTAGCATCAGGCTCCCAGAAGAGACCAGCAGCTTGTCGGAGTGACGAGTGAAGGACATTTCACTCACCACTGCCCAAAACAGTCACTTCCTCAAAATGTGACACACCCCTCGGATGACAGAGAGCTCCATATGGTGGACTAGATGGAGACAGATGCATCTGTGGAGAGACTGCATGGCTCACAAGGCTAAATGTGCCAGCCAATGACGAAATAAACCTTTCGATGTGGGCACGGATCAGGTTTATAGATCTGACGGAGACCGTGCGGGCCTCGGTTATCAGGCTTCTGTGGTTATGAATAAGATTTTAAAGGTTAGTGTAGGAAAATTACTTTTCAATAAAATGATAAAAAAAACAACCTGACAGATGTCACTGTCAGACAGAAGAATCCAGCTGGATCTGGCATTAAGTTTGTATTTCATTTGATTTTGAGAGATTAGATGCTTGCACCATGCATGTGTATTGTCTAACACAGTAGACGTAGAAGAATAGATCAGCTGATTACATTTAACTTTGAAGCAAGGGATCCGAGTCTGTCTGTCTGTATATTATTCAAATCTCGAGGACTGTCCATACGATCCGCTTCACACTTTGCAGGTTTGTTGCTGACCACCCAGAGTAGTGCAGTGTTGAATTTGTTACAATTGGACACTGTACACATTCAATATTAATGCATTTTGAATAAACAGATACAACACACAGACTGAAGCTGGGCTCAGATGTGATTCCTCACCTGTGATCCCGTGGGGAAGCAGACGTAAACAAAACTGACACTGTCAACACAGGTTTTCTATACTGCAGCCAGAACTGGAGGTGAGATTTTGAGTTGCTCTCAACTGTAGTATACTAGCTAACGTTAGCCTCAAAGGCTCGAACATTTTCTATTGCTTGGCAGCACTCAGCTGCTCCAAAATGCCTCTCATTGGTTGCTGTGTTCGGGCTTGGAACAGATGTACTCCTCCGAATCTTTAATTGTAAATATTAAACGTGTCTGATATTAGCTCGGTGGCGCCGATAAGTCTGAGGCTCGAAACCGGATCTGTAAACCCCTCACATTACAAGATAATCTGTGCCTGACAACATGCTATGAACGGATACTGTACTTGTTTTCTTAATTGAGGCAATGAGTGGAGGACATTGAGATTTGCCTGGCAGTGGTAGGATTACTCATCATTGTATTAACATTGTGTCACTTCTGCACATGCTCGAATGTAAAGGACGTTCGTTTACACGAAGGGTTGGGTACCGAAACTTGGTGTTAAATGGGCCCAGGTGCATAATTACTATGGACCAGAGAGGGATAAGCTCCAATGTTAACGGATCTTTTATCGCTACCTCTTAACGTCACAGTGTGACTTATGATCGTGTTGTTGCAGTCTCTCCTCTGCTGAGCTCCTCCCAAAACTCAAACAGAGTGAAGTCCACAGAGCAGAGAGGCGTCGGTGGAGAAGATAAGAAGATGAAGATAACTGGGATTTTACTCGAATTGATGACAACTGCTAAAACGTTTGCAAGTAAATGCCAGCACTCTATCAGCGCGGCCGTTCAACAAGCATTAACATGTAGAAATCAATATTTTAATCTGCGCTGTCTGCAGCCTCCCATCCACCCTGTTTTGGCTTTTAGCAAATTTTTACAGAAGAGCTACAGGTGCACCAAAACGAAAGCTTTCTGTATGCAGCCCAACTGTTTTGCTTAGTTTGCTACGTACCTGTTTCTGAAAATTTGCCAATTTCTTGTTAAATCTGCTGCTGATGGAGACAAAGCAGCCCCTCCTCCCTCTGCCAACAGAATCTACAGGCAGTGAATCACATCCGCAGGCAGAGAAGGACTGATGGTGACTAATGTCTTGATTTCTGTGTTCTTCACTCCTTTTTAAACCTCACTCAGTATTTTGACGTCAGGAAGATTACAGTATTTATTCACATTTTACGTTTGTTTCCAGAGAGATATCACTGAGTCGATAGTGATTTTGTAGTGTAAGTTGCCGTCACTGCTCTAGAAACAATGTCATATTCAAAACATTTCACTCTATCAATGTTCTGCATTTATACTTCTTAAAATGATTCATTAAAAAACTGAAAAACAACAGAGAAGTGACGAGGAGTAGTCGGATCGATGAAATCCTCACGATACCTATGAGCCGTGCACCCGAGCTTTAGCCATGCAGAGGCATGTACAGGCCAACGGACTCTGTGGCATGTCGAGACGCATTTACGGCACTTCATCATGATTTCTTGCACACTGGACCACCTCAGAAGCCACTTCATCATATTCCATCTACCATAAGGGGATCCAACAGGCACTTTGCTTTGTATCAAACGGGGGGGCACCGGGGGCGACTCTTAACACTTGATTAAAGTCAGCTACAGACTGTGGCTGAGGCAACTGTTATAGCGTTATGATGCAAACTCTGCATACATGGCACAATAATTCCTGCCTTGGCAGAATTGTTCAGTATGGACGTATACTGGACTTATTTAACCACAGCAAAATAAAGAAACCCATGTATCCTATTTGGTCATCCATGGACTTCTCTAAGTATCTGCATTATAATATATATGTAACTAACTAGGGCTTTAGATATAAACATGTATCTAAAGCCCGAGTCACAAGGTCTTCATATGAAATCAGCAATTTACTTATAGACGCACATGTTGGTTTGAGTAATGACCTTGTTTGCGTGTCTGGTTCCGTGTGATTGCGGCAGCACGAGTGGCTCTCGCTGAACACTTGCTGTACGCAGAGTGCTCACCACACGGCGGTGAATCATGTGCAATACGTGATCCAGGGAGCCTCGCCACTCCATTTAAATACACTGCGGGAGAGCCTTGTCTAAAAACAGTACATCATACACCTATGACCTGCTGTCTGGCACTAAATGCGGCTCCCCGAGGCAGCTATTATGCATGGTTCACTGTCCGCCGCGCTCACATGGAGATAAAGCACCGAATCGTCCTATTGTCCTAGCGATGTGGGATGTCACTTTAATGGATGTCCCCCAATGAATCTTTCTTGATCTCCTTTGAAGGAAATTGAGTGCCACACTTAGGCTGCATGGGTGACATTGTTCTTTTAACAGTTGGATCTAAAAGACATAAAGCAAATATGTAGACTTCCAGAGTGCAAAGCAGCGGCTACTGCTTGAGCTCGTCTGTCAGCGGCCCCCGCAGCCTCTTTCGTTTGGTTGAAGTGGCCATGCGTGGTCTTTATTCTTGAGAGGAAGACTGACAGCTTCGGCACAGACCTGAGTGCCAATACTCCTCACGATTGTCAGTCTCCATCTCTGTGACACGAAATCCTCTGGAAAAAGTACCACCTGTCAAAACAGTCAATCTGTCTCTTAGGAGTGTGAGGGCAGAAGGTGAGAGGAAATCCCTGTGACTATCACTTTAGGTCATGTCAGTGACAGGGAGCGACGCTATCTGATTACACAGCTGCTCTCGATGCCGCACATACTAAAGAGGCACCTGAACTGTGCACCAACCCTCCACAGTGACACCTTTCTGAACTCTTTACGCATTCATTTCATGATGAATACAACTCTTACTGCAGGTTCATCACCAAAACTCCAACATACAAATACGGAAATATGCATAATCTTTTTTCACATTCACAAAGCAATGTGTGCACATGAGTAGTATTAAAAAAGTATCCGTCTCCTCAAGACACAGATGTGCCAGCTACCACGGAATAAAAGTTATGCCCACCATTTCTCAGTAGTATTTTCAGGCAAAGTAAAAAAAAAAAAAAGTTCACAGACCTAGAGAAGGCTGTTGTTTGCCATTCAGGCTTAATTTAAAGAATAAAGAATTAAAGGATAAGTTCACCCCAAAAATCTAAATTTAGTTATTATCCACCCACCCGCAATGCAGTTTGAAAGACGGCGAAGCTTCTCGGCCCACAAAACACTTCTGGAGCTTCACGGCGATGCAGTGTTACAGCATTCTTCCTGAACAAGTGAAGCAGATGGGGACCTGTTTTAAAATGTAGAAAAACAACCGAAGAGAAACATAAAGCGGCCCCGAAAAGCTCGTCCGACATGATTCAAGCTCCGGGATCCCAGATTGATTGGAGAAGTCGTTAAACCACTTCAGACAGGGTCGCATGCTAACGCTTCTAGCATAGCAGCTACAGTAGAACATATCAGCCTGTTAACGTTTACATTCATGTCCAAAGCAACTTACAGTTATTCATAGATTCATCAGGAGCAGTTTGGGGTTTAGTATCTTGCCCAAGGACACTTCGGCATGCAGACCAGGGGAATCGAACCAGTGACATTCCGATAACGAGACGCTGGTGCTGCCCGTGAGCCACAGCTGCCCCTGTGACTGTATTCCTCTTACATTTATTATTTCTACTATTTATCTATTGAGTGTCATTTTTGAGCCGTCTCTGGCATAAGAATTAACTAGACGATCATTAAAGTCCAATCTTACCTTATTTAAAGACCTAGGACGGAAATGCTTGCAAGTGAAATAATTTAATAACAGTGATCATTTAAAAACTGCCAGCTTATTAGCGAGGATATGCAGCATCGTGGCAGA
This sequence comes from Diplodus puntazzo, assembly GCA_963678695.2. NCBI lineage: Eukaryota > Metazoa > Chordata > Actinopteri > Spariformes > Sparidae > Diplodus > Diplodus puntazzo. The sequence goes on from OZ023163.1 coordinate 28,292,222, forward strand.
GGTTGCCTTCTAGTCCAGAGGTGGTAAAGCCTGCTGACCAGTTGATAAGGAGCAGACCCTCTGTGTGTGGACAGGGAAGCTCGTTATCCGGCTCAAAAGATGATGACAGTAAACAAGGAAGGAGAGGGCAGTCAAGCAAGACAGCAGAAACAGAGAATCAACAACCCACAGGAACCTTACGCCCGGAGAATAGGCATTGCACAGGCTCACGGCTTAATCAGCTCTGCACATGTTCCTGAAACTCCTCCGATACTCCTCTCACCACATTGTACTTTTCTGCAAACCAGGGATACATTCAAATGGTTAGTTTCATGCGCATCATATCAATATTTCTACAACACATGTCGTATTGGGTTCACAGTACAAGAGGGGAGGGATCATATTTTAGATGTGTCACTGTGCAGTTCAACTGTCGGAATAAACGTTGGCAGTTAATGTCTCGGCAAACCAGAGAATACGTTCAATTTTTAACATGTCACAGTTACCATATTAGTATTTCTACAATAGGTGTCACATTACATGTAAATGGGCTGACTTTTATGTCGGGAGGCAAAGGGATGGTGGTGGAGTTGGAGCTAGGTGAGAGGGCTGCCAAGCGAGTAACTGGAATTCAAGACTGCATTTCAGTATTTGTAGCTGTGAAACAACTGGGTATTTGACCTTTGGACAACATCCAGCGTTTGTGGTGACAAAACCAGGTATAGTAAGCCAAATCAAGATCTTTTCCCAAACCTGACCAAACCAAAAGCATGGTGTTGTCACTTGTCACAATGAAAGATTTAAAATTGAACCTAAAGCGTGGAAGTGGAACTTTTTCTGCATACACTTCATTTGCAATATTCTAGAGATTACGGAGTTGCGGAGGGAGAATTTCCCGGATATTTTAGCGGCAGCAAAACTGGATATTTTTAACAAGACCTGGCCACATGTTGTAGCACATGATCTTTTCTTTAACTCTAACCAAGCTGTGGCTAAACCCAAACAGACCTTACACACAGCGATGTCACACCACACAATTTAAAAAAAAATTCAACATAAAGAAAAGTAAAGTTTCAACATGTCAAACAAAGTTTCAGCTTGTCTGTGGTTTGCAGAAATGGCCATTGCCACCATTTATTCTGACTATTTGGTTGCATTTTTGCCACTGAATTACAGGTAAGATTATAAAGTAATGTTTAAAGTTTGAATGTTTAAAGTAATGTATTAAAACTCTATGGAAAGAAAGTTCTGTTAATTGGAAAAGTTCAATGTTTTATATGGAATTCAGCTGTGAGGGAAAAAAACTGCTAATCATAGACAAAGGAGCTGTAATCTAGAACAAGTCTGAAATGTAAGCATGATAAAAATACATATTTTGAAAAAAAGACGTAATAACTTCTCATTAACTTCCATCCATCCAAGGACCCATTTCCACTCTGGGGGACCCACAATAGCCAAGACTGTCAAATAACTGTCAAAAGTGAATTTAACCATGCGGCAAGCCTGGCAGGAAGCTTAGTCTCACACTGACTAATAGAGTTGTAAAGAATTAATTTGTACTTAGCACAGCGTGGAGCCATAGCATAATTGTCCCTTAAAAAAAAATCATACTTTCATTATAAGTCAGGTTTTATGTCGTTATCTTGCAGCGGGAAGGGGGACACATGGAGCCTCATGGTAATTTATGTTTCCTAATGATAAATGATGGAGCGTCACACACTCTCAATAAAAGGCGAGGTGTTGGTGGGGCTGGGTGAGCTGTTCTGTGGCACTCAGGCTGTTTCAGTGAGGATTTATCTGCCTCAACAACAAAATGCCAAATTATTTCCCCTGGTACAAATTCACATCCCCCCTAACCCTCTTCTCTTTGCTCATCCAAAAATACTTTCTGATGTGCAGTACTGACCTCTGACCCGTCACAATAACAACATTTCGGATTATCAAAAAAAAAAAAAAAGATTAAAGAATGATTTAGGATTAAAATATCTTAAACTGTTCAAGAGGAATTTCCCCTGTGCACAAGCTTGCATCGAAAACCAGCATGTGAAATACGATGGACGTGTTCGTCGCAAGTTCGAATGGTCACGTATATGGAAATCACCGTTACCGCTGCTAACCTAGCGGCGTTCGTGGGGTTCAGACGAGGACTCGACCCGGATGATATCTGTCCCTGGATGTGAGGGCAGACTTACTGAGCTGTTCAGCGAAGCTCGTCATAGTCAAGAGATGAGTCACAGAGCTTCAGTTCACTGATCAACACCTCCGCCTCAGCCCTCCGGCGCAGCTTGACACGCACACACAGCCTCGTGTCAATCTGGCAGCAACAAATGGGGTGAGGTGGGGAAAGCGAGCAGCGGCGAGCACAGGCGACCTCAGCCTGCCCTCGCTGAGGTATGCCGGTCGTCATCCCGACCGCACCGGCCGAGCGCTGAAATGCAGCGAAACACTTTAATCTATTATTTATCTATTCAACTATCTGTCTCCGTATTACTGTACTGATGCAGATTTTCTTGAAGAGAGCAGTCATTTTAAATCATGTCATGCTAAAATGCCCTTGGTTGGAAAATACAAAGTTATGTGCAATATGTTGATGCAACCAGCGGGAGCTGTAAACCTGACCCAGGCTAAAGTAACATTTCTGTGATTCTTCATCTACACGTTGATTTTAATAGAGTAGTTTGACATTTTTTGCCTTTTTGCAAAGAGCTGGGTGAAAAAAAAAATCAAGACAGCGCCAACACAACGGAGTGAGAGCCACAACAATTTAGTTTAATTCATCGGTTCATCAGGTGAAACACAGTTCTGTTCACATAACAGGCTCTACAATGCCAGTGGAGGTCGAACATGTGTTCGCCTTTAATTATCATTGTTTTAAGCGGACAGAAATTTGAATTTGTTTGACCATTTACGAGTAAAAAGCATGAGTCAATTCTGAGTCGTGCTTTTAAAAAGGTATTTTGCATTCTGAGTAAAGAAAAACGAACATGTTGCTTCAATAATGTTTTGGCATTCAGTTTTCATCCACGGCTTCTGAAATATCTGTTGATTTAGGCTTATTAGACTTCCACATGTGTTACAGAAAAAGGTATTTTATGCTATTCTACATTTGGCAATGAGTATCTATATGTTGTTTACATACAATACTTATTTTCTTATGCAGCCTTGGTTTGGCATGAGCTGCAAAATAGCACTAACTTCGAAGCTCTTCTCTTTTTCAGACGACCCTGGAGGATTCCTGTTGCTGCTTTACATAATCCTTGACTTAAGATGGAATGCATTACAGTTATCGATGGTGTGGCCCGTATGACTCCCTTCTTTTGCTTTAATGTATTGTGCGTTCCCTAACATGTGAAACTATTCACATGTAAACTTCTTCTGCTGCCATCTTGACCAGGACTACCTGGAAGAAGAGATGTTGTATCTCAACGGGACCTTCCAGGCTAGAAAAGGATTAAAAACAGCTTTATTTCTTTCCTTCCTTTTTTTTTTTACACAAGGATGAATCGACCTCCTCCAGCCAAATTTTTTTACTAACGGAGGAAGTGAAAATAAAAGGGAGGAAACTTTTACGTTGGCCTGCAAACATGTTGAGGTAAAAAAATTTAAAAAACATTCACTTTAGCTCAACAACCCTCCCGCTCGAACAAGCTGCAGTAATTGCAAACTAATGCCTCTTGGTAGAATCCGAGCACATTTTACAGCAACACAGATTAGTGCTTAAATAAGATTTAAGTGTGACCAATTTCATTTATTTTGAACTGCGACGTTCAAGAAATCACACTTCACAAGCGACTGCAGAATGTTTTCCTCAAGCTCTTTTAGCGAGAGCCGGCACTTTCACTGATGAAAATGAATCATTTGCCGTCATTACTGCTGCTCCACTGTGCACCTTTATTAGCTGTAGCCCTTTCATGAATGGAGAAATGGCACTTACTATCACTATTGAAAGACGATAGCGGGGGTCAAATGAAGAGTTCAGATTCCACAAAAAGCTTAATGGTACTTCTACACCTTCACATCACGATGTTTGACTGAATTTCTTCCACTTCTGCTGGATACACAGAATGAGAAATACAGTGTCAAACCATCATCTAGTCCCAAAACTGACGGTTTTTCATCTTAGTGTAAAAAAAGTCCTATTAGTTTTAACTTAGAGTTGGTGTCTGGACTGCCTTGAAATTGTAAATTGACTGGATTAAAGAAGACAAGTCGAGGTTGTTTTGTAATGATCCAAAACAAACTTTTATGGATGAAGCTTGATATGAATTCAGTTGAACATACATTTGCAACAGACAACCTTGTTGCTCTAACTCATCATTCTGAAGTAAGTACTCAATACACAGTGCATTGGCTGTAGAAAAAATTGAATCGTCCAATTATAGATTGCTTTACTCTGAGTTTTCACTTTCACTATGATATTCGTTCTATGATTGGGCTGAACTTTTCCCAGGAAAATAAAAGCCAAATTATGTTGCAAAGGAAGCATGTCAGCCATTATGCAACCAAGACAGGAAGAGGAATTGTTTTCCCCGGTCACTATCCTCAGGTAATGGTGGAAAAACTGTGGAAACTTTTCAGTTTATGCCTTCTTCACCTGGTTTCTATCAGTCTCAAATTTGCATTGGTGCTCTTATCATTGGGATTTGATAGGGTTCAAAAGCGGCATTCTTTCCACTAAATCAGTAAGTAACAAAACCCGCCCACTTATTAATACAACCAAGTGTTTTACTCTGCATTTAGGTCAAACTGGGATTCTTACAGTTGAAGGTTGAAAAGTCTCTATTTCTGTTTTAAAATTCTTTACATAATTTAACAATTTAGTTCCGCCGGAATTGATGCAACAAAATCTGTCAGTTTCTTTCGCCTGGAATTCCAAAGCTGAAAATACTTCATCTACATATGAGTCCACCTAAAATATCTAGCTTTGGGAAGTTATTCTATGTGCTGTATCGTAAACAGCTGGAAGTGTTTCAGTTTCTTGAAGACGTCTCACCTCTCGTCCAAGAGGCTTCTTCAGTTCTAACTAACTTGAGGGAAGCTGCAGGCTATTAAACTCTGTGTGGGAGTGTCCTTACAGAGTCGTTAAGGACACCTGTGAGCTCGGATTTTCAGACTTACTTGTGGGTTCTTGACCTAACCGGCCTTCATGTGGGCTGCTAGAGCTAGGTGAGCCCAGGTGTGAACAGTTGTTAAGCTGTCTGGGGAAAGAACTCAGTACTGTATTGTTGGTGGGTGATAAGTAATGTTGTAGGCCACCTCCTCTGTTCAAAGATGGTCATTCCAGTTTGTAAAAGATGGATTCTTTTACTCCTCTTTCAAACCATCTGTCTTCTCTGGCCAAGATGTTCACATTGTTGTCCTCAATGGAATGATTTTTCTCCTTCAGATGTAAGTGGACAGAGTCTTGACCTGAGGAGCTGGACCTCCTGTGTTGTGTCATTGGACGAGTTTCTGCCTCAGCGTGTTGCTATGTTTTAAAAAGAACCAGTCAGATCCTCCTGAGACTCTCAGATGTTCCTGCGACAGAAAGAATGACGGTGTTGTTACGTTTTTCCGTCGCCTCTCTGTCTGCTCTGGATCTTTTAGAGGTTTTGTACCATTTATTGAAGGAATTCTGACTCTCAGAGATTTAACAATGAACAATCTCAATGCAGATAATGTTCATTTAAATTCAAATTCAAATTCGGGAAGATACATTTTTGCATTTTCAAAAAAAAAAAAAAAGAGACACCAAAATAAAATGTAGAACTATCTTAGGAAAAATGCTACATCTCCATTTAGTAAAGAAAATGCGCACCTAATATTAAGATGTGCTCCAAACAGGGCAGTGTAGAGCCCTGGTCAAAGAGCAGTACTTCATTGCTCATGAGCAAATCCTAACACTGGCCAGTAACACTGCTTGATAATGCTCCCACGATCATTTATTGTGTACCACCTTGTGACATTTTGAGCCAAACCTCTACCTCAGACGAACAAACCATACAACACACTCCTTCAAACATGTGTGAGGCTGCATCACCTGGTCCAGATAGGCTCCCTTGGATTTAATACACACAATAGATTCCATAGAAACATTATACATATTGGATACATCCATCTTAACAAATAATATTCTCAGCATGTTGGTTACAAAAACTCTGTATAGAATAAAAAACATGCAGGCCTAATGCATAATAAACCTCCACAATGAAGTCGCTAGAGAATACAGCATGAATACACACGCACACACACACAAGAATATGTACAAAGCTGTACAGTGTATCCATAAAAAGACAGACCTCGTGCGGTACCTGAAGCTTAATCAGAATGTGGATGTCTGCTTGAGCAGTGCATCAGATGTGACCCGTCATAATGTAAAGTGATGCCAAGGCGCAACCAGAAGAATTGAGAGATGGAGCAAAAGAATAAATACAACCCACAAGATGTGAATGCAACGTCAAAATCAGAACAATCAGAGGACAACTGGTCGATCGATCAGATTGACAGGGATGTCTAAACACTTTGGAATCCACTGTATGTCTTAAATCCCAGGGTGCCTGGTGGTGCAGGCTGATGTAGCCTCGTAGCTGTTTGAAGGGGTGTTTTTGTATGTTGTTAGTCTTTTGAAGAATTTTCACTGGGTTGTGTCACAGGGCTGTACAAAATAAATGATCATGAGCCCTATATTAAGCGTCTAAGACCGTTGGATCTGATGGTTTTTGAACATAAACTTTGCCCTCCTTTCTTTCTGACCAGCATATTTTTCAGTCACTTTCTGGTTAAAGTCATTCATCTCAGTCACCAGTCCTTTCTCTGTTCCCAGCAGTGCCAGTGCATTCAGCCACTGGGTCATGGTGTATTTACTCTCTTCAGGGTGGAGAAGCACCGCTGTGGTCATGGGTGTGGTGATGAGGATCTTTAAGAGTCACGGTGTCTGAAAATACCTACTCAAGATGATCCTGTTCTTGTCCTAGACCACTCTCCTGCTGTTGAATGTTTAGATCGGGGTTGGTCTGGTCCAAGTTCCTTCCTTTTTTCCCTCCAGCGCACCAGTGTTAATTTCGTTGACGAAGACTATGACGAAAAATATTCGTCAACGAACCTTTTTCACGGACGAAAACTAAATGAAAACTAATTAAAAAGTCAGATATGATGATGAAGACTGTGACGAAATAAAACTGACACCTTAGTCAACGAATAAAAACGAGACGAAAATGTTAGGGAGGGATGAATGGAGAAGAGAGCCAATCAGAGCGAATCTTTTGAGGGTAGGTTGACCGATGCAGAAGCAGCAGAGCCACTTTAAAAAGCCGCGGCAAGCTGAACAGAGGCAGCAGCATTTACACAGAAAGGTGAACATAGACAAGTTTGCAGAACTTCGCACAGTTTTGTGGACGTTTTCACAAGAGTTAGGTTGTTTACATGATATTTAGTTGCACAGCTTTGGCGGATTTCAGCTGACTTCGCTCGTTAGAAAGACGCTAGCATTAACGGTTTGCAGTGCACCCGGTCCGAGGGCAACGGCATGCCTCATGAACACCAGAAATGTCAGAGCTAGAAAACGAAGAATTGACATCTGGGCACACCTCACATATGACAGCCAGACCGTCTGCAAACCGTGTGGAGCAAAAACACCACCAAATTGAAGCGACATTTACACAGAGAGAGAGAGAGAGAGAGAGAGAGAGAGAGAGAGATTTTCAGTTGACACAAACTGATTGATTCATTGTTATTAATTACTTGCCAAACCCTTGCTTTGGCAGTATGTACAGTGTTGCCTCATGCCAATAAAGCCATTTGAATTGAAATGAATTGAGAGAGAGAGAGATTTACCACTCACTGAGACTAGACTAAGACTAAAAATCTTGTGATATTTAGTCGACTAAAACTAGACTAAGACTAAAAGATTTCAGATGACTAAAATATGACTAAAACTAAATGGTGTGTTATTCAAAAGACCTTATTAACAGTCTGCCACCTTTTTGCACAGTATCTTGTCCTGTTGGCCTGAAGTTGCACCGGTTGAAGCTATTTTCTTATAGCGTTGGTACAAAGATGAAACTACTCTCAGTTAATCATTTCAAAATATAGAGGATAAAGTGTTTGGTTCAGCACTAATCTTCATCATGGCTGGTCATGTTTCTATTATTGTAAAAGTGAACAACCATGACTTACCTCAAAATGTAGCATATCAAAAGACAATTTACAATTTTCAAGCAAGTTTTCATCACAGGTTTTCTTGAAAAAGGAGGGTGGGAGGGGAGAGTTTTGACTCAAGCTAAGCATGCTGGGAAGTTGCTGATTACGTCCCATTAATAAGTCGATAGATCTTTGGACATCCAGCCAACTCATCGTTTCAAGTCAAAAGACCTCTAGTCGGAAGAACTGGTGTTTATCAGGGGTCCGAAAATTAAAACAAGACATTTAAATTTGAATCAACATGTAATAAATAAAACATGTTTATTTACGCTGCGTTAATGTGCAAAGATTAGTTAGATTCCACGTGCCTCTCTGCGGTAACAGGATTCCTGTCAACACGACACACCTTGCGGGAGAAGTTTGTGGCACTCTAATGAAAGAACATGAATACGCAGAGGAGGAGATGAAAGCTGCTTCAGAAAACTCCAATTAAAATATGTATGTCTTTGAAAGCGCGCTTGCCTTTCATCACGTCTGATTCATTAAAGCAACGTATGTGCTCGCTTCTGGACCCGCTTCCTTTCAACCTCAGACCAATTACCCAGCATTTCGCTCACTCTCTCTTTTCCACAATTTTTTTTTCGACCAATGTACAAAAGGGATGGTATTTTCCCCTTAGAATCACACTATAGGTTAAATTTTTAGTTTAATGTTGTCGAGAAGATTATTTTAGAAACGAATGTCTTTTTGGAATGCGTCTTAAAGTTCTGCTTTTGGTGTGGCTCTGTGATCCTCTTTGATTTCGGTTCAAGGCCCTTTTTTCTCTGATTGCCATGGAAAAGCTTCAGTGACCTGATAAAAACAGATTCATTTCAACCCAGAGATTTGAAACATTTGAAGCACTTCCCCCACAATTTTCGGCGCAGCTTTCATCAGCTGTATCAAATTTCCAAACCCTGCAGTCCAGGTCTTTGCAAAGATTCAATAATGTTTAATATCTGCTGCTCACTCAGTCAGACACAATGGAATCTGAGCTGGGGAGCTCCACCGCTGCTCATACTGAAGCAGTTAAGGATTTGTTCATTGACTCTGCCCATTGTCGACTGTTGATAAGAAATAAGGGAAATACTGCCTCTTCCTTTTTTTTTTTGTTTTACCCTCAGTCAGCTTCATTTCCTTCCTGATGTGTTTTTCCGTGTGGATAAGAGGCCATGAATACGCTAAGTATCCTTGAGGAAATGTGAGCAGAAAGCATGCAGTCGATACAGTTAAGCATGAGTGGTTACATTCTCTACTCTCCCGTGTGTGTGAGTGGTGTCGAAAATGAGGGGCAATGGAACGGCAGTTTTCGTCGGTGAACTGAGAAGAAGAATAAAATAAAACTTTACACCTACTTGACGTCCGTCATCACAAGCACTTCAGACGAGGGAACTTTTACTGTCAGACCTTTGAAGGATGTAAAATGACAAAATGACACAACAACGTTTAGCATGGACCACTTACAGGATGTTAAAAAATATGAATGCGTTATTGGGTACATTGGGTCATTTTTTGCTGTAATCCATTTGAAAAAAATTCTGAAAAATGACCATATAGGTCAACAGTAAAAGCAGCAAATTATGACCCCTATTTGCTGTTTTTGTTAGGCTGGGACCTCTAGTGGCCGTACAACATTATTACAGCAGTGAAGGAGGAAGTCTGGTAAAGCTGCAACAAAAGAGAGAAGAGTCCATGTAGGGAGGACTTTGGGGGAAACAAGCAAAGAGTGGCTGTTAGTGTCCAGTGTGAAACCACAATTAAACATTGTTTTAACTTACTATAATGTCCATGATGTGGGGCGGCTGTGGCTCAGGGGTAGAGCCAGCGTCTCGTTATTGCAAGGTCGCTGGTTCGATTCCCCTGGTCTGCATGTCGAAGTGTCCTTGGGCAAGACACTGAACCCCAAACTGCTCCTGGTGCACCTTGCATGGCAGCCACCGCCATCAGTGTATGTATGTATGAATTACTGTAAGTTGCTTCGGACAAAAAGCGTCTGCTAAATGTGTGTGAGGTTGTGTCACGTACCCCAACCAAGTAGTTTTAGTGCCTAAACCTGACCAGAAAGTGAACATATGATGAAGGTCCAGTATGTCTGTTACTGGCACACTGCAACATTCATGTTTTAGGATTGGGGACATACAGTATGTCGCTCTAAGAGTGAGGGAGTTGTTCAGGTATGAGGATATGTTGAACTTGGCTGATGTTGCACACATTGTATTCTTACCTCTCGATCTGTGGGCCAATTGGTGTGACTTAATAGTACATGGGCAAACATTAGTGTCGCAAGTACATGCACAACACCTATGAAGTGCTCTGAAAGGTCACCGAGACTTCCTCATACTTTATACACTTCCTCATACTTTATACACAAAAAGAAAAATAGAGCCACAATGCCCTATTTGATGCTGACTTCCCAGCTAGTTCCATTGTCCAGACACTGAAAGCCTGGCTCAAAGACTAGATTAACAAAATACATTTTGATTACCTCTATAGCCTGTATGTCTACATGTTTCTGTATCATGAGGTTGTGTTTTTCTCCCAGAATATGATTCAAGTAAAGTTTGATAAAGTTATTGTTTTATACATTCATGTGTTTTTTCAGCCGGCAGTGGAAAACCTATGTCATGTCTGTACTGCCATGAGTGAACCCTCTGGAAGTCTACACAAAGCCTGCTTGAGGGCCCTCGCAGACTGAATGCCCTGTTGTTGGGAAATCCCTGTGGCTAAACAATCTTAACATTTTTACACTGGCTCAACCATACAGAAGGACAGAATGTTTTTTTGTTTATTTTATGGCAGCTGAAGTTAACACATGTTAAGAATGAAGACACAAAAATCTTCCTGTGTTTAAACAGATACAAACAATACTTCTGCTTTGCGTTCATACGACAGCACCTTCGGCAGAATTCAGTATTTTTTAGTTTCAGGAAGGAAGCGAGACATTCTCTTCAAAGCTTCGTGTTATTTCAGTAATGTAAACCATCAGCTAAGCTATGGTGAGCACTAACCACACAATTATTTTTGTTTTTCCAATCTGTGCTTGTCAGAGATGCGTAGGTGGCTTCGCCTGACCTTAACAAACCTCCTTTGGCCTTGATATAGAAGTCTGGCTACTGGCAGAAAACATGTCATCAAACATGCGTCTCGGAGGAATTTCCATGCATATTTACCTGCTATTAAACCGCTCCAACATCTCCAGGCCTAGTAGGAGGATGGAGAAAATGCAAAGTCGTTAAAAAGGGCTAAAAATGCATCCGCTGAACATGAGCATTTAGCATGTTGAACTAGATTTTAATCCTTCATGGGGAGTTTGCAAAAAAAGCTCTCCATTTGCCAGCAGAACACTTAGCGAGATTAAAAAGCCTCCCCGAACGGCCTCGTTGTGAGTCAGCCCTGCCTGTATTAATGTCTTTGTAGATTAGGCACAGCGTGGGGCATACTAGGGGTCACTGCTAGAACCAGGTAGTACAAGCAGATTTTTGCCCCCACCCGTGACTGTCCAACAGCTGGCGTTAAAGCGCGCCGCTGGCCCTGCTGATTAGATGAAGGACGTCAGTTTATCCCATATACTCCCTCAACCCTGACCAGGGAGCTCAGGGAGCGTGCTTAGGCGGCGGCCAAAACACATACTGCAGTGAATGAAGCCTCAATGAAGACACGATTGCTGAAGCGCCTCCCTTCCAACTCACGCGTTCCAGTTCATCTCAGGATAGACAAGAAGGAGAATGAAAAATGGAGAGGAAATAAAAAACAAAAGGGGAAAGCGAGACAGAAGCAGGGGCCAAGACAGAGAATAAACAACGAGGAGGTACTATGTGGGGTCGCTGACGCCATTCTCCGTGCGTTGCCCCCAGGCTCCATGTCTCAGAAATGTTGCATTGAAACCAAACAGGGATAACTAATTGTACATTTCGAATGCAAAGCCTGCCTACAGGGTAGTTTGGCAGGATTGCATGTAAAAGGATTTATACGTGTCTGCTCCACAGAGAAAAGCCAACGGACGTGCATGCCAAACTGCATGCCTCTTCTGAGTTAGACAGAGAGGCGAAACAAAACAATCAAACAAGACGCATTGTATTCTCCTCTCAAAGGCCTTGCTGGGTTTGACAAGGCCTAAGTGGTGCCACTGTAAGCATCAACCTCACGTTAAGGAAGATCCCTGATTATTCTGAGAGGCATCGCAGCAATCGTGAGCATCGAGCAGTGAAGGGCAAGGCAAGTCTTGAAGGAAGGATAAGATGAATGGTGCATGTCTGTAATGCATTTTTGGGTTGTGACAATACTGCACCCATGACACCATCATTGTGTTCTTTAAATGGAGCTATTTGTAATTTCCAGCTACCTGCTTCACATGAATAGGAGCGGCACTTCCCCCTTTCTCAATGTTTATTTCAAACCTTTTTTTTTCAGCCATTTATCTTCTATATGTCATCTATTTCTATGCAAATTCATTACTGCAAGTTGTTAAAATTGTAAAGACCGAAACCTCTTCATGATGGGATGTGCTAAAGTTTACAGTACAGAGTATATTTAATGGGATTATTGATTAGAGCAAATTAAAAGACTGAAAATGTCAGTAAAGACAGGTTTTAATTAATTATTTGCTGTTACATTCAACCCTATCTTAAACTTAATATCTCACATCTCCAGATGCGACCCTATATGTATGATTATCTCCATGCAATACATTACATCAGGAAAGAAAATAATGTGCGCGGGATAAAACCGAGCAGAAATGCTGACTGACTAAAATATCAGGAAGATAAAGGGACTGAGAATGAAAGAAGAAGAAAAAAGAGACTGGGCTCGAAGAAGAACTGAAATTCAGCCCACAGAATTCAAACAGAAAACCTGCATTTCAAAGCGAGTGGAAATTGATTAATGTATTCTCTTTGAACGCCGGTAACCTGGCCAATTTGTGCCGAGGTTTACTTTTAGATACAAGCCCGTATCATAAAAGCGTTATCATGCAGATTGAGTAAGGACGTGCTCAGCGCGTGCCATGACATCAAAATAAGGCCGGCGGGCTAGAACGAAGCAAACGTCCACGTGCGTTATATGAACTAAAAAGATCCTCATGAAAAGAACAGCACTGAAGGTAAAGTAATAGAATGAGAAGTATGTCAGTATAAAGCTGACGGTATATTATTCTGGTATGAAGTAGATCTGTTGAACCCCTTGGGGCTAATATCCAAGATTAGAGTGAACAGATGTCAGAGCTATTTGAGAATCAGTACTTTAGGGATAAAGAACATACAGTGTATGTGACTTAGGTTCCAATCTGATCTGGTTTATGCAGTTTAAAGAAACTCTGGATCATTTCCTGTTTGGCTTCATTCATCAAGACTCAGTGCATTTAGCATTCTAAAATACCTTGACCCCGGTGTGTACTGAACGATCACTGGGGGTCACCACACAGGAGGTGCAGGAGGTTTGGGCTTCACTCTTGATCCATGTCCATATGCTTCCGCGCTTTAAGTTTATCTGTGTCTTCATATATTAGCACAGTGCACAGTTAATGAAATTAAAATAGATGTCATTATTTGCTGGGTCTGACCGATTCTGGAATAGCTCGTTTCAAATTTGAGTGGCTACTTTTCCCATTTCCATTAATGTTAATTGTTTCCCCTGCGTTGCATATTTTCTATGTATCTAATTAATCAAATGTCATGTCAAATTAGTGGTGGCTTGACTGAGTCAAAAGCCTGGAGCCAGCCTGTCTGGTAGTGTGGACATAGCCTGCAATTAAAAAAAAAATAATAATAAAGATAAATTCAAGAGGTTTATTACACCTGTTTTATTTATTTATTTCTGTCACAATAAATATGTCAAGACTTTCTGTGCTCTGGTGCCCCGCCACATACAGCTAATGCCCCTTTTATTCATTTATTTTTGCCCCTGCCCCTCAAACATGCTGAGTCTGCCACTGTTGTACACAATAACAATAAAGACATTAATTAGTGCACCCGGGCCGTGCTTCACAATTACAATGTGCACATACAGCTTATATTTACAGTAGATTCCAAATGGTGGACAAATCATATTACATAATACAGCGTTTATGCCCTCCACCCTTAGTTACTGTGTCCATATCCCTGTAGTGCATGGTGACCACCGTAGAACTTAGCCAGACATGCTAGGATGATTTCAGCTTAAGTTAGAGCAGATAAACACAACATTACTGTAGTAGTTACGCTTTTGCCTTTTGCAAAGGCTTTAAATCCTGGCTCTTCAACAGTGCATCCACAGCCCCCTTGGTGGTCCTTAGAGTTACATGAAGTTTTTTTAGTACCAATGTAAATGTGTCTAAATATACTTTTCAACATGAATCCAAAAAAAGGGCCAAGATACATTTGCCAAAATGCATTTATGATAGTCTACCCCAGTGGAATCATGTGAGCAAGCTACTCTAACTGTATACTAAATCACTGTCCAAGAGGCAAAGCAGTCAGCTAACTATTATTGAAACATACTGACTAGTTAGCTGAATTATTATCCCAAATCAAAACATCTTTGTGAGCAATAACTGATCGTGACACCCTCCACCTCAGGAACAACCACAGTTATCTCAGACGGTGAGGCCAACATGCCTAACATTCTTTTTTATACGCGGCACTACAGGCCGCCCTACACGCTATTGTACACCCAGTTTGATATGCAACAGAACTGTACATGATATATGCAGCAGGTGGTCCCTGGTCCGTCTCTGTCAGCTAAGGTAAAGACCCCTGTGCAATGTGTTTTTCTTACTCATGTGACATGAAATCCACAGTTTGGCTTGCTGTGTTAAGTTGCTGTTGCTAAGTTATGATTGGTGGAGAGGTTTAGAGAAAGGACCAATTGGAGAAAAAAACTGCCACTTCCATATTGCTCTTGGATGCTCAAGCATGGGTGTCAATATAAATGTCTGCCTTCATAAAATGCGTCAAAATGAGCACGAGGAACCCATCTCATGTCTCAACGTGCACGCTGAAATATGGAGATACAAACGTTGGTTTGTTTGGGGAGTTTTTTGGCTTTGACAGCGTACTTTTCACCCGAAACAGCTGTTAATAGACACTTCCACACTCCTACCTGCATCACCTGTCGGACCGAACGACAGTCAGGACACCAACGAGTCAAATATTAAAACTCAACATTTGGCTATCCTGGTGTCTAAAGTGAAACTAGTCGTCATCTTCAGTATTGATAGAGTGATGTCTTATCCATTATCTGTGAAAAAAAAAGGAACAGCAGTAAATTACACAATCGTCATTTACAGTTCTTTGTATGAAGCTTTACATGCTTTGTGAACATCATGGCCGGACTCGCTGTCGCTCTCAACAAAGGAGGAAAATTGATTGAAAAGTTGTAGCCTACATCACGTCAACAATCATAATAAATGGGCTAATTACAGATACTGTGAGACACATATTCACTGGAGCTGTCACTGAAAGAAAACTCTCATTTTCTTTCCTCTAAAGGCTAAATGGCACCCATTGGGAGCTTTGAACACATAATAAGTCTCACACGAGTGCCAATTGAAAGCATCGACCGGGCTTCATCTATCCTTTGCAGGCGCCCAGTGTCTCATTTTTTTAAAAAAAGAAAAAACTTTCCTTTTGCTGTGAATCATATTTTTTCCCCCTTTCTCTATCATAACTCACAAAGCTCATAATGAATGTAGTCAGCGATTTGGCTCTAGTCATGAGATGAGATCAAAAGGTGATCACAACTTTCCTGCTATCCCTTTTGTGCCTTATTACCTTCCCTTCAAAAGGGTCTTCCATCCCATTTGTCCGGGGTTGTTTCACAGTGGCGGTGGAAGATGAGCCGGCGGGGCTGCTCATGTGTAAATACACCTCTGACAGTAGTCACAATTCAGCCACTTTTTGAAAACCACTCATAAACAACGGCGCAGGGCAAAAGATGCTTACAGAGGCAGTACGTGTAGACGAAGTGAAGCACAAGTGTTGGTGGAGGAGGCAGTGGACCAGTCAGGAGAGTCCCGGGCTTTATGTTGATTCATTACTCTATTAGGCCTCGTGACAGAGATAAGGACCAGCATGTTTCAAAGTGATAGCTGACCTCTGCGTTTTACCCATACCGCCGCCAACACGCCCACAGCGGCGGCCGTTTTTCAAACACACACGCTCGCGTGCGCACAGGAGGGCGAACGCGGGTAGGCTAACTCCCAGAGCCGCGCATGCATGTGCACAAAGAAGCATGAAAAGACAGTGACAGAGAGACCCTGCAAACAGAGACGGGATCCGTGTCTGAGCGCGCCCCTCAACAGGCAGGCGCAACACAACACGGATCTCGGCAATCAGACAAGTCCGTGCCTGTGTGTGCAAACAAAGATGGCATCCCAGTAAAATGTAAAATTGCTTCATGAAAAAGTCTAGATTAGAACAAGAAAAAAAACTGACGAAGGAAGTGAAGACAGGAAACTCAGGCCGCTTGCAACATGACATCGATCGCGTCACAGGCAGCTTTTCTGCTGTGCAAAGAAAACTCACAAACAAGCAGATATTCTCCACCACGTACGTCAGAGCAGCGTGATGTTTAGCAACATTAAATGCGCGGGTGAAGAAGTTAATTTGCTTCTCACATCGTTCAAAAACTAAACCGCTATCTCTTTCTTCCCACCGAAGCGCGGAGCTTCTTCACGCCGCCCCGACGGCACTAATGAGCTCAATCAAGGCTGTATCATATTCCCACTGAAGGAGGGAACGGGAGATAAAATGCCAAGCAAAATGTCACAAACAAAGCACAGAGGCCGTGGCACGAATGAATCACGATGCTTTGGTGGGCCGCACGCTAACAATAAGATCGCGTGGTTGGGATGAGACAAGATCAGTCTGTACGTCCTTCGAACAAAACGTGCAAGTTGCAACGCAAACCGACGTCACAACCGCCAGGCGCAAGGAAGTGAACAATATTTTTTTCCACTGAGATTCAAGATTCGAGATTCAAAGTGTTTATTGTCATATGCACAGTAAAGAAACATGTTCTCAATTATGCAATGGAATTCCACAGAATGCCAACAATGTAATAAAGAAATACATACACTGCATGTTTATTATTGCAACCTTGACCATGGAAATCGCCATGTTGTTATTGAGGTGAGGCCACACACGTAACTCAGAGTTACGGGGGCACTGGCCCCTGTTGGCCCCCCACCTCTAGAACCGCCCCTGGGAGAGATTGTTTCTGGAAAGACTTCCTGCTCAGCAAAACCATCCGTATTTTCATTGCTAGATACCACCAGGGCTAGGTGAGAAGATGTTTTATGAATGTGTGTGTGAATTGGGTGACCTGACCCTTTAACAGGGTTCTTGCAGGTTTCAGTAAGTCAAATTTAAGACCTTTTTAAGACATTTTAAGACCATAAAAATTAAAGACCTTCATGACGCATTACCAAAAAAAATTCAAAATCAAATAAATTCTGAAAAAAATATTTTATTACAATGAGTTCAGTTATTAACAGATAAACAGGCTAAAACAAACTTGCCTTCAAATAGGATATATTTAATTTCATATTAATTAAAAAGCGCACTGCAACTTACAAATGCAAGAAAAAGAAGCTCTCTCTCTCTTTCTCTCTCTCTCTCTCTCTCTCTCATCTAGACTCAGCAGCTTGAGGTTATCACCGGTAAAGTACCAATGGAACTGCAAAAGACTAAGAAGTCAGAGAATTAACAGATCAAAACAGAGTAAACGACAGCTATCCGGTCTCAAATCCACCCGCGGCTGCGGCGTCCATCCCTGTTGGCCCAGCCGGCCCCCATACACACCGGCCTGCCGCCTGCGCAGCCGCACGAGAGGGGACGGGAGAGAACCCGGCGCTGCTGCAGAGGAGCCGTGGACTGCGATGACTCTGAGCAGCATATCAATTACAATATAATATATTTCTCGCCTTTCCCCTGATGATCTGAATAAGTCGCTAAATGTTTCACCAGTATGCGATACAACACACGGTGAGGCTTTAAAGAATCTTCTACCAGAAAAAAAGTGCAGGTTCAGTAACTTTACAGATGTGATACAATGTAGAAATAATGGAAAATCTGACAGCCAAAGAGAGTGAAAAATAAATAAATTGGAATCAAAAAGGCTTAAGGAATGTTTGAGCCGCGTCCAGTGTCAGTAGTGCGTCCATTATCAGAAGGATACAGGTGCACAGTGCTTGTTGCTGGATACTTCTATCTGCACTGCTATCCCCGAAGATCTTCAGAGCCTATCACTCCAAACCAGCCCTGCTCTGTCAGCTAAACACCATTTGGTTTAAGCAGAATTGGAGTAACAGAGAATGACCCCACCAGAAAGCCCACTGATTCATCTCCATCATCTATCTCGTGTCTGTGGTGCTGTGCGTCAGAAATTCGGCTGAACGGTGGCACAGTTCTGGTTCACTGACTGGTCATGGACCTGAAACGACCCCGAGGGCTCCAGTTGATGTGCAGGCTTGATCAGCTTATCTCACAAATTTCCCATTGAAAATTGGCTGTACGTCCAAACAAGAGTGCCAAATGTTCCCTCGTCACTCAGATAACAGCCCATGTACAGTGGCCACTGTAATACTTGTTTCCGATTGGCTGGCAGTTTCGGTTAAAAGCAGGCCACTTCAAATATAGATCCAAAATGTAAATTAAAGTTCCGTTATCCATACCAACAGTATGTTTGCGCAGTTGCAGGTGCTACCTATTAATGGTTTAGCGAACCCTCATCTGAAAGACAGACTTTATCAGTTAAAGGTATAGTTCGACATTTTGGGGAAATAAATTTACAGTTGGCCAATTTGTTTTTCTGATGAGTGTTATCAGATGATTGAAACCATTCCAATATCTGTACATTTAGCATGGAGATGGAGCTAGAAAGTGATTGACTTAGCTTAGCATAAAGACTGAAAGTTGAAAAATGCACATACTACCAACCGAAAGCCGACTACCAACAACAGGAGAGAGCTGTGACATTGCAAGGTAAACTTAGAAACAATGTACAGATGGATGACTAAACGGTTGTTTGTAAGGAAATAGTTATCTTACAGCTTTTTGCTAACCTAGGCCATACTCCTCCTGGCGCCACATCAATGTGTAGACCTGGACTTTTTTATTCATTTTGGCTACCTTGGGGGCAGCAACACGCACTGGAAACTCAACATTTGACCCATTATCATCGTACTAAATGAATGCAGCCAGCTTGTTAGCGCATGATTGCACCATAGAAAGGTATTGGGTTTCAGTGCAGGTTTGTGTGGGATTTATTGGCCTCTAGTGATGAGTAAACAGCAAACAGCTGAACACCCCTCATCACACCCTCCCCTCATGTGGCCCAAAATAGCTGAACAGGTGAAAGGCCCCTCTTTAGAGCCAGCATTTGGTTCTACTGTAGAAACACGGCAGTGCAACATGCTCCCTCTGTAAATATAAAAAGCTTATTCTATGGCAGTGAGGTCAGACACTAATGAATTCACGATCTTACTATTATACTCAGTTTCTGCCAATGTTATGCTTTTCTGCTCCTTTTGTCGGTGACAGGTTTGGCAATTAACAGAAGTCGCAGCCTATTATGTAATTAAGTGCAGTAACAATCACAACATTTACTTTAGTTAAAATGCAGTGATATAATCACATTTACAGTTATAATTATTATACTTTTACAGTTTTATCCACTCTCGCACAGGGAGGTCAGAGGTCCTCTTACAGCAGCTGGTGTTCACAGACGTTGCGTTCAGGTGTCTGGTGGCCCACACAGAACCTTGATGCCGAGTGTGGTTGATGTACAGCCTCTTTAACCACTCCACCTTTCTGCCTTCCTCCTACACATCACTGTACATCTTGTTAAAGCATTTTAATATATAACTAATTGGATAATGGTGTAGCACTAATCTGAAGCATGTATTATGTAACGGATAGTTACGCATTTTTAAGAGCCAGTTAAGCCTATATTCAAATGTAGTAAAACTGTTGGTTTTGTTCTGATGCTATAGTGTGTCTTGAGTTGTGAATTATAGCTGAATAATTCTACAGTTGTATTTGATATTATAATTGTACAGTGTGTTGGAGTACAAACAGTTTACAAATGGTGAAGATCAATGTGATGCTTGTTAATTTCTAACATGTAGTCTATCAGGCATTTTGCCTTCAAGGCAGTTATAGACTAGAAATGTTCAAAGACGTTGTGGTTATGTGGTTTGTGTCTCTGTTGGGGAACCAGGATGCCCAATGTCAGCGAACCTTTGATCGGAACAAACTTTGGACCACGTCAGTGATGCCTAAAACAATATGACAGGAAGCTAGTAATGGACTTGGATGTGATAACATTCTCCTGAGAAATGATTTACTGCTTAATTGTTTGGAAAATCTGGATTTGAGTGGAGACTAGGGGCACAGCATACACTTGTTTGAGCAGTTCTTGGTCAGAAATGCATTTTAAAACATTCAAAAAATTAACTGAAATGAGAAGAAATAACATTTTTGACATTATGTCAAGGACTTCTCTCTTTGTGTTGGGAGGCGTCTCCAGCTAGTCTGTCCGGGCTTGTAATACCACTTTGTACCTCAAGAGGTGGCAGTGAGTCACTTTATTGTGAGGTCTGCCTTCAGTCCAACACGACTGATATTCCGATGTAAGCTGATCAAACTTGGGTAAAATGATTCAATCGTGTGGCTCTTCTCGACTTTCCAAACGTGATCGAACCGAATGGAGTTATGAAACAGGTTTTAGGTTATTTTGATGCTTAAAACAATTCATAATTTTGCACATGCTTCTTTCACATCACGTGATGATGTAGTTACAGGGTTCGGCCACAATGTAAAATTCTTCAAAGAAGACTTCAGCAGGTGCCTTACTTTCAAAGCCCGGCACTCATCCTGGGGGCTTGATTCTA
Organism: Diplodus puntazzo; assembly: GCA_963678695.2. Classification (NCBI taxonomy): domain Eukaryota; kingdom Metazoa; phylum Chordata; class Actinopteri; order Spariformes; family Sparidae; genus Diplodus; species Diplodus puntazzo. The sequence continues at coordinate 28,313,226 of OZ023163.1, forward strand.
ACTTTTGTCTTTTATGTTTACCGGAGTGACCATTATTACCACCAACACCCGCCGCTCCCAGCTTGAAACCACATTCGGCCGCAAATAAAAAAAAGTGATAGAAATAACGACAAAACAAGAGTTAACATCGGTGTTGCTTTCCACCACTGGAAACAGAGCATAAAGGAATACAGCTTGATGCTTAACTTGCAATTTTTTTTGTAGACTGGTCATTACTCAGCTGTGTATGCTAACGTTGGCTGGTATAATGCTATTGACTATGAAAATGTGTTTGATAAATTAGCTGTTCTTTGATACTTGGTGCAGACCTGTTAGAATAGCTATAATACGAGACAGGCTGCACTTCCTTGTTTCTTTCAATAGGAGTGGATACCCGAGCTTTCTGGTGAAATGCTGCAACCAATTTGTTCCCCTGTTCTTACCCATCGAACCTTGAAAAAGTTACAGCGCCCGCCCTGGTTCCCATGTATGACCCCCAATCAACACTTCATTCCCTCAGTTTTTGTGACTACTTTCTGATTCAGATTGTCAAGATTGGGCTTTTGGGATTTTGCTGCTGACAATGACAACAAAGCTTCTGCGTTATGTTTTTTCCTGCTCCCTGCTTGGTGCTCTGCTTGGTCTCACTGTGCACCGTCTGTGGACTGCAGGTATTTTGAATCTAAATGACAGGAGCCAGACATTTATTTGCTTTTTGAGACCAGTTTACGATAAACAGCATATGTTTTGTGCTTCTCCATTACATTTCAACTCATTTCCATGTGACTTTGCGATTTGTAATGTCAAAAAGTCTCTTGATTTTTGATTGTACAGACTGTTGTCTTCATGAGATCAATTAATGGTATTATCGCGCCTTGAATAGAATATCATGCAACTCCTGTAAGCGCATGACTTTCTGCTTTCACCTCCAGCTTCTCATTTTCATTGCTCATTTGTACAGTGGTGGCTGGATGTCGGGCTGTCTGACCCGCTCTAAATCTGGCATTGACAATCACAGATCTGGCTTCCTTTAGCCCATAGTCATATGACGAGTATCTTGTTTCCCCAAGTGTCTGGATATAGTTAAGAAGGGTCAACGCGTGGAATCAAAATGTGTTGCCTGTATACAGACCAAAATCAGATTTCTCTTTCTTGTGACGAAACACATGCCGGTGTGCATGCTCCATCTCTACATGTTGACAGTAAACACTGCAGCGCTTGTTGCCCATCTGTGCAGATCCAGAAAATCCATCCTGACAGGCATGCTACTATCTGAACTGCCTGCCAAGTGTTTGAATAGCATGCATTTTCTGATTGGATCTGCTCAGGAAAACGTATTTTCCATAAGGACCTGACATACACTACATTACATGTACTGTATGTGTTGCTTGCGCAAATGATCGAGAGAAAAACAAAACAAAACACTCAATCCAAACATGCAATCACATCAGTAATTAAGGGGCATGGGTAGTCGCAAACAGCAAAATCTGTTTTAATCTACACAAGTAAATGTGACCTGTTTTGATTGGAATGAAAAATCACGATTCAACATGTATCATTTTTTTTACATTTTACATAATTCATTTCCAAGATAGTGACGTCAAGTGAATGAATCCTGAAAGTGTTTCTCTTTTTATAATGAAGCTGACCCCTATTTTTTGTTCATTGAGCAGAGGTCTGAGTCTGAGTGAAGGCAAAGATATTCACAGAGACATCCCTGCCTGCACTCGAGGCTCTGCCACAGGATATTGCGACTGCTCTCTTTAAGAGAAGCAATAACGGCTCGCATTTCATCTGAGACTGCATTTCTTAAAAGGCATAGCACTGCGATAACCAACCTTTCCTTCCTGTGGCAGCGTGCGAGAGAAGAGGAGAAGGTAAAGTACAGAACAACCTGAGGGAAAGGAGCCTTTGAAAGAATCCGAACAAAGACAAAAACAATTGACTTATCAAATGGGTAAACTCATGATGTGAATCAGCAGATATAATGGCATTATTTGCCTTGTCAGTTAGCATTTCTTTTCAGAACTTGCCAATAGGGCGAATTGACCATGACTGAAAGCATAGAAATTAGAAATTATTCAAATGTGAAAGGGTTTCCAGGTTGCTATGCAAATGCTGGACCATTTGTGTTTGAACCAACTGCACTGCATAGAAAAGAATCTTGGCTATACTTTACTTTCATATGCTTTTTTTTTTTTTTTTTTTTACATTTTAGAAGTGTGTCTGAAACAAAACAACAATATAACAAAAAATACAATAAAGAAATGTGGTCTCGGTCTTTATTCGCTTTCTCACAGCAGTCATATTTTGTGAGTAGCGCCTCACTTTGTGCCAAAGCGCCAACATACTTTTATTGACTTCCCACTTCGAGGCACGGGTGTTTAAACTGGGTGAGATAAAGGGGAGATCACATTACAAGAGCTGAAATCCGGTTTATAGAAAGTCACTTCAGAGGCATCACTATGAAATTTAAGGCAAAGTAATAAATTACAGGTTTGTGTGCATGTGTGTCCAATGTACATCTGTGTATGCAGTAGGTGATTTGTTAATTTTTAACAGGGGAAATGGCCCAATGGGAGCACCATCCTGCCCCGATACACCTATGTACACCTCCCAAAGGACATTGTTACAGGACACCTTAACCATAACTGTGACATTTCTAATTCTACAGTTCCATTTATCCAGTTATCTTCCTTCTCTACCTGCTACAATTGTCTTTTTAAAACTGAATTCATGTATTGAGTAATTACACCTGTAAATTGTAGCAGTGGACTGAGTTTATTCAGGCAGGTTTTTCTCATGTTTCTCACACTGCATGGAGATAAAGACTGGGAACTGGATGAGTGTGTGAGTGAGTGTGACAGTGTGAGAGATGAACGACATAAGGCAGAGCAAAGACCAGGAAGAGAAACTCTGATTTAATACTCTTTGGCATGGCCATCATTCATGTATGCACCTGTACAGGTTTCGGCTGAACACCACAATGAGTCACTGCATATTTGTCTGTTAGTGGAGGTAAATAAACCTACAAGCATTGATTGAATTATTGTCTAATTATTAACACACACCATCAGAATGGGGAAATAAAGAGACTACACCCAAACCACAGCAACTCTCCCTGGTCTGATGTCAATTTTCCATCAGCTGGTTTGTAGATTTCCATCACAGATTATTATCAACTTTAACAGCATCTTTATCCATCAAACGACGCTAACGCTACAGCACAGCAAGCTAGGAACACCAGTCACGATTTCATAACAGAGAAACAGACGTTTGAGTTAAATTGACATGACTGAGTCTAGTCGGAGGGGTAAATCATTCATTCACTGATGTCTACATGCTATCATTGCTTCTCAGACACTAGCTAGCTATTCGTTACATATTTGTAAATTTTTAACAGGGGGGACGGCCCAATGTGAGCATCATCCTGCCCCGACACACCTATGTACACCTCCCAAAGGACATTGTTACAGGAAACCTTAACCATAACTGTGACATTTCTAATTCTACAGTTCTATTTAGTTATCTTCCTTCTCTACCTGCCACAATTGTCTTTTTATAACTGAATTAAAGTAATACACCTTTAAATTGTAGCAGTGGATTAAGTTTATTCAGGCAGGTGTTCTCATGTTTCTCACAATACACTTCAAGCAGGGTTATTTTAAGTTACATGACCCCTTGGAATTTCTTACCATCTACCAAATTCCTTGAAGGACAAACAATGAACATTGTGCAAAATAGTGAAGCCAGACAGACTTATTTGTAGGCCGATTTTATCGTCCAATATTAGCCTATCACAGATATATCTGTATCAGCGTACATACTGTCCGATATGAAGACCTTCAATATAAAAACTACAAATACAGAATGGAGAAAGTCTGTTCCTGTCTCTCTGACTACCTGTTGGCGCGATCTGCTCTGTGCAGCTTGTTGCGGCTTTCGTCAAAAGTAAACCAGGCAGCCAGAACCCAAAGCAGCCGTGCCCGGTTTGACTCCACAGTGCGCCGGAGCTGATCGCGACCACTTGTGACACACTATCTGCGGCTCGGGGATGGAGAGTGATGGAAGGTTAACAAGGGGGATGCTTTTTGGTAATTTGCTAACAAGCAGGACGGCATCCCCCCTCAAATTGCCTACTGTGTGTATGTGTCTGTGAAGGGGGTGGGGGTGGGGGGTTCTCTGCTGCAACAGGGAGATGCAGACGTGGTGTTCCAAGATGCTCCCCGGGCACCCGCAATTAATGATGACAATTTAAATTTTGATACGCTGGTCTTTGCCGAGGCAGCCAGGCTAGACGAGTTGAGGAAGTCACCTATCTAATAGATGCCACATGATATTAATGTACAGAGGCGCGCTCCCTCTAACCTGGCAGCCGCGGGAAATCAATCACCTCCCCGGCATTACTTCCTTTTGACAAATATGCTCTCACCGGCCAGGTAGCAGAGCTAATGGCCTCCAAAGTATATCTGTCAAAGACACAGCTCCCATTAATTATTCAGTCACCTGTGCTCTGATGCTGTGGTGCTACATTACAATATTTACCGTGCGGCGAGAGGCCGCTCTCCCTGCCGGTTTACTGTCCCTGAAGTGGCGAGCAGCTTTTGCATGAGCCATAATTCCATCTGCTCCAGTTCTACTGAGAGGGAGGAGGAGAGACAAGCTGCTTTCATTGCCTATCAAGAAACACGCTGGTCTCTGGAGGTGCACGAGTGTAAACATGACTCAAGGCCGATGAAGGGTTTGCATTGTGTTTAGGTCATTAATGAGGCGAGCGGGGTGTCATCATCATGCTGTTGTGGAGGGAAAGAGTCAGTGCTGTCAAAGACCTTGAGCATGTGTTGTTTTTTTTGTGTTTTTTTGTCAGTCTTGATGTGAAAGCATGCTAAATATAGTTGGCAATCATGTGTGCATAATGATGCATCACTAATTTAACAAACAGGGAAAGAGATGCGTGTTAAAATGGCACTGTCCGGTGAGAAACATTAGAGGCAGCGTTAAACAAAGAGCACAATGGTGGCATATCCAGCTGTTACCAGACAACCACCGGCCACCGTGCTCTCACGGAGTTAAATCCCCTTTTTTTCCGCCCACAGATGGGAGGCAGGGGCGTTGGATTGGGAGGAGGGGGGAGTGGAGGGAAAGGAGGGAGTGATGCTGCGTTAAAATGAGTGTGGGAAACGTGGGATGAATGAGTTCCCTGTTTCAAAATACCAGGTTGAAGACACTGTCTGCAAATGTGTGTGTGTGTGTGTACTGGACCTTGGGATCATAAACCCATCTACTGTGACTCACGTTTGCAAAGGTGTGCCATTGCAAAAGATGCAGTGTTCTGAATTTTCTGTCACTTTATTCTGTCAAACGATAAAGCTGCAAAAAATAACATTCCAGTCCTATATAAGATTTAATCACGTGGCTTTGTATGCACTTTATAGTAAATACTGCTGTTGGATTTACATTTAATTAAATGCAAAAACAGTCAAAAACCGTATGTGGGTACTCAAAAATCACAGCATCATTCCAAAACAACTGCTGTTATGATGGCCCCCACTCTTCTAGGACTGATTTCTGCCTGATTTTGGAACCTGGCTGCAGAGATTTGCTCCCATTCTGCCATAAAGTTGGCATCACATTGATGTTTGATGAATTGTTTTGCTGTGGCGGTACGATTTCTCCTTCACTGAAGCTATAGGAGCCGAGGCACAAACAATTAAAAGCAGCCTCAAACCAGAGGTACTCTTCAGGCTGGCCGCACTGGATGCGTGTGTAATGCTTAGTGGTTGCGTGGCTGCTGCAGCGAGGCTCCTGCCTGCCCTATCTGTCTACGTGGAGTTTGACTATGATAATAATCGATAAATACGATGATGTAATTTTCCTTTACCCCGCTGAAAGAACAAGAAAGCGGGGATGAAAGGGGGGGAAAGAGAAGGAAAAAACTGCCCTTCACCTGTTGTGTGTGTTCTCTTCATGTCTGTGACATATTCTACACATACATACAGACATTAAAACTGTTAGTAAAAATGCTGGCATGATGACCATTTGGCGGTCTACAGGTCGTTTTCAGGTCAAGTCTTGCTGAGAGCCACGTCCGTGTCGTGGTACATGTAGGTGGGACTCTGAATCTCAAGATGAAGCGCCGCTGCAGCCTCACTTGACTCGTGTGAGAGGCGCAACTAACGCGGCCAGTGTGTCCGCTTTAAGCTGTTCACATGGATAGCGAAATGAAAAGCAAGACGTAACACCACACACACACAGGCTGCTCAAGCATCCAGCGTGGCCAGCCTGTTAGGTATGTAGACCTTCTAAACACTTTTCCATACAGTAAAAAGGTCATTTTCAGTACATTCAAGCAACTACAAGGAAGCCTACAGCTCCACAGGTTGTGCGATGCTAATGTCTTATTATGTTGTGCTAGAGTTGAGAGTTTGCGAGCACCATGCCAATGTTATTCAAACCAACGTCAACAAGCAATATTATGCAAATAGTTTTCTGCGAGAAATAAAAACACGATGTGTCACAGTCGACATGATGGACTGTAGTGCTGCTCTCATTATACGTTCGTCTTGGCGGCATCTGAGTGTGACACCTAGGGGTCAACTTTGGTATTACTGGCCGCGTCACTTATTAAGCCTCATATCAAATAGTTTTTAAAAGGCGTCAAATCTATTTAAGCATTTAATATATTAGTATTAAATGGCCAATTGCTTTGAAAAAAGTGCACCACTTTCTCAAATGAGATGGCCTAACCCCCAAAATACCACCTGATCCATGTTCGGTCCATCTCTGATCCGTCTGGTTCTTTTTACCGGCTCCGCTGCAGCTCTGGCAGTCCGGACCATCAGCAGCAGACATGCAATATTTCTGTGGATGCAGCAGCACTGTGCATTAATTACGTGGAATTCAGCACAGAGCCGACCGGAAGTCAGACACCGAATCAAAAACATAACATCATCATCGGTTAATTTTCAGAATAAAACACTTCGTATTGATGCCAGCACAAAACACTGCATGAAAAGTGTAATTTTCGTCCCCGTAAACGCCTGAAAATCTCTCTAATTTTGGGCAGTTAACGTCAATTTAGAGCCTGCGAAGTTCGCGTTCGTCTGTGCCACATACTGACGGAAACGAAGCATGACGTATGTGGAGCTGGCGGAGGTGCGAACGGCTCCAATTAGCATATGAATAGCTGCGAAACCCCGCCTGGCGACTCGGTATTGGATGAAACCACTACTTTTAAACAAGAAAAATCACTCGTGATTGGTTGGCAAATCTGTCACTCTATTGGTCACCCAAACGGATCTAATCTAAAAAATCTTACCCTCTTTGACTCCGAGCTGAACCCTTCACAGCTTCCGCCTGCGATGGAAGATCTGGTTGTTTGTACCTGAAGCTCCTGCGTACTGTCTCAGAATGTCTTACAGGCAACTGGAAAACAATTAAATGAGAGGGGTATGAATAAAAAAAAAAAAACTTAAGTCACAGTAAAATTAAACAAGGAAGGAGAAAACAGTAAAAGTTACTTACACACGATGGCGTCATTATCGGCATCATATAAGTCTGGACTTGCAGACAAAGCTCTGAGCTAATAGGAGGTCACGGCCTCGTTATGATGCGAGGTTAGTGAAAACAAAATGCTCGCAACGATAAATCTCTATGTCCCTCTGCGGCAGCAAAGCGACCTCCGTCGGCGACACTCTCCGTTGCGACCCGGCAAAGCTCCTCCCGTCAGCGCAGGCCTTGTCTTGACAATGGCCGTGCCGCTAGCCTAGCTCCTGCTAGCTAGCTTAGCCGAACTTGCTTCATGTCCAATAAAACAAACACTTCGACTGCAATGGAGAGTCCAACTTACACACTCACAGCACGTCGTCCGACAACAGTTCACAGTCACTTAGTGATAAAACATAACACTAACGACACACACAGCCCACTGTTAGCTGCTCCACGTCATTAACTCTCCGCTTCTTCTTCCTCGTCACTGACGCTCCGGTCAACCCGGAAGTGTAAAACTCTTTAAGGTCATGAACTCTCACACGTAATAAGAATTACTTTAACTACTTTTAAACATTCAGAACCCATGAAATTTAAAGTCACACATTTTAAACAGTAATTATTAGTGCATTTTAATATCTTACTTATCTCAAAATATTTCATGCAAATTTTAACTTCTTAAAACTGGCGTTTCATCTTTAACTTGGTCCCAGGAGAGAAAAAATAAAATATATAATTTTGTGTATCTTTTTTACGCAACATTGACCATTGCTAATTAATAGTAATTAATCTAGAATACTTATATTAAATGAATCAATTTAAGCTAAAACTTAAGAGTCTATAATTAGGCTATACTGAGCCTGATCTATTTATACCAGAGATTTTCTTAATACCTTTTAGAAAAAGGTCATCTGAGGTAAAACTCCCCCTGCTACCCTGATTTGCATTTGTATAGCTCACAGCATTTTCATTTACATGTTAAAGCCTCCCCTAGAATCAGGGGGAGGGGGGTCATGGGGGGACAACTGCCAAGCAAGGCCCACGTCAATTTCCGACAATTTACGTCAGTTTTCGGTGTTGCCTGCAAATTGCCGTTTGCAGTCGTAAACCTGAACTTCCACGACAATCTACAGTGCCGCATACTGACGAAAACCCCACTTTTCATGCAGTGAAAAAGGAGACAAATACAAGCACTTCTACTAATCCTTCAGTGGGGAACATTAATCATTGGTCTGTTTGCTGTTGTGTTTGTAACACACAAGTATAACTCCGGTCTCGCGTGATTCTGTAATTATCCGGGGACTCATCGGTCTCGCGACTCAGCTGTCCGGCAGTGCTGCGCTGCGCCGCTCTGCACTCCACACAGAACAGGTGTGGATGACACAGCACGAAGCGAAACCGAGGCGGAGTTGTTTTGCACCGTGCATGCAGCCAGTGTGGTAGTCCCGGGTAAGATAGTCGACACCCGCCATGAGGGAACTTGTGGAGTCTGGGGTCTGTTTGTGGGCGTGCCTGCCGGCATGTCCGATGTGGAAGTTTGTTACTCTGTATACTCTGTTTCATCTGAACCGTTTTATGGGTTTCCTCAAAATGAATATGACCATGTATTTGTACAATATGTTTATAAAATACACTGTACCTTTTTCACGACTTTATCCAAACCAATGCTGGAAGCCCAGGTGTGTCAAGCTGAAAAACTGACTGCGAGTTAATCCAATACATCCTATATAATTATATGCGGGAGCCATGGGCGTAGCGGACGCAAAGTACGCGGGGGACATGTCCCCCTCACTTACCGTATCAGTGCCTTCTGTCCCCCGCACTTTTTACAGCCATTACAACCATTCAATTCATTTTTAACATGTGGAGACGCGTTTTGCCGAGCCGCCTTTTAACGCACCATGAGCAGGGAGCCAGATGGCAAACATTCGCTCGCTGTCAGTTGTAATGTTAATTTGAATCAGACAGAGGTTGATTCAGATCTTTGTAAGGATGTTCAGCAAACCAGCGAAGAGGCAAAAGACTTTGCTTAATTTGTTCCATACACATCATGTAAGTTGAGTAATGCTGTTGCATGTAGATAACGTTAATGTTTAGCTTAATGATGACTGACTAATAGATGTCCATTTATCAAGTTAAGCAAGTTAACAATTGTTAACTGTTAGCTAAGTTAAATCGCTTGCTAGGTGCAGAGGTGGTAGTAACTACTTACATTTACTCCGTTACATTTATATGAGTAAGAGTTGTTTTTCTGCAAAATACTTTCTACTTTTACTTGAGCATATTATTCTAAAGTAACAATACTTTTACTTGAGTAACGTTCAGGGATGGAAATTAGCACCCGACACTGGTGAATTTGTGTGCTGGAGGGTGAATTGAATCAGTTTACCAGCCATTCCAGTCAGATCTGATCCAATCGATCATTAATGTTAATGATCAATATCTTGGTTAAGGTATAACGGCGCTTTCCACAACCCTACAGTTAGATCTGGTCAACTTATATGTTTCTGATTCGACCCAAAGTGCAGTTGGACTTCAGAAAGGCCGGAATTCAAACACTATAACGGCCGTTAGCGGTCATTTGGACCGTTAGATTTTAAACTCTATAATCTCTCATGTAAATTGTGATGAATGCATTCATTGTGTCTTGATATTTAAACAAAAAAACGAAATAACACCGAAGTGTACATTTTAACAAGTTTAATTATACATTCATCATACTCATATCACCGCACATTATAATTATTGCATTTACACAATATTTTAATAGAGAAAACTCTTAAAAGTATAAGTAACTTATTTGATAATTTTATTTTAACAATAATAATCGAAAAAGCTGGAAACAAGCTGATCTAAAACAAAAAAGAGCCGTTTTGATCACTGGTCACAGTCTAACGTTACAGATTACCTCCGCTCTCCTCGCACACACGGCCTTGTGGCATTTTAAGTGTCCGGCGTTTGGTTCTGTTTGCAGCTCTTTCGGACCGGCACTGCCTCCGTCTCCGTGTCTGCTGCTGCTGCGGTGGTCGCTCCCGCCGGGAGCACATTTAAGTTGCGAGGTGTTTATGTGCGCGCGCGTGTGTCTTTGTGTGAGGAGGTGTTTTTTTTTTCACCCATACTCCATGAACGCAACACGAGCGTCTAACGGGGTCACGTGAGATGCTCCGCTAATAATGCAGTGACGTGGGAGAGTTCCGTCAGTGTAGCGGTGTCTTACAGCAAGCTTGCCCGGGCCAGCAGCTGTCTTGCCCGGTTTGGGAGATCCGACAAGGGTCGGTCCAAGGCGGAGCGGAGGAAAGATTCAGGAGAAGAAAAACAAGAAGGAGCGGGTAGGCGAAGATAGACGACTAGTTGTTGTTTTTCCTTCCCCTGCAGGACTCTAGGAACATATTTTGGCAGTGATTGGGAGAGGATATTATTATATATGTTTTCCTATTCTCCGTCGCTTTCACTGCGCCGAGACTGTAACACCAGCCTGCGGAGCATCGTGAAGGACCAGCCGCGCTCCTGCTGCCCCGGCCGCCGCTGCTCTCCCCTCCTTGTGGCGGAGAGCGCTGTGGATGCTGCGGCGTCCCCTCTTTCATTCTTTTACCGTTTTTTTTTTTTTTTTTTTAAAAAAAACAACAGCTCTTGGAGAGGGAGATAAAACTTGGATAAGATTCAGGCAAGACCGGCCAAAGAGCTGAGGGGAAGGCGAAAATATCTGAGGTGGAGGGACGCCTATAACTCACAAGGAGCGGGAGAGAGAGGAGAGGAGAGGAGAGGAGAGGAGAGGAGGAGTCGCAGCAGGAGGGGAACCAAAAACCTGCAGGTCTGTTGAGCCTGGGGGGGGGGGAGCGGGGGGGATGAGGACGTGGACAACACATCCGAGGTGTCACTGTGATTAGCGGAGAGCGAGCTGGAGAGAGGAGAGAGGTTGTTTTCCGATCCGAGGAGGCGGTGATGGCGGGTGAAGGCAGCGGGGTTCACGCACTCCGTCGGCCGACCGCAGCTCTGTCAGGAGCCGCAGCAGCAGCAGCATGAGGAGGACGAGGTAGGCAGGCTACGCAGCACTGCACGTCTCATCTGTCCCCCCCACATTGTCATTATTCATTTAGCCTTCCCCGCCCTCCTCTCCCCTCCATTACATCCAGCCAGCCACCCGTCCGTTCTTCCAGCCGCCTTGGCTAGTATGCATCCATCCATCAATCCACCCATCCATTAGTCCAGCAGCCATCTATGCCCTCCCTCCGTGTCCCAACATCCTGCATCTCCTCTCCATCGGGCACTTTTTTTGGGACCCACCTCATGGCTTCCCTAAATGTTGCATTGATACTCGGGGGGGGGGGGGGGGGGGGCTCAGGTCAGGTAAATAAAAATCAAGAATACTTAACATTTGAGCGTCACTTCACTCCCTAAGGATGAATGTGAGTGATGGTTCAGTCGTCCCTGCCCAGAGCTTTTTCATCTCTCCTCCTAACAGAGAGTCCCGGAGGCACAATCGCAGTCATCAGGTACGGCTCAGTGGTACATACTGTGTTCGCCTACATGGATCCAAGTTTCGGAAACCCCCTTCTTGGACCTGCCAAGAGGCCAGGCCAGGGAGTTCCCATTGATCCGGCTCAATTAACAGAGCTTTTTATCCACTTCATCACGTCCAGCTGCCTGAACTCTCTGGCACCGGATCCCGTGCCGTGCTGGAGGATATCTGCTAAATGATGAGATGGACATTAAAAAAGGAAAAAAGAAAAATGCTGCTAAGCTCACCATCTGGGTATTCACTTTGCCCACCAGACTGTGAAACTTTAATAGGGTCTAATTTTCAAACCACCTCATAATTTATGGCTGTGGCGTCTGAGCTGACAACCCCCCCCGGAATAAGGGGTCGAAGCGAGCAGAATACGGCCGGGCTTTATTAACAGAGTAAAACGGAAATACTGCGAGAAATTAAATTCAGTGGTATAAGTTGGCAGCAGCACAGTGAGAAGGGTTGGATATCAGTCACGGCGAGTGGAAGAAAAATCACTGTCATATAATATTTACTACAGCTACAGCGGCTCCGAGCTGCCAAAGCTTTATTTCCCAGAGGTCTCTTGTATTTTTGAGTTCAGTTTTAAGAGGCTGTTCCATCCTTTGTTACAGTCCTTTACAGGACAAATGAATCTAAATGTTGCCCAGTACATCTACATTATACAGCTCCGACTAGCGTTAAAGGGTCAGTTCACACAAAGGAAGAAGGTTTTTCTCACTAGTTTTGGCCCCACCTGGGGAAGCTTTGAGGCGTCCGTGTGGGAGTTCTGCCTCCACCCCTGTCACACCGTGGGCTGATGGGGTTTCATCTGTGGTGCTCACAACATGGGGGAAAATGCATTGTTAAAAAAAAATTCTGATAATTATTTTCATTATTGATTATTTTGCTTTAAAACATACTGTTTAGTCCAAAAGAAAAGGCACAAAGCTAAAACTTTGGAACACATGTTTTTCTAAATGAGTATCAAAACAGTCGCTGATTAATTATCTGTTGATCAGCTCATTGACTGATGAGCGTTTCATTTGGGCTCTATAAAAACAGAAATCAACTGCAAAATATCTTTAGAGAAACACAGCTCCTGTTGTTCTCGGTTGATTCCCTGACATCGTGGGAAGTGTTTTTTTTATTATTATTATTAGTATTGGAACAGTTTTGTAACCAAACAAAATGTCTCCCTCTGTTGTGTCGGGGTGGGGGCAAGAGGTCTCAGAGACGGTCAAAATGTGGACAAACAAAGCAGAGTGAGAGCTTTAGAGAGGTAGGAGAGATGGTGTGTATTAGAGTGGTTTTTTTTTATAGTTCGGTTGAACTGACCCTTTTTAGGATCAGATATGGTTATGTTGTGTGACGGGGAGGCTCCGATGGCCTGGCCCAGATCTGACCAGCTTCTAGTGATGAAGGCTAAAAAAAAAAAAAAAAAAAAAAAAAACACAGCTGGCCGTCCAGTGTCACTCATCTGCTCTGCAACACTTAGCGAAGACTCTACCCTCCCTCTCCCAGCGGTGCTATCCTAGTTGAGTCACGGACATTTTCAAAGGGTCAGCTCACTAAAATACCCCCACACACATCTTTATCGGGGCTATTTATCGGATAGAACGTTTGTTTTTGGTGCACAGCAGAGATGCGTGTTTCCGTTTTCTAAATGCAATTTAAATGTTTGGAGCGTCGCGGATTTAATTCACTTTGTGGCCTAAATCTCAGTGTCAGACCTTCAGAACAGCAGCAGTACACTGAAAACAGACTGCAGGGAGTGAGTCAGAAAACTTTTTTTGTTTTGTTTTGTTTTTTTGAGTGACTGTCGACGCAGGTACGTTCATGGGATTAAAAGGACAGAGTGAACCAGTGGACAGTGCCACCTGTTGGCCAGTAGGTAAATTAAAAAAACTGGACAAAAACATTGCAGTAAAAACTTAATTATTAATAAATATATCACATGAAAAGTACACTTTCTGCCGTATCATTAAAGAATGTAGGCTGTGTCCGCATGTTGCGTAAGCTGGTATACCTGAACACCACATGTTGCATTTTGATAGTGCAAGTAGCGGGCAGGCGAGGTAGCAGTCAGCTCCAAATAATGCACAACTGCTTCAAATAGTGTTTGTTTCAGCAGTTAAAACTCTGTGCATTTATCATTTCCACATAGAGTATAAAAATCTAACTGTTGTTTCCCAAACTAAACTAAACTAAACAAATTAATTGTTAACATTAGTTAATAGTTGTCAAACAGTTAAATGCTTCATTAACTTGTTTTGTATATATTTAAACATTATTTGGATGGCCATTAAAAAACATTTAATTGGTGAAATGATTATTAACTAAAGCCGAACTAACTATACATTTACCATTTATTAATGTAGGTTAATCTTGTTACTGAAAAAGGTAATGAAAAGTGTTCATGTAGTTGGGTTAGGGTTAGATAAATAGTTGAATTAAAAAATGTCAAAAAGTTGCTAAAAGTCAAGGAATGACCGTTAGCTAACTGTTTACGTAGTTAGGTAAGCACAAATGGTTGGTTTGCCAACTAACTTGGGTAAATACTTAAGATAAATGATAGAATAAGTTGGCTTAAAGTTGTGGATTAACAGTTCAAATAGTTAGGTAATGGACAAACTGCTGTATAGTAATGGATTAAGCTAAGGATAAATAGGGTAATGTCTCATTTATTCCACTAGTTGTACAATTGCAAACTTGCATTTACATGGAAAAACCCATCCAGTTTAAAATCAATTCAAACGAACACAATAGCAACACGACAGCTGATGTCTGATACATGGTGTCTATTCGTCTCTTATCCACAAAGGCTGCAGGGGGATATCTGAACGGAAAAAGAAAAAAAAAACTTTTGTGTAGTGCACAATACTTATTCATTTTGATTTTCTCAAGATGAAAACCTCATACTTTACTTTGGTAAAGGAGAATTGGTTGTCAAAATAGCTCTGTCTCAGATGGATAGTGACGGTTTGAAAGAGCAACAACCTCAGCGCCCCTCACCTCTATTTCACTAGTTTTCTCGGCAGTCTTTATGAACTCTTCACTGCAATCGCTTGGTAAAACGAGAGAGCCAGACAATGACAGGCTGTCGAGAAAGAGTGCAGCTGAACAGGGACGAGGAAAGTGACCAGGACGAGAAGGGATTGAGACGAGCGTCGAGGGGAGAGGTGTGAGCTCACCAGCTGCCTCCCTACTTTCAAGTGACTGCTCTGAACAGAATGCGGAACTGAGTTCCCAAGAAGATCATTTTCCTTGAAAGAACAAAAGCAGATTATGAAACTCTTGTTTGCTCTGCTTGCCCGGCCTCGTTGGCAGTCATGTCAAGCCGACATGGATCTTGCCAGAATAAGTGGAACAGTGTACACGTGTGGATGATAAAGATGGCTATGAACCACAAATCTCAATAATTAAGTTTGGTTTTTGGCTCCCAGCTGGAGTCCTGACATTGCAGACTGGGGGCCAGGGCAGGGTCTCAGATGATGACAAAACAGTGGGTGTGGATGCCCATCAAATTAACTGGGTGCAACAATTGTACTCTCAACAGTCTACGATGAAGCATTAAACAGACAAAGACTGATGCCGGTCAAGTCACCTCGGACTTGTTTTGCTACGGAGCTCTGGCGGAATGGATCAAAGGAAGCCTAGTTTTCATTTCCTAGAAAACAGCTGGGTATCGAATAGACTTTGAAAACCTTCCTGCATCACAATTGAAAACACTGGTCAGAAACTAAAAAGATTTATTTATGGCAGCTGGCTCTCTCATCTCATGAAATCAGGAGCTATGCATCTTATAGTACAGGTAATTGCTGCTAAAGCTAAACACTATAGCCACTACTTCAACAATCAGTGCTTGAGTCACGACAAAAGTCATAAACTAAAATACTAAAAATACTCCATTAAAGTCTTAATTAAAGTCTAGAAGTGCATCCTGGTTGTTTTCTGCGTTTTGAGCAGAAGGGAATGTAGCACCACACTGTAAAGTCTATCCATCTTTCAGTGGTGAAATAAATCTGTAGGCACGAGACTGAAACTAAATGCGAAAACAGAACTGGGCCATTCTGACTGATGGTCTGCAGAATGTGCTTTATTCCACCACGAAAGTTTAAACGAATAGTACTGCCTTGAAGCAATTTCAGCTCAAAACGCGTTGATTAACTGAGAGATAATCATTCAGAAGATTCTGTTTTGAAAATGCGTTGTCTGATAATCTGCTTCCATCCTCTAAAGAATGAGGATTTGCTGTCACATATGAGGGTAAACTGGCTATCCAGAGTTGTTTGACTGAAGTAGTTTGTGCTCTAAATTTTCTCTCAGACAATTCATCATTCAGTCGACCTTTTTGAAAGTAGCAGTGCGCCGCACAGCCTTCGTGAGAGTGTTCTAAAACCCCATACTTTTCTTTAGTCTGATGAAGGCCGCGTGCTACAACCCAACCTTAATATTAAAATAAATCACAAATGCGGATTGTTGCTTCAAGGCAGTGTTATTAGTCTGCACAGGAACCTCGCTCGGCTACATAATCAGTCGGGCCTGTTTGGATGAAGCAGAATTTAACCTCTAGCTTCAGTGAACAGCCGCTCCTGTTTTTTTCTTCTGAAAATGTGTTGCCATCACAAAGAGCACTGTTCTACTGAACGAAGGTCGCATCCTCATCGACATCGGCCGATTTGGTTTTGCCTGCCTCACGCGCATTGTGGGGGCAAAAAAATGGGGCTTGGCTGTTTGTGTTGCTGCGGAAAGAATGAAAGCAACCCGTGGAGGAGGGGTGTTCATACCTCGCTGTAGAAGGTTTTTTTTCTCCTTTTTTCTTTTTCTCTGTGTGGTGACAGAGACAACACTATAATGTATGCCTAGTATGTCACTGTGTCACTCCCCCAGCCCTCGCTCTGATTATTGACCGCTGTGGAATCGCTGGGGCTTTAATTAGTGCTAGTGTAACTAATTGGCTTGCATAGAAGTGACATTGATGGGAGGCAAGAAAATGAATTAATGAGGGGAGGCATTGGCAGATTAAATGGGACTGCTAAGAAGTAAAAATGGATGTCTGATCCTCCCAGTGAAATTGGCATTTACGTCGGAAAACAAAAAAACAAAGTCGTACACTCAACCTGCCACGGTCGTCTGCGTGCGAGTGTGTGGGCGGCTGGATGCGGGAGTGTGTGTGGGCATCCGTTCCGTGTGTGTGTGTGCATGTGTGTATCTCTGTGTACACGTGTATATGCGCCATTCTGTGTGCACACTTCATCAGAGCTCACGTAACCAGATGTTCATTTAGTTGACAGCAGAAATCTCTCGAGCGCTGGATATGCTTCGATGTAAAGTATGTTAACCTTTAAAACAAAGCCGGCCCTGGCCCCTCTCATTCTCCTGTAATTGCTTGCGCTGGGTAAGCACACTCGCCTGAAAAGGGTATCGTGTTCCCTGCCAGTTGTCATGATGAATGAGCAAACATAGCAGGAAATGAAAATTGGAAGTTTAGAAGATCTGCCTCGCACCATCCGGCATGTAGCGTTCGCACGAAATAACGCTGTGTTCTTCAGTGTCGGCAAATTTAAAGCAAGTAAACAAATAAACAAAAAGGCAATGAAGGAAGTCAATAAATGAACATAGGAGGGAAGGGTAGCTTTAAGACCTGCCCTGCAGCTACATTAATATTCAGAGTCTAGTACAACCTGCAAGACTTTACTGGCATATTCTGTTTTCTTTGGTGATGTGTGTGTGCGTGTGTGTGTGTGTGTGTGAGAGAGAGAACAGAAATGATGATGTGTGTGTCTAGTCAGGACATAATTATGTGTGATGTGCACATGCGTCTTTCGTGAGTCTGTAGACAGGAGTGTGCGGCACGCTGTTTGTGTTGTATATCATTAAGTCTGCTCTGTGTTAGTGGGCCTGAGCTCAAAAAAAATGATTGTGTGTGCATTATTTGCCGTGCAATTATGTGCCAACGCATAGTAAATTTTGTGCTTGTGCAAACTGATTGTTTGCCTTGGTGGGTTAGAGAAATAAGCATGCGCATATGTGATCGCCTTTGTGCCTCCCTCGGCGCACAAGTCCCCCGCGGGCAACAGATGCAGTCATTCACGTCACATTTAGTCTGCATTACTGCATGTGTCTGTGTTTGCATGTGTATACTATCATGTGCACGTTTCCTTGTACGTCCTGTATTTACGCCTGGACGATGGAGCGGCCCGGGCAGTCTCGACTAGCGGGAAGGCAGCATTGATAAGCTGAAGGTGGGAGGTGAATGGCGGGTGAAGGCTGTTATCGCCAGAGGCTGGCTCAGGCTTCGGCACCACTGCCTGCTGGACCCTGAAAACTCATTTTGACAGATGCATCTCCTCCCTAGCTGTCGACGCGCAGCAGGGGGCTGATGACACTCGCTCGCCCAAGCGGCTCAGAGTGGCGTTAGCCGGCACCACGTTGAGCAAACCTGCAATTTATACTTATGCCTCAGGCATTAAGCTGAATAATGACATGCAAGAGGAAACTACCATCTCACCATGCCCAGCACCAGACAGCCAGCTCATAGTTTCCTCAAGAAGTCATTTCTGTTCACTATTTTTAGATGTGAGATCAGTTTGTAATGATCGAGGACATTTTCTCATGTCCTCATTTAGTCAGTTGTATTTACCGTGAGATTGATTCATTCTAAAAATACATGTCATGCTTTACTCCGGCAACAAGGTACACATCTGGATGTGCCTTTTTTTTTCAGCCATACAGATGCTCTGTATGCACAGTCATTTTTACAACAGCTTTCTTCCCTTCTGCCGCTGACCCACTCGCAACATGATTCTGTAAATCTCCGATTTTTCTTTCTTCAGAAAGCCACATCCCCAGAGTCGTCAGTGTTCTATGTTTCTGTCAAATCAAAGAGGCTACAACGCTGCCGTATTGATTCAGCTTCTCCCTTTCAAAATGTTCAGTCAGCTTACCAAAAGTGCCATTTACCATAGTGGGCACTGCATCCACAGAAAGCTCTAATTGGGGCTTTTGCATCTGGAAGAAATTAATTCAGAGTATGTCAAAACAAATCATAAATGAAATGATTAAGAAATGAGCTCATTTGTCCCCCCAAGTACAATAAAAAACACATTCATAATTTAGACAATTGACATGTTGTTCAGTGCTCAGCGAATAGGAGCTTCATTCGGACAACTGCCAAGACTGTTTTCTCTGTTTCTCTTTTCAGATCAGAGAGAGCAAACACAGAGGACGTGACCCTTATCATATCCTGAAGGAGTCGAGACATAGAGCATGATCTTGTGTTTGTCTGCAGTGCCAAAGAAGCGCCAGGGAGAAGCCTCCATGGCCAGAGAATCATCGCCTTCCCAGCTCCTTCAGGAGCCCTTTTAACATCGCTCCAAGTTGCACTGGGGGGCTCAAACGTTCCCCTGACTCCACCAGGAGGCTCACTCCAACCCATCTGCCAGCTCAGATAACCCTCTGACTGTTGGCAACCACATGTTTGAGGTGACTGTATGTGATCGCCGCCGCCGCCGCCCATTCTCGAGCAGCAGCAGCCTCCTGCGACCCCGATCTGCACCATGCAGTGGAGACGGCGGCACTGCTGTCCCATCAAGATGACCTGGACGGTCAAGCGTTCGCTCTTCCGGACCCATGTGGCCGGCCTCCTCTCGCTCGCTCTGCTTTTCACCCTCTTCTTATTTTTCAGCCACCAGGAATGGCTGCCGGGACGCAGTGGGCCCCGGGAGAACCCGCTGGCCTACACGGTCAGGGGCTTCCGCAGTCCCAAAGGAGAAGCCAACCAAAGCAACTCCCTGAGGAGCCTGTGGAAGGAGACGGGATATGTAGCGCCAAAGCCTCTGCTCAACCTCAGCTCTCAGCAGGCAGATGGGGCAGCGGGGGAGGCGGCAGGAGGTGGGGGGGGAGGAGGAGGAGGAGGAGCCAGGATGGGTGTAATGGGGCTTGGGGACTCTATGAGCACTAACAACAGTTTACAGAAGGAAATGGGTGTAGGAGGACGGCTCAGCGCTCAGCCCTACCGCTACATCCTGAACGAGCCCTTCAAGTGTCGGGACAGCACCCCCTTCCTCATCCTACTTATCGCTGCAGAACCCGGCCAGGCTGATGCCCGCAGCGCCATCCGTCAGACATGGGGGAATGAGAGCACAGCCATGGGTCTGGGGTTCGTTCGTCTTTTCCTGCTTGGCACAGGAAAGAGCTCAGACACCTCCCTCCAGAGCAGCATCGAGGAAGAGAGTCGCGTTTACCACGACATCATCCAACAGGAATATCAGGACACTTACTACAACCTGACCATCAAAACCCTGATGGGCATGAACTGGGTGGCCACCTATTGCCCACATGCCTCCTATGTGATGAAGACAGACAGCGACATGTTTGTCAATACTGAGTATCTCATCCAAAAGCTGCTGAAGCCAGAGCTGCCTCCCAAGCAGAGGTACTTCACTGGCTACCTGATGAGGGGCTATGCACCCAACCGAAACAAAGACAGCAAGTGGTACATGCCGCCAGAGCTGTACCCAAGCGAGCGCTACCCGATATTCTGCTCGGGCACGGGGTATGTGTTCTCAGGGGACATGGCCGAGCTGATCTACCAGGCCTCTCTCAGCATACGCAGGCTGCACCTGGAGGACGTTTATGTGGGGATCTGCCTGGCGAAGCTGCGCATCGACCCAGTGCCCCCTCCCAACGAGTTCCTCTTCAACCATTGGCGGGTGTCTTACTCCAGTTGTAAGTACAGCCACCTGATCACATCCCATCAATTCCACCCCAATGAACTCATCAAGTACTGGAACCACTTGCAGAGCAACAAGCACAACGCCTGTATCAACATGACCAAGGAAAAGAACGGCAGGTACAGACACCGAAAGTTTCACGGAGAGAGGCCTCCTTGATGCATCCTGTGACGACCACCCGCCTCAGTAAAGGGAGATGGGCTCACTGTAACTACAGCTGATGGGGGGCATGTTGAACTCAGCACTATACACTATATAGGGAAAAGCACATTGTTTTTGGTATCGTGTACAGTCAATGATTCAAACTATTTTTTTAATTTGAGAAAAAAACTGTTAAGTATTGTAAACCTGTGGAGCTATTTCTGAAAGGGAGATATGGAGCATGCACAAAGTGCTGCTGCTCAACATTGGTGTTTATAATAATTCAGGTGCCAACAGAACGGTGGTAATTCAAGCTACAGTAAGTGTGAGGGCTCTCCTCGAGAGGGTATTAAAGTGTGTCGCACTCAAAAAAAAAAAGTAACAATTTGTGTTTACACAGACAAAGGGAAATGCACATGTACTATGTCGACAGTTACACTACCTAAATATGAATGAAAGTATCTTTGACGTTGACCAGTTATGCTGCCCTGTTTCTCAATGTTTACTTTACAGATTTATCAAAGACTATTACTGAAGAGAAAGGTTTATCTGTCATATACTGTACTTTATTTTCAAGAAAATCAACATGAAAGCCCTCAGAATCACGTCAGAGATGACTGAGATTGTATTTTCTAAAGCTTTACATTGAGTATGACTGCACTTGAGCAAATGTGCAATGAATCAATTAGCAATTAAATGTATTGAATTCATTTTGTTTGCAGTCGTGTGTGATTTATCTGAGACTGATTTATAAATTCAAGCAACTTTAGTAGATATACATACAGTACATGTTATATAGGGTTGGGACATTCATTATTATCTTATATCAACTTTCATATTGTGTTGATTCAGACATATCGATATTTTACGAAATTCTGTTTAAAATCAATGATTTTGAGCCATGGATGTATAAATCAACATAAGTGCCTATATTCTGTCCGAGCTACAGAACAACAGAAGACACAGTGGTTGTTTCATTTTTTTAACAACCTGCCGGCTATGGTTCCTGTTAGCTTGTGTGTGTGTGCTAACCACTTCACATCGGAGTGCTTCAGTAACGAGGGTCAGTACAAAGCTGGCTTTGCCTCGACACTGATCCTCGTAAAAGTATCAGTCCCAACCATATGGGACCCAGCAACTGCACCCGAGCCACAGGTAAGTGTCGCCGCGGTTTGATAGTATTTACAGTTGCCTACGAGTATGGTGAAGTCAGCTGGAAATTGGCACTTACACATAGGAGGTCCGCCATTACTCTCTTGCCTGTTAGGTCACACTCGGGGATCGACACTTTTTGTCTACCGGAGGTGCAGCAGCAACCATGAGTCGTTCAAAAACTTTCTTTTTAGTAAACTCTGTGTACACAAACAATGTTCTCAATGCTCGTGTTCATGTGTAGAGACCCTGGTGATACTCCGAGCAAAGTTTCATGTTGTGTCGAGCCTTCTTAGTGTTTTAAAAAAAAGCGATTTTGATGCCAGCGTGCCAGTGCCCCTGCACTCCATTGAAATTAGCTTGCCCGAAAACGAAACTATGGTAAATCTTAAAAGTGCCTCTTTCGTTGTAATTATGCTTTTACCCGAAGGTTTTACTCATATATAATCACAAATAAAATTCACAAAATAGGCCCAGAATTTGGTAACACTTTATGATAGATATCATTAATAAATAGAAAAATAGACTAAAGGTTCACAGTTTAATCTGATGATACATTGTCCACCATTTGCTTTGATTATAAATTAGACATGTTGTCATCTTATATATTGCCTCCTGTAATAAATGGTTTATCACTTTGTTGCTCCAGAGGAGTCTGCAGTGCTGTGGCTGTTGCCTCCAGTGATGTCACCCAGTAGTTTTCAGATTATATGATCTAAAAATGGACAAAAGCCTGCTTTCAAAGTAAGTTGCGCTGGATGAATGAGTCTTACATATGCCTTCCATGCAGGTGACTGGAGTTTGTGTCCTCTCTGAAGTTCCCTGACTTTGATTCTTACTATTTAACATATTTAATTTATTCAATAAGTGATTATTTATTAGGTTTAGGTGACAAAACTACACGTTAAATCAAGGTTTGGATTAAAACAGTCAATGTTCACTTTTGGTTTCACACATGGGACATGAACAGTTATGATCAACCCAGTGCAAGACAGAGACAGCGCCCATCAGGCACCCAAAACCTGGTGCCTACGTCACCCACAATGCACCGTAGTCGCTGAGTGACATCACTGGAGGCAGTTTATCCGATGACATGCAGCTTCCTCTGTATCCACAAGAGACTAGACACATTTTTCACATATGAAGTAGTATGTCAAGACCTGTAAAATGTGTGAAATTGGTGGAGTTACCCTTTAAGTTGGTAACATACTGGGAGCCACAGGAGTTCCAGATCACACTAATCAGCCACCCGCAGAGAAAAGAGCACACAGGTTAGCAGAAGATCCAACCAGGATGACACCGGGGGTCGTCACACATGTAAGCACACATAAATAAAACAGTATCATTTACAAAGAATTGCCACATGGTTGATTTGCGTTCCTTTTGTTTCCTGGCAACCAACTGACACACCGAGTCAGTTCCTGCTAAGACGTTTTATAGAACCACTCGTGTGAAAAAAGCTGGTGCGGCCCATGCCACGATTCTAAATGTATGATATAGATTTCACAGTCACACGCCTTGTTATTTGTAGCACCCACACTCCTTTCCCTCACACTTTTCACTTCATTATCTCCTCTTGTGTGACCACCGGTTGCGTTGTTACTGAACAATCACGCCATCTTTAAACACGACTCTGAACAAACCAGGCAAATAATGCGCATTTTTCTACAAACACAACAAAACCACTGATTGTCAATAGAAGGTAATATTCTATTCAGCGAACCTTGGAGAAATGCATTAACTTCCAAATAGAAAAGTAAAACACTCAGAGAAGTTAAGGTCAGCTAGAAACAATGCGAAGACAACCAATCTCAAGGCTGAGCGATGAAAAATGAATTAAACATCGAAGTCTTCACTGTCCCCGGGGGAATATAAAATATTCTGCGGCAAAACACCCAAGTTTAGATTTTAATTAAAATTGAATGCATATGATTTTGAAAGGCTGCCAGTGTTACTCCAGATGGAACTGAACTTTCAGCCTGCACAACTGTGTGTATTCGGGAGTGTGTGTGTGTGTGTGCGCATTCGTGGGGAGGGAGGCAATAAATAAATACACACTCCAGTGCTCAGGGCCACCAACAATAAGAGCATATATAATTGGGTGATGACTTTAAATAGCTTATATCAGATCAAGGTAATCTAAATAAGCTAATGGAGAGCGCGGGGGGGGGGGCTTGTGTACTTTTTTCCACAGGCTTTACTCCACATCTGTCAGTCTCGTTTTAATCACCCGTGCACAACTGAGTGATTCTGTTTAGGGAGCTGTAAAATGGATAAAGTTCACACAATGGTTTATTTTAAGCTGCTAATCACTAAGCAGAAACATCTTACTGGGTGTGTGTGTGTGTGTGTGTGGGGGGGGGGGGGGGGGGGGGCTGAGAGGTAAAGACAGCGGCGGGAGAGGATATCAAGATGCTCATCTCAGATAAACTGGAGACAGCGCATACGAATACGGATCTGATGCTCGAGCCACAGGCAGGGAAACAACGGCTTTTTATGATACCGTGTGTGCCGTCACGTACGGAGTTTGTGCCATCGCATCAACTTCAGGTTAACAGTTTTCTGCAGTTTAGGATGGTTTTAAGAAAGGCATTATTTCAAGCCTATTTCAAGATTGCAGCTGTAGCTATATCTGGTGTTTGAGGTCGTGCGAGAAATAGTGTGCAACATTCATGTATATTCATTTGACCAGGATAACTTCTATACAATAGTTATTAACAACAATTTACAACAATTTCAGAGCATTTTGCACGACAGCAGCCAGCAAACATGAGCACCGACAGACTGCAGGCCGAGGCAGCCGCAGCAGGGAGATGAAGAAGTGAGAAATCCCCCGACTCCCTTAAAAGAAACGCTCAATTTTGTGCGTCCTTGACTTTAGAGAACCATAATAAGCTATCTGAAATGCTGTCTGTGACAAATTTGTAATTATTAGGGCCGTCTTGCAAATTCTGCAAATGCTGTGCATTAAGCTCCTTCTCCCTTTGTGTTAAAAACAAATGTGTCAGTTTGATACAGAGTAGGGAAGTGAGATCGGATCACAGCTGGTCACCAGCGACACATGCTGAGATGCGTAGAGCCAGGTGTGAACTGACAGAGCCGAACACGTGTGACCCGATCGCCAAAGACACGAGTTAATGCCGGCCTCGCCGTTTATAACAATGCAACGCGTGAGGATACAGACGTTCGGGGGAGGAGAGGTGCGATTATAATGTGGATCTCATGCTCCCTATTACTCCCTCATCCACATGAGTACTCTCCTTTTCCCCCTCTCTCTCTCTCTCTCTCTCTCTCTCTCTCTCTCTCTCTCTCTTTCTCTGCTGTAAATCTGCATCATACTTTAATAATGAGTAGACGGGTTTTTATAACGCCCCCTACTTCCCACGTCTGCGGTTTAATTGGTAACACTCGTGTTCGTTTAGATGTACATTAAGGTAAAGAAGAGCCAAGCTGTGTGGAATACATTTTAGAGCCTGCTGTTTTCAGAACACTCCGGTCCATCATTCAGCAAATATTTTATGCCACCTCTTTCAGGGCACAGGGCATCGTTCAACAAGCTGAACAAGCAGTACTACCAAAGACAGTCTCCTTATTCTCTCTGTGGGACACTCAATTTACAAGTGCTCTCTAGTGACGGTAAGTGAACTACTCAAATCTGACGAGGCCATGTATCTGGAGGTGTAATCACTGGGTCAATAAAGGTTGGAATTTTTTGTGCTTTTGGAATGGCGGGATATGCAGCACGGCCAATTTGCAACAGTTGCTTCAGTCACTCTGCATTCCTTTCAGTAAAGGTTTGGAATATGCTGATAGAGGCATTGACCTGCCCAATCACAATCAGCATCGTTAAGTAGATGTTTTTACATGCCCGATTTCCTTCAGGTAATTCTAACAAGTACAGACTGCTCCCTTTAATGCAACTTTTAGACATTGCTATTTCAGCCTGTAGGTTCAGATTTCCGTGAAATTGTTGTGTATGAAACCATACAAAGTCTTTAACCTTCATAGATGGTCGCAAATTTTCACATGGATCTAATTTTTCTGTCATTGTTAGACCGAATTGCTTTTCGAGACCTAAGTAGCATAATGAAAACTGCCATCTTAATAATCAGAAGACGCCTGAAGATTGTCGATGACAAACCGGTTGAGAAGCATACAAATGATATCTATGAGGGGAAAAAGAAAGACAAAACTGGATGAGTGTTCATTTATGATTTTGGGAATAGTTTGACAAAGCAGGCAAATGGACATTTAGGGTAAGATTCATTTGTCCAAGATTTAACACTTTCACTGTCTTCCGTTCAGTGTGGTGGTCAAATCCACCATGACTTACAGTAGGTACACAACCCTCTGAGCCATGTAGCTCAACCAGCCTCGCACGGATGCAGAGAGATCAGCCCCTCTGTTGGCTACAACGCCGATGGAGAGCTTCAAGAAATTATAATTAGCTGAGCCTTTGCTTTATTTATGTGACTGTGATTCTATTTCTTCCCTTTTTAATTGCATTGTTTATTTTTGCTATTGGTTTTTGTTCTGTAATATTCCCCGTCTGCGGGACATTAAAGGATTTCTGATTCTGATTCTGATATGAAGAGTTTCCTCTGCTGGTTTAAATTCAAGGTGATTTATCTGTCATCATACATCGCAAGGTCACATAACAAAATTAAAGTCTTTGATGCCACACAAACATAAAACATGTACACAGTTATTTATAACGTACATATAACAAGTCGGCTTTACACCAAGGAAATAATTCTGTAGTGCTTTTTTTATTAGATTAAAAAAAATCTAATAAAAAAGCACTACAGAACCATTTCCTTGGTGATGTTAGGATGAATGTAAACAAGATGATGAGATTATGTCACATCATGATGATATGGTCAGCATTTGTACATTAAGGGTTCGACATCTGGGCAGCACTGTTCCACTGTGTTTGAGCTCCAAGCATCAATGACGTGAACACAGAGTCCACCTCGACTCATCTTGTGTCAGAACACACTCCGTCTGACCAGTACAACAGCTGGAGCCTGGATGTTGTGTTAAGAGCTGATAAAAAAAAATGGCTCCGCTTGCATGAATAAATGAAAATATACAGGTGTCACTAAAAGCACTGACCAGGATGTAGGTCTCGTATTAAATCAAACCACAGTAGTCTTGGAAAACAAGGAAATCCAATTTCCTTTTGAAAGTCTATGCCATTTTAGCCCAATACAATACTCAACTGGTCCCAGGCATTCATCATCCTCCATTAGTAATGATTAAAGTCATGAGTCAAAGTAGGAGGATATTGGGAACAAGGTTTTGGTACCATTCATGCATGTCCTATGCAATCAGAGCACCAGATTACCAGCATCCGGCCGCACTCAGCCCTTCAACAAATGATGAAAAGGAGGAGGGGTGGGGGGAAGGAAAAGGGAGTCGGAAAGAAGAGGGGAGGCAAGGAGAGGTGAGAGGAAAAGCTGTGGCAGAGATAGATAGACTGGTCTGCTTCTGGAGAGAGGACGAGGCATTGTAGGAAAGCAGGGAGTGATGGCAGGCGACTGTAAAAGAGAAAAGGATGAGGAGCAAGGAGAAAAATAGTGGGAAGGAGGTAGTGATGAATGAAGGGGAGAGGAGCAGTGACTGATCAGTATTGAAAACCTGTGCTGCTGTAAACGTGGTATAAAAGGCTAACAGTGGAAACGGATTGAGATGTCTGCCATGATGGAGTGGAGGCTGTGGCCTGGCTTTACCATCACAGCTCACAGTTCCTCACAAACCAGAGAAGAGAAAATGCACTTGAGGAAGAGACAAATCTCCTGACCTTTCCATAACAGCCGGGCCTGGAACCTGACTAATGCCCCTCCGTGCGCATGACTGATGAATCCGACTGGATGTTTCAGGTGAAGAATAACTGAATTTGACAAAGAAAATGATAAATGTCACCCGCTGCAACCGAAAAACCATAAGTCCATTTCCACAGCGGGGAAATAAACGTTTTAAAGCACCGTGAAAGGCTTTCTGTGATCATGAATGTTGCCTTACGCAGCAAGGATGCTGAAAATTAGCACAAGTGAAGCCCAAACCACTTCCTGTCTCTGTTACCTGGCTGATTAGTTCGACCCTCTAGTCTACGCAACTGGGGCTTTTCAGAATAGTGTAGGGCCTGTCTGATAATGAGTTTCTCAAATTGTTAATTTTGTCATTTTTCATGATTTTTGTACTTATACTGTGCTTGAAAAGGGTACTTAGTTAAATCGTTTCTTTACTTGTCTGATTTATGTGTGTATATCATTGGAGTCCTTACAGGGTGTTTTATTTTGAAAACTGACTGGGTGCACTTTTGAAAGTAACTTCCATAGACACCAGGGGAGTTAGCATTCTTTGCACAAGATAAGATGCATGTCTTCAATGTGATATTTCGATTAATTCATTAATTTTTTATGTAAATATTAAAAAAATGATTGACAGAGCAACAAATTTGAAAGTAGCGTCAGCTTAAGTAAGCTAACCTTTTTAAAAGATAGGCTAACTATAGCCTAGCTTAGGAGTAACTGCCAGCTCAGCGTCTGATGTGTTAAGCCATGTTATTGTCATTTCAATAAAATTCAAATATTACTGTTGAAAGATTTGAAAAGCATTGGCTGAACCAATCTTGCTCATAGTAACTAGCCTAGCTTAGCAAGGGTGGGCTGGGTAACATTAGCCATCTCAGCCTCTTTGTGGAATAAACATGATGTGTGTAATCAACCTTTAAATCATGCAATAGTAATAAATTGTAAATCAAGTATTGATTTCAGTGTAAATATGGCTAATTAATAAACATGAATGACAGACACATGTTACAATAGAGATAGCCTCTGATCCACAGATAATCAAAATAAAGATGATTTTTTATTCTCCTTTTTTCTTTTTTTTTACAAATTAGCAGGGGCAAGAAAGCTGAAATAACACATGCTGGTTGATGATAATTCAAAAGCAGCAGTCATTATCTGCACTTCTTAGCTCAATCAGGCTTAATCAGGCCTAATTGTCAAAATCTAAATTGGCTGTTTGTTTACATAGTTTACCGATCAAGCCTACAACTCAGGTACACTTTTACAGCTACTGCTGTCTTGTGTCTGTACTGGCTCTTGTGTGTCGGGTTTTGAAGCAAATTTGACGTATTTGTAATTTGCCCAACCGTGTAATTACAACTTCACGTGACGCAAACTAGCCCCAAAAGACTGAAAAAGAATTAAAAGGAAATACAACAATCGATAAATGGTTTTGAGTGGGACAACCTCCGCTGAATGACTTCAGGATTTGATTAATGTTGTCTGATAACATTGGGACAGTTCAGACGATCCCAATTAAATCTTCTTAGACCCATTAAAGTTAGATAATTGGAAGCTAACTGGCATGGCTGTTGGAAGCCACTTGCGCGCATGCTCCATGGGCCCCATGGTGTGGAAGCTATATGGGTGATCTGGGTAATTAAATACCCAAGAAGTCAAACTTCTTTTGGCTTCATGTGCAACTGAGAAACTTGTGGGAATGAGCAGGAACCCATTTCCAATACTAGATCAGGTTTGTCCATGAGCAGAGTACCCAAATCCACCTATTTAACACAGGCAGCATCTGCTGTGTCCCATCGTTGAGGCATAACACCCAAATGCTTTCAGGCATACGGCAGCTTCCAGCCAGGGCTCAAGGACTCGGTGATGGGGCGGTGCCAGCGTTGAGCCAAAATCTATTTATACATGTAATTTGACAGTGACACTGCACATTGCAGGAGAACTGCTGGACATCCAACCTGCCAGGGCACAGATAAACAAATCCAACCCTGTTAGCACTTTGAAGGGCCCTCTGAAGACGTGTGGCGCTGTTTGTACGGCACTCTGGCTATTAGCCACACAAAGCAGTTACGAGGGAGGCTGGCCACTGTTATATCGTGGAGGACGTTCAAACAGGCAGCAAGGGTCAGTAGGAGCAGAATATCTAATGCCAGGCAATATGGTCAGGTTCTTTATTCTGTGTTGAGTCGACAAAATCACACAGAGACAAAAGTTTAATTTTAACTTTTCTCTATTAAGGTTCCAACATTTCAATACACTTGTTATTACAGCGATCACGGTTTACAGTGCAAAAGGCCAAAATAAGTATAAGGGCACATTTTTAACTGATTTTGACTGCGTGGTTAAAGTGCTGACGCTCAGCTTTAGGGACTCGCAGCCCTTCTTTTTGGACAATGCCGCAGATAATCTGAAAGGCACCGAAAAGGCTCTTTCTGCCTGAACAAAGGAAGTTCCTTGACGGGCCAAGTCATTCACCTGATTTCTATCCAACGGATCCTGCACTTGCGAAGGCCAGACTGAAGGCAAAAAAGGGCCGGATGAAATGCAGAATGTAAGAGCAGCTGCGGTACAGGCCTGGCAAAGGCTCGCATGTGTCTGAGTGTCTGACAGTCTGTGTGGTTTGTGCCTACTGGAAAGGATCAGCGTTTTTTTTTTGTTCGTTTGTATGAAAATTAGTGCTTTCTGGTGACACAGTCCTGATTTCAACCCATTAATATCAATGTCTGATCTGTGTGGGAGGAAGGGGGGGTGGGTGTTTTTGTCCATTTAAAAAGTGTACATATATTTTAATTGTGGCTGTTAAAAATGCTGCACTCAGAGGCTGTGGGTTATCCATTTGTCAAGTTTCATTCAGTTTGATTTCGGGGGGGCTTGCATACATTGTAACTAGACACAATTCTAACGTTCTTTTAGTCTGATTTGGATGTTTCCAAGCTCACATTAAAGCTGAAAGTCTGCATTTTAATCGCTTAGTTGCTGTTCCATTCTAAATCTAATATACTACAGAACAACCACAATAAAACATTTATTAAGCCTCTAACACAATAGAAACGGAACTGTATAATATAAGCACGATCCATCCTGTAGCCCCCCTGTAGAAAGCAATCTGCTAAGTCTCGTACATCTGTGAATAATTCTGCGGTGCACACGCAGGGAAGAGATTTATGTTTCCAATTTGTACAGAATAAACAGAAGAAGAACTGTAACACGAAAAGAGCACCAGCTGCAAAGAGAGCGAGACTTCATCGACTGTGAAAAACCCAAGAAAGGAGACGTCAGAGTGGCACCCACACTGATTGACAGGTGATCTCTGGCTACCGGGAGCAGTGAAGAAACACCACAGCAATGAATGATTCGCACCACAGATGGTGACAGCTAAAAAAAAAAAAAAGGAGCTCTATTACAATATTTCCATGGTTAGACCACACAGGCTTGTTCGTTTTTCATATCTGAGCTTAAAAATGCCCTGAGAAATATGAACTATGGAAAGTACCTATTTGATACGGGAGATGCATGAACACCGTGAAACTGTTACCATTAGTACCCAAAATAGAAAAAAAGGCTTTTTTTAAAAAGCACATTCATCTACACAAATCAATGAGGGGAGCTCTAATTATCTCTCCTCAGGCATGTCCGCCCTCTCCCTGATGGGAGGCTGTGGAGGGCAGCGGCCGATGCAGCTCCTCCACCTCGGCCGGGCTCATGTTTCAGCGCGGTGTTTACCCTTGCACTTTCTGCCCTGACAAACGAGAACAAATCACAGGCCAAGAGTGCATTAGTGGGGTTATTGGGTTATGTGCTGGTAAAATATAAGCCTGACAAAATGCTTTTTTCCTGGAGAATCTCTGAGGTGTCATCCGGCAAAGTGGAAAACAGAGCTCCTGCGATGAAACAATCCCTCTAGGTGCTTTGGGCAAACGTCGTGATACACGCTTGGGAACTATGGCGCAGCAGCCATTTAAATCAGGGGGAATCTAACATTGTGGCTCCCTACACCTTTTCAGTATGAGACCTGAAAGGCAGATCCGTCCCAATGCCACGCTGCGTATTAAAAATCTGGGTAGAATTACCACTCAAACATTTCACTGTGCTTTTGAAATGTTCCAGATTACTGTGTGCACTCATCAACTCATCAAATGCCACAGCTTGGTCAGAGCATTAAGATTCAAACTTACCCTTCCAGCATGAGTTTTGGGCGTGAGGGTAAGGTAGCAATATTAGTCATGTGCTATGTATGGTTAAACTTTCAAAATAAAGTTGGCTAACTGTTCACATTTTATGACATATTATGACTTTTGGATTGTAATTAACATCAAACGGTCATGATTTGGTTAGGTTTCAGCTCCAAAACTACTTGGTTAGGATCTTACTCCCAGTCTTGTAACTAAAGCTCAATTCCCATTTAAATATTTTTACCTCTTCCCCTTTTGAGTGCCCCCTGCCCCTCCCGCTACCCTCGGTTTGAAGTGTGTCTGTGAAAAACCTTGCCCCTACCCCTCTACGCCAACAAGAGTCCCTTGGTGTGAACATGCAAAATGTAGGAGCAGGGCTAAATGGTAGCAGCTAAAGGGCATTTTGGGATTGAGCCTTACAGCAACATCAGTTACATAAGTGATGTAACTAACGTCACAGTTAGGTCATGTATGTTACTCGCACAACATGTGTTAAAAACAAACCTCTCTTGACTCTTGGCTACTGATTGGTCCCTTTAGGTAAGGTCCACTCCAACCAGCCCCACCGTCCCCTGCATTAGACTTCTTCGCTCTCTGTTCTGCTTTACCTGAGGGGCACTCCAAGAAGCGATGGTAGAGGAGTACCCACAGCGTCAAACGTAGAAGCCACCAGGCTGCCGTACTTGGAGTGTTAGGAGTGAGAACAGGCTGTCAATGCACATGTAAATATAAAGCTCATTCACAGCTAGAAAGGCATTATGTAACTTTACAGGGTCGGTTTAGGTCCAGGAACATTTCAAGAAACCAAACAAAAATAATGTTTTTTTTTGAGAGGGGTGTGAAATCCTTTTTGGTTAATTAATCAAATTCTTACACTGCCAGCAGGATTCCAAAGTCATAGTTTGATTGACTTCTGATGTACATTGCATATCATTCTCTGTAAGTGTGGCAAACTGGAGTCATTTCTTAAAGAGGCTATGACTGCCCCACACATCTGCACACGTATGTACAGATGCACAATGTACAGAATTAGCA
The DNA here is from genome assembly GCA_963678695.2 of Diplodus puntazzo. Lineage (NCBI taxonomy): Eukaryota > Metazoa > Chordata > Actinopteri > Spariformes > Sparidae > Diplodus > Diplodus puntazzo. The sequence goes on from OZ023163.1 coordinate 28,346,233, forward strand.
TGGTTTGAGTGGAAGACACGGATGTATAAGTGATCACTTCACCATGACCACTGAAATAAAGCACAGTTGATTGTTAGTTAGGTCCCACCTTTTCAAGCTTTTCTTTCATTTTTGTATCTTCATCAACAGTTCAAATACATCAAGCTCAGAGAGGAACGTCACTCTTTGTATGATCAGTAAATAGGAAAATGGTGTTTCAAGATGCAAAAAGAGAGCTAAACGTTAACAGTCCAATCAGACAAAGTCCATCAGAATTACAGAATCCAGCTGAGGACATTATGCATAACTAATTTCACGAGTGGACTTTAGACTGAATAGGAACACAAATCGAGAGAAACATATAAATCCCAACTGGTATTAAAAGTATTTGCTCTTCATTCCACATTTTACACTACCAGCAGGATTCCAAAGTCATAGTTTGATTGGCTTCTCATGTACATTGAATATCAATCTCTGTAAGTGTGGCAAACTGGAGTCATTTCTTAAAGAGACTATAACTGCCTCAAACATCTGCACACTAATGTACAGTGCACATTTTATGGGATAGAGCTGGGACACAGCTGCAGTGTCACCATGTGATCCAGTTTTAGAAAAGTACTCGGGCTGTAGGAGGTTGATTAAAGGCAAAAGTCCTGCATGCCTCACCTGACTTTTGGGCCACTTGGGAGAGACGGAAACAGGCTGCAAACACAACGTTGCCCTAATAGTATAACATCAAGTTAATGGAGCAAACATATAAAAAAGTTTCAAACTTCGTAGTAACCACAAGACAAGAAAGTCACTGCTCCAGGCTGAGAAATGGTGATTAAAATGGAACTTTAAAGGTACAGGTAGGCTAGTCATGTTACCCTGAGACAGAGCGAGGCTATCTGTGCACCACTGCCTCCAATCCTTATGCTAAGCTAAGCTAACAGGCGCTTGGTTCCGAGATTAAAAGCAACAATCCTAGTTGTTTGACTGTCTCATCTTTTTGTTTGCAGGGAAGCAACAAGCCTATTTCCCAAAATGTTGAGTAACCTTGTGCTTTAGCTGGTGTTAACATGTGCATACTATCCACCATTAAAATAATGAGTAAAAAATATGCCACAAGTAACATTTACACTACAATACACCTTTTTGTGTCAAATGTTACAGTGATCACAAGTGTTGGCAGCATGCACTGCCAATAGCTGTAAGATTAAGTCCTAACGCTGACATCAGCTTGGCAGCGATTCACTCATCTCTTTAAACACACCCACACACACACACATACATACACACACCTCAAACCTCCCTTTCTCTTTCATTTTTTTCACCCACAAATCCTACTGTGGGGCCGCTGCTGTCTCCTTCATGAGACCTTCAGGAGACCTTCTCGGTAGATACCTGCGGCTGGATGTTGCTGGATGTAACACATGAGAGGACGCAACCATTTGCAGGAGGGCCAGATGTATGGCTGAGAGAAGAGATTATGACAAGGCCCTTCGCAGAAGGCAGACAGGTCTGATAATCTCATGTTGTGCTTGTGCCTTCTAGCTTCTGAACAGCCTTGGTTAACAAAAGAGAAAGGGAGGAAAGAGAGACAAACGATGGCAGAAATTACAATGACAACGCTAGCATCAAACGCAGCTAGCAAAAATAACTAGGACACCAAGATGTACAGCATTTTAAAGTTCATTTTATTTTAAAGGAATGTCTCTGCAGCCCCCACCAACACACAAACACAGAGGAGTAAAGGATGCACACACTATAACCAAAGCTCCCTGTTGGCTAATTGGGGTGATTGATGCTGTGCACTGACTTCTAGCATCCAAGGTTTCATTAAAACAAAATGCAGGAATCAAGATAACGGCACAGAGGGCCTAAATAAAAGTGGCAGCTTTAAAATTGGAGCAGATATAAGTCCCAGATCACACTTAATTCCTAAAATGGACAATTTGAGATAGACTCTGTTTTCAAGGATTCTCTACATTTATAATTTTTAAGAGTTTGGCTTCATTAGTGACAGAGAATTACCATGGTTTGAGTGGAAGACAAGGATGTATACGCAATCACTTGACCATGATTAAGCTTTTCTTTAATATCTATATCTGTATTGACAGTTCAAATACATCAAGCTCAGAGAGGAACGTCTTTGTATGATAAATAAATAGGAAAACGTTGACTGTATTAAAAATGCAAAAAAAGAACTAAACATTAACAGATGCACAAAGTCCATCAGAATTACAGAATCCAGCTGAGGACTTTATGCATAACTAATTTCACGAGTGGACTTTAGACTGAGTGGGAACACAAGTCAAGAGATACATGTAAATCCCAACTGGTATTAAAAGTCTTTGCTCCTCATTCCACATGAGCATATGTCGCTCCTCATCCCTCCCAGATTTATCATGACACGTTGTCCCACAGGTAAACACATGCACACCCTCTAATAGCCGCTTGTCGTTGTTGCAGTGCAGTTGTTCATGTTTGTCATTGAGGGGTCGAGTGAGGTCACAATAAAACAGCAGCAGCAGGTGCTCTGTTTTAAGGTATTTTAAATGTGTAAAATTAACTCCAGTAACTAAGAACCAGACACGGGTTGCATCAGTAGTCTCAAACAAAGAGAGTATCCTTCCTGTTTTCCAAAATCGCCAAACTAATAATACATTACATGATGCAAACAGGCTATATCATAAAGAATACATCATCTCTGTGTGCTGTAAAATACAGTTAACCACCAGGTTCTTATGGGAAACTTCTGTCTGAGAATCTTGTAGGAATAAATGGTTTACTATGACATGATTAAATCACAACCTGTGCTGTTCTGAGTTGAGAACATGTGCACTTCTTCCACCGTTGCCTCCTGACACAATAACCCGCTACATGCACAGGGGTCTGGTTTAATGGTCGCCTAAGGAACAAACACTTTGGTCCTGCCGAAAATATCTCAAAGACTTTTTTATCGATTGCAATGAAATTGTGCACAGACATAAACGGTCCCCTGACAATTAATCCCACTGACATTTTTCTCCGATGCCAACATGAGTTTGAACTTTCTTTTTTTGGTGAAATATCTCAACAACTGGTTGGATAGTTGTGAAAAGACATCCATGCCCTTATGGAATGAAGTGTGGAAACTTAAATTATCCCCCGACCTTTCATCTGACCAATCAGTGCAAAATTATAATGGTTCAATTCTTGATTTGTGATTGATTGCCTGCAAAATTAATGATGTTCGGCCTATCCTCAGTTTTACATTGCATATAGTGCCAAGAAACAAATATTAGCATGCCCTAACCCTAACCCTATATTAGAGCTATCAGCGGCCGGTCTCACAAAGAAGAAAGTTTTGGATGAACCATCTAACACCGTCTATTAAAGACTGTTTTCACTAATCAGATCAACAGAAGGAGAGCGCAGCCAGTTAGCCTTTTGTTAAATCAAAATCTCTCTGAAGCCAGTTCACAGGAGAGGGAAAACATCTTTTTCATCGACAAAAGCTTTTAGTGCCCTTCTTTGTTTATCTTTCAATGAAGTAAATTCTCCAGTTCAGATATAAGCGATGCTATTGCAGCTTCGATAACCCCTTGAAGTGTTGCCACAGCTGTTTTAAAATAGTCGCTTCCCCAGTGGTTGTCACACTAAACCAAGATTTGTTGAACGCCCGTGTGTTTGACTACAGGTGCATACCTAAAAGTCTGGCAGGATGACCTTGCGAATCCAGCTGCCTCGCTGTTAGTCAGCCATGATTTTGACTCTTAATTTTAGTCTTAATTTACCCAGAATTCCTTGCAAATTAGCCCTAATCAAGATATTTAGATTTGAAGTCTGACTATTAGTTTGATTGAAGCCATTGTCTAGTCTTTCCTGTGCAAGGGAATAAAGGCTACTCTGTAATCCAATAATCCAGCATAAGTGTTCCTTGACAGGCCTTGGACAATACCAATGAAGTGAATGTTGACTCACTGGTACTCAGATCCATCATTAATATCACTAGCTTCAGCTCTATTTGCCCTTTTAGTGTAATTCTGACATAGGGTTGTACAGTGAAATACAAGCTGTATTCTTGTTATTCCACAACTAGAAAAACAAATAAGGTGGAGAGCTGAGAAAGACTTTCGGAGTCTCACAGTCTGTGGAATGAAGCTGCTCTATAGTCTGGTGGTACGGCAGCAGATACTCCTGTATATGTTGCCAGATGGCAGCAGGGTGAACAGGCTGTGGCTGCTGCCGGTGTCGTCTTTTAGTATCTTTAGGCTCTGTGCAGACATCTCACTTCACCGATACCACTGATGCTCTGCGGATGGTACCAGTATGTTCTGGGTACTTTTAATCACCCGCTGCAGAGTCTTGGGCCGTGCACAAACCATGCTAGTTTGTGATGCTCTAAATCAGAATACTTTCTACTGCTCCTCTGTAAAAGTTGGCGAGGCTTTGGCACTGGAATTAAGCCTTCTAAAAGTCCAATTAGTGTGAATTCCCAGCTCATCTACTACTGTCGCTTTAAGATGGCGGCGGACCTGACCTACAGTCCAAAACTGTCTTTCTTACAAATTGGACTTTCAAGTTTCCTTATGAGGTAAAACTTTTTTTCTGTGCTTTTCTGTTTTTTTCTTTTTGTTGCCAGGGTGGCGATGTGTGGAGACCATGGCAGGTAACTTATGTCAACTTTATGTCCTCGTGTTCATAAAAAGCCAGAAAGGCATGCTGGTAATAACCAATAAAAAGTGACAATAAAGTAAGAAAATATGCTTTTCAAACTTTTTATAGGCTACAGTGCAATATCTGTTGCAAGGCAAAGTGCAGAGGGTGGTTCTGTCATATCAGTCATATGAGAATGGTGTCAGGGATGTCTTATATTTGTTTCTATGTAACTCCAATTTTACACACAGCACTTTTAAGCTTCCAAACAAACAGACTCATGCGTCAGAATTGGCGATATGAATAGATGCTTCGCTGTGTCTGTCCCTAATCATCGTATAATTTGATTTTACTTAAGTGATATGCAATATTTATTATGTAATATCATAAGTGTGTCACATGTATATCTATGCATGCATCTGCAACCATACCATACATGAAAACAACGCATAATATGACTATTATCATATATTATATTACTCTATTATCTTTTTCTACAGAAATGTTCGCACCTGCAATCAGCTGAGATTTTCTATTTACCCCTGTCAGTTTCTGTTGTTGCTTTACATGAGAAGTAAATGATGCTTGTATTATTCACAGGGACTCTTTCTCCAGTAGCAGCGGAGACATCATTTCTGGCGTCTGCATTGTGAAGGATTTCACTTTCCAAGGATTATTCTGTACACAAAGACTTTACACTTTTCAGTCCAAATCCAGCTAGTTGATAAATGTGAAGAAATTGGTACATAACATGAAACTAAAGACCTGAAGTCAACTGAAAAGGACAGAAACAAAACAGCATCATTTGTTGCATATAACAATGTCTTTTATATCTCGACAAAAAGAACTCACAGAGGGATAATACAGATTCAGTACGCTGTATAGAATGCTGTCACTCAACCATTGTCTGTCGTGGCCCCGGCACTTCCCTTCTATTATCTCCTTTGTGTTTCCCTTCCTCTCTTTCCCAACTTTCCACAACTGCCTGTCTCTGTGGGCGTGGCCTCCTTCCTCCACGCTGTTGGCACCTGCCCAGCCTTCACATCTGCCTTTCTTCAACTCATCGGTATATCGATTCTCCATACACTAATCTCCAGAGAGTTATTTCAGCTGCAGTGGTCTCTCAGTTCCTTGTGCTTCTGGGATCACCCCCCCACCCTCCCCTTCTGCCACACCTGCTTGCTTACTAAACTCCCAAGCACATCCTCAGCCAGAAATGCCTTGCCTGCCATCCTCGTTCCTCCCCAGTGAACCCCTTTTAAATGAATAATTTGGTTGTCTATGTCTGCTTGGAAGATTTATGAGAACTGATTTGTACTTCAGGTGGCTTTTTTTTTTTATATCCTTAAAACTGATATGTGAAAGCTGATAAATTGCCAACTTGATCACAATATTTGTTCCAGGGTCTGAGTGTGCAAGGTGCAGACAGATTGCAGTTTTTCACCCACTTTTTTATGCGTTTTCAACTTACACACAATAAACTAAAAATAGAAACATTGAAGAAAGTTCCGTTCTCTGTCTTCACCACAATGAGGAGAGATCCTCAGGAGATAACCAAGCTTGATTTGGCTTAATCCAGAGTGGACTGAGGTCGAAACATGCACACAAACAACTTTTAAAAATGGTCTGGGGAATGCGGCATATAAATAAATGTGGAACCTGACAAAGCCGTCGTGTATTGAGTAAATAAACACACTTTTGGACAAGCTGTGAGATTAGTCAACCTCACGGGACCTGTCGGGGAGGAGGAAGTGGTACTTGTGCATTTAAAAGGTTTAAAAACATGGATTATACCACAGAGAGCTGAATGGAATGGTTTTGTGAAAGGCAGCTCTGTCTGGTCTTTACAGTCCCTAGGCTGAAATCTGGTCCACCTATTATGAATTATGAATTGTATTCATTTCATTATTTTGTTGTATTATTGCTGTTTTTGGCTTTATTTATTTATCTATTTGCCTTTTTTGAATTTCTGCATGGAAACCTGATTATAAAAGTTTGAGTGAACGTTCACATTGTTCCTCATCAATATTCCTCAGATTTACACATGAAAAACGCAACATGAGTAGCCGTGCCTGTGCTGAACATAATTGCCTGGGGCCAAACTCTGGTTGCTGTTGTGTTGCTCAGCCCACCATGCTGTTGACTCTCAAAGCCTGAATCAGGCTTGTGAACCTCAGTTTGTCTCTTTATAAGGACGCTGCTTACAAACAAACCTGACAGCACATTGAATGGCCATTCCTAAGCAATTCCTCTGACCGTAAACTTTCTCCATTTGGCATATGGATTATCAAGAACAGGTTTAACGACGGCTGTTATTTCGGCCATTTTTTTAACCTAAGGCTTTGAATGTTATTGTTCAGGCCAATTTTGATGATTGTAGTGTATTTTTTATCGCCTTCAGCCATTTACTTAGAATATTTTTAGAAATTCAGCAAAACTGTTGGTAGAAAGGATGTACAAAAATTGCCATTTTATTTGCACATCACAAGAGTGACAATGCAAATCAATCTTTGCAACAAAAACAAAAGCTTACTTCAAGTTTTCATTGACATATTTGCGGAGGTCAATCCCCCAACCCAAAATTTTGGAAAAAGATTCAGATGTACGCGATTGCGTCTTAGCCGCTGCAGAGTAATGAATCTGGCCTCTCTGTGGTAAAAAAAAAATGATGTGATTTAATAGCAGGAATAATCATATTGGACAATGTTCAAAAAAGTTGTCCTGAACATATTATTTCCAGCCCAGAAATGGTGGCTAGCTTGGAAAAATGGCAGCCATCTTGATTTTTCCATGGCTAATGGATTTAATCAAAAGAACAACCCACAAAGAGTATTTGTGCCAATTTTGGTACTTATTTCCACTAGTGAAAGATTTCTGTGCGAAACCATTCCACATTACAACAGAAGAAGTTCAACATACCCAGGATACATTTCCTGTTTCTGACTTTACTACACCCTAACAATCACAATCGCACTAAGCAGCCAACCAGGTGGTTATCAAATCGATAGATCAGCCCAGGTTTTCCACATGTGCGTTCACATAAAAAGGGGAAGTGAACGCAACATATTACATATTGTATTTTACAAATGAAGTGCACACTGTTTGGCAAAAAGAACACGTTGAAATGTACTACCAAGCTGAAAACGACAAAGTTGCTGATGCCAAATGCAGGAAGGACAGCTGAGAAAAAAGATCACACGGTGAATATGTAAATGTAGGCTTATTTTATCACTGCCCGATCATTCTGTAATTACAGCTGTGTATTCTATCAAACTGATATGTTGCCTTGATGTGTTCTTATTCTGTGTCTCGGACACTTTTAGTCTTACTCTTTCATCTGCAACCCCGGCGGTGCCAAATGGAGGCTGAGAGTAAATAAAACATTTATGTAAAAACATAATTCAGAGCAGTACTTTCATATCTTATGGCAAGTGCAAGGTCTTAGTGTTTCAATCTGCCCTGTTATCGGTATAAGCAAAGCACAATAAAAAGGCTCTGACATTGCTTGCAGAATACACCTCTCATGGTTCACACAATGAGCTCTACAGGCTCTTCTATAATTCATTGCTAACCTCTTTTCCAGAGAATTGATTGGCTAGAAGGTGGCGCTGTTACATGTGTTGATCTGTTATCTTGAACATAACCTGCGCTGGAGCAGGTGAGGTGTGCAGTATGAGTTACCATGGCAAAGTACCCCGGGAAGAAGTGAAACAGTGTCGTAGCTCTGAAAACCCAGAGTTAAGCCTGGAGTTACCTCGCTAACCCCGAATCCTGTTTCATAGTCAGGTGATCACAGATGAGAAGCTGGGTCCTCACAGTTGTATCCTGTCAGTTGTATTGCAGTTGACTGTTAAACAGTTAAGAACCTGCAGACCAAAGGGCAGTGCTGGTTTATGTTGTCGAGCTTGATCTAATGGCCACTATAAAAGATTCTGTGGAAATGGTGGACATTAGTTGTTTGTCTCAGTTTACCATTGTAGCTTAAATCAATGACTGCTTCTGAGTTTAATTTCTATATCAAAAGTCACCCACCACAAAAAAAATCAGCAAAGATTGTTGAGAAAATTGCTAAAATAATTTTTGATTCCAGAGCAATTACCACTGATCTGTCAGCAGTCAGACCAATGAAAACAAAGGCCGCAACAAATCACAAGGATACATAAACTGTCCTCTAAGTATTAGTTGCCTAAGATGTGTGTCAAACTGCACTCATTAGCAAATCTATATCAGCCACGCTTCTCTGGCTGTAATCAAAGCTTTCCACAGTGATGGCAACTTCGTTTGACTCCTGGTTCAGAGTGTTCATATCATAGAGATTGCAGCTGAGGTGCACCCCTCACGCTCCTGTTTCTACCTCAAAGACAGCCAATCCTAACGCTTAACTTGTGATATGGTGCGAAATAGGAGACCCTGCCGAGCACATTAAGTGAAATTTGAGTGGAGTGTCAAAAATGTGAGAACCGAGGCAGTCAAGAAAAGTGGCAGCTTCTAGCATTCACATCAATAATGCATCAAGGGAATGAAACTGTCGAATTAATGTGGTGAAGTACATTTCCCTATGAAATGTATTGTAGTAGACATATAAAGTGGCAAAACATAGAAATACTTAAATGTGTACTTAAATGTGCAATTTGTAGGAAATGGCCAGAATTTAAAGGTTGCTCCAAAACTATAGGGGGCAGCATAACTGCTAACAGCCACCACCATACTCTGCTGTACCGAGACGGTACCTCCACTTAGCCGTGGAGCTAAGTGGCCATATTTTCTGAGATGAGGCTACCTGTACCGCAACCCTAGATGATGGAGGGAGTCAACATGGTCAACAGGGCTCAGCTTGACTGGGCTCAGTTGTGTCCAATTGAATATGGCCAGATTTAGATTTAAAACAGCCTCTGAGACTGACAGATGCCAGTCTGAAGACAGGGGATTCAGTATGGAGGTGATTTACAGCAGCTCTAACCAGGACTATGACTCCAAGGAATGGAGAGCCACGGCAGCCAGGGACAGGAGAGGCATAAAGCAGCATAGGAGTGATGGTGCGTGTCCTCAGGGGAGTTTTTTGGATGCGAGGGCTACTTCCCAGCTTTGAGCGCTACCCTCCAACAATCAGGCCAACTCTCAGTGGACGAACAGCACTTGTAGGCTGTCTGTTAGGGTATTTGAAATCCGACCAACATAGCAGCTCATGAAATGAGGATTTTTGTCGACAAAAGACAAACCAAGACTGTTTTGGTGAGTTTTATTTGGTATATGTCAAGTTTGAAAGCTCTTGTTGTCTCGTCTTGGTTTAATAAAAGAAAACTTACATTTAATTAGTGTATGGTTTCTATTTTTATGTTGAGTATTGAAACCAGGTGTCTTACATTTTGTGAGTTTATCCTGTTAGACTTATTAGACTACTTAGTGAACTACCTCTTGTGGTACAAAGTGGTATTAAGAGACAGGACAGGATGGGCTAGCCCGTTCGAATGCTCACTTCAGTAGACATCTCTGCAACACAGAGCATAGGCGTCTTTCTCAAAGCATCAACGTTGGTGTTTCCTAACTCCTAAAATTGGCCGCATATTAAAAATTGCCCGTTTAAGTACCTGACTAACTGTACTCAGTGACACTCCACCACCTAGTTTTCAGTTTCTGACTTTGAGTATTTTAAATGCCAGCTCTTCGGCCTGATGTGCAGTCCAAGTGCCAGCCTCTCAGTTTTTTCCTGTACTATATAATTCCATCCTCCACTCTCCTCCCTGTGGCAGCTCATACCAAATTCAGAACCCTGCTGCTAATGGAAGTGTAACCTTGTATTGTCCAGCCTTCCGTCAAGCCTTACGCACCGACACTCTTCCCCCTGTTGTAACTGGCAGCTTTCCCTTCCCCATGGTGTCCTGGACATCACTCAACCCGGACTCCAGACCTATTCTACCTGGCCCTCCCGATGGTCAAGTGACCTTCATGTGGCAGACAGGACAGAAAAGTCACCCTCTGGTTTTCCATGATAAGTTTTCTACCTAACACAATAAGCGAGTTCTTGGCAGAAACATGGCAGAAAATAGAATGAAACAAAACCGCGTGATGGGACTGACAACACTGGATCTTTCTGTAATCATGCTTATGCTATCCTTTATCATCAAGCATCACAAACCAGCTGCGTTGGTAATTAACTGTGTGCGGTGTGCAGTTTACTGACATCACCTCGCATCATTTCTGGCTAATGAGGATGAAAATTTCTTTGCAGCTTCCTCTTGATGCTATTTTGCATTGCAAATTACCTGATGCCACTATAAGCCTTAACTTCATGAAATACTGCAGACTACACCTCAGTCTCGTACAGCTGTATGAATTAAGCTGGATTTATATCTGAAGTTAGGGACTGATGGCAGATTTTTCAGTCAGATTGAATCCGCTGACAGAATCACCCACGGTGACAGTTAACATTCTTCAACATTGCGAGATAAAGAAACAGTTGGATGCCGTCATCATTAAAGAACTTGAGTTACATCCAGGTAACTTCTGTCTGGCCTTGTCTCATTACCGAAAGGAGGCTTCTGCGGTGCAGTCAGCAAGTTAAGTTCTTTCATTCACTTTTGATACAGAGTGGCAATCAGTGGGAGCAGTGCTGGGTGTGTCTTTGTTATATGTCTGTTACTGAAAAGGATTATTTAGCCTTTTTGTTCAACTTTCTTTAAGGGTACCTCCACCAATTTGACATATTAAAGATTGTTTTGTCACTGTAGAGCCTTTGAATCTCCACAGTATCCTCTTAATTCACAACTTTAAATCCAACTTTACATGTAGTCAAACAGACTCGAACTTTTGTACTTGATGTTGTAGATTTACAACAGTGAGAAATGATTTAAGTCATTTGTCAAGCAACATGTCCAACCATTTTCTGGCTAAATGTAAGGATTGGCAAATTTTCTTGGCACTTAATCATAGATCGACTATCACTGAGTTATTTACAGAAAAAAAAGGTATTCATTCCATTAATTACTTGTTCAAGAAACAGACTAATCAATCATGGAAATGATTGAAGAAATATTACGTAACGTTTTATCTTCAGTAACCGGGTGAATGGTATCTCATCCACTCTTCCCCCAAAATGTCCTAATAATGTTGCTTTACGAGAGTGGGCCCTAATTCAGGAATATGAGCATTCTCTTTTTAAGAAATGGCCAAATTTGCTCCAAAACTCCAAAAATCTGCTCACTTTTATACTCTTTGCTGTAGCTTTAGTTTGTATTGTAAAGTTGCTGTTAGCAAGTTAGCCATGGAGCTAAGTGGCACTATTTGCTGACCGCAGTCTGCCCGCACCACAACCTCAGATGACGGAGGGAGACAAATCAAGACTGTGTATGTGAGTTTTATTTAGCTTGCGTCAAGTTTAAATGACACGTGTGTTACGCAGGGTTAGCAATGAAGGTCGTCCGAGTTTGATGAAAGAGAGACCTATCCAAACGCAGTGTACAGCAAGGAAACAGTTCACAACATATTAGTGAACTGTATACATCTCCCGGCTGAAAATGCGAGGGCAAAGTTGAATTATGCAACAGAATGGATCTGGGCTGGTTGGTTAGCACTGTGTTGTTTCTCTGCAAAACAGTACACAGATGTATTTGACATAACGTCAATAGTCTTATGTCTTCACACTGTCGGTAATGTTAGTCATTTTTTTATTGTTTCAATCAAACATTTTACTGCCCCTTTAATGCATTCATTGAAACTGCAGCAAAATCCTGAAAATGTGATAATCTCCCCCCTCATATACAAGCACCTGGCTGAATGAACGTCATTAAATGTTGTTAAATGCTCAAAACGTGGACCTCATGGACTCAATTTCATTTCAGTGGCTGTTGTAAAATGCCGATGAGGCCACTTCTTATGATAATGACTATCCATATAAGCCCAAGATACAATGTGATCTACATCTGCCACTTTATGATCTTAAGAAATTATTTGAAGGAGTCCTGTTATCTTGATACCAGTGAAGAGAGCTGCAGTACACACATATTTATTTCTAGGCGTCACTCTAAATGGGTAAAAAAAACAACAAAACAAAAAAAAACGTTTTGAAACAATGAATGATCTCATGCCATCAGCAGATGCTTTTCACTTGCTTTAAGTAAAAAAAAAACTGACAAGACTGTACATGCTGGTCGCCCTGCCAGAGAGCGCTGTTTTCTCATGTGTGTCTAAGTCTATTTTCTCTCACCATCACAGACATGTGGGAAAGCTCTGCATGTTAAGATTTGCATGAATAAAAGACATGTGGAGTCTGGGTAAACAGACTCAACATTTCATTGGCTGGGAGTTTTGAGAGATTTTGATGTGCAGCAGAACAGTCTGTTCAACCTCTAAAGACTCTTTATTCAGTACATCCTTCACTGGCTATCCATCCACTGTAACATTTTATGAAGTGCAACTGCAGCAGCTGCTGCTACACCAAAGGCACAACTTTCAGAAGTGATGCAGGAATTCAAGGTTGGCTGGTTTCTGGTCTGGGCGATATTACCCTCTGGAGGGAGGGGGCATCAATCGTGCTTGTCTGGAGGAACAAAAGCCTGTGTCTGCAGCCGGGGAGTTTTTTATATTTTTTTGTTTGATTTATTTATTTATATTTCCTCTCATTTCTCCTCTCCCTTTTCCCAAACCACCACCCCTGATATTCATTAATAACTCAGTGGGTTTCTCCAAAGTTCCCGATCTCATCAAATAGAAAAATAAAAGCGTCTTCAGACAAAATGCAAAGAAAAAAAAAAAAAACACACATCAGAACATTCCCTTTGAAGACTCTTATGTGTGTCTGTGCATTTGTTTTTGTCATTTGATATTTTTCAAGGAGGCTGTGGGATGTTCGCTCCTCTTCTTTGAATTCTCCGTTGGGCACAAATTCTAAAAAATACATTATTGCAGCAGCCAAATGAATGAATGATCACAGAAGCGCGGGCATCAAGAGGAGAATGAATGTGATTTTAATCTCCGACTTATCTGCCAACAGGATGCTTCACCCGGTTCATCCTCCCAAATGAAGTTAATTGACCCAGAAATGCAGAAAGATTATGTCGGGTCATGCTGACAATTTCATTTGCAGTTTTCCATTTTGTTTGCCGTTCTTGTAGTTACTCTGTGTTCAGCTCTTAGACTTGTTCTTCCTCTTCTGACATCGCTCTGACCGCTCGATGACCACGCTCCCCCGGCACTCCCTGCAATTACAAATCATGATTAATTTACTTGGGACCCGGTTGGTGTGGTGCATCCTGAGGCCTGATGAATATGATGCAGTCTGTCTCTGCCAGCTTCCTTTCTCTCTTTTTGTACACTCATTCTCATTACCATGCAAAACAACCTTTCCTTCACAAGGTCAACTTTTGTATGTGACGGTCAGCGGTAGCTACAGGTCCCAATTCCCATTCTGCAGGGATAACAAAGTCCGCGCTTTGCAAAAGGGAGCGCCATCATTCTTGGTTTACTCTAATTATCCAGTCTGTCCTCCTATAAATACGCTGGATCAGTCATCGCTGGGAAAGTTGAAAGGGGAAAAGAAGAGAAATCAAAGAGCTGAGAAGGACAGAAAGAGATGTGGAGGGAGGGGGGGAGGCTGCAGGAAGTGACAAAGCAAGTAGGAAAAAAAAAGCATGTGGGAGGGAAGAGATAAGTGAAGGTGTGAAATCTGGAGGAAGACATGGCAAGGGGAGGAGAGCGAGCTGAGAGAAGGGATGAAAGAGACAGGGAGGATGACGAAAACGCTGAATACTTTGAGAATCAAATGCGTCCTGAACGGCATCTGCTGAAAAATGGATGAGTCGCTTGTCATGTAAGGAGGACCGACAAAGGCTGGCAAAGCGGTGACCGTAGTGGCAGCATTCCGAGTCTGCATTTCAACATTTGTAAGCGTGACACATGGAGAGACCTCTGGATATCTGTAGCCGTGTTAGTGGCAACGAAACTGGGTGTTTTTACGGGATCTCCGGACATCTCCAGCCGTGCGTTTGGTGACCTAAACAGATATTTTGAAGCCAAAACACAATGTTTTCCTAACCCTAACCAAGTGGCCTTTGAGCCTAAACTAACCAGAGCATGAGCACAGCATTGTGCAACGGATGAAACTGAATCCAAAGAAACACAAAGTTGCGCGATGAAGTAACGGTAAGTACTGACTGATGTGTGGTTTATCAGAAACATCCTTTGCCAACACTTATTCTGCCGATTGAATTGGCTGGCCACACTGGAGTTGTGTGATTATTAGCTCTGCTGTGCGTGCGACCTAAACTCTACATGCCGAAAGAGTCACTATGGGAGGGCAACACTGTGTTTTAGGGTGGCGGGCTCCACCGCGGAGCTTCTCTCATTCGAGCCCTGCTAACATTTTAGAGATACATCGATAAATAGCCTTCACACAAAGAGCGCCTTTAACTAGAGAGAAACAAAACAGGCCTGACAGCAGTGCGGGCGCATTGTTTTTTTTTTCCCTTTGAATCTGGTCATTATTCTGCACAGAGCCGAGAGGAAGCCAAGTGTGGCAGGTGAGAGCATCTCGACCAGACAGGCTGTCAAAGCCACTCTGAATGTAGGGGGCAGCGCGGGAGAGCGGCGGCACCGGCGGAGGCCTCGCCGCTCTGACTGGTGGAGAGGCAGGTACAGTCGGCATGCAGCGGGCGAACACGCCAGCACGCACGCACCCACCAGAGGAGTCAGGCGAACACACACACACACACACCTGCTTGGGTGGCTCCATCGCCATGGCAACTGGTGATTGATCCCCAGAGTTATGTAGAGAGAGAAAGAGAGGGAGAGAGAGAGAGAGAGAGAGAATATTAATGACGGGGAAGTGGAAGAAGAAGCGGAGGATGGAAAGTGACGGCATGGTGGGTGAGAAAACAGCTAATACACACAGAGAGAGGCTCACGCTAATATGCCGAGGGGAGGATCAAAGAAGAACAGCATGTAGAATGATTTGCGTTTGGCCGTGTCTGCGAGGCGACACTGTCACACTGCAGGCTTTCGTGCCCGATTTCAAACTGCTGCTCGCTGCTGATTGTGCGGCTGGATGAACTGTTGCTTGTAACCCACATCGGCGTGCAAAGAAAAAAAAAAAAATTAAAAATCCAAGACTTAAAATTGTATCCGCTTTACAAAGCATATTTTTCATCCTTTTATTTATTGTCAGAGGGCCACTCTAGGTTTCACTATCCAGGTACTTTACTCGGCTTGTCGTGAAGGGTCCAGGGTTGCTCTGGAGGATTTTTGTCAAGTCTGAAATTATTAACCTGGTGATGTCTACCGTCAGGCCCTCCACGTCTCCCCTGGAGGTGCTTCACTGTCATTAGAAGCACAATTATGCCCCTTAGAGAGAGTTACTGTGTGGGTACCCGTGCAGTGGCCTATTTAGCAGCGCCACTTAACGGAGGCCCTCTGGTGGGGAGTTCATGTGCATTATCACAGCCCCTCCTAGTTAGCGCAGTTACAGTAACATTACTGCTCATCAGCCGAGAATGTCTTAAGCCCTTAACAGCACAGTTATAGTTGGGACTGTGCGTTGTGTTGGCTGTCACAGAGGAGGAGTGAGGCCTTGTCCAAATGCAAACAGAGATATTATATGAAAATGTGTGTGAGTGTTTGATCACAATTATCATTATACAATCAGGATTGCACAAAAAAACGATAGTGTCTTGCGGAGGATGAATTCAGGATACTCAGAGGAAAGAAGCTGCTCTGCAGTCTGGGAGTACGGCAGCAGATACTCATGTATCTTTTGCCAGACGGCAGCAGGCTGAAGGCTGTGGCTGGTGTTGTTAATGTCCTTTAGGCTCCATGCAGACATCTCACCTCACTGATGCTCTGCAGATTGGTACAGATGATGTTCTGGGCGGTGCTGCACAGCGTTCCTGTCCTGAGGCACTCATGGACCATGAAAGGGGAACAGTTAGACCTTAATCTCCCGCTAGTTTACGATGTAGTCATCTCTGAAGGCTATGCTACCAGCTTCAAATCTAAGCAGGTACAAAGGCCTACAAGCTCATTTTGAGCAGAAAAGGGCAAAAGATGACAAAGTTTAGAGTTCCTTCTTTGCTTTGAAAGTCATGGGTGTCTATCGGGCAGAGAGGGTCTGAAGACGGGATGCTCTGATCATATTCTGGTTATATTATATGTGAAGCTGTTTGAGTTAGAATCGTTATTATTTTTCTTCTCATTTCATTAAGCTACAGTGTACTGCAATAATGATTAATGAGCCTAGAACCATAACTGGATCATGCAGTCCTATACACTGTAAACATACTCTTGATATACTACCAGTGTCCATACATGTAAATCCCATGTCATGTCATTGTCTGTAACCGCTTTATCCCTTTTTCAAGGGGTCGCAGGGTTTGTTGCCGGAGCCAATCCCAGCCGTCTCCGGGCGAAGGCAGGGTACTCCCTGGACAAGTCGCCAGCTCATCACATGTAAATCCCATGTATGCAGAGAAATGTCTGAAGCAGCAGCAAAGGGCTCCAGTCTCCATCCACAGTGTTCCTGTTGATCCTGCTCAGGGTCACGGTGGCTGGAGCATGTCCCGGCTCAGACTGGGCAAGACATGTACATGCTGGGCAGATCACCAGCCCATCACAGGTCCAACACATGAAGCTTCACACCTCCGAGAAATCTGCAGTCACCAGTTAACTCTCATCGGAGCGCAGAGAGCACTGGGAGAAAGGCGGCCTACGGATATCTTACAAACTCTGCTCCGTTTCCAGTTTCCTCCCACAGACAGCCACGGCGCTGCCTGCGTTTCATTGTTTAAATCATGTTAACAATTAGTTGGAACCGGGATTTGATTATTTTTCTAAAGGAAAAAGATTGAAAAGAATCAGAACGGCAGCGCTCCTGATGTCTCCTACACCCACAGATGTTGTTGGCTGGTAAAAGAGAAGCCATTTCAAAACTGAGATGGATGAAAGCTCTCTTTTAATACTTTTAATAGCTGGTTATTTTCCTGTTCTCCTGCTCTCCAGAGTGAAATCATCATCAAAGTTTGTCCTTCATACAAATGCTGGCTCATTCAGCACGGAGTCATTGCTTCTTTTTTTTTTTTTCTTTCTTTCTTTCTTTTAGTCATGCTGCACATTCTGCATCCTCAGAGCCGTGCAACATCAGACGTGTGCCACCTGGTTAAAAAAATAAATAAATAAATAAAAAAAAGAGCTGGTACACTTTCAGATGCAGTGTGAATCGAGTCAACGAAAAGGTGAGGTTTGGCAAATGGAGATGAAATGCAGATAAGAGGAGCGTCGGCTGTGAAGACGAAAAGCGCGGACTGTCGTTTCCTGGAGAAGGATCTCGGAGGGTGGATCGGGGGAAACGTGTTATTATCGAGGAGGGGCTTTTAACAAAATGCAAAACTCTTCTGAAAAAACAAACAAACAAAAAAAACTGTCAATCACGGGTCTTCATAGGGACAGACAGTGCAGACCGCTCATTCTGATCAAACACTTGTAATCCTGCTATAAGAAATCAGCCTCTCATGTGAAAATAACACGGGCGCGGCTCTGCTGCGACATGAAAGAATTTGCTGTCAGTCACACGCCTGCTTTTTCAAAAGGAATAAATAACATGCATAATAATGACGGAACACATCCAGCACCTGATTTCTTACGTATGAAACACATTCATTATTCATGTGTTTCTTCCTCTCAGCGCTCTGATGAATGGATGGATGGATGGATGGATGGATGGATGGGATTGCTGGAACAAAGAGCGCGGCTTCTCCGTCTTCTTTTCTTTGAGGACAACGAGGCTCGGCACGCTGAAACCTCGCTGTCTTTGACTTCAGGCCAGCGGCGCTGTAACCCCACGGCTCCAAACCCGGAGGCCCCGCTAGCCGGCGACCCGTTTCTTTTTATTTATTTTTTCTGCTGATGCGCTTTTCCCCCGCGAAGAAGATTACCGCGCTCCTGATAAAGTGTTTAAGTTGCCGCAAGGTCACCGTAATTCCTGCTCCAGATAAAGCAACACATAGAGACCTGGGGGCTCTGAAGCCGGCTGATAAAACTGCACTGGGGGAAGGATTGGTAAAAAAGATAAGAGAGTGGGAAAAGAATAAGAAGAAGAGGAAGAAGAAGAAGAAGAAGAAGGGGAGAGTTGGGGGAAAGATGGATCGCCAGCTTCCACCGCCAACAGGACGTCGTCTGTGATTGCTGCAGGCCGCCCACACAGGAACAGCGGCAGCGACAGGCCGTTTACTTATCTACCTTGGCCCACTGAGCCCCGGGGGTCGAGGATTAATACAGATAAATGCTGCATTTTCCCCCCAATGTGCGATACCACTGTGCACTGCATAGATGAATCAGTAATTGCGCTGTTCATGACCAGTTTTTACAAAACAAATCTCACGTTGAGGTCGAAAAAAACCTGCACGTGACAGGCGGCCTGACGCCGAGGCAAATGAGTGTTTGACGGCAGGTACGAACAGAACACACGAGTGCAGCCGTGTCCGACGTGGCAGCTGTTTCTGCCGCAAAGCGTCTCACTCCTCAGTTGATTAGACCCTCTCTATAAACGCTCTGTGTCAGGCTCTGCCGCTGCATCGGTGCTGTCGAGCGATACAGCAAAGCAACTCTGCCCTCTTCAGTCTGAAGCGGGGATTACAGCGAACACACCCTGCTCAGCCTGGACTTTAACGGAGCACAGGTGGAAAATAAAGGAGAAATTGAAGCCGGCGCCGTTCACACTCTTTTGCCTTTCTTTTTTTTCAAACGTTGAATTAAAGTGTGTGATATTTCAAAAAAAGAATGAATTAATCTGTCACTAATTCATCCCAGCCATTTGCATTTTTATAATACATTCGCAGCTCGGTCTGTGCATTGTCGTCAAAATATCAATCAAGTGTTCGGGAAAGGAAAAGTTTTTAATGGCTTGACTCACCTTAAAAACTCTGGCGGTATCGCAGACTTTGAAATAATAACTGTGAATATAAGGTTTCTAACACCCATCTGTGCTTCCGATTTTCAACGTCAATCAAACGCGAATCCAACAAAGTGGGACATTTTTCGCGCTCGCATTCTACGGCACATCGAGCACGCCCTCATCGCACATTACCACTCTGATGTGCAGCTCGCGTGATTTAAAGACTGTGTTTAATCAATTCTGAGAAAAATAACACTACGTGCTACAAGGTGTTGTTGACCTGATTTGTAGGGTACAACAGCACTTCACATAGCGGGGCGATACAGATCAGTGGAAGCAGGGTTCAGTAAGCGTTTCAGCGTCGTCCGGGGGGCCGTTTTATTTGCCATCTTGTATCAAGAGCTCCAGGATTACTGTGCTCAAGGAGCTGTGAAATCTCTTCCGACACCTCGAGCCACTGAAACAACTGGTGTCCGCCTCTCCTATCAGGGAAACACACACTGGCCGGCGTCCATCCTGAATAACAAGGAGACAACACGCACACAACCACTCTCTCGCGCACACACACACGCAGTCAAAAGGAGTGGGACCTGTCCTTTTTAGACTTCTAAACACTAACCTGACATGCCACCAATCCAATTTGTGTCAACAGCGGCCC
Organism: Diplodus puntazzo; assembly: GCA_963678695.2. NCBI lineage: Eukaryota > Metazoa > Chordata > Actinopteri > Spariformes > Sparidae > Diplodus > Diplodus puntazzo. Next base: position 28,366,368 of record OZ023163.1, read on the forward strand.
CCTCCACCCGTCCCCTCGACAGGGACGACAAAAACAGCAATTCGTGTTGACAGCAGTCAGGAGAATACTTACTTGACACATTGTCGTAACCTTCCCTAAAACAAATGTCACCGTCAATACCGCGGCCCGTCTCGGCTGACACGAGCCATGTCCAATCTTTCAGCAGGACATTTAAAAACTAAAGATGACACATGAGCAGGAGGACGAGCACGGAATTGCTTTAAAGCCAGCGAATAAAACCGGGGACGCATGTAATCCTTCATCTAGGCGGCAACTTTCTGTAAAATAAGAAAACATTTTTGTTCTCGCTGAACTTTGTACTGTTATCTTGGACAAGCTGTCCACGTTATTTTCTCAGCCCTTTGCTGACATTTTGATACGCAATTGCAAAAAAAAAAAAGAAAAGAAAAAAGAAAAAGAAGCAGCTTAAGTTCCGGAGGGTTTAAGCGTGCTGATAATATATAATTGAAATAACAAACAGCCTGTTCCCAGCCCCAGAAAATATCTCTCATAAATAAAAATCTGTCGCGCCTCACACACACACACCACCTTCAAAACACACACATACAGACAGGGCTGGTGGATGTCTTTCCCTAGTTTTGAGGTTATGATGTGCTTTTCACAAGTAATCACACCTGTTTTACTTCCATACAGCCTGTTCTCATTCAGAAGTGTCCACATTAAATCAACACTATGTAACTTTCTCACAGCACTGCCCCACACACCACTAACCATGATGTCCTCCAGCTGCTCTGCCTCAAGTCTCATTTACTTATGGACAGTCAGATAACTTCCCTTGTTGCTGAAGTAACCGCTAACTGCTGCCAACTGTAGCTGCCGTTAGCTAAGTTGCTTGGTAAGCTTCGCGTCTCGCTGACTCTGCCCTGGCACGGACTGGGAGCTCGGAGCACCGGGAGAATCCTGCTGTTTACACCGCCGGCGAGGGTGCCTCGGACCACTAGATGGAGGTTTTCATGACGGGCAAAGAGAAAGAGGGAGGACGAGGACGGTGGAAGCTAAAAAGAGAAACAGAGAGAGTGACCCAACAAGAGGCCGGACCAAACTAAATCTTAAACCAGCTTTTATTTACTGTTTTATTCAAAACAGTGTAAATGTGGGGCTATTGTGTTAAAATGTTGCTTAAATACCAAGAGGCACGCACATGAATAGTACATGAGTAAAGGTAACTGATATTAAATGTACCTCAAAGGTCGTTTTCTGGCAATAAATGGACTTAAGTATCAACTAGAGGGCGTTCAGTAGAGTGCATGCCTTCACCATGGCCCATCAACCCCCTTTAATTGAATCAAGCCTAATCAGCATCGGCACCTCTCTGATTATCTCAGCACATTGTTTGTAGCTGCACGTTTCTATCTGCTAGATCAGGATTTCTTATTACATCAAACTGTACTCACTCATAGATACCAGCCAGCTAAATATCCAACATCCATGCATTATTCCTTGAGGAAAAAACTAAAATGTCCAAAAAAAACCCCAATCTCAAAATGTTAAAGAAAGTGAGAAAAACCTAGCTGGATCCGCCCCTTTGTCCAGAACCCCACTAAGAGTTAACGGGTTCTCCTCATGTACATTTAGCAGACGCTTTTGTCCAAAGAGACTTACAGTAATTCATACACTGATGGCTGCCACGCCAGGTGCCGACCAGCACATCAGGAGCAGTTTTGGGGTTCAGTATCTTGCCCCAGGACACTTTGACATGCAGACCTAGGGAATTGAACCAGTGACCTTTCCAATAACAACACGCTGGCTCTACCCCTGAGCCACAGCCACCTACACAAGGCTGAAACCCATCCTGCATCCACGTTTTATGGAAATCTGTTCGATTTTTGTGCAATTCTGCTGACAAGCCAACCTATACAGGCGATAACATAACCTTCAGAATATAGTGGAGTGCAAGTGTTAAGTAGCAGAATATGGAAATAGTCAAGTAAAGTGCAAGTACATAAGATTGTATTTAAGTGCAGAGCTTGAGTAAATGTACTACGTCACATTTGATCACTCCTTTGAGTTGTGAGTGAGAACTTTAATCTTAATCTGAGCAACTTTCTCTCAATTGAAACAGTGAAAACAAAGTACATAGTTGGCTGACATTATAAAGTAGAGCAGGATCGCTGAATCTGTCGGTGCAGATGGAAATCTATCTGATGGGACTCAGAAATGTTCAGGGACGAGGTAACGTTCTCAAGTTCTATGTTATGTTTGGTCACATTCGTGGACATCCTTCCTCACCCTCAGACACATCTTCAGATCTTTCCCTGGAGGTTATGGCGACACTGTTAGAAACATTTGGGATGATATACGCTATGGTCACACTTAGACATTTTAATATGATAGTGTTACATCTCATATCTTTAACACTAGAGCCTATATATCCAACTGTGTCTCATCCTCCTAAATACTTTTCTGCTTGTGATAGAAGATATTGTGTGTTTTCTCACTGTGTGTGCACGGATCATGTGTTTGCAACATGCTCTCAATCATTTTGACAACATTTCAGAAGACAACGCGCAACCGGAGGAAAACCAAAGAAAAAGAAAACAAACTGTATGCCTGATTGCACCCTGACATCCAATCGGCAACCAGAGGCATGAATGTAATCAGGAACGGCTGCCGAATCTGCCAGGTCCTGCTGGAGAGCTGGTGATTGTCCACTGGAGGAGGGGTGGCAGGGGCGACAATACAGCCGAGATTCATGACAGCCTCCCGCGGAACCTTGCGGACTGATTACACCTCCAAGAAAATGCATGCGGCAAACGGATATTAAATCAACAAAGCTTATTGCCATGCCAGTGTAGGACTGAGCCCGAGCGTGGGCAAAATGCATCTGCAGCTCACCCCTATAAGCACTTTAGGCAGTGGGGGAATTACATTTGTATGGGGGCTCGGGATGAGTTAGGCAATCTTCCTTGCCACAGCAATGATTAATAGTGATGGCCCCATAAATTGTTCTGTCTGAGAAATATATTGCTGCCATAGTATCTGTTGTTTTGCACTGGAAGGCCACTCTGCCTTTGAGGGCAGCGGTCGGATAAGCAGTCAACAACTGAGTGCCGATGCAGGACGATGCAGTCAGCCGTCGGCGGAGCCAGGCCGGATCTATCATCGGTGATTGTCACTTGCCACGCACACATTTTTTAAAGCCCTTTGGTGTGAAATTAAGCTCCCAGAGACCAAAAAAAAAAAAAAAAAACAAATCAGAGAGAAATCTGGTGGCATTATCACATTACATCTATGCTCACCCTGTATGCTCTTACAGCCCAGGCGCTGTTGCATTTTGAAGTCAAAATTGAAGTGTTTTTACCACATATGGCTTGCTCCATATCTCACATATACACCAGTATCCGGCCGAACTGTGGCCAAAAAAGCAGTTTTATAGGTATTTTTAAGGTTAATTTATTTTTTACTCACTGAAAATCCTGCACTGGGGAGGGAATGTATTAATTTTTCGTCTCATAAACACTTTGTATATTTCATGAGGCTGCTATAGATGTGTAAATAGAAGAACATCAACAGGGAAGTTTGTTGCCATGGACTGGACCTCACGGAATACTGTACAAAAACACAACTCTATAACTTTATTCAGTGATTTGGGTGACGCTGGGTCATGTTTATGGGGAAAATATTCTCTGTTTTTTCTTCTGCCGCCCTCAGTGTGCTCTGCCCGGAGCAGCTCTGGACAGATAGCTTCACTTGTTGCTGAAGTGACCGCTGACAGACATGCTGCTGATGAACACCTCCAGAGAGGCGCTGTACACCGCCTCAATTACAGAGGCTAATTACATTGGTGAGGTGGTTTTTGGAGTTTACTGGTGGACAGATACCCATGGCTTTGCTGCCAAAGCCAGTGCTACACTGTTGCTAAACATAGTTAGCTGCTGTAAGCTTGGTAAGCGGCCCTTGCTGACTCAGACCCAGGTCGCCAATAGCAAAAACCTGTCAGGAAAACCACCTCTGTACCGTAGTATCCTCCTCAAATTGGCCTCCGTCCTCTTGCAGGCTGAGTTGTTCCATCGGGGGTCCAGCTATGTTCACAGGGACCTCCCAGTCCATGGAAGGTCAGCATCTTAGGGGACCAGGTGGGGTGTAACTTGACTGCTGCCTGTTTTCACCGGAATCATGTAACTATGCCAAAACAAATAGCGCTCCATCAGCTGCTGATACCGTACATAAAAATGTGTTTGTGAAGGGTTTTTCAAATTAAGAAGTACGTTTTGTCTTTATGAACCCCTTTTATGTCTTTAATGAATAATTAAGGGATTGGTCATTTATTTTGAATAAATGTGTAATTGAAAGCAAAAGTAATGTACATCGTTTGCTTTACTTCATTTGTAAATTAAGGCTTTTTGAATTAAAGGGCTACTCCACCAATTTTACACATTCAAGTGTGTTTACAGGTCTTTGGGAGTATTACTGCATACGTGCAAAAAGTAGTCGTAGAAAAGCCTTTTGTGGCTCCAGAGGAAGCTGCATGTAATCTGATGAACTGCCTCAAGCGATGTCACTCAGTGGCTGAGATGCATCATGGGAAAAGTAGGGACCAGGGTTTTTTGTTTTTAAAAAGGAATGTGTGGAATAAAATAAGCGGTATCTTTGGTTCTGCTGAATTGATCTTGATGATTTGGTTTTTAAACTGTTCATAATGAGTCCAACAGTGTTTTCAGAGTGCAGTGATGGACCAACTTTTCCAAACCTGGTGCCTACACGACCCAGAATGCAGTCAGCATTCATTTTGAGCTTATGGCCACCTCATAACTGGTATTCCGTCATGTATTGAGAAAAAAGTATTTGTCTGACTTAGACTAACTTTCCAGGAGGTTTTATTCAGTGAGCTTATTGATGCATTTTTGCCAGAAATGGCTGTAAGCAAAAACTGCATTTAATTTATACAGCACTTTTCTAACCCAGTGAATTCAGTACAGCGCATTTGTGGCTAGACAATCAATTGAATTAGCTAGATAAAGTTAATATGCTCTGTAGAGATACAACATTAAATGTATATATTATATATATTTGGAAAATATCCCAGCTGATCCCAGCCTTTTTGACAGGTCCTGATTTTCTCTGGTTTCAGTGTTGGCTCAGTGTTGACCCCTTTGGACTTGGTCTTAAGTAGACTTGGACTCAGCCCAGGCCATCCTGACTGCACACTGACAGTTTTCCCAACACAAAAATCAGGAGTCTGGCTGCAGCTCGGCTCTGTTCCCGACCGAAACCCGCGTGGAGAGAAAAATCACAGTGACACACTTTACGTTTTCGCATGATAAGTGCTATAGATTTTAGTGTTAGCTCATCGATGAACTGACCAAAAATGAGTTATTATGCACTTTGCCGATTGCCTGTTAAGCAGAAACTCCACAGCACTCAATCAAGCTATGACCGAGAGCTGTGCTTTGATCAATGGAGACTACAATTGAGATTTTTCAATAGTATTGGGCTGCTTTGCCCAGAGCAACTGCTAACTGTAGAGAAAATATAATCATGAAGTCAGACATCTGAAGACTCAACACTTTCTGACCTCAAAAGCTGAGAAGACAGAAATGAAACGATACATGTGGTAAAAATATAAAACTGAGGACTATTTATTCTCCCTACATCTTTCACAGTGTGTAAAAATAAATGGAAAGTGAGCCTTCTTTCATTACTCCCTGCTCCACTACACATCAAAATGCCTGAACAAAAAGCATCAAGCCACAGGACCTGCTTGGAAAAAAAAAAGGTCTGTCTGCAACACACGATTGGCACACTGACGTCAAAATGGTTCCCAAAGAAGTAAATGCTAATCAGCGGGTCAATCAAAGAGCCTAATCTGTGAGTGCTTGTGAGACACCTCCAGTGTTCAGAATGAGTCAAATCTGCATGTCATTATGATTTGTTCATGTATGTGTGATTTTTCAACATTTTTCATTTGTGTTTTTTTTTCTCTGCAGGGACGAGGAGGAGGAGCAGACTGCGGAGGGAAATCTGACTCATCTTCTCACTTTTTCACACATAAAAACCAAAACAAAACAAAAAAAAAACCCTCACCCTCAAATTTCTCCAAAGTGTGGATAAAAGGGGGGCTGCATCCGACCATTCCTGTAACTTTCAGACATTCACACCCACTTCACGCAGCGATCGGGCCAGCTGTGAGGAGGTGAGGAAGCACCCGGGCTCTGAACGTCTTTCTAGCCCTCTTTATTTCTAGATATATATCTCTAAACAATTATTCTATGTGCACAACCTTCTGCAAAACTGAATGCTCCAAAAATGGGTGCTATTGTCGCCTTCCAGTGTGACCTTTCGGAACACCTATAATCAAGATATTACATGTAACACTTCTGCATTAAAATAACTCATCTTTCATTCAAGGTAAGTTAAGCATGATGTCAGTAAAAACATAATATATCATCATGTCCATGATCATTTCTGCCTGAGTTGCATTAGACAGACATTCATCAGCTATGGTAGTTTTTATCATGGAGACAACAACTCCCATGATCCCACGCTACAACACATCATCAAACTGCTTTTGTTTCCAAAAACACCAAGATCTTTGTTATATACTTTGTTAGAGAGTGGTGTGGCGACAACGTATTTTTGGAGGCCAAGCTGGAAGGTAGCATCGCCTCGGTTCCCTCGCAAAAAAAAAGCCTATGGGATTTTTGAACTGGATTTTGGATTATCGCCAGAAATAATCTCTGTGGCAAACATAGATTTATAATATATGCATGTTTTGTTCAACGAGATCATCTCCACAGATGAGCACCACTTTTGTGATTTTCAAATTGGAAATGAAATGGTTAATGTCAGGTTTTAAACAGACTATGTGACTTAAGGTAACCACACTACACAAGCACTACACTTGCCCTCTGTGAATTGATCAAACATGTGGTTGCAAATTTAGAATCATTTTGAACTAAAGTCAGCCTGTAAAGACATACTAGCAAGTAGATCAGTCTCCTTTTTGTCATTTAATGTCAGTGGTTGTCAGCATCCACCGTTTTTAAGACATATAAGTGCTTTATAACTCAATTGTGGGACATTTAATGATATAAGTCGCAGTGCAACAAAACATTTTCTCCATGAATCTCCCATAGGCTTCAATACAGCGGTCACCACAGTCTGGCACGAAACCAAGATTTGGTGATGTAATGACCCCTTCCATTTTTTTTAGGTTCCTTGTGAAGAGCATGCACCTGGTGTTTTAGTGGGTTTCCATCACCAATACACACCGAGTGGACTAGAGGATGTGAATTACTGATACCCACGACTGTGACAGTCTCTTTTTACTATCACTGTGATGGACAGGTTTCCAGTCCATGAACAGATTTCCATGGCGGCCTGTCCTTGGCACAATATCCGCTGGAATGGGCTCAAACACATTGTGATTTTTATCACAACCAAATGTTAAACCAGAAGAGGCAATGTCAACATCTCACCCCACGCTGGCTCCAATTTGTCAAAGGGAAGCATCAGCCGCCTAATGCCAATGAGATGTGTGAGATAGATCACACTAATGGCTGCTCATTCTTTTCAAAGAGACAAATTATCCACAGCAAATGACTCTGAGTCCTCCTTCTGAATAATGTTAGAGTTCTTGGTTTTAAAGTTTTGCCCCTGAAGCTGATCTTCTTATTGATATGTACGCTCACTCGTTGTCATCAATTATTGTTAATGTGTGGCTTCCCGTTATCGCGAAATGGTTTGCATTGTTTATCCAATATCACATGTAGCCGGCATATTAAATGTGCTGCGATCATTCTGTATACATGGGTGCAGACGGCCATATCAGGAGACTGTATAGATGCTTAATGGCCGTATCACTCCATGTATCATAAATTATTTGGTTCCATGGTGCTCAGCAGTGCGAATACGTCCACCAACAATTTGTCAACAGATACCGACGTTCCACATGTCAGGATTTCATTGCAGCTTGAGACGTTTTTTTCCATGCCTCATTACCGAACTGTTTTACATGATGGGGGGGGGCGCACACGCATTCGTGACTGCGCCTGAAATGGTACATGAAATATGCCTTTTAAAATTCTGGTCACTTTTAAGAGTTTTTGCCCGTTGCCATATTATCTCGCCAGTCGAGACTATTTAGTATCTGTCCTTTGTCTTTCTACTGCTGCGAGGGCCTTTATGTCCAAACCAGAATGAGCTTCTATTGCCTCAGTGATGTTTGATTTGACCGGTAATAGAGTATTTGTCCATTTCTCTTTTTACTAACAGAATTTAATGGCGTGTCATCGTCTCCACTCAGAGGTTATATGCCTGTCAGAGAGGGGTAAAGTCCATCACCATGGCAACCCAGCCAGTGGCAATCATGTTTTCTCTTCCAGCATGACCCCGCTCTGGTGAAGGTAAGATTACCCAAGTAGAGGCTGTGCTGGTTTGATCTACTGAACAGAGATGAGTCTTAAGAAGTGCATGAAACACGCATGCACACACACACAGACACAGACACACACACACACACACTTCTTGTATGAAGATGATGGATGACACATTCTCCCACAAGCAAATGCTTTTCTTTTACTAGAGGTAAAAGGTTTTACACTTTAAAATCTGAACTGAACCCCCCACCAGGACGTTAAACCTGACCGAAATGACTGAGACTGCAGATATCAGGACTATCCTCCTTCACTTTTATCTTGTGCATCTGTGCTGTGAGCTGGTATTTGAACCCCGACGCTCTTCTCCACTGTCCTTAATAACATTTCTGGATTTTTTGTCAGGATATTACCCACTCTAGGGCAAAACTGCAGATCTCTTTGATGATGTGGATCCATTCTGAAATGATGCATTTCTTGCTTGGCTTTGAAAAAAGGAAAAAGGGCAGTATCTGAAGCGAAGCACTCATCAGATATCTTTAGATTTGTGATTGATTCCCCAGCCTGCGAGCCTGTTTTGGGATAACATGGTAAATGGGGAGTAGTCACTTCTGAACTAATGCATTTCCCCCTGCATTTGCAGAGGGAGGGAAATGAAAACCTTTGAGGATAAGAGAGGAAATAATCTGCATTTGTAACAGCTTTGATGCCTGTGCTGTACAGGCAGATTGTGGTGACAGAGGCATGTTGTGTCTGCTTTCTTTAACCTCAGCACGCTCAGTTTTAGTAACACTGGACAGGACCACATCGTCACCTACATTATTACCTTTTGCTCAATCATGTCAGACGCTTGTAGTGCTTCCTGAATTTACCTGCAAGTGCATTTTTGTGCACACTCTTTCTGTTTCATTATGGAGACATGCCATTGCTACTAACACACTTATTGTACCAAATATGAATACTAGATTTCTTTGTAAATAATTCATCAATGACGTTATGGATGCAAATGCTCCTGAGAGCCATAGTGTTTGTTTCATCCTGTTTATTGTCAATAAAACATTCAGTACGGTGACCACCGGTTGAGATACTTCTATTTTACATTTTTTTTCAAATGTAATAACATTTTCATCACAAAGGATAATATCAACTTAACAGGTTGAGTGAAATGTTGAATGTTTAAAAAAATATGAACATGTTTTTCCTATGTCCCACTTTTTTGCTTTCATGACAGCATGTACTCAAGCTCGCATAGATCACACAACCTGATGACTCATATTACCCAAGCATGATTTGACAGTTTTCCACAAAGCTTCTTGTTCTGTCACAGAATGGTTGCCTGGTCACAGGCTGTGTCCGAAATCACCCACTCATTCCCTGCTCCCTAGTCACTACATAGGGAGTCCAACATAGTGCACTATATAGTGAGCTCATTGGCAGAAAGAAAAACGCACTTTCGGACACTACTCCAGCAGCGTTAATGACGTCACTACTGTCGCACAGTTGAAACGTGAATTGACACCTCCGTGCGTTCGTCCGCAGCGCAATGCATGGTGGTAAAAATTGCTTGGTTAGTGACCATCAGTTGTGCACTACTTTTTGTGATGCATTGTGGGATACTTTAAATGTACTATACAGGGTATATTTCCCACTAGACATTCGGACAGCACTACAAAATGGCGTAGTCACTATGTAGTGCACTATATAGGGAGTAGTGAGTGATTTCTGACACAGTCCTCACGTTGGTTCTTGCAAAGCATCCATATTTTACTGTTTGAAACAAACACACACTCTCTCCCGTTCATCTCCTTACATACACCCTTCTCTTACTGTACATACGCCTTTCTCTTACTGCCATAAATCTCAAACTTGGATTCATCAGTAAATAGGACTTTTTTCTAGTCATCCTGTGTGAAATTCTGGAACTTCTCTGCCTACTTTGGGTGTATGGCCTTGTTTCCCCTCCTGAGCAGTGGTGTACAAGCTGTCACTTGTCCTCTGGGACCTCTACAAAAAAGCTTCCTTTTGACAGCAAATTCTGTATAGTGATTAAGTTGCTTTTCAATCTCACAGGGAATTTTAACTGTTTATGGATTGGTGCAGGGGTGACAAGGGAAGCAGGGTGATCCTCACAAAATGCCTATGGGATTTTTCAAATGGATTTTGGATTATTATAGAAAATAAAGCTCTGTGGCAAACAACACAACGTTTATACACAAGTTTATACTTACATACATCACTCAAAATGAGTTAGGGATATTGGGATATGTGTGTATATATGCATGTGTATGGATATGCAATAAAAGTCAAATGAAAAGTTGTTTTTGGGACCAAAATTATTCACAAAACACAAAATCAAAATTCAGATATGTCACAGAATAAACAAACAATATATACTAAAATATCCCTCACTGACTTTGAGTAGTGCATTTTGTTCCACAAGATAATCCTCACAGATGAACCCCAATTTAAAGCATAAATGCAATTACCAGAAGTAAAAGTTAGGCTATAAACAAACTACACCACAGTCACATGACACAACTTAGCATTTTACAACACCATACTATGCACACACACACGCCGTAAATTGATCAATCTACATTGTAAAGAAAAGCAGTAAAAAAAAAATGCTAACTTATTTCTGGGTATTAAGGTTTTCCTTTGAACACGACTGATCCAGTTTCTGTAAAGTGTTTTAGAGTACCATACATTTCCCCCTAGAAATTTTAGGCTAGCCATGATGTGACACTCATAGACCCTCTTTACTCATAAAAAACAAAACAAAAAAACGTCTATGTGAATATAAGACAATTTCAATGTGGTTTCAGACTTTTATACAGTCTAAAAATGAACCCATTATGGAATAATGGGAATACATTATGTAGTCACGTGTGTAATCACATGCTTAGGCCACGCCTCCATGTTTGTATTGTTGACGTTTGGACGTTACGTTCAACGTGCGGCTTGCGTGAGAAACTACTTCCGGTGGTCACGTAAGGTAGGCTTCAGCGGACATAAACATTGCACACACACACGGGGCGAAAGCACACGTAAAGTAACAGCCAGGGGTGGTGTGTAGCTCCACATCTGTCTGTACACTAACCGCATGTTTCATCTCGGCCAACAGCTCGATTACTTTTTTGCTGTTTATTTTTTCAGCATGTTTGCTCGAGCAGGATGTCTTCCGAGGGTGGCATGGAGCGGCTGCCGAAGGTCATTCCCGCTAGCTATTAGCTTGATAAATGAACTATATACAGTAATGGAGGAAATACTGACACCCGACAAGACGTACTGTTAGCGTTAGGAAATGGTGCAGAATCGCTGGACGTCGTTGTTGGTTCACAGAAGTTAGAGAGGCGAGGTCGTCTTCGCTGTCGCGTGCACAAAGTACCTTTACCATGCCGAACAAGAAAGTTTCATAATAACCTCACACAATTCAGTTTAATATAAGTGAAACGCCATATTAATCGACAAACACAAATTGTTTTTAATCTTCACTATTCAACAGGTCCCTGTGGCAAATTCGGCATGCATGTTGTCTACCAACAATCCATTATTTCGTACAAAATAACGTAATTGGCATGCCTCTTGTTGACAACGTTAGCTAACCTTGCCCCTGCCATTTTCCACTGACTGGCTTTGGGCATTAGTGAAGCCATTCGGAATATTCTGATTTCACCGAATTACGAAGTACCGTAAGGTGTATCAGGTGTGTCCCGAATTTGCAATGAGGTGGTCACATTTCATTGAACATTCAAAGCCACGTGTGCCAAGTGTTATTCTTTGTCACATTACCGTGCCTTCTTTAAATGGCTATATTTCAAATGGAGTTCGGCATGTCGCTTACCAACATCAGATCTGAGCTACTTAGTAGTGCCAGTGAAGAGCATGTGTATTCCTAATCCTGGATTACCTCGCTCACAAACCTTAATGCAGTTGTAGACTGAAGTCAAACGACCGGTGAAATCAGTATTTAGGACCATAAGAGTGGACATGGGTATTTTCAGACCAGCAGTTATCCTCCAGTTAAATACTGTTTATATGCTGATTACCATCTTTCAGTTCCTCTCTTGCGATGCCTTCGCTGGTTTAAGGTTATTGCAAGAACCTGACCATTCTGTCTTGTGTTAATCCGTGTCGTGTGTGTCAGTTAGATTCTAATATACATCAGCATACCAAATGCCTAAATGTTTCTCCATGCTTCCATATTGTGCTTTGTCTTTTTCAGAATGGGGAATTTTACATCTTCCACTACTGGGGGGTCCAGCACAGCCTGTGTACAGTATGTTCAGGTAAGGAGACCTTGTGTTTGATCAATTCGGCATTCATTTTTCTGTTTGTTTTTGTGTATTTCTAGATGTGCATGTCCAAATGTTGATTTCTTGCTTGTTTGTTGGTGTTTCCTACAGTCAGCCACCATTTCTGTGGACTCTGTTCAGTTTGTTTCCATCACCTGTTCTGATGTTTCTTTGTACATTTTTAAGTCAAAGGTCTGTGGACCCAGAAGTAGGACCTGTAACGCCATATGTGAACAAACTGTATCCAAAAAGCTATCACGGACAAAACCCTGAAGTGACCCTGAATTTTCTAGTCTAGTCCAGTAGTCTACGTCCCCTTTATGATGAGATGAGGGTTACATTTGAACCGCAACTTCCAAAAAATGTATGATCGAGAAAGTTGTTTAATTGTGGAGTATGAATGTATCCTCTTCTGTTTACTCAATTGCTGAATTTGCCTTTGACCAGCAAACTCACTCAAGATCTGTTAGGTGTAGTCTGTCTATGTGTTCGAGTGATATTTAATCAAATCGTAATCTTGCCTGACCTTTCAGGAAATGGTGGCACAGAACTGCGTCGTGATATTTTCCAAGACGACCTGTCCTTACTGCAGAATGGCCAAGAATGTGTTCAATGAAATTGGTGCGACCTACAAAGTGGTTGAACTGGATGAGCACAATGACGGGAGGAGAGTGCAAGAGGCCTTAGCTCAGATGACTGGTGCCAGAACGGTAAGAGCCTCATGTTGTAACTTGGGATGGTAATTTAAAGGAACTTCAGATGTTGTTATTTAAGCAGCTATTTAAAAACATGGATATCTGATGGTTTGTTTGTTCTGGCAGCTCTCCATTTAAGTTAAATTTAGGTTGACTTATCAAACATTTTTCTTAGGCCTGCAGCCAAGAATTGGGACATAATCTTGATCAAAATAGCTGAATCTGAGTCGAGAAAAAGACCAGGGGAAGCTGCATCTTTTTCTGACCATAGTCTTTAATGGTAGCAAAAATGGAAATAACAATTTGATAGCAATGGTAATTTGAATATTTTGTATAACATTCATTTCCAGTATGAAATAGTTCTTAAAAATATAGGAACAATTACATGTTAGGAGCAAGGTTAAAGCATTTAGGATCTGGGGTGACAGTGACAATATACCAGTTCCTTTTTAGAGCAAAACATTTTTAAAATAAATTAATACGTACTTCTATTTATATGGTCAGCTCAGTGTGTTTTTTCCTCTTTATCTGTACAACTGTTACAGGTGTTGGTTAGATCTACAGTCTGCGGGCACAGCTCAACTCTGGTCAAAGATTAACTTAATAGTAGTTAAAGGTTAATGTAACATCTCTGCCTTAAAATGTAAAAAAACTGTTGATGTTTTAAAATGACAGGTGATGTAAGTAAATGAGCAAAACTGGTAAAATGATAACCAAATCCACTGGAAAACCTAAGCACAAGTAGCGGTCAGCAAAACATTTAGGTTAATTTGGCAACACATGGTTGTAGAACAAAATGCAAGGTGTTTTCCTTTTATGTTCCACTGAACAAAAAACAACTGTTTATGGAGGATTACGGAGGATGAGTTGTAAAGAGTTCTCACAGCCTGAGGAAAGAAGCTGCTCTGTGGTCTGCTGGTACAGCAGCAGAGATACTTCTGTATAGCTTCCATACAGGAACACTGTGAAAAGGCTGTTGCTGCGGTGGGTGTTGTCTTTTAGTATCCTTTAGGTTTTGTTAAAGTAAATGGAACAGTGGTTCAAACTGAGGAAGTTTCTTTTTTTTCCTTTTTTTTTTTGGACCTCTAGTGCTATTATTTACCTAAATTTCTATCCAACGTGATGAAGTAGCAGCTCTGGAGCACTCCCTTCTTATTTTCCGTGAGCTGCTTCAGCCAAATAATGAAGGTTATGGTTTAAAACTACACATTTAACAACGTCAAATTATCGACACGACATGAAGGAGAGTTTGCTTTGCTTTAGAAATACTCATCCCACTGTGCTAATGTTGTGATATGATTTGTGTGTTCAGGTGCCGAGAGTCTTCGTTAATGGAAACTGCATCGGGGGTGGCTCGGACACCAAACAGCTCCATCAGCAGGGGAAGTTGTTGCCTCTGATCGAACAGTGCGCTCCCTGCTGCGCCGCGACCGGCTCCGAAGGTTCGGGCAGCGGACAGTTCGAGTCCGCTAAATGACTAACCGTTCTTGTAGTCTTTTTCAATCCTGTTTTTATTCAATGTTTGCTTGATCTCATGTTACAAGTTGTACATTGCTCGAACACAGCTATGTTATTTATATATCAAAGTGTGTCGGATACTTGATTTTAGGCTATATACATTTTCATCCAGGGATGTACAGTATTGTTGTTATTAAAGCTGCCATCTTTTAAACAAAACTGTGAATAGTGGGACTGCTTCTCATATGTCTCTTTTGCATGGTTGTTTTATTGAACAATATTGCTTGCGGTCATAAAAAAGCATTACCTCTTTGAGCATCATGGTGAACAGCACCAGGCTGTGAAGAATAGACTTTGATTCAATATCAATCTTACGTTAATGTTTATTTAAGGTCATTGTCTATATTGTGTAAGATTTAAAGCATTTTTGTATAATTTGTTCATTTTATTTTGGTAAGAAATTGACAATTCCATCTTTTTTTTTTTTTTAAGAAATATTAGTTACTAGCTAGCTTTTTTGAAGGAATAGTTATTTTATTATATTTTTTTACTTGCTAGTGACATTTTCTACTTCAATGTGTCTGATTTTTAAAAAAAAATAAATAAAATTGTTTAGCAGTAACTGTGCAGATGAATTACTTTTAAGTTAGGAGGGTGGCGGATATCCTAATGAATCTTGTAGATTGTAGAATATGACGATTATTTTATGAATGTATTAAGTCATAACTTGTCCTGAACGTTTTTTTTTTGATGCCTTGAATGTTTATGATTATTAATAATAAAAAATGAATGGAAGTTTAAAATCAGCCGCCCACGTCTGTGCGTTTTTACTGAAGCGTGCTTCATTTTCACCCATCTCCTCGTAGGAGGGCGGATATTGGTCCAGGCTCATAGGAGAGCCTTTCTGTAGTTTAACGTTTCACATTCTAATGTTTTCGTTTGCAAAGGTTGATACTTTTAAATGATAATCGGAATGAAATTTTTGGAAACTGGATTTTAGTCAAATTTCTGCCGCCTCTTTACCGTGTACGCTGTGACAAAAACGTGCGCACCCACATTGCAGCGCATCACAGTGAGGTCACTCCAGTGCTTCGGTGAAATTAGCTTGACTAGCGGGTGTTCTGACAAGCTAGGATATTAGCATCTTGTTTATGTGCATATTAGGTTAAGGAAGGAACATTGTGAAGAATGGCTGGAAGCGCAGGAGAGTGGTGTTTGATGGAGAGCGACCCCGGCGTGTTCACAGAACTGATTAAAGGTTTTGGTGAGTGACCGGTAGCTTACCGCTAGCTGCCTATTCAGTGTAACGTGGCTAGCTAGCTAGCTAGCTGCTCTTAAGCTAACGGCAACTACAAGATTTATACTAACCATATGCTTAAAGAAAAAGGGAAAACAATGCTCTGTGGATGAAAGTATTTTAGAGGCTATGAACCCTCAACCGTAACACAAACGATGCATGCCTCGAAAGGGTGAATGTATTAATTGGGCTGCAGTAGCTAACTTAATTGGGCAAAGCTATCTGGCTAGCATTACTCAGCGTCCAAAACAACGGCGCGTGAAAACAAACCCTCACTCATGAATGCCATTTGTTGTGTTTTGCTCTGCTGTCAATCCGACAGCGAGGAAAACTGCTCACTCGCTTCATCTCTGTTAACTCTTGGCTCGCTTAAACAGTTAGTACTATACGCGTATACGAATACTTGATGCTTTTTCTTGTCCTTGTCAGGTTGCAAGGGCGCCCAGGTTGAAGAGATCTGGAGCATGGAGCCAGAGAACTTTGACAACTTAAAGTATGTTCACACTTGCAGCTTTATTATATTAGATTATTCTCTTGTTAAGACAGGCTTTTTTTTATTTTAACGTATCCATTCCGTTGCAGACCAGTTCATGGGTTGATTTTCCTCTTCAAGTGGCAGCCAGGTGAAGAGCCAGCAGGATCGATCGTTCAGGATTCAAGGCTTGACCACATCTTCTTTGCAAAACAGGTCTGTTTTAGTTTTGTCATTTAGAAACACCTTAAATTACACACCAAGCCTTCTGATGTTGTACATTCAAGTCCATAGCAGAACAGGTGGCAGCATCTACCCACTTCTCTACTGTGCACTTTCTTTTTTACAACTATTACCTTCAGGCATATCTCCAAAAAGAAAGATAATGATGGAGCTTTAAAATCCTTCCCCCATATATTGACACCAAAGGGTGCATCACAAGGTAACCACGCTGACCAGAACAAAAGAGAAGCCCGTGTGTAAGTGCAAGCCATTATCGTATACAGTGCAGAGTTGTTCAGCCGAATTGGATATTGGATTAGACATTTGCGGTGCTTCTTAATTGACCAGGCCTATGACATGAAGCACTCCGGCCACAGCAGAGAGTGACGATCCCTCCTCTTACTCTGGCTTATTATTTCGTACACATCAAACATCATACGGAGATTTTTTTGGAGTATTTGCATTAATCGTTCCTAAAATTGTTATCTGCCGCAACTTTAAGATCTTATCATTCAATGTCCAATGTGCTAACATATGCAACAGTAGCAGGGTTTGTTTATTTGTCCAACTAATTGTCGTGTTGTGTTTTCAGGTCATTAACAACGCCTGTGCCACCCAGGCAATAGTCAGCGTTCTGCTCAACTGCTCCCACTCTGACATGTTGCTTGGAGACACACTGACAGAGTTCAGAGAGTTTTCACAGAGTTTCGACGCTGCTGTAAGTTTGTTTCTTTTTCTTCTTGAATCTCTTCAATTTATATTTTGCATTGTGTGTATTGCTGCAGAAACTGACTTGTCTATCCATTTCAGAACATGGTTTTCCATTAGTGTATGCATTATATGAAAACCTTTGCCCTGTTTGTACCAGTACTAACATCCATCCTCAGAGATCTTCTCACAAGTGGACAGCTTTGAGTGTGAAGTGTGAATGCACCCAAGATGTATTGAGGACACACTTAAGATTTGCCCACTCAGACCGCAGTGTTTCTGCATAATGTGTCCTGGGCCACATCGATGTGTACTCGACAGATGTCCTCCTCAAAACGAGATGAAGCTAAAGCAGCAATCAGAGTAGTTCACACAATGTTTTATCTGTAGTGCAAATTATATGTTGGGGCTCTCTTGACCAGTCAGTGTTAGCCGCAGATGTGTGTGAATGCACAGTTTGAAGTAATCTAACCATTGAATTAATAATTGCAATATCACCAGACTCCCTTAAAAAATGTCAACATTTGTAGAGTGGTTCAGTGAGGAGAAATTTAAAAAAAAAAAACAAAATTCTAAAAGGAGACGGCAAATTCCAAATCATTTGTGACTTCCTGTAAATTCAGCATTAAAAATGTTGTGAAGTTTTTCTCTTCTTTTTGATAAAAAGTGTCATTTTGTTGTGGCATCGCCGTACCAGCCCGTCTGCCAGTCTGTGTCAGAAGTGTGCTATACCGGTCAACATTTAGCAGCTGTTTAAACAGCTGACTGCACCTTTTTAAAAGACAATATTTTATTAACTGTAAACCCTTAAAATCTTACTAATACAGGAAATGGTAACCAGTATAGGCTAATTCATTGTCACCGGTGGAAAAAGTCTCCACATTTCCTTTTAAAAAAAATTCCTCAATTTTGTAAGTGGCTGAGTGAAGAGAGTTTTTGTGAAGGTTGTGAAATGCTGTTAATGAAACCTTCTCAGTTATCTAGGCTTTCTTGTACATTTTTCTTTCTTTGTGTAAGAACATTGTGTCCCTCTTTGACCCAGTGATGTGCGTGTTTATGTGCATATACAGTAGAGCGGGGGAAGTGACAGCTGATTACAGTTGGTCACACAAAATGCACATGAAGACACATTCTAATGCCAGGCATGAACTAACAGACTTTAGAGCTGTCGGCTTGTGATCGGATCACCAGAGACAGAGGATGTTGACACCGGGTGTGAGCAGGCTACATGAACCAGCCCCTTGAATGATCTCAGCGTTTGTCTTGTTACTCAATAAGTTATACATTATTATTACCCTTTCAAATAATGTTAGAAGTGCTTTCCCTCTGGAGAAATAATGAACTACACAACCTTTCATCTTTAACACTGATCCTCTTACCTTCAAAACCGCGATGACTCAGTTGTCTGTGCCAAGAAAATTCTGATGAACAAGGCGGAACGGGTTCATGATGCTCAACTCCTCCTTTGGTTTGATAAAAACTTGAAGTAGAGTGAACTCTAAAATAAAGCTACCAATTTATTTTTGTTTATATGTTTTAGTCGGTTAAAAAATGGCTACGAGTGACTACGGCACGGCAAGAATCGCTATTTGTTGAGACATGATGAGGAACATGTTAAAATTTGTAATATTTAATATTACTGAAATTGAAACCCTCATTAGATCCATGACTTGTTAATTGAAAAAGGAATGTATAATGTGTCCCATGCAGCCGTTCATTACACTGCTGCATCTTTTAAGGAAAGGGTTATACAGCCAGCATTCTAATCGTGCATCTCCCGCTCTCCCCAGATGAAAGGTTTGGCTCTGAGCAACTCTGAAGTGATCCGACAAGTTCACAACAGCTTTGCCAGGTAAGCTCCCTCTCATATCATATCCAGCCGGAGAGGCTTTGTTTGATTGGCTTCATGTTATTTTTAGCTCCTCATTCTAAGTCAGTGTTTGGTCCATTTGTTGCTAATGCACCCGTCTGTTTTTATGAGACAGGCAAGTCTGAGGTGGATCATATGTTGGTTAGTTCAAAAGTTAGTCTGTGCTGATTGTCTTATTTTACAGATGGCAAAGAAAAAGTATTTTTGGTTGTCATGTGAAACTATTCACAAGTCACTTAATGATGACGATTTAGGACAACAATCATTTTAACAGTTCTGTGCATCACATTGACTTATTGTTTTAGATTTGTGGTATGATTTATTACGTATGTGTGCATCTCTGCTTTGCTGTCATGGATTTTTGCCAGACAGAACACAAGCATCATTTGTTGGTGCGATGCACGATATTTGCGCGATTCTGATTTTTATAATTGTGCGTTTTTGTTTTGTATTTCTAGACAGCAAATGTTTGAGTTCGATGCAAAGTCGTCAGCAAAGGACGAAGACGCCTTTCACTTTGTGAGCTATGTTCCTGTAAACGGCCGACTATACGAGTTGGACGGGCTCCGAGAGGGGCCAATTGACCTGGGTAAGCAGAGAAATGGAATTTATTTTTCTTTTATTGCTTTATATTTAAAGTCCCTCAGTGTTAGGTTCTGCTGTCCACAGTTGGTTTTCTTCTTGCTGGCCGTGGCCCATTTCCACTAAAACTGTCTGTTTTATGAGGACTTACGGTGTGTGCTTTCACTTACTCCATGTGAAGACACCTGCAGTATTATTTATTCAGTATGCCGTATTATTTTTATTATTTCTTTCTCACCAGGTGCATGCAACCAGGATGACTGGATCAGTGCAGTTCGCCCAGTGATCGAGAAAAGAATACAAAAGTAAATATCTTTCTTTACTTATTTTAAAGTATTTTTAGCTTAACTGAAGAATATATATGCAGTCGCAATAGTTTGAGACGACCTCTTTCATTCATCTCATTTCACTCCTTAACATTTTCTATGGTTTCTTATATTATGAAGCTAAGAATGTATTCTGACTTTCTCTCCCAAGTACTGTACTACTTATATTTGTCTTGACAGTGTGTCATTCTGTACTTAGTGAAAGCGTATTGTTTCCCTCTTCAGGTACAGTGAAGGAGAGATCCGATTCAACTTAATGGCCATTGTGTCAGACAGAAAGATGATATACGAGAGAAAAATTGCAGAGCTCCAGACCCAGCTCACCGAGGTGAGTGGGAGCAGAAGAGCTGCATCCAGCACGGACATGACATAGAATCATGTATTTTTTCACTCTGTCGCTGTGAGGCTCAAAATGTGAAATGCATCGGTTGTCAGCTTTCAGAAGTGAGATCATAACTACGCTGTGGTCGAGTAAAAACAAAACGGTGTCGGCTTTGTTTTGGACTCCCTCCATATATCTGTTTGTCATGTTTGTCACGTTGTATTTATCCACCAGACGTGATGTGTCAGAGGCAGCTGCTCTGGTTTTGATGAAACTGAAGTGAAATGATGCAATTTGCAGCAGAGTTGCAACATTTAGAAAATAACACTGATGCACCCCTACTGTGGATCATGGAGACCTCAGAATATTATGAGAAGCAGCGGCATTTATTCAAACATTGAAATCAGGGAAAGTTGTTGGATGTTTTGTACATTTCCCAATTTTTTAGGATTGTCAGAATGTACATCTTAAAGCCATTTGTTGCATTAAATGGTAGGTTTCATGACTGTTGAAAGAGGTCAAAGAGTAACAGCATCGCAAGCTAATTACAAGGTGATGTCAGAAGCGTGCTCTGTTACACCTTTCAAAGACCACACCTAACAATGACACCAAGGTATACTGATCACACTCTGAGCACACATCTGCATTTCTGCTGCGAGGTTCATCAGCCACTGGAGGTCAGCAAACACAAGCTTTAACTGTATTTCCTGACCGCACTTCAGAATGAATTCTGCAAGTCCAAGTTAGACATCAGATCAACAGTGAAAATGCCAACATATTGAAGGAGTATTTCCTGCTTATGACATTATATTCACATTCAGTTAATCCAGTAAAAGTTACTTATTAATATATAATTTATACTTATTAAACTCATACATATATACTTGAGTTTCCCATCCAACAATGCAGACGTCCTGCTGGCTTTAAAGATGCGTTTCACTGCTGGAAAGTTGGCCCTTATATAAAAGTGGTCTGCTTCTGCAGTAAAACGGAAGCAAGTATATGTTCAAGTGGTGCTACTGCTGTGCTACTGACAGCTCTGCATTTAAAAGATTCTGACCTCCTACTAGAAAAAGTACAATGGAACACCACTCGCAGTCATAATTCCTTTTAAACTCCGAGCTAATCCATTTACCCCGACTTCATGAAGGAGCAGTTATCTGTCATCAACACAACAATGGACCCATGGGGAAGGGGCTAGGATGTATTTGTATCCGTCTTGTGAATGAAATGTTTAGATACATTTCCAAATATAAAAGTGCGTTTTCCATCCTGTATTTCGTTTATATATGGCGGAGGCTGAACTGGGTTCACTTGTGTATTCACTTGTGTGTGCACATGTCGGAGAGACATCGCTCCGTTATGGTCAGCCAGGTTCTTTTTGTTAACTTTTGGCATCGTGCAACTGGAACGCTTTTTAGTTCTGACGATGGAAATTTCAACTAGGAAATTCCAACCGCCGTAGTTGACAGGATCGTGGTTCATATTTGATCAGCACTCATTGTTTACCGTTTGATCAGAGTTTTTTCAACCTCTGTGTTCCCAATACAAGAAAAAGTTACTAAAAATACATTTCTGAAAAGATTTTAGGCAAGAAAAAGACAACAGAGTTGCAGAATCTTGATTACTAGTTTATCGGGACTGCCTCATTTTGTCAGTTTGATCTGAGCGTGAAGAACTTGATCCGAAAGAGAGAGAGAGGGAGAGAGGCGTCATGGTTAGAAGGTCGCTGGTTCGATTCTCCTGGTCTCCATTTCAAAGTGTCCTTGGGCAAGATACTGAACCCCAAACTGCTCCTGATGTGCACCTTGCATGACAGCCACCACTATCAGTGTATTAATCTATGTATGAATTAATGTAAGTCGCTTTGGACAAAGGCGTCTGTTAAATGTAAATATGTTGTTTATATCGAATCCTGTTTTTCCTCTTTTATTCCCAGGATGAACCAATGGACACAGACCAGAGTAGCACGTTTCTTAGCTCCATCCAGTCAGAGATTGCGAAGTACCAGCTCCTTATTGAAGAGGAAAATCAGAAACTTAAAAGATATAAGGTGGGTTTCTGCTCAACCCCACTTTCCCTACAATCACATGCTGTTTTTCATGTGACATTCACTGTGATAGAAATATAGGGAAACAGCCCAATAACCTGTAATGGAAATGTTTTTGTTTCCTTTGAGAAGTTCCTTTTGAATAACCTTGAGTGCATTATAAATGTAGAAGCTGTGTTTCCTGCTGTGTTCTCAGCCACCTCTGAATGTACTTAAATCACAGAGGTCCTGTTCATTTCCTTCCAACACATCAGCAATGCCCAGTTTTCCCTCACTTGTTGGATTTATGTGTTTCTGCACAGATTGAAAACATTCGACGAAAGCACAACTACCTCCCTTTCATCATGGAGCTACTGAAGACACTGGCAGAGTACCAGCAGTTAATACCATTGGTGGAGAAGGTATGTGGTTTTTTTTGTTTTTTTTGTTTTTTTCTTTTCTTCACTTTCCACAACATTTACTTTCAGTTCATGTGTGGCATGCTTGATGTTTTAAAAATGTCATTACTTTTAACAAGATATCTTGTTTGCCACCAACAAGTAGTTAATAAGATTGTTCTGTAAGGTAAGGTTTTAATCAGCTACAGTAATTAAAATGAAATGTTTGGAGTGCATGTTTTCAATATTGGTGACTGGACTCATAAAAACAGGTTCGTTTACCAGTTCCTCTGTAAATTCTGGACACTAATGAAGATGTCTTTGGGATTTTTCTCCCCAGGCGAAGGAGAAACAGAGTGCCAAAAAAGCCCAGGAGGCCAAGTGAACAACAGCACACACATACATACACACACATACATTCATCCAGAGCCCAACAGTCACTCTTTCATCACTGAGCCACATACAGATACTGTACATCATCTGTTATATTCATAGTAATGACCATGATGGTCTGCAGCACTTCCTCACCGTGGCATCCATTGAGAACTGCACTGCAGGTGTAGCAGAGAGACTGTCCGGTAAAATACTCTCTACATATGTGTGTCCATCAGCTCTAATGCATGATAGAAGGAAAAATGTGCTCAAATTATGTTCTGTCTTATTTTCATAATAAAATGTTTAGATGTTTGTGAATTGGTTCATAAAAGTTTGTTTGACTGATTTATTTTTTTCCTGTGCATCGGTCCATTTTAGAATTGTCTGCATATGTTTTTTTCCTTTGTGCTTCTGAGATGGAACAAGTCAGTTGTCAGACTTTCAGGTAGATCTTTGCTTCCACCTACTGGTGAAGCGGAGGAAAAACAAGGTTTGTATTCACAGCACATTACTAATAGCCACCTGCTAAGCCTTTTTAGTTTATATAGTTAAACTTGTATTTGGTAAGGTGAATATCAAACCTTTTAAAAGCTTGTTCAAAGAGAATTACAGTATTTTTATCCCTGGACCCTCAAAGACTTACAGGTACAAAAAGTTTTGTATTCGGTCCAGTTGATTACTTTTACTGACACAAACTGCTTATGCATAAAATATTGTGGCACTGCTGTAGCGCTACATCTCTAAAGTCTGCCCTCCACCTCACTCCTGTCCCTATACCTCTGCATCTGCTTTCATAGGTAAATAATAATAATAGTAATAATAATAATAATACATTTTATTTGATGGCGCCTTTCATGGCCAAGGCCTTTCACTCAAGGTCACCTTACATCAAGTACAAAACAATCAATAAACAACAAGCATTAATAAAAACAGCAGCATAGTCAACAATAAAAACATTTGATAGAGCAGAGCTAAGTAAAGAGTTAAGAGATTGTAAGAACAGTGGAGAGATTGGATTTTTATTTGCCGTGAGTTTGAATGAACTGTGTTCTACAATGATAAAATTACAGGTTCTGTAAATGGAGTCTGGTGGACTTGGCGAGAGCTGTAGCGGCTGTTTCTGGTTAAACAAAATCCTAAATAAAAAGCTCAGTCTCTGCTGGGATCCTTTCTGTAATATTGTCGGACATTTAAAATCTGAGTCTGAGACGAGCACTTTCAGGGCCCGATCAGACAGAATGCAGTATTTGCAGTGAGCGTGTTTTCTCTTCCAGTTGTTTTCCATAGATAGGGAGCATTTTGGGCACTGCTTATGCGCCTTGGGTGCTTTGTATTCTAAGATGAAGCAGGCGCCTCGTGTTTTTGCGGGGGCGCTCTGACGAGCTGGAGTTGAAAAAAACTTAATAGCAGAAGCGCCTAATGTCAACGTCAACCTTTCCCTGACTCAGCCTAAAACGTGTATAATATTAAGCCTTGAATTGACTATCATCCAGGTGAAGCTAGTGGACCAGCTGTTGACACTCCTTGTGATTTTCTTCTCAGATCACCGTTTCCTGGTGTCCAGTGTATTCAGTTGGAGCCAGATCTCTTTCATACAAATGTTGTTTATTCACAAGGTTGCTAACTCGGAAGTTAACTATTTCAAGCTAGCAAAATAATAAGGCACAGATCTGTGAGTGTACTTCACAGCAAAATCATGGTTATACTAAAGACATGTGTTTGCTTAGCAGCAATAAAAACAAAACAAAAAGGCAGCTCACTGCACCTTGCCTTTTGCAACCTGAAAAATGTGCCCTGCCTGATTGAGCTCTTAGTCAACCATGATTGTCAGCGTTGCCCTGAAGGAAGGAACCTTTTAGTCATTAACACGGACGGCCCGGGTTTAAAAATACTAGAATTCCTCTTTCAACAATCTCGCATTCAAATCTGTGTTCAACTGTTTGTCCTGATGAAAGCACGCAGACGAGCTACACATTCCTTATAAGTGCATCATTAAGAAACGGCTGCTAAAGTTTTGTGACTTGTGTGTTTTTTGGACAATTTCCCGTTGCAGTGTGTTGATGTTTTGAACGTGGGAGTCCGCGGCGTCCTGTAAATCAACTTCTGGTCCCTGCAGTACAAAACAACCACGCGCACTTGACGTTCGGGTCGTGCTTGAACACAACGTGCCCCTGAAAACCCATGTAGTCTGACGCATCTGCAGTCTGTCGACCAAAGTAGAACGTGGCCCTTTTCTATTTTTGGCTCCAGTGTTTACATACACACCTTAAGTACTCATTGGATCGGGTCCCAGTAGTCTGTTGCCAAGATCCTTCACAGCAACAAATGAAAACTCACAGGTTTTACTACCAGCTCAGAGAGGGAACAGTGTGTCTGAGTTCAGCCACGCGGATGAGCAAACAAAAGGTATTCACAGCGTTACAGCTCTGCAGGGTGTTCACGAATACCTCCACTACCTCACATGCTCTGACATTTAACATAGCAATTATCAGTCTTTTCATAAGCATTTTATCCTTTGTTCTTGACGGATGTCATATAACGTAATTGTATGGTCTTTAGGTGCACAGCGCAATTATGTTTTATAAATAGCCAAAGAGTGCTGCGTAATGGATTGTGTGCTGCGTAGAGCTACTTTGAAGGTCAAGGAAGGTTTATTTGTACAGCTCAATATAACGCACAATGTCTGAAAGAGCTTTTGAGGCCCATACAAGCAGTGGTTCCAAAAAAGAAAATAACATTAGCATTAGAGTACAACTAATAATTGCATTCTGTGTTGATTCTCATCTGATTAATAGGAACCAAGGTTGGGGCTGAAATTGCTTTTTTTTTGTCTGGCCAACAGTCCAAGCACCAAAACTGTCCCATTTTACAATGATGTAAAACCAAAAAAGCAGCAAAGTTTAGAAACTGAGGTCAGCAAATAGTGAGCATTTTTTGTTAAGGACAGAAATGATTTAATGATTTTGGCATTTTGGAATGATTTTTATGACTTTTCCTCCAACTGCCAGATGTACAGTAGGTGTGAAAAAAGACATTTACAGAAATGCAAAGAAAGTGTTCATGCGAAATCAGTCTACGACTTTATAATCCAAGCGAGACCTACAGCCATGCTGGTTGCATGTTAGGCGTACCATGTAAGGGCAAAACTGCTCTTTAAGCTAAATGGAAATGTCAACATGCTCCCAATCATACAACTAACATACTTTGTTTTAGCACATATGATTAGCACAATCACCATCTTAGTTGCTGATTAGCACGAAATGCACAGTACATCTGGGGCCAAAGGGAATCTTGGCGCTGCAGGAATCTGTCCATAAACCACTTTCTTTGACAAGGTGATGTAGTAATGACACCAAATGAATAGTAATGCGATTCTGGAGTAAGATGGCTGATTGCTGAGTCTCATTGCTGGGTCGTCAAAGAATGAAAATGCTCAATCCCATTTCCAATTTTTTTCCCTCTACCCCTCGTTTTCGAGCTCCTCCATGTCCCTCAGAACAGAGGCAGTGGGTGAAATCTTCCCCTATGAGTGGGACCACCCCTTCAAGACCCTCGTATGTCATCAGTTGCCATTTAAATGACACAGTTCTTATTTCCGTCTGTTTGTAGTGCCCGCCATTTAGAGGGCCCTAACACTTTACCCTACTCCTCCATCCCAACAAGAACTGAAACACCCTAACCCTGCTAGATGTGAACATGCAAAACCAAAGTCGGTATTTGGCGACCTGGGTTTGAGGGGAACATGGATGTCTGGAGCTGACTCAATGGCATTCCAGCCAATAGCTATCAACACATTTCACTTCAACACAAATGTCACCCTTCTGGTGTAGCTTCGACGGGACCACCAAGGTCAGTTGTCTTAATCCTCCGGGGAGCAAGACTCATGATGCCTGTTAAGAAAATATCATGGCGGACCATCGAATAGTTTTTATCCAAAGACCTCCAACGAGGCGGACCGACCAACCAACCGGCATTGCGGGAGCCGTGCTGCTAGCATGGCCTAAAATGCAAAATAATCCATTACTAAAAAGTTACATTTGCATACTTTTTTTCCTAGCTAGTCTGGGTTTCAAAACACTCATGTTCCGACCACAAAGGTACTCCTCTGACCTGTAGGCAGCAGAGCATACGGTTCTGGAGAGCTGCCGGTGTAACAGATGATCTCATTACACCTTGACAGCAGGCCACAGGTCTGAGCAGAGAGCAGGAGCTGTCAGCCTGTCAGGAGCAACGTCTGGGTGTCTGGCCACTGTCAGCCGCTACTATGAGTTCACGGCTGGAGACAGCCTCGGTATCAGCGAGCGGACACGCGGCAGGCAGAGGAGGACTCTCTTTGCCGTCAGTCAGTGTGTTCTCTCCCCGTCTGTACTTACAACCCTTAACATTGTTACAGTACGGGATACTCGGTTGCGATGACGTGGCCCCCATCAGCTGCACTCAGAGGAATGCAGTGTGCCAGAAAGTTGAGGAATGTTGTTTTTGTTGTACAGCTGAACACCGAGCACACTGTCTCTGAAAAGATGTCAGTGTGTACCGTTAGTGAATGTGTCTGACCTTTCTGTTAAACCAAACACCCAAAACGCATCACATTTACATTAAGCCATTTCTGGTGTTGCTATCCAAGAGAGATAGTAATTTATGGTCAGTGGAAAATATTACTTCACTTTGTTTTAGCAATAAACAAGTTATTTAAGGTCTGTCTGAGCAACCTATTAGTCCACGTTGGCCCTGTCTTTAAGAAGGAATGAGGCACTTTAATGTAATTTAAAGAAGCTATAATCAATATTTTGATATCTGCAATTGATTAAATAAAACCTGGTTCATCTTCCAGTCGACTACCCAATTACTTTCCGTGACAAAAATATGTCTGTGTCCACAACATGACAACATTTCCCAGGTTTTTGACATAATTGGTAAGGTGAGTATCAAACATGAATATCTGTCGAAAATAAGTCATTTCTGTTCAGCGACAATCCTCAAAAGTGTCTTTTAAGTTACTGTTTTTGTTTGAATGCCTCCAACTAATCACTTTTAGTTGTATCACTTTTAACCAGAAACACTTGGATAAACCCTGCGTGCACTACCTGTCTGCCTCCACACGATATGCAAGCACAATTAGTGACTAGCTGGGGAACATAGTGTGTTTAACAGTTTAAGAGACACACTTCTCTCAGAAGAGCGATTAAAGGTAGGATTTAGGGGGATTGGTAGAAACTGAATATTCATATGCATTGTGTATTTTTTTCATAAGGCTTTTATATCTACTAAGGTAACTGGCTCTAGAGAGGTCCTTTCACATTTTTTTTTTTTTTTTTGCATCTTCAGTAGCCAGAGTAGGGGAAGGTGAGGCGAGGGGTATTCAGTTGGTTGCAGCTACACTGCCGCTAAAATAATTCTACATACTGAGCCTTTAAAAGGAAAGTAAATAACAGGCGTACAGTCTGCAGGTAAATAATAATGTTGCTCCATATGTGTCGGATGTGCAATTAAAGGTGTCATTTGTAGAAATAGGCCAGAATTCGAAGGGTGCTCCAAAACAATAGAGGCGGTAAAACTGCTTACAGCTGCTCATATGTATACTGGACTTGCTCCTCTGTGCTGTAGCTATCTTTGGCTGTAGCAAGTACCCGCCATTAGCAAGGAGCTCAGATAGTCGCTATTGGCTGAGGGAGCTGGAATATTTTCACATTGTCCTCAGCAAAACGCAATTTTTTTTTAAGGTGATTGTGGACAGACGAACCAAGACTGTTTTGGTGAGTTTGGTTTTGTTTGTATCGACTTTGAATGAAGCGTGTTTTAACGTGGCAGTTAAGCTCATCAGAGTTCTGTAAAAGAGACAAACTGCAATTCAGACATTTGTGTTTTTCTTTTTATTGAAGACAACAGGTGTAAAAATGTTTTCTTTCTTGACATTTTGTACATTTATTGTGGAAAGCGCGCTGCTTTTACCTCCCTCGGATTAAACCACAGGGGTTTGCAACAGTATGGGCTAGCTGGTTAGCATGCTAGCGTCAGTCATCTCTGCAACACAGCACATAGAACGTTAGACAAACATTGGCAGAACGTCGAGACATTTTTTTTTTCTCCAACTTCTGTTGATAATGTTAGTTCATTTTTCAATGATTTCAACTGAAAATCTGGACGTATCATAGAAATTGCCCCTTTGAGCAGACGTACGCTGTATTAGTGTTAATGGGTCATAATATGTGTGTGACCAAAAAGTCAATGACTAGTTCAGTGTACACTTCAGCAGCAATGTAGACTTTATTAGGCGCAAACTAGACTATGAGATGTTTGAGCTTAACAGGTTTCATACACTACTCTCAAATGTCAACAGTTAACTTCCTTCCCTTGAGGAGATGATACTTCTGCAGTGAATTCAGAAAAAAAGCACATCAGAGACATTTCTGTATTGTAGAGAACATTTTATTTCTCTAGCAGTCCGGCTGCCACAAACTTAAATTCACATCCAACACACAGAGTCACAATATATACAATACATGCGATTCTCACAGTAATTTCAGACCGAACACAGTCTTCAATGCAAATTGTGAATATTGTCATATAAATTAAAAATTGCACTTTTGTGTAAAATCCAGCACAGCAACATTATGAGTGACAATCAGAGTCTCACAGGACGTCCTGTGTGTATGACAGCTGTACGGAGTCTTCAAGTGAATACCAGCGCACAGACACATCTAACATCACAGTGTTCAGCGTTTTGACAGAGATCAACAGTGGTTTCAGCTTTGAATGCAGTTACACTAAAACAGCTTTTTGAGATCTGCTTCATTGCTCAAAACACCAAATTTTAATAGCGTGTGTAGTAAAGAAAGTGCAGGTAATGACCCAGTGAAGAAAATGGAACCTTAATCCCATCTGGCAGAAACGCTCTGCGTACTGCCTGCAGCAGCATGCAGCACCCGGCGGCCTTATCATCTCAACTTCAATGTTGAAAGCTTTCAGCAGGATGGAATAGAAATGGCTTCTGTTTTGCATTTTCCACACTAATGTCACCGCTCAGGATTTGCATTCAGGTCTATCATCCGGAAGCGATGCTTGGGATGAACATCATCAGCCGTCTATTTACGCAGTCGTAGCGGTAAACAAATGACTCCAGGACGAGTGTCTAGTTTGACTAGGACTTATTGAGCTCGCCCTTTCTCCTGGCGCTGGCACACAGTTCTCTGTAGAGGTCGGAGTGGATAAACCTGGGGTAAGAGTTGTTCTCCATCAGGCTGTAGACTTTCCTCTGAGCTGCCAGGAAGCTGGTCGCAGTGGGCTCCTGGAGACTCTGGATGATGGCATTTTTGGTGTGGAAGTCCAGATTTATCTGTGACCAAAGAGGTAGCAATCATGAGCGTTTTTATCTAATATTTAATGAAGAATATCTTGTACAATTATAGAAGTTGAAGGTACATAAATTCTGATCAGCAAACTAATGAAATAACTCAGTACGTGCTGTTACCTCTTTTGGAGCTTCATTTTTAATGAACTCCTCGTAAATGCTGTTGGCCTTGGAGAGCAGGTCTTTGGATGACGTGTGATTCTTGAAGTCCTCACAGGCCGTCCAAAACTCGATGTTCTCTTCGCAGAACTCAGACTTGAGGAAGATGCAGAAGGCAGCTTTCCCATCTGTGGCGAGGGAGGGAGGGAGGGAGGGAGGGAAGTGTTAAAGATGAGGGATGCATCGCTGTCTGCCCATTTAGGCTAAGTAAACTAAGTGCAAAGCCATTACAGCCTGTTTTATTGAGGCCAATAAACTGCTTTCATTAAGCGCACAGTTACCGTGTGACCTTTGAGGCTCTTTTATGTAATCGTGCACCAATAGCCCGGTGAATGGTACTTACATTTATAACTGAGGAGTGTCTCAAGTGACTGCGCCCATTGGTTGATCTCATCAGCAGTTAGCCTGAGGGCAGAGAAGAAGAACCATCAGAAATAATTGTGGATAAAGTTGCATAATTCCTATATATATATATATATATATATATATATATACATATACATATATATATATATATATATATATATATATATATATATATATATACATATAATGGTACTCAAAGATGAATAAAACATAATCAGTAAAATCAGATCAACTATCATTTAATTCTGTATTTAAATTAAGCCGCAACTGCCACGAAACACAAACAAGCTGCTGTGCACACAAATGAGATGTTATGTAATATGATCGTAATTCTTCACATTAAAAAAGGTTCTTACCTGCTAGATCTGTTTCTGTTTGTAATGTCTGTTTGTAACCTCGACTGGGAAGAGTTTTTCTTCAAGAGAAATCTTATTCTGTTCCTCCAGTTTTTCCTCCTAGATAAAGAAAATACATAAAAATCAGTTCAGTGTTTTATGGCAGAGTAATTCTGGTTTTATCTTTTTTTTTACAAGATCATCATAACCAGAAACATTGTTTTTAAAGACCTCATAACTTACTTTATTCCCTTCTTCTCAGTGGACAGGTCAGTGGGTTGCATACAGTCAGTGAACGCCATGTTTTGGGATGACAGACTAGTAGAGTTCTCTCTCATGGCTCGGTCTCCTCTCCTGCTCCCTCTTGACTTGTCAGGCAACTTTATAGATTCCAGCCACGGAGCAAGAAAGGCGAGAGGCGGGCCTGGAATGACGGATCTTTAATGTGATTGGCTCTCGCTGTGTAAACAGCCATTCGCCCTAGTATGACTCTCAGGGCCCGAGGCAATCATAGGCTGTCACTGCATAAACATTCCCTCCCTGAGTTTCTTGCGTGGCTCCATTTTTAAGCGTAGGGTCAAGGTATGACGTACATGGCACACTCAATGCCCTTATTCTTAAAATAAGGCTCTGTCAGTTTGTGATGGAACTTTTCTCTCCTTTCTCTTTGGTGTTTTTCTTTCTTCTTGTACATTTTGAGAGCATTATGTAATATTGCAGCTGCTCTGTGATTTGAATCCAGACTGGTCATGGAGCATCTCAGGCATTATTACCTTTGATATCCTTTAATTTCACAATTTGGAAACATGGTATATTATTAGGGATACATTTACAGCAAACAGCAAAACAACATTCTCCTAAACTACTGAATTAGATCAGGGATCTTAAAAACACAAATGAAAAACAAAAACAAAACATGAAATTGCACTGAACAGCTAGTCTGGCTCCAGAAAGCCCTGAGACCCCAATTTGAATTTGAAAAGACAATATTTAGACCCGCCTCACAGCCAAAAGCTTCACTGTAGCTGCTGAAGAAGATCAAATCAATGTGATATTTAGGGTGCTTCTAGAGTCTTTTGATTCTGGGTGAACTGTTCCTTTAAATAAAAGAAGTAGGAAAAACACAAGCAGCCACGACGTACGTGGCGTTTAGCAACGAAAGTGTACTTCCTGTTGCCAGGGGCTAATATCTGTTGTATGTGACAATCCGTCGTACAACCGATTCATTGTGGCTCTGTGACACTACCCGAACTGGACATATTTAATCAGTTACTCATACAAGGCGTGGATCAGTGAAGTATGGCTCTGTCATAATGGCATGTTGTGATATGACAGCTTGGCACACAGATGATGCAATATCCTCTTACCTTTTAAGGACGTTTAAAAAAAGAAATGTTTTACATTCCTGTCAGTCAACGTCAGCTGATTAAAGACTTTGATATAGACTCGACTTGTCCGTCCGTCATCAGTAGTTCAGTTCAGTGGTGATTTTTAGGCCAAAGGATGGCGATGCATTCATCGGCAAAACACTGGTTTCATTTTGTTGTTTATTTTTATTTATTTATTTATTTTTTTAGACGTCTGGGCTGACGTGTTTCAACAGCACCTCGATAGCCGGAGTTAAGCAGCTTCTGTCAGTCAGCAACACTTCAGTCAAGGAATTGACCATTTATAGCAAAGAGTTGTACAGATAGATTTGGTGGAAAAAGCTTTGCTCTTTGAGGGAGCTCAAAGAATCCGCTGCTGCCAGGGGAACTGATCCCCCATCAACAAACACATGCACGGACATAAGATCTTATTAAAGTCAACAGTACCGAAAGCTTCAACGCCATAGGAGGAGATTAGAGGGAGCTTGAGGTGCGTTGGCATGAGGGGTATCAACAGCGGTAGTGAGAAGTGTACACCTGTCTAAATAGGACTGAGTAGCTGTGTTTCCATCTGACTGTCAAGCAAATTTGAAGTAAACTTTTGAAACCAGCAGTCCCCTTTAATTCGATCAGGTGTAATCCAATATCAAACTCGCATGGCCTGCAAATCAAATTCAAACCACTCATAACTGCATAACCACAATTTAAGATCACCGGATTAAGGATCTACATTAATTGGATCAGTTCACATACTGTAGATCCTTCTGTTATTCTCTCAGTAATTAACAAAAAAGTCCAATCTCACAATGTTTAAGAAAGTGAGAAAATAATATCCTGCATCGGTCCCTTTATCCGGATCTGCACCAAAGAAACTAATAGGTTCTATTCTGGACTGAGCTTAAGTTTTGAGGAAAATCCATTCAGTCTTGTGTAATACTGCTGATAACAAACCAACCAACAAACACGAGTGGACACAGGACCTCTTTGGCAGAGCTTTAGGCTACGTATCCATGACTCTCCATCCCAGGAACGATGTCATTAATGATGGTCCACCCCTGTTTACCAGATCTGAGCCGTGAGCGGGCCATACCATAGCCACACAGTATCAAATAAAATCAACCAAATAATCCAGAGCTGGCCCCAATCTGAGCCACAGATCATTCTGGTGGGCTGGATCTGAATCTGGATCTGGTTTATTTGGCTTGCTCTTGGCTCGAATCTGGCATTCATGACTGGACTGCCCAGTACCATCACTCCGTAATTTTCTGCTACATCAGAACTAATTTGCAACATGTGTTCCCATCTCGTTTGAACTCTTCAACGAGTCACCAGCACCACCTCCAGCGAGCGTGAAAGCGTCTTTGAAATCCAGCAGTTTTTTTTGAATAATGCCATTTCCATCAACCTTTTGCTAATGAGTAACTTCAAAATATGGTGGTAGCAAAGCAGCTGATGAGCAACAAATGAGACTGTTAAGGATACATGAAACAGCTCATACTGATCGGCTGGCGCAGGTGAAAGCTCAATGCTGTCCGAAATGTTAGTTTTATGTAACGTAGACGTCTAAAAAGTGTAACTGCCGACTAGTTTAAATTAGTTTCAATCCTGACATGTCAAAGTCTCTGCTGTATACTTAAAGCAGCACTGATATTTTAACTACACAGGAACTGAAGTACTCATGGCTTCTGACGTATCATCGCTGAGCTCATTTTTGGTAAAAACATTAGCAGTTTTACCATTTATTGGAGTTGATTTGCTGTTTAAGTCACAGAGTCCCTTCTTTGGTCTTTTTAGCCACTAGCTGTTCGGCTTTCTTATCTATCCTTGTCCACTGTTTCATGCGGGGCTGGTAGTGGT
The DNA here is from genome assembly GCA_963678695.2 of Diplodus puntazzo. NCBI lineage: Eukaryota > Metazoa > Chordata > Actinopteri > Spariformes > Sparidae > Diplodus > Diplodus puntazzo. The sequence continues at coordinate 28,401,185 of OZ023163.1, forward strand.
CGCTTGGTTCATCTCAGGTTTTTCTTCTTTTTTTTTTTCCTGCCGGTAGAAACAGCTTCCCACTGCTGCTGGAAATGGAACTGATGGGCCAGAAAACCAAACCAGTGAGTTAGAAGACGCTAATAACCTTCACGGAGCTGCAGGATTGGATGATTATTTTACATGTGATTCCTTTCACTTCACATTTGATCCACTTGCAATATAAAAAAGCAGGAAGAAAACAGTATCAAATCTATAAAAAAGTGATGAGATTCAGTATGTTGATGTAACTTTCACCTATTTTGTGTGGCTACCACCGTGATATTGAATATTCGAATCCAATCCAGAGCTCATGGGCTCAGCTCAGTCACCTAAACGTGCCAAGTGTCAGCTGCGTTTCCTTGTATGTACAACAGACAAGTGCTTTCCTATTTCTGCAGGTGTAGCAGGGTATCAGTGAGTAAAATGCGTAATTATTGTACGGCTAAACCTGCAGGTCCGGTTTTAATACACAGTCGATGAGCAACCTTCAGCATCCATATAATCCCATATAATTCTACTGATAACTAAATAAAGAAAAAGTGTCTAGTATGCTCATGATGGATAATTAAGCAGCAATTAAGTAACAGACGTGCATAAAATTTTAGTTATAAAGGACAGAACGTGTGTAACACGTGATGAATGCATGCTCTCGTGGAAAGTGGAAGAACACTGAAAACAGTTTTGAAATTCATTTCCTGTCAGCCTCTGCTTGAGAAGCCTACCATGTAAGCACTGAGAGCTCCTCTTTCCAGTAACAGTGCAGTTCGAGATTGACATCATATCCCCAAAAACACTAAAATGGGATTTCTGTTGAGGAACAGGACGCACATATGTAAAGCACAATCACAATTTGTCCCGGGTTATCTCAGCTATAACGCTTCTGCGTCACCTGCTGCGTGGTGTTGTGATTGTTGCCGCCCTCCCTCCGCCTGTCGCACCAGTCTGGAGCTCTGCTGGGTGAAAACATGGTGTTCGCCTCGTGTGTTTATTATGGTGTGCAGTGTGTGTGTGTGTGGTGTGTGTAAGCAGCCGTCTGTTTAGAAGTGGATGGAGAGCAGAGCCAAGTTTCCACTCAGGCACGAGGTTTGTCCAGAGGGCCTTACGCAGGAGGTGATTCCCAGCACGGGCTTGCAGAGTTTGTCCTCTTTATGTTTGAAGGTTGCAGTAATCTGCACTCTTAACCCCGGGCTTCTGTTTTTTTTACTTGGTGGCAACGTCAAGTGCCGAAGGCTAACCTGAAGCTCCAAGTGCTTAAGGTTGTGAGCAGCACCATCGTCTTATCGTCGCCACGATAAGATTTTGGCACGAGTTTTCTGCAAACCACTGATGTATTCACATTCACACACGACGTGGGCTACGTACCATACTGACATTTCAACTAAATCCTGTCCTATCAAGTTCACGTCACATGTTTATCATCTAACTTTCGTGTCTGGAGGTGGCTAATGTTTTTAAGATTTGTAAGCGGGTACTATTAGATATTTGTAAGGAGACTACGGGACAAGTTTCAGCCGACATATCCAGATGTGTTGGATATTTTTCAGCCGTGTTTATGGTGATAAAACCTGGATATTTTCGACAGGAAGTTGGGGCATCTTCAGACGTGACTTTCTCCAACAGGCATTTCTGATTTATTTATTTGTGTTTATTTTTTTTTCATTGAACCTTTATTTAGCCAGGAAAATACTCATTGAGATTAAAAATCTCTTTTACAAGAGTGTCCTGGCCTGTATTATTGTGTGTTTACGACAGACTAAATGGTAAACTAATAAAATTAATTAGACACTCATTTAAAACACCTTGGCTGCTGCAAGTGTGTTCAAAGCGAACCAATTAGAAGATGACAATGAATTAAAGGACCGCCGATGGACGGTAACTACTTCGAAATTGTTCCATTTTGGCAGCAACGTCTGAAACTCGTGCCTACAGATCAACTAATAAACGTGGGGAAAACCCCCCGGCAGGACAGCTGCACCTGATCACTGCACGTTTGATTGGCAAAGCGACACGAGTTCCTCTCACGTGGCATTCGGGTCAACACCTTTACAAACCACACATATCTACAAGGATTCACTGAGGCCACATCTGAACGTTTAACTGAATTTCTATATCAGCTGTTTCTCAACAATGTGGATGATATTGTCCTCTATTGTTTCTAATGAATCGACACACTGCAGCACATTCTCTCAACAAATGTTATTTTATGCGAAAGTGAAAGAAAAAGGCGCTGAATGAAAGAGTGGAAGCAGAAGTGTGCTTTTGTTTTTGTTTTTTTTTTTACTTTTAAAGGCTCATCCTCTTACTGCACGGGGATGTACGCAGTCTTGTGCTCCATCACACCTGTGCTGCATTAACTTCCCATGTCTCCCATTTACATAGCCACGAGAACACAGAGGTCATTGTGTTAGAGAAGGAACAGGTTTTTTTAATTTGTCGCAAATTTCGGAATGCTCAGAGTTGTCACCGTACCTATATATCTGCATGAGTGTGTTTCGATCGCCCCTGTTGTCCCACACTGTAATGCACACATGCAAAGAAATGAAAACAGCTGAGCTGGAGTGACAGCTCCAGGAAGACCACAGGAATCAAACAGGGAAGTATTGAGTCTCTAGAGTTTGTTTCGAACATTTAATTGGCTTATTCCACAGTCGGAGTTTAATTGATTGATGTTAGCCGATACGATGTTAGCCGAATTGCAAGATCGTGCAGAATTCACAGGGATTGGTTGAATTTGCTTTAATTGTTGTGATAGCAGCATCGTAACTTCCTGCGGGGACTGACTGTGCATGAACTGCTGAACCTACAACATCACTGCTAACCTTAAGCTGCTAACACAGCTACTCTTACAACAGAAGATGTTGAAGGAATGGTTCCCTTGACATATCTTTACTTTGTCGTTTGACCATGGAGTGGTTTTGTGGGCTGCCGTTTCTTAAAATCTGGGTGATTAAGGGATTTGGGAGTGTGTGCAGGGTGTACCGCGCTGACCGACGACTCTGTGATGATTCTCTTGCGGATCGTCGGTCTGCGATGTTTTCACGTCACCTTTCAGTATCGGCTCAGCAAGCTCGGAAACTCTTGGAACCTCGACCGAGGCTACATCAAAATAAGTTCCAGGTGCTACCCACATTTATTAAGTCAAGCTGTAACATACACTAGAACAGCAGAAAGTAACCTTCCTGCCCTGGGCCTTGCTTGGTCCTGGGCGGGCTACACATGTTGACTAATACATGTTCTGTACCGTTGTTTGGCTGTTGGAGCAGGCTGCGCAGGATCCACCTTTTGACTCTCCTTCGAGGCCAAACGTGAAACAGGTAGAAACGGTTATTGGCTGTGAACGTATTTTATTAGCATCCCACCATGATAAAACTCATAGTTGGCCACTGACCGCAGTAAAACCTGGGCTGCATTCATTCCACGGGGGGGGATATTTGGTCAGTCAGCAACACATAAAGGACAGATCATAACCATAAAAAACATAGAGTAAAGGAGATACAGCAGGATATTATACTGCTCTGGGGCTCGCCAACGCCAGTAAAATATCATACCCGTAAACACAGAAACATTTCCTGAGTTCATACAAGCCAGTAAATGTATGAAACCAAAACACAGACTTTCTGCTGCGTGCAGGATCTTTAACTTTGCAGCCAATCTTATGTTTTATCATTAAATGTAAGGCTGTTAAAGGAACAAGAACATCCATACCACTCTCATATTAACATGTAAAGGTTAGCTTAGCATAAAGACTGGAAACACAAATGTCAGTGAGACTGTTAGTTACAGCACGTAACTCTATAAAGCCAGAAGTTGTCAGTTTTTAAATTTCTGTTTGTGAGAATTAAAGAATCAAGATATCACACTTCAGTTTGTGAGCTTTAGGAGAGCTGATAGGTGGAATTATAATAATAATAATAATAATAATAATTATTATTATTGTTATTATTATTTACATTGGACGCATTTACAGACTTCATGCTAAGCTAAGCTAACTGTCTCCTGACTTCAGCTACAGCCTTAACTTCTGGTTGTTTAATGGTAGATGATCTTACGATCCATCACATCTTCATACCAAACTAACTGAACAGGTCGAGTTGAGTGACTCCCAGAATAACCCCGTTATCACAGATGACATGACCGTTGCAGTGCAGCAGCAACAGGCAAACCAAACCTTCGTTAAATAAGTGCTTTTCCTGTGTATGTACGTTTTCAGATTATGAGCTGATCTTTCTCTGTTGTGGACGTTTCGTAGTGAAAATAACTCCTGTTGACCTTTTTAGATTCACGCGGGAACATGGAAAGCGATCTTGTGTGAAAGTCTCTTTTTTCGTTTGACCCATACCATCCTCCTTATGCACACCGTGTCGCACTTTAGAACCACGTCACATGACTTCCTCCTTTGCAGAATTAACAATTGCAGCCTAATGATAAGCGTAGAGAGTGTCGTCATAAGCTGCTGCTCAGTCAGCCTTTGCGGTCATCATTCTGTTGTGTGGCAGCATCTCCCTGTCACAAGTTTTGGCATGGAAAGTATCTTGGCACCAAAGTTGTACCATGATAAATTCTGACCATACAAAGGTGTGTCTGTGTGTGTCTGTTTGTGTGTGTGTGTGCACACGCCCTGTATATGGAGGCTGGCACAGAGTGTACACACAGAACCTCCCTTTGACAGAGGCTTGTTCACACCGCTGATAAAAGGTTGTTTCACTTATATTTTAAGAACAAGACTGTGTGATTGTGGTTGTTTGTCCATTTCAGACACTATGTAATGCCATGCATAAAACGCAGAAAATGAAAGTTTGCAAAAAAAATCTAAATGCAGATCTGGTGTGTTTCCATAAACAGTTTTGAGCGAATGAACTAGGTTACATACATTTCATCGGGGGATGATGTGGTGTAGGCTACGTGGCTACGTCACGCGTGGATTTTTGGAAGTAAACAAACCAGGAGACAAAACGGAGAGAGGTCTTCAGGAGTTACTTTGATTAGGGCAGGTTAGAAATGTTCTTGCATGTCAGCTACTTGCATGCGGACACGGCTGATCAGTCATATGATTCGAACGTTCACAACGTCACAGTTTATCTGGCAAATCTGTTTCCAACACCTTAAGCGAGAGAGGAAATGACTTTGCCGTTTCCATGAAAAATGCTCATGTGATATTCTTCAAAATGCACTTAGTGACACTCAGGAGTCTGTCCATCATCCTGCCTGTGACACAACCATGCTGTACTCAGAAAGAGGAAAGAAGGGTGAGACACTCTCTGTGGGTTCCCTGTTGTCAGCCAACCCGACAGTTTTGAGTCATGTGCATTTTGACCCTATGACGAGAACATTTTAAATCTCCACATTGTTTTTTTTTCTTTCCTTTTCTTTTACATTAGAGTGACTTTAAGTTAAAAGGAGACAAACATCCAAAACAAATCTCATCATCACTTCTGCGGAATAGTCCGGCGTTCATTCTTCCGCGCGGCCGCACTTGAAGAGAAAATCTCATTTCTCACAATGACTGATTTCATTAGAAACTGGAAGTCCAGGCCTTCCTGTTTCTAAAACAGCGCGCAGCACCGATGCACTTAATTTTCAAGTCAGCAGATGCTTCTCAGCGATACGGACGGATAACAGGAAACTCCAGACGCTCAGTATCTCGCTGTTGGACAGCACTTTAGACTGAACACAGAAATTAAAAATCAAAGCGACCGAGCCAGTGCTGCGTTCGCTGTCTGAATATCCTCTCACTGTCTGTGGGTTATCTTCCTAATTACTGTCTGTAGTCGCTTTCTCAGAATGCTGAAAACGTTTGAATAAGAGAGCCCGGGAGCTCTGTCTATAAAACATATGCTGTATATATACTTTGTCACTTCGGAGGATGGAGGGTTACGTCTCGCCAACAACTGCTGCAGTTGCTTCTCCATAACAGTTAAAAAAGAAGTCTTCGCCCCACCAGAACTTGGCACAGCCTTTATGTTTCCATGCTTATGCGGTGGAGTATCGCTTTAAACATATACCAGACAGTCATTAAGCAAACATCCCATTAATTTCCCTAATGCCGCGTTTTAAGATCTATTTCCCCTGCGAGCGTGTTGCCGTGCTCCTTAAAACAGAACACACGGAATATCGGAGCAGAGCGCCGAGAGCCCCGATGGGAAAAGGCCTCGGTGTGTCCGTGTCTGCGTGTGCGTAATGATCACTAAAAGATGTCACTTTGTTTTCCGAGCAGGCAATTTAAATAATTTAATGCCATTCAAATCACTAACATTTTAACAGCACTTCAACACTGCAACAAAAACGTTGTTACTCAAAAAAAAAAAGGGTGACGATTAACAATAAATAACACATTGTTTTACCATTAAGTTAACTTCACTAGGAATACATTCAAACAACATGCTTTTGGAAGGCAAATAACAAGGCATATTCTCAGGGTATACAAAGGAGTTTGAACATCCTGTCATGCAAGGTGAAGCATCCTATCGCTACAGTAATTCCACTCAAATAGGTTAGTAAGTAAAACCATAACTCTTGACACTTCAGTGCTGTAAGAATCATGTTTAGACTAAGAGTCCGGTGAAAAAGAGTGACTCCTTTTTTTTTTTTCTCCACTGGAATTACATTTTTAGGAGGGGGGGGGGAATTGAGTCCCTGCACCACAACAAGAAAAAAAAAGAAAAGAAAAAGGCAGACAGACAAAGCAAGTGGTGTGTGTGTGTGTGTGTGTGTTTCCTTTGACTCATTCAGACTAAGATAAGAAGGGCCAGTCGTCGTGTGCTTGAGGAACTATTTTCAGACTACTGGCCGTAAATGGGAACGTTCGGATTCCACACAAAGAAATGTGCATGATTGCTTTGTTGACACTAAAAAGCAGATTTATCTTCAATTTATATATATGTATATATATATAAATGAAACTACTTTTACTTTTTGTTTGAAAAAAGTAATCTTTAAATGTATTTATTGTTGGCACAAAATGTCACCCACAGGCAGATTAAATCAAAACCCAGGATTTAAAACTCCTTTTTGCTTCATTCTGAAAAATCTCCCTTCAAAGTGTCCCAGAATGCCTCCTGCGGCACTAAGTGGCCTCCTGCAGCCCTCTCTACGCAGGATGACATATCACTGTTGAGTCCTCTGTCCGTTTTGGATCTGCTGGCTTCCTCGGTGCTGTCATTAGATAATTGGCCGGCTGTCGTTGCGACAGCTTATTCTGTGTCAGTGGCGGTTAACAGCTACAGCTAAGTACCCACTCGCTCTCTCGTGTTCTCAAACGTACACACACAACTGATCAAGTGTGACCGTTGCATCTTACATCCTCTATTGTTATCTGCACAGGAAACACCTCTGCGAAGAAGGCTGAGGGAGGTCCGTCACATGGTTTTTTTTTTTTCTGTCGCAGTTCCGCCGTCACAGTGGGCGTCAGTCGCCCCGCTGATTCGGTCATTGTCAAAAGTAGTCACTTCGCCTACTCACTACTGACCTATCATCCAGGGCCAACACACACACACTACAGGGTCATTATCATTGAGGTTGGGCTTGTCGATTCCTCTTCTTGTTACGTAGTCCTCGGGTGTGAAGTGCTCGGTGTCGGGGGTAGTGACGACACCGGGGTGCGAGGCCTCTGTATGTGTCCGTGCGGCACGCGGGTCGACCCCTCCTTCCTTCTTTGTCGTCAGCCCCTCCTCCTGAAGGAGCTCAAACATTCCAGTTGTGTTTTTTTTTTTTTTAATGTCCTTTCTCCCTTCCTCCGAGCGCGCCTTCAACCCTTCGTGGCGTCGGCGGCGAGGTTTTCCAGGAGAGTTCTATAAATGTCCGAGCGGAGGAACCGCGGGTACGAGTCTCTTTCCATCAGCCCGTAAACTATCTTCTGAGCATCGTCAAAGCAGTGCATGGTGGGAGTCTTGACGTTCCTTTTGATCTGCTCTCGGGTGTGATAGTCGATGTTGATCTGGAATGAGGCAGAAAGATAGGAATGAGGATTTGAGCCAAGAGTCTTCGACGTTTGGGCAGACATTTTCCCTATTTTATACTCCTGTCAGAGCGCAACATGTATCTTCATTTTCAATATGACATGACGGAATAAAGAGATCTAAGTATATGTAAGAGAGACAGAATATGAAGCATCTCTCGGCTGGATTTACCTCTTTAGGAGATTCTGCTTTGATGAACTGCTCATAAATCTTCTTGGCTCTCGAGGACATTCTGAATGAAGACTTGATCTTCTTGTAATCCTCACAGGTGAGCCAGAACTCAATATTCTCATCGCTGTATTCGGATTTCAGAAAGTTGCGAAAAGTCGCCAGTCCATCTGAGGCAAACAGAAAAACACACCGAACATGAAGGACAGATAACACCCTCTTTCTTCTGGGCTTTCTAAAAAAGCCTTTATCCTACAAACATCATTTGTGGCCAGTATTCTCATCCTCGGGGGAAAAGCAACCTACATTTAGACTCCAGAAGCCTTTCCAGTGACTGTGACCATTGTTGGGTATCTTCTAAACTTAGCCTGCTGGGAGAGAATGCAAGTTAGATTACTCAGACGGAATCAAAATTGGGTAAAATGAAGATGCAGAGGCTTAGAAGGAGACAGAAGCCGTGTAATCAAGAGAGCAGAGCAGATGTGCTTATCACATTCACACAAAAATGTCCAACCAACGGGGTATGTTGGTGTGCATGTGTGCCGTGCCAAAGCAAACATGGTGTCTCAAGTTCATTTGAATCCTTTCATGATGCCATAGATGGAAATGATAGGAGCAGGCTGGCTATTTTAAAACTGAAATGTATGCAAAACACTCCATAAGTCTCCTTACCTCTCAGAGCTTGATGAGTGTGAGAACATGCACTGGAGTCGGCACATAAAGTTCTTTCCACTGCGGAGAGATAAGAAATGCTTGAATATATCCCTGTCGGATTTACTGCTGTTAAATTAGCTTGCAGTGAATCCTTTTCGAAGCATGTTGGGCATGTTAGTGATTAGAAAAAGACAGCATGTGCCGCAGTAATGTTAGACCACATTATTAACTTAAACTATTTTCGGGCGGTACCGAGAAGCATCCCATTCACATGTGTCTGAAAAAGCAAAACATCGCTTTGAAACTTAAATACTTATATTAAACCAAAATAAAGATTTTTTTTTTTTGTTCAAGCCCCAAGTCAGCATATTTACTGGAAAGTAGAAGTTTCACTCACATGTTCTTGTTTCTCTTCCTGTCATCTCTGTCCATGATGAAGTGCTGTGTGTTGGGTGGTTCGACGATTAGGCTGGGCATTGTCTTATTAAGTCCGAACACTCAGGCTCCCGGTCCTGGTCATGCTGCGGCTGAGAGACACTTAGGAGGGTTCCCCCTGCGACGCTGCTTTTTATACCAAGGTTTCCTGTTGCTGCAGACCGGGGGCTGCTGGGATACATCAGCGGCTCAGCCCAGACTGAAGAGGAAGCACCCCTTCCTCCTCCTCCTCCTCCTGTTCCTCCTCTCCTCCTACCTCGCTGTTAGAAACAACACATAATCACCCTGTACTGCATGCATGCCTCCCTCCTGTTGATGCCTTACTCCCTATTATGTCTCTCTGCTCCTTTTCCTTTCCCTCCTGCTGGTGCGGATCCTTCCCTCCTCCGGACTGGATGAGCCAACCATTTAGCACTCTGTGGCTGAAAGCGTGCTGTGTTCACATTACTTCTAGGCTGACAGCACAGATGCAAATTACAGTAACAGTGACTGTGATAGGCAAATCATGACCTTTGCTCACTGCGTGTGTTGCTCTGCGGTTTGGGAAAGCGAAGCCTGTTGAAGACAAATGGAAGGGGTTGCGCTTCTGTCTCGTGTTTCAACATTTTCCACAATTCAACATTTATTGATCCCCGCAAAGGGAAATTCAAAAGTGTGGCGTCAATTCATGCAACACGAGGCCACAGACATGAGAAAGAGGAAACAGCAAAATCGATTGCAACAGAGAGACTCAGCAAGACGACAGGAAGTTAGACAATTGTCATATCCTACATGGCCAAACTGTGGACTGATATCCTTGTAAGTAGGGTAGAATATGCAAGGCTCTGTGTCGTATTTGTATTTGAATGCCCAATATCCTCACAGGTATAGAAAGGCCAATGTAGTGCCCATTCAGGGAGCCAGCACATGCGCTCAGGCACTGAATCCACCTGTTTTGAGACATGGCAGGTCACTTTTTCTGTCCTCCGAGGTCCACCGCAGTGAGAGTTGATTCACTTTTCAGGGAGCCTCCTCCTTCTCCTCCACAATACAGCTTTTTTTTTCTGTGTTGGCTTTTCCATCTTAATTCCACATTAAACTGCCAGGTTGTTCACAGTAAGCTAGCTTTAGCTAACAGCACTAGCATGGAGGACATCCCTGGGATTCTCAGAAGGTGCTACTGGTTACCACGCAGCCCGTCAGCTCATCCTCATCAGAAAAACGACCACAGAGGTCTACCGCGACAGCAGGTTATTTACCACATGTATTTATCTTTCTTTTTAGGTGTGGCTGTAGTAATTACTGCAGTTTCAAAGTATGAAGTCACACAAAGTAGTGTAACAAGCCACAAAGTCGTTGTTGGGAGGAGGTCTAGGATGGGGGTTGGGTCAAACAAGCAAAGGACTTCCATCCAGGAGATCGCTGTTCATGTCTTATTTGGTGTCACCAAAAGTCAACAGTGAGTTATTTGAACTTAGGAAAGTAACGTACGAAACTGAAGTAGCATATGAGCCCTACTTTGTTTAACCAAACCTTGATGTTTTCCTTAACCTAACTAAAGTAGTTTCCTTGCCTAAACCGAACCTAACTGTGAACACAGGACAATCGTTTGGGTCACCTGTTGCCGATAAGTTAATCAATAAGGTATTATGATATGTTGACCCAGCTTTCAATCCTAACTTTGCATACACATGTAGGAAGTTTGACGCAGTAGCACAGTAGTGTACTGAATGCTGGCTTCTGAGAGTGAAAATATCAAAATGGAATGATAGAAATATAATGGATGCATTTTGTGTCACATTCGGGGGCCATAAAATGTGTTTCTGTGGGCTGCCATCGGCCCCTGGGCTGCGCTTTGTGAACCCCTGCTCTAAGTAGGAGGGATTTTAGATTGACATCACTAGGGAGTTAATATATTAGAAATAAAGTCAATCATTGTTTTCTTGAAAAAGATCTGTGAGCACATTTTCACAGCTAGACTCAGTCCTGTAAGCCTAATTAACCTCAAATTCAAGAAGTTTTGGTATAAAATGGAAGGCTGAAAAGGTCAGCTACTACTAAAGAACATGGCTCCTGAAGCCAACATCAACACTGACTCATAAATATTCGACGGACCACAGCCTTCTACATTCGAGCCTGTTAGATGTTCAGGGACTGGGAGCAGACAGGGGTGCAGAGAAAAGACCAAGCTCGGCCAGAGGTCCAGCTGTGGTGTGGTGTGAGAACTTGTAGTGAACTGGACAGTTTCTTGGCGGGTGACTAGCGTTAGCTGAAATTAGCATTAGTAGCGCTGACCCTTGACATTTTATGTTCCCTTTCAAATCATTGCTGTCGTATCACATATTTTGTCCGGTGTTGAAATATCTGCCGTTTCAGATGCTTGGAACTGTAAGACAGAACTGTGGGAATTTATAGGCTTCAGCATCTGATTCTGAACTTATTTTAGCTGCGTGGGCATTCTTAAACAAGGGGTCGTTTTTATGAAGTGTCGCTTCAGCTGTATCTAAGAGGAAAACTTTCAGAGACAGGGGCAAGGATCATACTTTGGGTAAAAATAACTACATTCAGTCACATCTTTTGCTTATGTTAACTTGCTTACGTAACATAACTTAAAAACAAATCAATCTTCACCCTTGGTCACACGTGGGACGCAACCCCAATCTCTGGAAGTAAATCTCAGTGTATGGCCAATCCAACCGCCGTCCGACTTGGACTTTTCTTGCTCTTTGTACTACTGCACTAGAGGGGCACTTCAGCAAGTGTTGTAGAGGGGAAACTACAGAGAATAGGTTAATGCTAGTGTTGGTCCCCAAACATTAGTGTTCTTGTCAAGATATCTTAAGACCGTGTGTTGAAATGAGAATACAATTCTGCGCTGTTTGTTTGTTATTTCCTCCTATTCAAAAGTACCGCACCATGCTATGCCAACAGATGTATTATCGCTTGTTGCAGGAAAGTATAAATAAATGAAAGACCCTGCAAATGAAATTGTTTCTCCTCGCTCCACTCTGAGCTTTGGCTAAAAGTGTGACGGAACAGTCGCACCGTCTGCCTCTCACTTCACATTGGTCACATGGGTTTCTACACATTTACTGTGAGACTCCTTATTCTGCTCATTCTTGCATCTTAACACAGCAATTCATGTATCTTTTTGCCCAAATAAATGTCAATTAAAGTGGGTTTAGATTGACAAAGGAGTCCGATAGGTTGACAAAACAAGAAAAGAATGGTGCTGCTGTCTCTTTTCCGTCACTTACGTTAGGGTTAGGCCATTTGCTATCAGAGGTTTGCAGGTCCGACGCTTGAGCAGTTTCTAGGTCACTGCTCATCCAAGAAGATCTATGTTTTAGTAGATCTGAATTGAATTGTAGCAAGATAAAATACTTTGTTCACGCTATTTCTGTTGGGATGAAACACTGATCCAAAGCTCTTTTATGAACTCAAAGATGTAATCCAGGGCTGCCAGTCTTGGTTCTGTTATGTTTAATTTCCCTGACAATTATTGAGGGAGCAGATCCTGGCAGAAACCGGAGGAAAAGGAAAAGAAAGAAGACTCAGAAGGTAATTAAAAATACTTCACAGGATCCCTGATACATTCAGACAGTGTCTGATATCACAGCTTTTTTTCTCCCCCCGTCTCTCCTGCTCACCACCTGATGCCCCAGGCTATTCTGTTCCAATCTGCCCTTTGGCTTGGCTTCACTGATGCTGCTCTCCCTCTTTTGCCCAAACACGGTTATAAGTACTGAGGCGTTATGAAGAGTCACCAAACACTGTGAGCTGAAAGCTGTCCCTTTTATATTGTATTGTGTGCCTACAGTTACTGTAACTCAGCAGTATAGAAAGCCCCGTGCAGTACATTAACACGTAGTGGACAGATCTGGTGGTGAAGTTCCCCAAGTGTGACTGTCTTGACTAACATCGTGCCATCGACAGTACTCACTTCCTTTTTTTTGCTACCATGGTAACTGTGCCAGGTTGTGAGAAAACAGACACAGACTGTGTGTGAGGAATAGTGCGCCATGTGATGTGGGAGATGTGAGACTTTTGTCATTTATCAGGGACAACCGCTGACATCCTAGTGTACTCAGAGTTACTGACGTTTGACTTTGGGATAACTGTGGGTTTTGGCATATTAAAGGCTCCGAAAGCTGTTTATTGGGAGTCCTGCCAATAATTGCAGCCGGCAGCCTGGAAACGTTGTTTATGTGTATACAATCAAGGACTGACGTGTGTCAGCAAATCCACGAAGAATGCCTGGGTTACATTTTTCAAAAATACCTGCTTTTACAGTACACTATCTGCCATTAGCAACTTTGGAATTGTTATGCTCAGGTACACAACTCTCTTGGTTAAAGGGTGAGCTCAAACAAAAATGATCTACTCACCCCCATGCCGATAGAAAGTTGGGTGTCACAAAGTTTCAAAGTCACAAAGCGTCACAGCTTTGCAGCGTTCTCCCAAATAACTGAAGTAGATGGGGACTTGTTTTAAACCTTCACCTGAGTGTGACTGAGTGTGACTGGGTACTTTATTCAGCATTGGTCTTGGTATTTTGAAAAGCCACCAGTGAGTTAAAGTACAGGACACGTTCAACATTTAACCGAAACCACAATCTTTCACTCAAACCGATGTCTCTTGCCTCAATCTAACCTCATGGTGTGAACCACAGTCTCACCATCAAAGTCCAGTATAGACTATAGTATGTGCGGGTAATCAAATGCTGGTAACTAAATTTGTATCGTGATGAACTTATTGAGGTACAAAGTAGGTAACAGGTAACAATGAGATGTTAGATATAAACATAGAGACATAGAGGTTCATGGTCCTGCTGTGACGCAATTCAAATAAAAAATTAAATCCATTGCCATATACCATCTTCGCACTGGGGCAGGGCTCATCTCCTTCCAATATAGCACTATAGGACAGCAGTCACACATTCACCCCTTTTCAGTGATGAAGACTGTTACAAATGGTTAAAAGCTCTCAGTGGTGAAGGTGATGAAGGTACAGAGCAAAAAAATATCTAAAATAAGTGACAATGTTTAAGTATTTTTTTTTTTCCTAAAATGAATACCTGCACATCCTCCACATCCTTTCTTTTTGTCTCTTCACCTGATCAGGTTAAAACAACCTTTTGAATAGCAGAGTGTGGAGTGTTTTATGGGCCCAAAATGAAAATGAATGACCTTAACAACAATTCACGCTCACTTTGAACGCTTCATTTATTGGATAGACTGCTTGAAAGACATCAAAACAAGCTACCGGAGTTTCAAGAGAAGGCTTTAATGGAAACAGCGACCCATAAAACATTAGTCTTGATTTCAGAGAAATACACAAAGCTTATTCTTTGCTTTAGCATTATGATCTTTTTTCCCAAAGTAGATGTCTCTCAGGTTATTTCTCTTAGTAAAACACTTGTGTGTCTGGGCCGTCGTTGTCTGCGGGTGATGAGATTATTCCCCTAACAAGGCAGCCCATGCAGGCTGATCTGTTACGCATCAGGTCGTCCGATGACTCCAGTGTTGTCGTTTAAGCCCCTGAGTTATTATTAGCTGCCTCAGTACTCCTTTTTAAGGCACATTTTTCAGGAATAAGGCCATTTACAGAACCGAGCGGGATCAAGGGTTAATATGGGGTTACTTCTTTCCACTTTGGTAAACCCTATTGCTGGTGTGTGGAGTCATCTGTGCGCCCAATTAGAGGATGTATCAGACATGTGACCAAAAACAGAATCTCCTTGCCGGCTGAGCGGTGGAAACTGTTCTTTTTTTTCGTTTTCTTCTTTGACTCATGCCCATGTGCACGCCTCCAGTTAGACAGTCAGATAAATATAAACCCCTCTCAACATTCTGACTATATGGAAATAAGAAAGAATATTAAGACAAGCTATGAATGATAAGTAGGAACTGGCACAATCGTCTCCCGAAATAAATCCAGTGTTGATCATGAAGTTTGAAAGAAAAAAAGGTGAATTTAATGCCCATTTCATTCTCCATGTCAGAAACAATTTAATGACACTTATTATCATTTGTACACTGTTCTCTAACTTACTGAGACTTTCAGTTAACACATACAGAATATCCAACAACTCCAAACTCTGCACAACCATCTAAAGTGCTGACACATACCAACAGCCTTCTTTCTCCCTACATGCATACACTGTTTCCCACTCACATTACTTTTTCCTCGTACGGTGTTTGTCCTGCTTTATTTTCATGTCACCGACACGTCATCCTCAGCTCTCACCTCCCACACAGTGTGAAATGACTTCTCAATTTAGCCAAAATCGAAAGAAGAAACAAATACTGAGGATTAGAAAAAGCAGCGTTGGTCATGTTCTGATGACCTTGTGTCTCAGCTAAATGTACCAGAGACTCCTGGATTTGTGCTTTAGACTCAGGTAGGCGTCAGAGTGCAGGAATCTGGGGCAAGAGTCTCTTTCCATGAGCAGGTAAACGTGTTTCTGGGCCTCGTCGAAGCAGGAGCGGCTCGGGTTCTCCAAAGACTCCTTAATCTTCTCTCTAATATGGTGGTCCACGTTGATCTGGAGGAAGAGGAAACACATCATGAAGTCTGTGGAGTACAGCAGCATTCACACCAAATATATTATACACATGATCACTCATTGTTTCAGCTGGATTTGGCATCTGATAATGCTTATATTAAAGGTACAGTGTGTAATGTGAGGTGGTATCTAGCAGAACAGACTTGGCAGATATTGAATATAATACTTTTAAGTGTTTTATTTAGTGTGTTATCACCCAGAAATACGAGCCGTTGTGTTTTCATATCTACATAGGGAGCGGGCGAGAGGTCGCCATGTTGCATCGCTACGTCTTCTACGGTAGCCAAGAACGGACACACCTGGCACTAGTGAGGGCTGCCGGAAACGACCGGGTTGGAGGAAGAGCGAGTGGCTGCTGTTTCCTACTCAACAATCTGTACTGTGAGGAGTTCGAAATCACAATCTGATAAAGGATGAACGATCATACTTATTTTGGATGAGAACAATCACAGTAGTGTGAGTCATTGGCATGGAAACGAAAACTTGCTAAACGAGGTCGGGGCAAGCGACAAACAATAACAAACACTGGAGCTGCCTTTCATGGATGGAAATCTCTGATGATAGAGAAATGTTTGTCAAGTGTCCTGCTTTCTGCTGGACGGGTTAGAGTAGCATTAAAGATTACAACTGACCATAATACATATGTCCCCCTGTAAAACCTAGAAAATGTACAATGTTTATTAGCGGTACTTTAGTTTCACTGGAAAAGAAAAGCCTCCATGAATAAATATTGATATATTAGCACCTGTAGCCTCAGTTTGTGCCTCTCGGAGAGTTATTGGTAATGGTCACATTAATTAGTTGAAATACTCAACGCTGTTGCGAACAAACTTGTATTTAGAACAGTACTCTCATCTGCGAGGGCCTCCGTAGATTCTGGAACTTCTCCAACGTCTTCGGAAAGGGAGGGGTGAGCGAGGGAGGGGTGCAACCTAGGACCTCGCCGCCAGATGCTGCTAAATACTCGATACATTACACACTGTACCTTTAAGGTTTTCCCGTTCATAAAGTTCCCAGCTATCTCAGAGTGCTATTTAATTCGGTATTGCAACGTGTTTCCAGTAAAAACAGACAGCTGGTGCTATAACTTTATATATTTATTAAAAACTTGTGTGCTTATACTGACTTGGCGACCTAATCGCCAGAATAAAAGTTGTGCAGGCACCTTTCAGCGAAACCACAGTTTAAAAACTGATGTTGATGGTCTAGCCTTGTTGGTTTGTGATATTGTACCCTTGTCAACCTTGGACATTACTGTGGTTTGCAGAAGCAGTAACTGCTTACATAATATCCTGGCGACCGGGCTGTGATTGGTGTTTTCCGTAGCCTATGGCTATTTCTGTGTGTTTCAATCCGTGTATTTCCACCACAGTCAGTGGATGGGACATCTGCAGCTAGCTAAACACACACTGACCCTGTGTGTGTGTTTTCTTTTCAATTAACCTAGAATAATTAACAAGATGTACCTGGAACCATTTAACTAAACAGCAAGAAAAGCTTGTCAGCATGACTCAGAGGTTGCATGAACACCTTCACCTTCACATGCAGTGAAACACATACAGTGAAAGTTGCAACATGTAGGCATCCATAGTGCTTCATCCTCTTTGTGAATCTTTTACTCATTATTCTGATAGTTGGCGACATTTCTTGCACTGACACGATCATACTGGAGCCTGTTCGGTAATTCAATTCAGAAAAACTTAGTGTATATTTTTAGGTTTATGTTCATCATGCTAAGAATGCTAAAGGGCACAGAGTTTATTTCCACTTTCTGCTACTTTCGGCTATTCATCCAGTTATGTTTCTGTCCACCATGAATCATTGACACTGACAAACTGACCTCTCTGCAGGCCGTCGGCTCGACAAACTCCCGGTAGATCTCCTCTGCTTTCCAGCGAATGTCGTCCGGTGAGGTCGTCAACTTAAAGTCTTCACATGCGAGCCAGAACTGGATGTTTTCCTCACTGAACTCAGACCGCAGGAAGGAGCAGAACGCTGCTAAATATTCTGAGGGACAGATCCAAAAGTAATTACTCAAATCGCACCACAGAGGTCATAGAGGTAAATAGTGTACAAACTCAAACAAATTTGCGGTTAGATTTCCAACAGATTTGTCACTTATTTTGAGGTACTTTATCATCTGCCAATAAAGCACCCCACAGTTTAAAACAAAAAGAGCATTTCTTACTTTTATTCCGTAGCAGTTTTTCCAGAGTTGGCTGGGGTTTATGTTCAGCCTGCCAGCTGTAACAAAGAGAGATTTTGGGCATTGATTTCCACTCTATTGAACAGCAGGACGATGTAGACATGTATAACGGTACAGCATACACTACCTGAGCTGTGAAGGAGATGTCTCATCGTTTATCTTTTTAACCATGAGGCACTCGATGTCCTTCTTATGCCTCTTTCGATTGAGAACAATATCAATTCTGCAAAACAGATACAATGTAACTTTATTTACACTTTGTTTCAACCCCAAGCATTCCCTTGTATCATTTGTCTGTCTGCCTTACCTTCTGGGCCGCTTCATATTTGGCATGAAATCCTTAATTTCATAAAACCGAATCTTTGAAAACGAAAGCTTTGGCATTCTAACATCCCTGGTTATGTCCTCGAAGGAGTTACAGTAGTCCGTTGCTTGTGACTGTGAACGGTACATTTCCCTCCTGTTCTCGCCCTCACCGTGGCAGGAAAGGTGTGCTCCCTGTGACGCCCAGGGCCTGCTGGTACAGGTATCCAAATGCCATTTGGATAAACATGCAGCTGGCTGCTGTTGAGACTCAGCTGCTGCTGTCGCTGACTCACAGCTGTAAAATTCCAGTGTGATTGGATGTATCTGTTATTGTAATGTGCATGTGGAGCTTGCAGACACTCTGACCGGAGGGGAGAACTGAATGATTCAAGGCGCCCAGAGGTGGAGAGAAGCCTGACAGCACACTGTTAAATAAGGTTTGGCAGTATGATGAAGAAAATGATGATACCATGAGACAAAGGGCATTTGTCTGTTGAAACAGCTTACCCTTTAATATGTCAGGATGTATTAGTTATAACACAAAGTTCATTGATTATTCAAAAACAGACATTAAACTCTATTTTGTATTACAGAGTCTATAGAATTCAAAATTAAACAGAGCACACAAACTGCAAAAAAAAAGGAAGATCTAAACAATAAAGAACATTAACACATGGAAAATGAAGCAGGTTAAAGTTGGTGAAAGACCTAGAAGAATGTTTTCTGCTAAAGGTCAATTTCTGTCAAGAACAAGTCAGGTGACATCCTATATTGTTCTTCTTGTCAGCAAATTCCATGAAAAGCAAAGAAAAATTGATCCTACTAACAACATTTGCATGTGTAGCCAAAGCCTGATACATAGTTTCCCTCCCTGCTGTATCTCCAGTATTGTCCAAAAACATTTATTCTTGTTTTAATGTTTGCTTAAAAAAAAAAAAAATGTTTTTAAAAAATTAAGTTCCAGACTGTTTTACTAAATCATTTTGCCTTTCTTGAAATTGTTACTAAATATTTCTGAAACACATTGTTAGTTGTCAATCACAAACAAATAGAATTCTTGGTCTTATCTCTTAAAGTAGCCTTTCACAAACTCCAGTTTCAACCCCACGCCACGGATCACGGACCCATTTTGCCAATTAGCAGAGTGAATGCTAGATATGTAAAGTGAATTTCCTAACTGAAACAGAAGAAAGGAGACTCCTCAGCTTATCCATGTTGTTCATTAGGCAGCAAAATGTGTTTTTATTCATAATTGTTTGACAGTAGAAGAGTCAGTAATCTGCAAAACCTTTTTCTGCAAATCAAAGTAATAATAATAATAATAATAATAATGATCAAAACTTAGCCTTGATTTAAAAAAAAAAAAAAAACTATTCCAATGGTAAATCAGAAGTATGAGATAAAAAGCCAAAATGATCAAATAAAAAGTCATAAATTTGACTTATGACTTACGACCTACAATGCCACTTTCATTCATTCATATTTTAAAATATTTTTTTTTTTACATTTAACTGGCAGAAATGGGCTTCCATAGTAGTTTGTGTAGCGTTTTTTTTTACTAGTTAAGTGTCTATGTAACAAATGTCAGAAATTCTGTGTATGCAAATAGATTCATGATGTATTTTAAGTTCTGAGTAGACAGCACATTTCTTTTTTAGGTCTCAAGCTAAAACAAGTTGTGAATCCCTGTCTGAAAGGAGGCTGTGAGTAGAGAGTCATCAAGAATGGGCGTGACGGTATCTTGTTTCACAGAGTTTGAGCGTTAGAAGCCTAGCAGTTCTAGACAGAGCTACAGGCCAGACATTGACTTATGGCTTAGGACAGAGTGAAGATAATTACAGTAGTCCAAGTGAAAAGAAATAAAAGCATCGACTCCTTTCTGAAGGCCTTAGACTGTCTGAAACTGTTCAAAATAACATCATTTGAACTATGGTCCTTGATTGAAAGAAGCATGATGATAGCACCCTGGATACTCGAGTTGCCGATCTAAACGTTGCATCTAATCCTCAATGGGATTAGACTCCTTTATACTGGATGAGAGTAGAGGAACTGTCGAGGAACAGAACCCAATGAAAGATTTGGACTGATTCAGCGGCAGAAAAAAACTCTGAAGATCAAAAAGACGGTTCAAGTGCTGCACATCATTTACATGGTCGAGTTTAAAGTTTGAAACCAAAAAAAGACAGTCTCATAAACAAACGACTTAAAACAGCTTAAAATTTCTAAAAGTGACCCTGCACACAGAAACTGAAACACGCATTGAGTCAGAGACAGGAAGTTTCTATGTATACCGAAACTGAGCAAGTGAACCAGCCAGTTCCCAGAACTACTCCTGCACTGACACTGTCCTCCTTTAATGTCACAAATGTGTGTGAACGCGTGTGTGAGATGCTCGTATGATATGAAATCATACATGCACACACGTTCCCTCGACCTCAGTTATGAATGAAAATCGGCATGTTATGACACGTAATCGTAACGGGAATTTTACAACATGCAAAGCCAGAGCATGGGTGGGGGTGCTGATGTGGTGGTTTTCAGGATTCCCTCAGGGGTCTCACTACTGTGTACAATGTTACGTTTGTGGTTAGATGAATGCTGGAGTGGGTTTGTTTGAAACTTTCCACAGAAGAGCTTCGATGCACGTGCGTGGTTATGGGGCTGACTCCTCGGGGGGCAACGCCCTTCATATTGCATGCTTGGTTAGACAGTACTTTCATCAGGACCATGAGAAATTTCAGAGAATGCAAAAATCCTGTGGGTTACTTGGCCTTCACAGTGGCAGTGTTCTTTTGACATATACATAATGTTCCACCCAGCAGTGAACAAGAATTTGATTGGAGGCATCCAGTAAATCTTGATCTTCAATTAAAGTTATTTAAAAAAGGAAAGCGAGTTATGACAGCCTCCACTGTCCACCACCTTGTACAGAAATCACTCAATCACGCTGGACATCCAACGAGCTAGGCTACCAATCCTAGCCTATCTTTGTACCAATTGTCAAAATGCAGGGTGCACTCCACAGTTTAGCCTTCTTCAATCCTTCAGAACACCTCAACTTAACCGACAGACACTTGAATCAAAGACGCCATCATTGTGCCTCATCACACTGCGGGATCATTTCCTGTTGTGCGGCGGTTGGCACAGGCAGAAAATAGTTGTTGACTATTGCTGGTAGCAGAGAGCATGACAAGTATCACTTAACAGAACAAAGGGCCTCTTGCAATACTAACATTTCTTCACATGACGCTCATGTGAACTTTCTGTTAACGTTGCGAATGACATCATGTAGGGGTGAAGTTCAACTAGATCACAAGCACACGCGGTAAACAGTTCACAATCAGGGCAAAAACAAAGTCAAAACTGATGGCACAATTAAGTTTTCCTTTGTTTGAAGCTAGAAAGGTGGCGGGGTCTGCCAGATACAAACAGTGTCCTGATGACCTTATTTTCCTCTGTGAACAGCTCATTTATTCAGGTCTGGAAAAAATAAATATTTCTGATTTTCTATTATTACTTCATTAATATTGTAAATATTTCTAGTTTGAATTTCTTCTCCAACACTACACTTCTCTGCCTTCTTAACAACCCTATGCTCTGTGTCCCCAAACTTAATATTGCTAGGTGATTTTAATATCCACTGGGATAGCATCAACAATGTTTTTACAAAGGACTTTACCTCATGCCTTGACAGCTTTGGATTACAGCAACATATTGACTTTCCAACACACTCCAAAGGACACATCCTTGACCTAATCTGCTGCTCTGGTGTAACCCCCCTAAACTGTTGTGCCTCAGATTTGCACATCTCAGACCACAAGCTAATGTCCTTTGATGTCATGCTAAGATTATCCAGGACTAGCATGCCTCGCTCTATCTCTTTTCGAACATCAAAGATATTGACTTGACAGCCCTCTCTAATGGAATTGATGATTTTCCCAGCAGAGACAATTTATCTACCACAGATGAACTGGTATCCCACTACAATCTCGGATTTCAGCGACTGCTAAATACTCTTGCGCCTCTGAAAACAAGGTCTGTTTCCTTTGCCAACTCTGCTCCTTGGTTTACACCAGTGCTATGCCAGCTCAAAACCAAAGGCCGTCGCCTGGAACGTCAAAACCTTTATGTCAAAACCGGCCTAGCAGTGCACAAAGAAATGTATCATAATCACATACTCCAATACAAGGATGCTATTTCTCGAGCCAAAACCACATACTACTCAACCTTAATCAGAACAGCGGATGGGAACACTAGAGCCCTATTCTCAACCATCAACAATATCCTGAAACCACCTGATGCCCTACCACCTCACCTACTCACAGCTGTACAGTGTGATAACTGCATGACCTACTTCAATGCCAAAATTGAAAACATCCACCATACATTGACTGCTTAAAATAATACTGCACCCTCTCTGCAAACATTCTCCATCAGCTCTCCACTCGCCAGCTTCAAACTGCCAACTGTCTCTGAAATAACCAGACTCATCTTCAAATCCAAATCATCACCCTGCCCACCTACCTGGTAAAAAGCTGCATGCCAGCCTTGTCTTCTCTCATAACTGATATCATTCATTCCTCACTGACTTCTGGTGTTGTTCCATTATCACAAAAGACTGCTGCAATTACTCCAACTATCAAGAAACCTGGTGCAGATCTGAATGATTTGAACAACTTTCGTCCCATCTTAAACTTGCCATTTATCTCCAAAATGCTCGAAAGAACTGTTGCAGCTCAACTAAACACCCACCTGTCTCACTACAACCTTTTTGAACAATTTCAGTCTGGCTTTCGCACCCATCAAAGCACTGAGACAGCCCCCGTTAAAATCACAAGACCTTTTGATAGCATTTGACTCTGGTTTACTCTCCATCCTGGTTCTCCTCGACCTCAGCACGGCCTTCAACACTGTTTCTTATGACATCCTCCTGGACAGAATGGCCTCCGTTGGAATCGCTGACATCCCTCTGGCTTGGCTGATATCCTTTCTCACTGGTCGCACACAATTTGTCCAACTCAAGAACCTAAGATCTGGCTCCACTCCATTCTCCAGCGGTGTTCCCCAGGGCTCTGTCCTTGGGCCCCTCCTGTTCACTATTTACCTTCTGCCACTTGGACACATTCTCAGGAAATTTCATATTCAATTTGACTGCTGTGCTGACGATACACAGCTTTATATCTCCACCAAGCCTACTTCCACTCTACCACCCACAGCTCTATCCAACTGCCTACTGGTGATTAAATCATGGTTTCTCTCTCAACTTCCTTAAACTGAACAGTGACAAAACCAAGGTCCTCCTCGTTGACACCAGATCTACCCCAGCAAAGCAAAACCCCTTCTCCATGTCCATCGACAATTCCACTGTCCTACCTTCACCCCAGGTAGGGAGCCTGGGTGTCATCCTGGACGGCACCTTAACCTTTGAAGCCCACATCAATGATGTTACCTGGTCTGCATATTTCCATCTACACAACATCAACCGCCTCCGTCCCTCACTCACACCAGCCTGCACTGCTATTCTCGTAAACACCCTGGTTACATATCGTCTGGACTACTGTAATTCTCTCCTCCATGATCTTCCTCAGAAATCACTCCATAAACTCCAACTGGTCCAGAACGCAGCTGCCCATATCATCACCAGAACTCCCTTTGCTGAACACATCACTCTGGCCCTATAGCAACTCCATTGGCTCCCTATCAAATCCCGCATTGATTTCAAGATTCTACTCCTCACTTTCAAGATCCTTCATAACCTGGCACCATCATATCTCGCTGAACTGATCCACATCCACACCCCCTCCCGCACTCTCCGATCCTCTGCTACCATTCAGCTCTTTACCCCATCTGCCAACCTAACCACCATGGGGCCAAGAGCTTTCAGCCGATCTGCCCCCAGCCTCTGGAACTCTCTCCAACCAGACATTTGCACTTCTGACACTCTCCATTTTTAAATCTCGCCTGAAAACACACTTATTTCGCATGGCTTACTCTTTATCAGCCTAATTATATAATCACACTCCTGCCTATTCTCTATTGCACTCTATTGCACTATTCTCACCCTGGAAGCTCAACCCTGCCTAACCCGACCCGGTTGACTTCCTGTATGGTGAGGACTGCGGAGTCTGAAACCTGCACACATTCTTGCCTATTCTTTATTCCACTCTATTGCACTATTCTCATCCCAGAAGCCCAACCCTGCCTAACCCGGCCCGTTTGACTTCCTGTATGATGAGGACTGCGGAGTCTGAATTCTGTGCGGAGCTGGCACCATGTAATTGCATCCTCTTACTTATTTATTTTCATTTGCACTAAATTGTCCCGTTTTTTATTGTACTGTTTTGTGCCAATGGCTGAGTTAGTATGCGCCCGGCATATTGTACCAAGGTCCTAATAGGTTGTACTCCCCTAACGTTAACTAGCTAGCATCAGCCACATTAATGATAGCTAGTGTATTGCATTAGCTAGCTAGCTTTAGCAAAGTTAACATTCGTGAGCTTAGTGTTTATGACATTAACGTTTGCTGGCTAGCATTAGCAATGTCAGCTAGTGCAACAGACTGGCAACCACTTGAGGGGGCAGATGATTCGAACAACAGCGGTGCTGTAATGCGACTGCAACAGTAGAGGGGAGATGGAATCAGTTTCACTGACAACTTAACATCAACTTTAGCAAGAACAATACAAACTGTATCTGTTTGGACCTGGCTTACCAATGATGTAAAAAAAAAAGGGGGAATTATGCCTTAAATTATGTATGCATTTGGAGGCAGATTGAAGTATTGGCTGTGTAGATGAAAACTCAGAGCTGTTTTTGTGTGTGTACAATATTCATATTTGCATTTCTCCATACCCCATTGTTTTCAGCTTGGGTGGAAACAGTGCACTGGCCTCATTCACCAGCTTCCTTCTGGTCCAGTGCAATTCATAGAAGATGTGGTGACAGTGTGAATGGCACACAGTGTTCTGTGTACCGTGAACAAATGAAAAAAAACCTCATCTCAGTGACATATGAAGGGAAACATAACCCTGGTGGAAAATAAATAAAAATAAAGGCACGCACGCGCAACTTGATGAACAGGTATAGCTGAAACTTTAACATTGCTTTCAGATAAGGGCATGAAGGCAGCTCATTTTAGCCACATGTGTCCTGATCATGTGTTGGATTTGTTTTTCAACATATGATATGGCAGTATGTGATCCTCTTCACTACAATTTTACATTTGTCAGGGGATCTATTTAGAGTTCATATTCAGGTCATTTTAAAATACGCCGAGTAACAGTTTTTCTCATACAGCAAATCTTTCTTTTTCTGCGCTACGTCCTCTGGAATGTAGAGAGTGAGTTTTTTGGATAAACAAATGAGATTTAGTACTGCGTATAACCTACAAACTTGACATAAAGAATTAACTTACTTTAATATAGGAAGCGAGTGAACACAGCTAGCTTGCTCTTTTTCTAAATGATCATTTCCTTTAAAGATTTTTGATAAAAATAGTTTTTTCTGATAAGGTGACTACGGTTGGTTTAAGCAAAAGACAAAAAAAATAAAAAAAAACAAACGAAAAAAATCCTATAATTCAGCACTGTTATGACGGCTTCTCGCCATTATTCTCCTCTTCTGATGACGACTGTAATATGTTCCAAAAGCTCCACAAGTAGTTAAGTGGACCCTGCAAGGTCATCACCTACGGAGTCCGCCATGTTTCTCATGGTAGCCCAGAATGGCCAAACCAAAGAGTGGCTCTGGAGAGAGACGTTCAAGTTTTTCACATTCTTAGCGGCCGTCGTGGGTGGAGGGTGAGTCGAGGGGGCACGATCAGTCAATGACGATCAGTAACCTCAGTGGACCTTTGAATGGAGGATATGATGTTAAAATGCCGTTTCCAATCAAAACAAGAGGACAAATCATTTCTGTCTAATTTCGCAATGAGAACAGAGGCTGGTCGCAAACTGTCAAACAACCAGTTTCATACTTAGAATCCAGCGCTCGTCTTCTGTTCAATCTACACTTTTTTTAAAAAAATGCAGTATATCTGCTGCGTACACGTTTGTGTTCAGAGCAGAATTCCCCCTGATGGCCCCCTTTCATCAGGCCACTGTTGAACACCGACTTTTCAACATTTTCAGAGGCGCTATTGTGACATGAGCGTTACATTATAATGGAATCATGAGCTGTTTCATCAGAGCAGGCCTGGCTGATTAACAGGAAGTGTTCTTTGTGAGATATCAATGCTTATTACAGCAACGATTTGCTGAAAGGCAACTGATGAGCATGGAGAAGTACGGCACTTTCACTTTTGTTTAATTTGTGCCCAGTATAGTGTTTAACCCCCACTAGAACCACACTATGCTTATTGAACAAAGACAAGTCACATGATCAAATTCTGGCAGCCTTAACTAAGTATTGTTGTTTACCAAGTTCAGCTTACTGTACTGTGTGTTTGCATGTGTGTGTGTGTGTGTGTGTGTGTGTGTGTGTGTGTGTGTGTGTGTTCTGAACTTGCTTGTCTGGGCAGCGTGGTTGTATATCTGATCCGACTTATCCTTTATCAGAGCGGGCACAGACACAACTAAAATTGGAACAGAGGATTGTGTGTGTGTGTGTGTGTGTGTGTTTGTGTGTGTGTGTGTGTGAGTCAGGTGAACTGGGACAAGACCTTTCACTGTATGAGTCATCACGCACACACACACACACACACACACACACACACACACACACACACACACACACACACACACACACACGATCTTATCATCAGGGCGAGGCCTTTCAAAAGCCTCATGATACGGGTAGTCTTATGTCTGAGGAGGGTTAACGGTGTAAGTAACAACTTGACTGTTGTTACCGAGTCCTCTTTTCATAGTTTCCACAAAGCAGGTGAATACAAATAACCCAGGACATATCTGGTCCCTGGAGTAATTTAAATGCTCGACATATCATCGTTTTCAGGGTCACGCATTAAAGTGCTGCAGTTGCAGTAAGAGCGCCGTTGATCTCGCTGAGGTTTGAGGGGGAATACTAATTGACAGTAACTAGCGCGTGTCTGTCTGAACTCGTGTGGTCATGCCTGAACCCCTCCAGTGTCTGAAATGAGCTTTTCCATCACGCTGGGGGCAAAGTCAAGACAGCTCATCTACGTGAGTGACGAGCGCAAGTGAGTGTGCTGAAGGGGAGGAGGCGAGGACTCCCAGTACCCTTTTCTACAACAAGGCATCGCTTTTCCACTAAGATGTACAGAAAGGAATTTTGTTTTTCTGTGCTCTGACAAATTCTGTACTTTTATTCTAGCGCAGCTTCCTCAAACCCTCCTCACATCAAACGATACGATAAAAACAAGAGTCTGGTAGGAAAATGTCATACGATCTGATGAATCATATTGCAAAGGAAGTCTTTGTTTAGGTTTTCGTTTGTCACAGATGAGAGATCTGATGAGGGATGGCCACGTAACAGTGTGATGTGTTTTGGTTTGATTTGGGATCACTGAAGCCCTTAAAAGTGTGAGGTCACCGCTCATGAATACACTCTGCGGGACTGTGCTCATGTCGTTGTGATCCGGCTGACAGGTGAGTAGTGTAGAGTCTAGGTATGATGGTGGCCTGATTCCAGACTTTTTATATTTGTTTGTTTTTCCCGTTTGTGGTGACCGTTGCGTGACAGCATAAAGCAGCCGAGCCAAAACCAGACAAAAAGTGCATCACAAGCAGGTTATGCGAAAAGTCCGGCTTTGAAAATAGAAGTAAAAGTATGTATGATCAGGAAAGTACACTTCCAAGTATTAAAAATAAAAGTACCCAATGCAACAAAATGTCTCCTGTGACTGTTCTACTAACAGATGATGTCATGATGTTATCACAGGTCAATCATTAACTTAAAAGCCGACAGCTCATTAAACCTGAACAAAGTGAATAGGCTGACTGACTGACTGGTTAGGTGAAACTATTCGGTTAACTTTAGTGTTTTGTGTTGTAACGAGTATTGTAATATGTACTGTAATGTAATTTAACTTACATATGTAGCAAGAGGTCGCTGCCTAACAAGAAACATAACTGTGTCAAAACAAGCTGTTTCCACAGTCTCCCTGTATGGATGTGTTTCTGCTTGACCGCCCGCTTAAGGCTGGTGTGTAGATGGTTGAGGTGGAACTCATTTTAAACTACTTTGCACAGCAACAAATGATTACTCTCACTCATTTGCTGATGTTGTACGTTCTCCATCAACTGAATTTTTGATTTGTTAAAAGAGCATCATCAGATAAACGAGCGTATAGGTCGACTGTGAGAGCAGCTCAAGAGGATCCGTACTTACGTCTGTGAAGCTGTTTGTGCAGCGTCAAAGCGAAAGTCAACTGTGAGTTACCTTAACTTGCTAAGCTACTTCAGTTACATCACCTACATGATGTTATTTCATTTACATAGCTGACGTAGTTATTTTAAGCCAAACCAAGATGTTTTCTTGCCTAAACCTAACCAAACTGTAAGGATACTGTATGTGCACCTGTCTGCACAGTCATGTTTTTTTTTTTTTGTTTACATGATTTATTAGTTTTGGAGTCAATGGCAATCGACCCTATTCAGTCAGTGAGATATTAGAATGTGTTGGAAAATAATGAGAAGTGCTATCATATTAACCAGAGCCAAAAGTGACACCCTGACAGTACTTTGTTATGTTCGACCATATCAGAGTTATTCAATAATAATAACAATGATATAACGAAAAGCAAAAAAACAGAAAATCCTCAAATTTGAGTAGAACCGTGACATTTTTGACATCTTTGTATTTAAAATGACTTTATGAACAATTATCAAAATAATAAGCAATTAATTCACTGATTAATCGACTGATTGGTCTGGCTGTATCTGTATACATATAATGTTGTTTCGCATGCAAAAAATGTAATTTGTAAAAAAAACATAGCAGCTATACCTGTAATAATATTGTGATGGAGAATTGTAGTGAAGTATAAAGTGGCTCAAATAAGTAAGTACTGAGTGCAGTAAAATGAACTTGACACAATCCTCCACTGTACTAAAGAAGAAGCTGAAAACTCTTGAACATTAGAGTGTATCAGCTCAAACACGTAATCATCAGCTCTGAACATGTTTTCACGTCTTTTCTCCAGAGTGACTCTCCTGGCACGCTGCCCCTCAGATTTGTCATCCATTGTTGCGACGGCAAAGACTCGCCGCCGTCTGACAGGGTGTGTGTGTGTGTGTGTGTGTGGGGGGGGGGGATCGGTGTCGCAAGTGTTTCAGCAGAAGCCTGTGTGGAAGTGAAACAGCTTTCGGTAGCTGAGGGACGTAAAGCTGGGGCAGATTCAGGGGAAGTCGGACTGACAGGTTCCTATTAATGCTGTCCACTGTCCTCAGACAGAAGTCCCTGACTTGAGCGTCACACTTTAAGTCCTGGACTGTCTGACTGGTCTGTTTGTCAGCAGGAATCTTTATCACACTATCAAAAACAGGAAAATGCGGTCAGTGCAGTGTGTTCACGGATGATGCTTCCCCCCCCCCCCAGTGCTTATTCTACCATCAAGAAGCAGAACAAATATGGACGAAAGGCTCTGACAAAAATCAGCTCCTGCAGTGTTCTACAACTAATTAAAAGTCTGCATAATTTGCTCAATTATTAGGCCATAATTACGGCAATTGATGTGCCTGTTAATAAGATGTAGATCTGAAGTTGCCAAAGTTTGAAACCAAAGCGCAAAAACGCAGTGTTGAGCCTAAAGAACACGGTTCCCTCCAGCAGTGTCATTTTAAACTTTGAGACTAAACATCTGTCGCTGAGCCTCACGTGCACTTATGTTTTTCCAAATGAGGCTGTAACAGTGCCTTTAATAAGACCAGGCATCTGTCTCCATCTAGTGGCCAAGTGTCCTCACTGATTTTTAAAGATTATGCACAGGAAGGAGTGATCGAGGGTAATACAGGTTCAGTGTGAGAAAGATCAATGAGATGGTCACTATAAGTCAGATCACACATCCAGAGACAGGGTTTGTTTTCTCAGACATCTGAGTCTCAGTTTATAAAACTTCAAACTGAAGATACTTCACAGCTTTACAGCTCTACGTGTTATCACTGTTGATGTCTTTAGATTGCTCGTTGTGTTAAACTACTGGTAAAACACCTACTGTTCATGATATAAAGCAGTTAAAAGCAGCAAATCTTACAATTTGAGAAACAGGAACCAGAGAATGTTGACACATGACAAATAAACGTGCGTGGATTAAAAGACGCTGTGGGGTTTTCTCACAAATAAAGGAACATTTTGTTCATTTGAGTAATTTCTCTCAAAAACTCATGTCTTATGCCCTTAAAGCTCCAGTGTTTGGGATTTAGAGACATCTAGCGGTGAACAACTGAGCACCCCACTCGTCTGACTGTCTTCTATGGTGGCCAGTCTTTGGTTTGTCCATTCTGGGCTACTGTAGAGACATGGCAGTGCAACATGACAGACTCTGCTCCCTCTGTAGATATAAAAGGCTCATTCTGAGGAAACAAAAACGCAATGATTATTAGATCAGATCATCATACACTTGTGAAAATATGATTATGAATATTTTATTTCATTTCTGCTCCTGCTCCCACGCGCTGCTTCTGTCCTAATAAGACATTTTTTTGCATTTTTGATGTATGTATTTCAGCTCTGCGTTGCATGCACTTTTATTAGCAGCTAATTTTAAATCAGTGTGGGCTCCTGGATTGTGCCGGACGATCATTAACAGCCCTGTTGTGTTCTTGCTTAGTTGTTTTAGTTAGTTCTTTAGAAAGATGCTGCAAAGCCCCAGAGATGTCTTGTGTACTACAAAACTTCACTTTGATTCCCGCCTGCGTGAGGGAGAGGAGATAATCACCCGTCAAATGAAAATGATTATTTTACACCACCAGCTGTTGATCATTAGAATAACATGAAACCCGCAGCATGAATGTTTATCAAGCGGTGCACGCATGCGTCACTGTGCGAATGTGAAGTTAAAACTTAACGTCGGACCAAACCGTACAAACCTTGCTCCGTAGCGATGCTATAGTGAAGACAACACAGGGTAGCTTTGTATGACTCATGCATTCAACGTGATAAAAAGGCATTCAGTACATTTTGGTTTGACCCTGCTGTGAGAAAGACGTCGGAATCCGATGCGAGAATCGATGCGCAGCTTAACATATTTTGCGGTGTAAAGCTTTGACTTAAATAATGAAAATGATGTGAAATATTTATCACAGAATGATACTGCAGCGCTGCAGGGTCTCTCTTTGTGTCTCACACACAGCAACATTCACAGCACATGGCTGGGAGGAAGCCGGAAAAGAAAAAAACACTGTTTGGTTCTTAGATTGTGGGAGGAAAAAAAAACAACAAAAAAAAACACCCTTTCATCACTCCTCCTCGAAGTATTAAAGCAGTGGAAGTCTGCCACAGGAGGAGTTAATCTTTGGCAGTTTCTGCATGGAGACAGTGTAAAGTTTCCTTCTCCCCAGTCGAGAAGAAAGAACAGTTTGTGGCAGTCAGCAGAGACGTGGTTGCCTTATCTCTCACCCGCCGAGAACTCTGCCACCCTCGTCTCCCCGAGCCCGAAGTCCTGGGGCATTATCTCAGCCTCTGCTGCTCACATTAGGTTGACCTGCTGGGGCTCGGCTGCCTCCGCGCCCTCCCTCACTGCCCTCCGTCCATCCATCTTTCCCCTCCCCATCTCCCCGTCTTGCTGTGCTTCTTCCTTCAACCGCTCGCTGCTTCGTCCCCCTGTCCTCTCCTTTCTTCTCTTCCTTTCTGCCTCTCCTAACACCTTCACCTCCCTCCTTCTCGTCGTCCCTCCTCTTTAAAACCTTCCTTTTCTCATTACCGCCTCCTTCCTTCCCTTCTACTGCCTCTCCTAATACTTTGCTTTTATTCGTCCCTTCCCTCCCTCTCTCTGGTTCTCTCTATCCGGCACCCTGCACTCCTTTTTTTTTCTAATCACAGATTCCTTATTTCTTTCCTTCCCACTTTCTGACCTTCCCCGCCGAACCCCTCCTATCCTATCCCATCTCTCTCCTGAGTATTAAGCCCATGCTGAATTCCAGCAGGGCCAGAAATACAATCAGATAAAGCCGGACCTCCAATCAGACCGGCAGGTGGTGGTTGTGTGCAGACCGCTCTCTGCAGATGCACACGCAAACTCTCCGTGTAAGGTCCGCGAAAGGTGTCACGCATGCAAGAAACATGCAAACCCACGCAAAGTCAACAATCGCACATCGACACATCGCCAAGAAATGTCATGACCTCGTCTTTCTGTCTGCAGAGGAAACGTTTGCTTTGTCTTTGGCAATAAGACAGCGGCATAATTGTTCAAAGTACACAGTGAGATGTGTTGCCAGGAGAAACATGTTAACATTGTTATATTTCCCCTGAAAGAGAAATTACTGCATGAATATATATATACACTTTTTTCTCCCAGAGCACTGGCACAGAATACGTAAAAAGTCTTAATTCCCACATCGCCCCTAGCTGTCGGGGAGGTTTTTATGTAAATTTCACACAATGCCACTGTTTCTCTGAGTTTTCCGTGGGGTATCAAACCAGATAATATGGCTTCAGCTCAGTCACAATAACATGTCGGCATAGTTTCGCTACAATAGTCCTTTGGTTTGAGATGTTCTTTTTTGTGCCTACAGTGGAGCTCGTAGGAAGTGGAAAGAACGCGGGCTGGATGCTGATTGCTAATCAGTGCTGCCATGGAAACAACAGGTGGTGGATAAAAAAAGTTTTTGTCTGTGGTTGCCGATGTGCGGCCTTAGTGTTCTAGGAGATGGATTCGGATACACATTTTTTTTCTGTTTCAATGTGCACATGGAGCTAATGCGACAAAACCAAGACCAATGGTGCATGGCAACAAACAAGTGAGGAGCCTGGTTTGACAGGTGCTTGGCAAGTTTTGTGACTTTTGGCTCACAAAACTCATAAACAGAGCTGCATTCTGTATTGTGCTCAGCAGTTAGCTCTTTTTTTAATTAGCTAGCACATTTTCTAACTTCCTGTGGCACATGGTGCCCATGGTCTGTTGGAAATCTGCTACAAGAGTCAACATTTTTCAATGTACTCATTGGGGATGACGGAGGTCAAGCTGGAAATGAGGCGCCGAGTATGAAGCTACAGTCCTCAGTTGTTAAGTTTAGCTAAACATGAAGTCTGGAAACAACTAGCCTGACTGCGACAAGGAGGACAAGAGCTACAAAACATACCCCCTTGAGCTCAGCAATGCATTTCCTGCAGTCTAAATCCAATGTTATCTTACATTTTGATTTAAAACAAATAAAACCTTAATTAGCGCACTTTAGCTTGAGCAGCCTTTGCTATCTATGCGAGAGCCAGGCTAGCTGTTTACTCACCCTATGGATCCTGCCCCACTCCGCCTCTGGCTGGCTTACCCCGATATTATTACCCAACGCAGAACTGGGGCCCTTGAGTAGAGACAGCTGCAACAACTGTGGTTCAAAATGCAGATCGTCATGTGATTCACGGAGACTTCCGAGTTCTGAGCGGGCAGTTTAAATGCCTAAATAGAGAGAGGCAGAAGCACGATGTTTGGCATTTCATAGTTAACACAAGATTAATGGACTGATTGATTTACAGTAGCGGGCTGCTTGTGTTTGTGGCTAACGTCTGGGAACTATCGAGAGGCTCCTCGATCCAGCGTAGTTCAATATGCCGTGCCTCGCCAAGAAACACAGTGAGATCCGTTATACGATGCTTGGTGCTTTTTGTCATGCTAGCCTATGCTTCCTCACGTCCTCTCTCCCACCATGACCTGGAACTCCCCTTCTGCTGTCATGGAAACTTCGAAATACTTTAAATGCACCTGGAGGAGACAAAGAAGGACGGGTTGTGTCCTCTCAACCCTCTCTCACATTTTCGCTGCGAGGAGCTAAGATGCAAGGAAGAGATTGAAATGAGGGAAGTGAGGAGACACGTTAACATAATGAAAAGCACCTTTCATGTTAAAATAATCAAACCTGCTACTGGCTGCTTAGTTTAGGGGAAGACGACAGTGGTTTCTCATCTCAGAAGGCCAATAAGCGTACTGTCATGAAGTATTACTTGAAACCGTTGGGTAAATCATATTCCCCACGTGTCCAAAGCCTGAAGACATCAAACTTGAAAATGACTTTAACGAACACAGAGTGGTTCATCAAATGCTAAAACAACAGGAAGTTAGACTATGTAGGGATGATGTCAACATTGATCTGTAAATGCTGCTCAGATAAACTTTGTTTACTTCATTCCGCCGGCACTTTTGTGAGTCGACCAAACTGGATAAGAGATTCTCCAGAGTTGCTGAGGACACAGATGGGATGTCTGAATTATCAGCGAGACCCTCACAGATCTGGAAATATGATGCAGACGCTGATTAGTGAAAGCCTTGAGTTTCTCCCGACAAGAAAATCCTTAGAAACGTCAAGTGAAAACAGCCCCTGTAGTCTTATCCTCTGAACATTATCAGAGCTTACTCT
Organism: Diplodus puntazzo; assembly: GCA_963678695.2. Taxonomy (NCBI): domain Eukaryota; kingdom Metazoa; phylum Chordata; class Actinopteri; order Spariformes; family Sparidae; genus Diplodus; species Diplodus puntazzo. Next base: position 28,435,964 of record OZ023163.1, read on the forward strand.
GCATAGCAGGCAGTGGTTCAGTGATTAGAAGAGAGTTTAACAGCTAAATCAATAACATCAAAGAGCACCTTAGCTCAGTATTATATTTTTTAAGTGGCTCTTAACACTCTCAATCTTATCCCAGTATTTCAGCATTGAATCCTTGATGTGGCTGTAGTGCGCAGCTTTCCATTTTTTCTCTGTTCTCGTAGTTAAGGGTGCACTTTGAAGAGACATATCTTCACTGACTGATATTTTATGCCTCTAAAAACTAAATACATTTCTTTGTTTTCATGACTGAATAAGCTGAATTAAGCAAACTGCCCTGAAAGAGCAACGCAGTTTCATACTGTTTTACTTTGTTTATACATGGCGGACCCTGCCACATTTATAGCTTCTAACAGTCTTCTGGGACCTTATTTCTTTCAGAGAAAGAAACTAATGAGGTAATAGCAGAAACACAGAAAAATAAATATTTTTATGTTTCTGCTATTACCTCATTAATATTGTAAATATTGAATTTCTTCTCCAAAACTACACAGTGCTTCTTTAAAACCTATAAATCACTTAAAGGAATAGTTTACCAAAACTGAAAATTCAATCAGTATCAACTGAAGGAGTCGAAGGGGAGATGTAGCTCCTCTGAAGCCCCAGGAACATAAATTGATTTTGAAAAGACTTAAGCAGACATAAATAAGTGAGCCTTTTCACAGAAGCCATTCTGACATGTCACAGCACTAAACAAAAAGACAGGAATAAATGATACGAAGGTGTGATGACTGAACTGTATTTAGTTGCCTCAGTTTCAAGGCACTGATATGATACACCAGGGCCAAGCTAATGAGAGAAAGGCCAGCAGGTGTGCAGGTGTGATATAGGATGGAGCTCTCTGAAGACATCTGCTGGCCAAGGAGGGAACGACAGGGGGTGAAAATAGGGAGGTGTCTGGTGGAGGAACGGTACATTCTTCTGGCTCTGATGAGGTCCTGTCTCGCCCTCGTTCAGTCAGCTGTCCGCGTTATCACTGTGTGACCCCTCAGACTGTTGGTATTCATTCCCACGTCCCAGCATGAATCTGACTCAGCTGAAATGTTGCACGGTCAACATCTGTCATCACATCTGATGCAGCTTTTTCTGATGCAAATTATAAACTCAAATCGTCATTTGCCTGATTGTGTGAGCTTGGGGGTGGTTGGCGCTCTCTGATCACTTGTTAATCTGTTCACATAGTTTGAATGACAGGCTGAAGCTCACAAGCTGTCGTTATGTCTCTGAAGGGACAGCCCCCTGTTTAAATGTCTCCTCTGTGAGGAGATCCGGTTCGGCAGACAGTTAGTTGTGCAATATTCCCCCAATGATTGTGTCACGCCTGCTGCCTCAGTTGTTTTTATTTTTTTTATTTTTCCCAGTCCCCTCTCCTCCCCTCCCCTCCCCTCCTCTTCCTGCCTCCAGCAACTTCTCACTTCCCCCAGGCCGGCCGTGCATTTCAGAGGACCTTTCCCAGACTTGCCATTCACCACCTGTCCACCAGATGCCCTCACACTTTCCCATCAATCCAGGTCACTCGACTCCAGCGCCCACCTGTTCACATTCTCAAATAGTCCCCACCTGTTCACCCACCTGACTGTCATTATCTCACCAGTCATTCAGTGTACAGTATGGAAGCAGCTCACCAGCTCTTTCCCTTCACTGGTTCGTCATGTTGTGTACTTGTTTTCCAGCCATCTGTACCTGTTTCCCTGTTCTTGATTCCTCTGTTTGATACCTGCTGCCTGCGTTTTGACCCACCTGCCTTGCCCGTCTGAACTTGTTTACTTGTCGGGCCGCCTTCTCCTGCCCGACTATATGGATGTTAATCAAAACAATTTCTTAATGATGTCTTTTTTTTTAAAAAAAGGAAGAAAAAAAACCCGTTCTGCCTTCCTGTCTGCGTCCTCAATCCTGCTGCACTGTGCACACATCAGTGACAGATGGTACTTAAGGTGGAGCTGTAGTCTGCAAACAGGCAGAGGTGGCAAAAGTACACACATTCTTTACTCATGTGGAAGTACAGATACTTGTGTAAAACACAGAAAAGACTGGTAAAAGTACTGATTCAACCTCTTTACCCAATTAAAATATTAATATAAAGTACAAGTACAAGCTCTGAAATGTACTCAGAGTACCAAATTAAAAAGTATCCCTCTGAAGGACATTTATACCAGCCATTACTGGTCAAAGCTCACGTCATATTAATATCATTCAAAGGATTTGTCCCAGCTGTTCCTAAATGCACCATAAAGATAGTTGATTGTTGAGTCTCATTCCCAGGAAGTCAAATAGCCAGAGAGAACAAGAAAATGCAGGCAGAGAGCTGCAGGTTCTCTGCAGGTACGAGACACTAACACGCCTTTCCCCCTCCATACGAGTTCCCTCGAATTCCCACCTGTGTGTTTCTGTCTTGTTACCTTTTCGTCTTGCTACGTCTGCCGCTGGTGATGTGCACTGATAGTTTAAAATCAGTCTTGTGATGTTGGGAAGGCGGCGTGCTTAGAAAAAGTAAGAAGTAGAGAGTACAGATGTTTGTGCTAAAACATAAGGAGTAAAATAATAAATACAGTACAAAGTACAGATACCTAAAAGATCTACTTAAATACAGTAAGAAAGTATTTGTCCTGTGGCTGCATTCCATCACTTGGCACAAGGAACTCAGTTTCGTTTGCAGACCATGTGGCGGGTCGACCACGCACATGTCTTTGCTATTAACTGTGACTGTGGCCGCCAATGTTGAGCTCCATGCGAACCAGATATTTTATATATTCTATAGACTGTTAATTTTGCGAACATGTGACCGCGCCCTTGTACTCCGTGATGGAGGTAGGTTGTGGCGAGCGGTTTGGAATTGGGCCACTAAATCTCAAGAATCAATTTCCTGCGTATTTCCCCATTTTTCAATTGTCACATGGACATTTGCATGTTCATAACACGTGGAAACACATTTGCATACACACACACAACCATTTGTTACTCATCATTATGGACAATAAAAAAACAACACCGGAGATTTTTGTAATTTCAACACGTTTACTGTCAAAAATAACTTATCTGAGAGCAGGGACTGTGAGCTGCTTTACAGTTTTCATGTGATTGTGTATCCAGCAAACAAAATCATGTTCTTAGTAGATCACTGCATTTTCCTATACCAGCACACAGGACGTTGAATTACATACAATGATAAATCAATCGTAAAATACAAACATATTGCATTTTAACAGAACAAAATGATGTCAGAGTCACTGGAGCATCACTGAAAATATGGAGGTTCAATATCCTCAGACGAGAAACAAAGCCTTTCTTGGTTAGAAATTCATTTTAACACTAATGTTTACACAAATTATATTAAAAAAATGTGCCCTTGCTTTCTTAAAAACCCCTTTAGAGCTCGATGCCATGTTTTAATGAGTTAGAGGTCGTCTTGTGTAATGAAAACAAAATTGACTTCAAAAGCCGTTTAATATATAATTTAGATCATGTGGGGCTTCTCGATCCTGTCAGCACCCACAGCTACAGCTCCGTATCTCCCGTCACTTCTGCTTCCTCTGACAGACAAGCTTTTTTTTTTTTGTCGTTGTCTTAAACTGAGATTCTAAGAAGAGTGCAGAATCAATCATCCGGAAAGGCGTCGGCAACTGTTTTTTTTTTTCTTCTTCTCCTCGCGTTGCTTTCATTGCTGTTCCAGGAGAGCTTGGTAGATTTCTGATTTCAGAAATCGAGGGTAACAGTCGTTTTCCATCAGACCGTATATCAGACTCTGCGCCCTGTCGAAGCAATTTGGCCCCGGCTGAGAGATATTTTCACTGATTTCTCCTCTCGTCACACAGTCAATGTTTATCTGTGTTCAGAAAACAGCAACCGCTATTTCACTCATGACTTCTTTCTGTTTGGAGATTTTATTATTTTTTTTACATTATCATACCTCAGAAAGTTAACTGTGTGTTGAAATAGCAAAAGAGAAGAAACTGTGAACAAAGAGCGTCAGAGAAAAGCAGGGTAGAGGTTGTATTTCGGTGCAATAAGTGAGTGAAACTGTGGAGGAGCGATCGTGACAATGAGCAATTGAGGTGGATTTAAGAGTTGCACAGTTCTCACTTTCGCTTTACAAAAGCCGTACCTGTCTGGGCGCGTCGACTTCGACAAACTCCGTGTAGATCCTTTTGGCAGCCTCGGTCCTTTCCGTCTCGCTGGCTGCTTTCTTGTAGTCCTCGCAGGCCAGCCAAAATAGAAGGTTCTCCTCGCTGTACTCCGTCCTCAAGAAGTCCTCGAACACCAGCTGGCCGGCTGCACAGAGGGGAACACAAACCACTTTGAAACCCAGACAGTTTCATTTCAAACGCTCATCACAGGTTCAGTGGCACCACCAAGGACCTAGTTAGTCTGCCATAATCCTCTTTTCTTTTTTTTTTTCCAATTACGGGGTGTCGAGCCTGCGAAATGTTTTAGGTTATTACAAAGACTCCGGTGGAAGACATATAGCACAGTGTTTTTTTTTTCTTCCTTTCATGCGTAAAAAGTGAAATCTATGGAGGCCCAGGAGTCCCAAACATCATCGTCTTGTGACATTGGGCATCGTGCGAGAACATTTTTTCATCTTCTTAGACTCTCTTACTTTCTCCTGTGACATTTGCTCAGTTTTTTATTGACAAAGAAGGTATTACAAAGTGAGTCTGCCCCATTTCCTTGCCGTGGTGCACGATTAACATGCCTTAACGTGGGGGTGCGAAAACTCTATAAACGGAGCGCAATCTGCCAGCCAGCGACTGCGAACCGTGGGATTGTCAGCTGACAAAGCAAACAGCAGCCTCGGCCAACAAAGGCTATGGCAGCTTTTCTAATTGACAAACAATTGGCAGATAAACAGCAGCTTTCGCAATATGATCTTGTGTAAGTCTGAATGGAATTCATCGGGTCCCTCTGGATCTCCATTTCCCTGAACCCCCTGTTTGTGTTTGTAGAAGCCATGTGGCCATGGCTTTCAGAAAATCAAAAGTAAAGCTTTCAGCGGTGTGTTTTACAGAGCAGGATAGAGATGAATACGGATGTGGGGTAGGAATTAGATACTCAAAATGATTGATTAAAGCAGGGTGACGTGACGGCAATGCAGAAATGAGACCGGATGATGTCGTAGCCTACAGTAGTGGATGTTACACTGTACGGTTCAGCAGAGGTTGGTACCGGACACAGACCTGCATATAGAGCCCGAGGCAGCTGTCCGAGTGAGAGGAGCTTCTGCCAACAGCTGAACTGTACAGACCGCTGTGTTGAAACACGCTGATAAAAATCACAGCATTTACAAAACAGCTGACACAGAGATGATCCTGTGAACAGAATGTTTGTTTCGACTAGTTTCTGTATCCTATCCATCAGGGTCCTCCCACAAGTTCACATCTGATGGAAACTATCTGCAGATGACTCATAAAACAGGTCTAGGACAACAACAAAAAAACAGTGTCTCAGATACAACATATTTCCTGGTGCAAACAAGATATTCAGGCCGTCCTCATCAGAAAAGTTAACATAAAGGTCGCCTGTTACAGCAGTCCACAACCCATATTTACGTTTCTTGTTGGGAAGTGACGCCTAGTGGCTGCAGTAAGTATTACGGCAGCAAAAGAGGAAGTCGGTTGAAGTATAAACAGTGAAAGTCCACATTAGGAGGGCGTCGACATTCGGGCTAAACAAGCACAGGACTTCCATCTGGGATGCCTCTATTTATCTGCAGTGTAACACCAAACCATGCTGTTTTACTAAATCTAACCAAACATTTCAATAACAATAACAAAAAAAAAAAAAACCTAACCAAGCTGCGACCTCACACTCGTTATTGGATTGGATTTATTCATTTTATTTTTTTTTACTTTTTCAAATGTCTTGATGTGTGACAAATAAATTATTGAAGTAATCAGAATCAGTATTCCTTTATTGTCCCACCAACGGGGAAATGTATTTGCCACGGCATTCAAAGGACAGCAATATTACAATAAAAACAATAATAATAGTAAGAAATAAATAATATAATTAAAAGGTAAGAAATAGAATAGACTCGTATGTACATATAAATGTAATATTGTACATAATTCACATGTAATCATAAGTAGCGTCGCAGTGAATTGGAATTTACAAATAATAAATACGGGTGTTAAAAAATTGGCCAGATTGTTCAAACCTAAATGAGAAGTGAGTTATGTATAGTTGTATTGCGCAGTGCAGAGTGAGGTCTACTAAGTCCCACCTACTAGTTACCTTCATCATGCGTCACACCTGATGAAGACCATGAGATGGGCTCAGAAAAGGTTGTTCATTTTTGTTCCAAGCTCCAAGAGTTCTGAGAACATCCTCTCAAGAGTTCTTTCCAACTCACTCAGCAGCTCATTCAGGTTCTGTCTCCACTTTCTTTACCAGCTGAAGTCTGACCTTGAGCTTGTTACAGGAGGACCTTGTTTACTGTTGACTGTCCTCCTACAGCAGGAAACAACATGACAGGTGTATGGGCCCGGGGACATAATATCAGCTGAAAATGGGTCTAAATTAACCAGCCCCTTTAAAAAAAACAAGGTATATAAGAATAAACTCATAAGAGCAGTGAGCCTTAGCTAAAGGTTAAGCCTCTCTGTTATCTTTCACTCACATTCTCTCTTCCTCAGCACAGTCCTTGTTAACTCAAAGAAGTTGGTGAACAAAGAGACGGTGCAGCAAGCCGGGCAGGCATTGTGGTGGATGTCTGGAGGCGCTTTTAACATCAAAACCTTCAAAACCAAGCCCTGCATCCCGGTGCGAGCTGCCTCAGCATCATATAATTGCACACACCTATGTTTCCCGTTATCTTCTCCCCACACCCATTACCTTTGTTACGGGAGCATTCATGGAGCTGCGATTCTAATGCAGGTGTGAAATACTTGGCACTTCTTCTGGGAGCAGAAAACAAACAGCTAACTGTGAGCGCCAGTGTTATTCACACAAACTGCTTCACATAAATCACAGCTGGTGCTCTGACAGTAATTGACAGGAAACTAAATATTGTCCAGAGGCCGCTTGTTCCCGCCTAGGAATCACTCTCGGCCCATATCTGAGCTTTCAATCACTTCACGGTCAGCTCTTTAAAATCACAGGTGATGTAAAGGTGTATAAAGCGGCATCAGATCGCAGCTGCCACGTGCACAGCCATTGATTCTTTTTGTGACTGTTTACAGATTTGTGTCACTGCGTCGCTTCAAAGGGAAATGAAGCAACTGGGATGCAAGACAAAAATGTATCATCCGGAGGAGAGTTAATCTTCACGTAGGAGACAACAGGCTGAAGTGTGGCAGATCTGCCGAATTTATTTCACTAAAGTAATGAGAGAAGAGACATCGAGAGAGAGAGACAGACAGAGAGAGAGAAAAACACCCATCTGCCCTTTTTCCAGTCATTTTCAAATGAAGACCGGGAATACGTGATAGGTGAGAAGCCATCAGCAATGCCGACTTTATAAATGAATAATAGCGGGCTGGAATCACCCTATCTACACTGGCAGCTCAGATTAGGGCCTCTTATCTCTGCCAGTGTCATCCTCCTTAAATATATCTCCGAATGGATTGGACGAACTTGAAGGAAGAATATATCCATGATCCTCCTAAGAAGCCCGGGGGCAATTCGAGATGATATGCGGCGCCGGGCGGCAAGAGAATTGCGAGGGTGAAAAGAGAGGACAGAGAATTGAGAGAGGAGCGTTTTTTTTGACAAGAGTGAGAGGCGTAAATCCATGTGAGCTTACTTTTACACTCCAGAAGATGGTCGAGTGACTCTCCCCATGCCACAACATCATGGACAGGAGCCCTGCAGAGCAGAAATGTTATAAAATGTACAACTTTTGTATAAGGGCCAGAGGTGTATCTCTACTTCATTTTAAAATCCACTTCTGTATCTACGTATTGCATCAGAGAACATGATGGTTTTATCTGTTCCGATTTGAGATAAATGTCATTGTATTAACTCTTCCAAATCAATCATGTTTCAAATTAATTAAAAAGTACACCCAGCCACCTAAATGTGCCAGGCTTTCAACCTGAGGTTAGATTAATGACAACTCACATTAGCTGATATTGGCTCTTATCTGAACACCAGGTATCAGAGTCAGTGCTGTCGACTGGAAGTGGGTTCCCTCCTGACCACAGTCACATGAAAGTAGATCACAGAATAGGCAGTTAGAAGTTTACATTATAAAGTATAAAAAATACACGTTTCACTGAAAGGACAATGTTTCATTAATTCATATTTCAATATTCACAATGAATCACATTAAAGGGCAAATGAAAAGTGCTGCTCATACAGCCAAACATCAATTATAGATCCACGTCGTCATGAACATTCAAACCAGCAGTGTTAGTCGCGTACTTGCACTTCTGTATTTGTGTATTCTCACCACCTGCACCTATGGATTGTATGATTTATCAAAGCCTGGACAGTGACAGCTTTCACAGAATCGTTACACAAGCCCCATTCACACTGCCGTTTGGATGCGGGGATCCTGCGCCAATTCTTCGCCTCCTCCTCTGAAAAAAACATCACTGCGACGGTCAGCCCTCCGGACCGAGACTTCGGTGAACTTTCCCCCAGAAAACAGCATCCCTCCCCGTGAGTGACAGAGTCAGACGTCATCCAGTTAACAGATGGCGATTATGTAATTATGTAATTTAGAACGAAACACGTAACTTTGTCACTTTCCAGGATGTTTGGTGGGTCAGGATCTCAATCACTACACATTATAACAGCATCCATGCAGTAGCCAGCAGCTGTCAGACTAAGCCAACAGACTGACTAACTGACAAAGTAAGTGATCATCTGATGAACAGAGTGGAGCGTTTAGCAGCTAAAAAGCCCATTTATTTAATAATTGGTGGAGACCAAAAAAGAGCTTAAAGAGTAAATGGGTGACGGGAAACACAGGTCACTAGTTGCTAGTGTTGCTCAGGTACCACATCAACTTTAGTAATAAGCCAGTGCTGGGTTTACAGTTTGTTTTTATGCCTCCAAGTGGCCCAACGGAAGAAGAACCACTGCAGTTTAAAGTAAAATGAAAACCACAATGTAAAAAAACAACTACAAGTACTACCTTTAAAACTGCAATTTAGTAAAAGTACAGAAGTAAAATCTGTGACATGCACTTGACTTTGGAAAAGAAAAGTAGTCATCACGCTGGATTTTCCTTTGTTTTATTATTTACATGAAGTTATCATGTACACGGGTCTGCGATACAGCATTTGTAAGTGTGAAGCCACTGGATATTTTTAATGAGACCTCGGGACAATTTCCAGTCGTGTTTGTTGCAACAAATAACGGATATTTATGACGGGAGGTCGTGCCATCTGAAGGCATGTTTGTCGCGACAAACAAGTGTTGGTAATGAGACCCTGGGACATCTCCAGCTGTGTTTGTGGCGAGTAAAACAGGTATTTAATGCCAAAACATAATGTTTCCTAACCCTGCCTGAACTTAGCAAGACCATTAGCTTAGCAAAGTTTAAAACCTGTGTTTTTCTTCAATAAATGTAGCACTAAGGACCTTTCAGTTGCAAAAGGACTCTAACATTTCATTTTTTCAAAACATGTTTTTTTTTAAAAAAAAACCTTGTAACCTTGTTTTACAGAAACATACTTTGGAAACATTTATTCTGGCGATTGGGTTGTGAGTGTGTGTGGATCTAATATTTTGCCCTATTTCTAACAAAACGTCATATTTTACAAGATGATCATAAAATATGCAAAGAAATAACCACAGCTCTAAAATAAACGTAGTGGTGTAAAAAAGTGTCGAAGTGGAAGGTGGCATAATTGAAAACATGGTTAAAGTCCTTACATATGGAGCATCCATTGGAAAGAAAAGAAGTGCTTGGTCCACCTCGACTGTTTAATACGATTAGGTTTTCAGCACATTCTGTGGGAATCGTTACAGCAGCTCAGTTCACTGAAACGCCGTTTTTGCCAATTTAATTGTAACTAGTCTGCACTGAATCAGATTTATGTCAGTGTGGCATGCAACAGCCGAAAAAGCAGCATCCTCTTCTCATTAGTTTATTTATTTTTTCGCAAATCCTACATTAGATGAAAAATTAATGATCCCTGTGGGGAAACTGGGTCATTATCGCAGCAGAGAACTGGATAAGAATAAGTTGAGCGGTGGATGTAATACAGGGAATTACGGCAAGTGTACATGCAAGAAAGTACATATAATATATATAAGTATATATAAGTGTACTAATATAAGTACATACAAGAAACATATAGATAAAAAAACAAACAAAAAAACGAACAGCTAGCATCTGCAGGAAGTGTGTACAAAAGCTATTCACATTATCTGACATGTGTATCTCCTGTACAGAGTATGTCTGACATATATATAGATATACGTTGTTTAGGCGGGCAGCGACGCAGCTTCTCCATGTAGAGAAATGTGCCATTTTTATTTCAAACTCGAAGCACCTTCTCAGAATTTTGCTGAAACCTATTTTAGATACACGGCATGGATGGAGGAGGAAATCTTAAGGATTGTACTTTTCTGTCTTGTGTTACATACCGACATAGTCTCCACTCTCCATCCCAGCCAGAATAGACCGGAGGGGGTAAACCCATCAGGTGTGTTGTTGTAGTCACATGATCATGAAAAAACTACAGCAGTTCTCTCGCCGCCAAGCCCAACCCAGCTGTGAGGGGTGGCTGTGGGCGCAGCTGAGCACACCACGTGAACAAGGAGGGCAATGCTACTGTTGCGCTAAAATTTTAGCATGCTTTTTTTAACTGCTGTTTATCTTCGGTACGCCATGGTCACAGCTACACACACATTCACAGGCTGTTTGTGTGCGTTGTTAGTGGTAATCAGAACAATTCACGACACAGGGATCACATTTTTTTCTTTTCTTCCTGGCATGTCATTGAGCCGGCAGCACTGGGCTGACCTTGCCAGCTAGTCATCATCACCACCACTACACCTGGCAGCACAGTCCAGCAGCCTGCCTCGTCAAACCAACACTGCTGACTGAGTGTCACACAGTTCGCTCTGCTGTGACAGCTGTCCAACTGACAGACTGAAGAACTGACTAGAGCTGTGTGTGTGTGTTTTTTTTTTTTTTCTGTAAAAAAATATGGCTTGTGATAAAAAAGTATTTTTGCCGAATTTTACAGAGCTGCATTGGAAGCACAAGCCATCACCTTATCAACAGATGTGGGATTATTTTCCTCTTTCAGATCCTAGTTAGGACATTGACTAATTATTTTGTTCATTCACTGGGAGTTTGTTTTTGACACTGTGGTTTGGAATGTCCTTGACTGATTAAAAAAAAAAAAAAAGCAGACAGTGACTGGCTTCTGTTCTGTGTTCATGTTCTCTCTCCCGCTTTTAGATGCACAGGATCCCCTTTAGCCTTCTTCCTGGAAAGCCTTTCTAACAAGTGGTTAATATAGTGATATGCTCACAAAAATGGTTCAGACAGAAACTATAGGTTTAAGAAAAGGTCATTTTTGTTTGGACGGTCGCCGGGGTGAACACTTTGCAGCCCAGTTGCCAAGATATAATGTTAGCAGTAAACATTTGCATCAGCATCCACCACAAGAGGTGGAGGAGTCATTACAAGCTAACAAGGCTAACAAACGGTCTACGGTAGTTCGAGTCACACCATTGGATTTTTTTTTTAAATATCCATGTTTGTGGGTCTGACTGTTTGTGGACAGGTGTGTAACTGAGACCAAAATAAAAGGCAGAGTTGGACGATGGGCATGGTTCAAGTAAGCACTGAGTACTCATGACACTGAGTGGTCGTGGGTTGGGACGTAAACATTAAGAGGTGCACAAACTCTGACCTGCTCTGTTCCCCCTCAGCAAAAGCTTGGGTATTGTTAAAAGTCAGAGAACTTGACCTCTGAACTCAATGTCCCTCTTGATAAGAAAAAAACAATTTGGTTAAAAGCAGTCAATCTGACAAAGTTGTATTTAAAGAAAGTGATGACAGCTTCAACAGTGCAGCTTTGAACTGATGTGTAATCAGAAAGTCCCTCAGAAGTGACAAGGCTTCAGAGGAAAGGCTACATCCTAATGCAGCCATTCACTTTTTGGATTTCATCACAGAGCACATTCAGCGAAAAAGAATTCTCGCTCGTCTTTGGACCTTTTTCATGTTTTCTCAGGGAGGAAAGGAAGGGAAGGGAAGACAGCTGGAGGCGAACTGAGAAGCACAGAGAGACAGAGGGAGAAACTTCCAATAAAAACTGCAGAGATCACAGGAGCCCCATCAGATACACTTGCTCACGCTCTTGCAGACAAGAGAGAGCCATCCGCAAAACACATCCCAGTTTTATTTAGCAACACGCTTTTTTGGCAGGGCAAGATCAGAGGGAGTCAGTCATTACCGAGGAACAAGGCAGAGCGGATGGGAAGTAAAGCGTTCACAATGTTCAACAGCAGTGCCATCAGAATCCTCAAGGCCAGGCAGCTAGTTTCTCCAGAGTCTTGAAGCTTAAAGCGAGTGTGGAGCTCATACTTACAACATGTGTCTTCTGTTGCCAAAAAGGACTGAGGTATGTTTCCTAACTGTAAGCTGTTGAGTGGAAAAGTGCACAACACCCTCTGAACGTTAGCTGCTCAGGCGTCTTCACTCCTACCTGACAAACCCTACAGGTACAAGCCCGTGCATGTTGGGTTGTGGCACAAACAGGCCCGGTGTTTAGAGAAATGCCGGCTTTCACTCTCTACTTTAGAGGCTCAAGCTCCCTCAAACAAAAACTCATTTTACCTTGGCGTTTTGGCAGTCAAGCGCTTAATTTGTTGCTTCCTGTGGTTAAGAAGGTTGTAGTTTTTGAACCAAACCTGCTTCCAAACCTTATCACTTTAAGCAAATCATTAGTTTACCATGCAAAGAAGGAGACAGGAAGTACTGGCTCTGAGTCACACTGCACACATAGCACTGCTGTAAAGTTGAAGATAGTCATGCATGACTTTGGGGATGCGCACATTTTAGAAGTGTGCCTAATTGACAGTGAGCTCGAATGACCAGTTTTAAATGTGGTATGAGCTACAATAGTGCACCTTTAATGAACCATAATAAACCTGCAGGTTGCTGATATTGTGACACCTACAAATATGCAGGGTCACACATTTCTGAGTGATTATATTTTATGTTTTGTATGAAAAATTAGACATATTCAATTGCCCTCATTTATCAAACGAACGTACAGCAGAAAACCGTGCGTACGACCATTTCCACGCAAGCTTCAGCATTTATCAATTTGGCAGAAGCTACGATCAGATCTCACGTCAGGTCTGAGCTCGTGTACGCAAATCTGAGTCTGTGGATTTGTCAGTGGAGCTGCTTCGGGTTGCTGAAGGGCAGGTGGCTCCGTCTCGGACCAGCAGGGGGAGCTCTGCTGTATACCCCAGAGAAAGTGTGCCATATTTTTTTGGCCTGTTCAGTTTTGCACAACATTGCATTAGTGAACGGATCTCCATCTCGGAAAAGTTTCTCTTCTTGCCAGTGTTTCTTCTCTCAATGTTTGACCTCAGTGGGCGAGGCCTCCGAACTAGGAATATTTAAGGGTGTAACATGTTAATGACGATCAAATTCAGCCGCCTCATTTATCAAGACCCGATCATTCGTACGCTGGAATTGGTAAGATACAAATGTTTCATAAATCACACGTGTGTCCTGTCGTAAGACCAATTCTGCGCTCAGATCTGCACCCGTTTTCACGCAAGATTGATAAATGAGGGCCAATGTGTTTTCTATTGATTGTAGCAGAGTGTACATCTCTCACTCCACCACAAGGGGGAGTATCCCCTCAAGTGAGAGCTTGTGATATGCAGCGTCAGGCTGACGTTCCTCACACAGCTAACAGCCCGCTATGGGGAACGCGACTGATGACTCCTGTCTCTTCCTGTCCTGTGAAAACAGCTTAGTAAAGTGTGTTAACTGGGTTAACTCATAATGACTGTTTAAAACCTTTGGGATGTATGAATGAAGTTTGTTCATTCCACACCGTATGATTATCAAAGCAAACGGTGGAAAGAATTAACGGAGGCAGTGGCGTTTTGCCTGGCGAAAGATATGTTACTACCACTCCAAACTGTGGAGAAGGCAGGATTCAAACGAATGATCCATAAAATGGACGCTAGGTACAAGATGCCCTCAAAGAAGTATTTGTCGAAGACAGCCTTGCCTAAGATGTACGAAGAGTGCCGTGATGTGTTAAAAACAATGCAATTAACAGTGGAGTTTTTTTGCTTCAACCACAGACATGTGGAGTAGCCGAGCACCTGAGCCGTACATTAGCCTTACCGTTCACTACATAACCAGTGATTGGAGTTTGAACAGCTGTTGCCTTCAGACAAGTTTTTTTCCCGGATGACCACACGGGTGAAAATATTGCGAGCGGTTTGAAGCAATTTCTGCAGGAATGGAAACTGGACGAGGCCAAACAGGTGTGCCTGACCACGGACAGAGGAGCTAACGTGGTCAAAGCAGTCGCCCTGAACCAATGGACAAGGCTGTCCCGCTTCAGGCATAACCTGCACATTGCTGTTGGTAAGTAATTATCTTACTGTCCCTTCGCTGTATACGTGTGCATTTAACATACAAACACCTTCATCAGTATAATATTCAATAGATGGTCATCCAGGTGCACAATAGCCACTTTAGACTCAAACTGAAATCAGTTGAGTGTATTCTATTTACACAGAATTTAAAGGTGTGTGTGTGTGTGTGTGTGTTTTATGTTCTGCTAATATATATACTCACTGACAAACTAATGTGAACTGAAATAGACGTAATTGATATAAAACAATTCTGGAAACAAGTGTCTGAATTTTCATTCATTGTTTTGCTGTTTTTGTTTTGTGTTGCAGAGAGAAGCATGAGGGGCAGCAGGATTGACAGAGCTGTGGGGCTGTTTTTTCATTAGTCGTCACTGATTGGATTTCATTTTAAGTTAACTTTTATTTAATTGTTTCTTAATTTATCAGATTTTATTAGCAGTTGCGCTACATTGTGATTTTTATAAGCTAAGTTATTTTTGCTGTTTGCACTGTTTTTTTTACTGCCTGTGTGCCAAAAAGTTTTAATACATTTTTAATAAATTATAGATTCAGTTCTCACATTTCAGACTTGTTTGTTTGGTGTCACTCACTACATTTTTGCAGTACAGGTGTACTACTTGAACTCAATTTATGTAGTTTAGTAGCCTTTATTATTATTTTGGTGATAGATTTATAGTCAAAAAGATTAGGCTGAATTAGTGTTTATTTATCGTCATTGTTATCGTTACCGCGATAAATACCACAAATTATCGGGATACATTTTTTAGTCCATATTGCCCATCCCTAGTAAACTCTGTTTAATAAAGGCAGCTAACAGCCCGCTATGAGGAACCCGACTGATGTCTCCTGTCTCTTTCTTTCCTATGAAAACAGGGTATATATCTTGCAAACAGGTGACTCGTCTTGAGGCCTGTAACCATATGATCATATATGCAACCCAGTCCCCAGAATAACTGTTGACAATGTATGTTTCTGGAAACCATGTATAAGTTGAACCTTAATGTTTCTTTATGTTACTACTCACGTTAAGTTTCGTGCTGCTCAGTGGCACATCTTCTGTGCGACCAAGCTGGCTAACTTCCGGTTTTAGCGCCTGATTAACTTGAATAGAGATAAAATGATTTGATCTAGTGGATCATCTTGACTTGGCCGGATGATTCAAATTATGACAGTAAAACGAGTCCTGACGCTCTTTAGGCCCCGGGTGCATCGATAAAATGACCTGGTCTGACCACTACGAAAGTTGGCTTCAAATCCTGGTGCTTCTATTGAGGGCTTGATCAGGGTTAGAAAATACATCATGCTTGGTTTGCCAGAAACATGGCAAGAGATGCTCCGTATTCTCATCAAAAATATCTGTCTTTTGTAGGCCACAAATACAGCTGAAAAACTGTCCTGAGGTCTCTGTAAAAATAGCCAGTGGTTTCAAACTTGAAAATGTTTAAATGCAGGTTTCAAACCACTGTCATTGGCTTTATGGACTGTAACTCCAACACTGTCCCTGCCATCTGCCACCCAATGTAAAAGTCAGTTCATGTGAACATACATGTTTTGTACAAATGTCCACCAAGTATCTGTGGTTTTCAGAAAAAATGCAAACTGCAATCATTGTATCCTGCTAACTGTGCTTAATTAATGATATTAACTCATGAAAACAGTGCTGCAAGACAAATTCAATGTTGAATCAATAGCAAAACTTATAACATTGATTTAGTACTGTAACACAGAAACAGGGTCAAAAAAGAAAATAAGAGAGCAAAGAAACGACGAATTTTCAGTGAACGATCAACATTAAGACCACAGAGGAAGCACAACGCTGTTACAGTGAGTACACATGGAGTTCGCAAGGTAAAAAGATTTTTTTTCAGTTACCCATCAGTTACTTTAAGGTTGCCTTGGTAACGCATTCCAGACGGCTAGTATGACTTAATGGCAAGTTTGGTCAACAGTTAGCTGGTCATATAGGAACTCTAATAAACGACAACAAGCACAAAAGAACACACACAAACCGTGCATGGACAGATGATGCTTCAACAGGAGCATTTGGGGAGTAGACAATATTGTTTGGACACAGACCTGACAAAATGATGGATGTTACAATGCCATGTCTTTAGAATGTGCCGTGATTGTTGCTAGTATTAACAGAATGTTCAAATAAAAACCAACTGCTGGTGGCAGAAAATTGTATCTCTGTTTTTTGTGGGCATGTTATATTTGAATCCATTAGTTTAGACTTTTTTGCCAAATTACTTTGGTTTTCCCTAGATCAACCATGGCTCATGTTTATGCCACTGTTAAGCATGGACTTGCATCATTCCATACAAGAAACTTCCCAGCGAGTTAAAGTGAACATCAGGCTTCAGATCTTTGAACTAACTCTTCACTCAGACTTAAACAGTTAGTCAACTGACATTGTTGGTGTTCCTGAACAAAGCGCTTCTTTTCAGCCTGTACTCTTACTTTAAATAATAAGTGGCACTCTTACAGGGAATACAAAGAACATGCTTCTTGAATCTGACAATTATGAATGAACCGATGCTCTATTGAGAGGGTTAAAGAACCCTGCAGAATTCTAGGCACGCTGCTTAAGGAAACAAAAGACCATGGACACATTTTATTCATTTGACTACCTGATGAAAAATTAGACCAAATGTGTATTAGCTGCACACTGGTATTTCTCAGGGTTAGCAATAATTATTAAATCCTTTGTGATTTCATTAAAGGTCCCATGAAATTGCATGTGATGTGTTTCCTGTTGAAAGAGAAAAGTACAAGGTCAATCTAAAGTGTAAAGCAATGGGCTATGAAATGATAAAATGTGGAGAGAGGAGCAGTTTTATTTGTTGCAACTGCAAGGTATGATTGCTGTAAACATTTGGAAGGTTTAACCAAACAATCTAACTGAAAGGATCACCTCAGTTGACCCAGGAGGTCAGTTGATATTCTTCCATTCACGTTGTCCTTTGGCAGTACGACGACAGTGAAAGAGTGTAACGATTCTGTGAGAGTCACTGTCCAGCTTTTGACTGAGGAAATACTCATTTAAGATTTGAGTTGCTGGTTTGAATGTTCATGACAATGTGGATCTATAATCAACGTTTAATTTGAATTGAAAATAAATGTGCAATGCATCATTATGTGTAAAATTATGTTTCATTTCTACAATCTGGCTTTACATTTCCCAGAAAAATGAGCCTTACTGTCACTTGAATTATTGTTTTTTTTTTTAATCGGTTCCGCACACAGATAAAAAAAATAGAAAAAACATTATCTTGAAAAAAAGAAAATCAATTCGTCATAGAAAAAAAAAGTTTTCTGATGAAAAGTTTTCACACATGAAATAAAAAATGATTTAGAAAATGGATCATCAGAAAAAAGAATAAACAAATAAAAATGAAAAACGTCTCACTTACCCCTCAGGGCTTCCGTGGTCACATGACCTGGAAGCTATTGAAAAAAAAAAGCATTACAAATATTGATCAAAAATACAACAGAAAGAGGTGTGTCTCAGTACCGGAGTACAGGAAGACATTTTGGCATGGATTTTGAGTCAGTGGATCACATTACCTGGAAGCTGTAGTCAACCAGTGTGTTGTGAATATCTCCAGCATTCACAACCAACAAGTACTTAGAATAATATATAGTGCGTGATGTACTTTGTAAATCAGGCAAACTTGTGTTTAGTGTGCACAGAGAAATTAAACCTCCCCTGGAACAAAACATGAATACTTTTAATCATATTCAAAACAAGAGTTAGTGGTGCACTTCAGCCTTCTGCGGTCAAATGAGCCTTACAAAACAACAACAAAAATAATTCTCCTGCTAAAAGCACTTTTCACTTGGTTTCACGCATGAAAACAAAATTATCCTGGGAATTTAATTTTTTTTTTTCCATTTGTTGATCCGAGTTAATTTTTTTCTCTCCTGAAAAGGGTTTTTCACTCAGTTTGACACATAACAAATTATCTCGAAATGTGTTTTCTTCACTCATTTTCACACAAGAAAAAACAAAAATCTTCAAAACAGTTTAGTGTCAGTGACAGTGTCACTCAAGGCTTCCAAAGCCAATAGAAGTGGATACAATGCCTCAATCGAACTATTTTGTTATTGTGGGAACCTTGCCTGAGCCTGAGAACACAATTTGATGATTTTGCAAAACCCTAACAATTTTTGTGTTTTTTGCTTTTTTTTTTTTATTGCGTCCAATTTCAACATTTCTCAAATTCACAACATCTATGACAACTGGTATGGCATGGTAAGGTTGGGAAAGATTGTGGTTACAGCAAATAAACTATGGTGTAGTTACGGATAATAAAACACCTGTGTATAGTTAAGATACGACCGATGTTACGGTTCATGAAAACATAAATGTTAGTTATAGGTCACATATATCGTGCATGACAGTCAGTCGCAAAACACACCCCCAACCAACGAGCCGACCTTTGACACCTTTACTTTTTCGTCTTGCTGCATTATGAACACTACTTCCTGCACTGACACTCTAAGTTGGCCCTGGATGTAAATCTTGATCTAGCTAGAGAATTGTCCAATAAAGATGTAATTCTTTGGCTTCTTGTCCTGAATTGTACTGTTCTGCAAGTCTACAGTATGTTATCTCACCTATTGGACCTTCTTTGATTTTGCAACCTCACTTTGTGATTCATGCAGGTAACGATGGTGGAGGCCTATTTTTTACATACAGTTTCTGCTTTGCCCACCTCTAAATGTATCATGCATGCAGTATGACAGGTATTGCAGGATTCTTCAGCGTTTCATGGTTGCACTGCTCACCTCCGGTCACGACATGATATTTCCACAACGTGCTGTTGGAACCTATGGTATATCCTTCACAGGAACCAGACATCTGCACAGAAGTGAGGGGGCTCTTTGACCCAGTTCACACAGAACCCCCATCAGCATCAAATTCTCCGGAGACAGAAAGAAGCAGATGCTCAAGTATCAGGCAGAGGTGGGGTGCAATGTCCTCATCTAACATTGAGAGAAGGAGAAGGCGAGAGCAATGGGGCTATGAAAATGACTGATGGGAACACAAATGGCAGAGCTGTGATTGGGAGGAAAGGGGAGGGAGGGGGTGAAGGTAGACGAGGGACAACGCTGACAGCCGAGCGGGCCTACCTGTCCGCCCATCTCTCGTTTTTCCATCTTGATTTGCAAGTCCTCGACGGGACACTTGCCGGGGCCGCCCTGGAAAACAAGAACAGGTGTCATAAAACACTGCTGCGACTGGGATTTGCATCCATAATGACCCCACTGGAGATGCTGAGAGTATGATGTTCACAACAAAAACCTGTCAGATATGTGCCCGGAGTGGTATTCATCACCAGCTCAGCTGCAACCTCTCTGCCGTCCTATCACTTAACGATGATGGAAAACAGCTTTTTTGTCTTCTCAACACAACGTGTTGTTTATCTAAGCATTTTCCTGCAACTTTTGGTTCATTTCTGGCAGAATCAGACTTGCATGCTTGATGACTTTGAAGACACAATTTTTTTTTTATTTTATACAGACACCTGGTTAAAACACTGGATAGGTTCTGTGGGAACAGACGTCTCCGTGGCTGAGTGTGAGAGGTGTTAGAAGCTCAAACAATCCCAGACTGAGCTCGTCACACATCTGAGCCGCCCTGATACCATCAAACACGTTTGATATTTATGACCAGACACCTGGAGGGTAGTGACGAGTCCTACAGTGTGGGGAGATCACAGACTGAGCTTGAGAGCGATAGAGTCAATGAAAGCCCAGGTAACAGGGAGATGAGGTGGGATTGTTACATGTAGGAGTCTGGAATACACGGACACAGCACGTACAATGGGCCGCAGTGTTCGTTCTCTCAGACATCTCCTGCTCACGGTAGCAACGTGCGCTCATTTGTACGCTCCTGCCTGAGCAACCCAGCTGTTCTGTGTTCTTATCTTGTACCGATAAAATGTTGCCCATTGGTGGGTCACATCAGAAGGGTAACCCACTGTGCGGTAAACTGGCCACATACAAAACGATGTCCTGATGCGTTGTTCTCACGCAATGCTGATTTAGGGGAGCCCAAGCAGCAGAATACATGCCGGCATCGTGCATAATGATGACTGCAAAATGTACTGATGATCTTCAAAAAGTCTCCGTCTGGTCAGTTAAAAACAAGAAGCCAACAGTTGTCTCTCACTTGGCAGCCATCTGGCCTGGAACATCACATTGTCCCCATCTTCATTTCCTCCCAATGAGAAGGAATCATTTGGCATTCTAATTATTTCTGAATGATGATGTTTTCTTGGAAAAATGTCTGTCTGTCTAAAAGTGGAATAAATTCAACTGCAGAGAGTCACTGTGTCCTGCTACTCTAACTCTCACTGGTTACTGTGGCTTCCCCCCTCGCTGATGTCTCTCCATACATTAATGCATGTGTGTATGTCAGGCCTCTGTGTGTAACATAACAGGAGTGCAATATTTACAATTCTACCAGAGGGATGCAAAATGTTGCTGAAGCTTCATTTTGTGTTCTTATTGTTATTGATGAAACAGACCTTAGCATAGGTTGAATAGACCGCAAACAATCTATAAGAAAACAGAGCATTTGCACACAGCCTCCCTGTGAGCCCGTTGTTACCATGGTACTAGGACAAGAATGAACACAGAGTTGTTGTATTACTCATTCCGGACCAAGCTAATAAGTCACTGCCTCGCCATAAGAAGCTGCACTTTACTGTGCGGTTGATGACTATTTGTTCCCTCATTTCCAGCAGCAAGAGCAGCTGTTTTCACCAAAAAAAGCTCTGATGAACCCACTTCATGCTAGCTCCCCAGCACCCAAAATACCCCCCCACAAATTAGGAACACAGAGTGAATATTGGACTGGATGGATTCATCATGTCCCGAAAAGCACGACTCATGGCTGTGTAATTGTTGCTCATCATTATAAGATGAGGATGAATATTAAAGTCCAGGCATTAGAACAAACTACAAAGTAATGACATTCAACTTTTAAGAGTAACTCATACATATTCTGAGCTTATTTCAGCCTGAAGCAGCAAACCTGAGCGGCTTACCTTGGGTTAAGTGAATACATCAGGGCAGCTATGTGAAATGTATTCTACAAAATGAAGCACATTAACGGTACACTTTCAGTTCAGATACAGCAGAGGACTTCAAACACGTTTGTTTTGGAGATATTTAAGTTGAGTGGCCTTCCATTTCCCAAAACATTCAAATTAAAGTTTGTTCCTGTGTGTGTGAGCTGCTGAAGGTTATTTTACTACTCACCCTGCTTTTGAGGCATACATTTGGGACGTACTGTAATACACAATGGGATACACAATGGGAAAGTGACGCAACAGCTGTAAATGAGTAGAACATCTGCTCAGAGATAATATTCACCAAGGTCCGTCTTAAATCACCCACCTTTGCTGAGGAGACTTTGATAATTACATTGCGCGTAGACACGTTCATTTACATAAACCATTAACGTGATATGCCAAAATTGTTGTCGGAACCATGTACAGCAAAATGACAACCTTGGTTTACAACAAGCTATTAAACTACCTGTAAAAACAGTTTCACTTCATCATTTACTCATTCAGGAAATATTGACAGAGCGAATTCAGCCGGCTGTGCTTTTCGTGATTAACTGTGTTGCTCCATGCTGACTTTACTTGTGTAAGCTAATTAAGAACACATACTGTACCACTGGGACCCGCTTTCCAAAGAGCAAAAGTAAATGCGTTTTATAATGATGTTCATGATTCAATTTATACTAGAAATCACAATGCACAGCAAAATATTTACTGAAATACCTGTTTTAAAATGACAAACCATCTTATCTGGGAAACACCAGTGTCCCCATACTACCTCAAACCCAGGAAAAAAAACAAGTTCTACTGTATAACCAAAGGCTTAGAGAAGACCCATTTACAAATATTTGACCAGGCAACAGAGACTCCCAGAAACAGGTCCGCTTACTGCATTATCACCATCGGCAGTTCTTATTTGAATAATTCCCATGCAGCTCATGCATACTTAGTAGATGATTGACTACTCTCCTCGTATGACTTTGCTTGTCCCCTCTGTGGGATTAAATACACACTTTTACATAAAGCGCGCCCATGGCAAGTGCGATAGAGCCAGCTCTAACTCAAAGTGTTTCATAATGTTTGTTTCTTGACCAGTCTGGTGGCTGGTGGGATCCATAAAGGTTTGCATTAATGGCAGACCATGATCATATATCATAAGTGATTTGAGAAATTGAAAGGTTCTGCTGTTTTTTATTATAACACATTACTTGAGATCAGACTTGCTAGGGTGGTAATAAATGAAATACACTGAATGTTACCATATTGTATTATAATATTCCCTGATTCAGTTAATATATATATATTTTTTTTTCTGAATTATAACACACTGGAAAAAGAAATGCCAAGGAACAAGAAAAAATGACTAAGGTAGAAAACTACTGGTGGAGAATGATTATGGTGTTATTTGAAACAAGTTTTTTTCAGTGAGAGAGGATGGTATACGGCAATTTAAGAATGCCATATATCATCATTTCATAGACAGGAACTAGTAAATCACTTTTATTACAATAAAAATTCATCTTTGAATTTTGGCAAGCATGAAACTTAGTTCATCATATATTGAGACAAAAGAAAGTTTTATCTACATACGTCTTTATTTAGAATGTCGTATATGAATGATGGTCATGACTGAATATGAAAAAACATTGTTTTCTTTGTGTCTGAGGCTGTTTTATAATGGTTTGGCCTTGGCTTCTTTGTTTAGACTTAGAACAAGAACTTAACGTTGGTACTGCCGCTACGCACATCGATCACAGAACACTCATCATAAATGATTTTGCTCTTTCATTGCTGGCTCTATTAAGGATGGTTTGTACGTATGGTATTTGTTCTGGATCGTGGATGTGGACATGTGGTACCTTTTGTTTTTTTCTGGCCCTAGTCCTCATACAGCCTGAGTCCGGTACTGGTGGACAAAAGGAACTATTATATGTTGCAAATTTGGTGCTCTTTTTGCTGAATGTAGTCAAAATCCTTCAGCAAAACTCTAAAATCATGTGGAAAGCTGGAAGCTAAAAGAGTAGAGGCTGCTCAGGCAGCAGATAAATGCTCATTGTCATTAAACAATCACATATGGCTGTATTTGGTGAGTGTCCATATACTTTTGGCCATGTGAAGTAAGACATGTGTCTCGGTAAGTACTCTTGGCAAAGTTTGCTCCTAGACGAGGTCAAGGAGAGGTAAAACTGGCTGCGGAGAATGGGGAAATTCATGCAAAAAATTAAATCAAATTATCAATTAAATTGTGATTAACTTCTCTTAGAACATGTTTGGTCTGGGATTTCAATTTCTAATCAATTTAATCTCCCTCTCTGTGTCGGCGTCGCCGTTGCTGGCTCTCTCTTGCTTTCCCTCTGATTACAGACGGAGACTGACTCAGAGAGTTGATTAGCCTTCCTCACCCCAGTTTGACTGTGTCGACCCTATTCTCTAATTACATTACGCTTGACACAAAGCTCACAGGGCGCGCCCTGATCTCGCATAAATTGCAAATACACCCGCCGTACGCACAGCATTTGTTTTTATATAAAACCCTGAGACACCGACAACAACAGGAAGCAAAACATGCATATAAAATAAATTAAAGTTAATAATGCTGCAGGCTGTGAAAGTGCATCTCACGGGCCAAAAAATCTATTTTTTACCCCACGTTGTAATGCCATTCTGTTGTAATGAAATGAATAATATATATGTGGGGCACTAAAAAAGGAGTCTAGCTGAACTATAGCTGCTGCTGTGAGGAGCAGGAGTGAAAATCATGAATTGTGGGCGATGTGAATAAAGTTCTGCGTACGCTGAAGCTTTTACGTCTCCTCTCTTAATGTTTCCTTTTTGTAGACTGTACAGTACAGTTCCACTATGGGGAGCTGTGTCTCTGCGCCTGCTCTCTCCCTCCCCCTCCCTGGCTCCCTTTCTGTCTGTCTGTCTTTCTCTTTGTCCGTCTCTCTCGGGCACATAGCATCATATGCGGTGGCTGTGGGCCGTTGTTGTGCATGTTAAAAGCTCAGCTGGGAAGTCAGAATCCCTTGGACTGATGCTCTGTGGCTTCAGTGTTTCACAGCTCTGTAGCTTGGACCCGACCATCTGGGTTAGGTCGGGGGGGCGGGGAGAGTGTGTGTGTGTGTGTGTGTGTGTGTGATGTGAGTGATAGAGTGTGGGTGGCGTGCAGGCAGGCAGGCAGGCAGGCAGGCAGGCGTGTGTACGGAGGTCTATTTGTGCGTCTGTTCCTGTGCAAGCATGCGTGTTAATTCTGTAATTTACATTCATCGTGCAGAGCTATCAAAGTGAGTCTGCACTATACAGGTGTATATGGTGGTGGTTGGGCTATGTATGCGTGTGTGTGTGTGTGTGTGTGTGTGTGTGTGGGTAATCTCTCTGTTGATCTTTATTCATATGCAGTGGTCCTCTACCCTGTGGGCAGCGCTTGAATTGGGACTAAATAGATGCTGCAACTCCAAATTACCAGCTGCACGGCATGCGGCTTTTATGGGTAAGGAGTGTTTTTGTCTAGTTTGCGAAGATGGATGGCTGAATACACAAACTAGGGCCGCAATTATGGTATCTAATTTTCAGACACACCTTTCTCCAAGAAAATTAAAATAAGTCTTCGACTTTATCGCCTTATCCCCGACATGAGCTTCGTGCGATTTGATGTTCTCATATGTCGGATAAACTGACCTCATCCCTTAATCAATGTCTCCACTGAGCATAATAAAAACTGAGAAACAGAGTCTGTAAACCGTTGACTTAAATCCTCAAGAACACATTAATCAAAATCATAACAAACAACAAATAAACACATAAATGAAAGAATACATGTCATTAAGATTTAGAACAGATTTAAGCCTCTGTAGCCGGGCATTCAGTAATGTGGGATTTCAGAGATAATTGGTGGGGATTTGGGTTTAGCACTTTTCTGGCAAAACTCACAGGAAAAAGAGACATCTGAGCGTGATAATTAAAAACAGTACTCCAGCGGTTTACCATTACACTTTCGTGTAAATTTGGGTTAAGATCTGATAACTTCTACTAAGGAAACCTCACGTAGCTCTTACAATTTCCATTTCTCCCCCCATGACATTATTTCAAAGTTATACATCCCATTCATGTAAAATGCCTGTTTGGTGCTGTAATATCTCATTGATAATTAATCGTTAAAATGTGATGACTAATTAACCTTTTGGGCCGTAGGCTGTCCAAATTAACAGCTTGAGTTTACCTAACCCCAGCAGGTGGTCCGACCAGTAGTGCTATATGAAAGACGCTAGCAAAGAAACACAGTACATAATATGATTACAGCAGAAATGTTAGATATGATATGACTGTGTATGACTCCATATTTTTAAATGTCTCTTCAATGCAACACGAACACGAAGATGCTCAGCCTGAAGTCAGTGTTGTTGTTAGCATTCGGTCAGTAGGACAGCGATCAGTTGGGACGTCATTGTTTCTTTATGCTATGTTCAAGTTTAAAGGTGCATTATGTAGTTTTGAAAATAAATACAGAAACATTATTTACAACATTGATAAGATAACAATGCAAACTCATAAGTGAATGAATAGGCTTTCCTCAGAGAGATTGGAAAGCGAAGATAAACAAAGTTAAACGGTATGACATTGTGTTTTCCTTGAGTTTGTATATTCAGTTTATTCAGTTGTGAAAATTAAGACAGTTTGGATTCATCAGTGAAGATTTTTCTTGTGATTAGAAATTATTCCCAAAAGCTATGATCTACGGGTTGCGGTAAGGCCAAGACTGTTTTCTAGTGAACATGGATACAAACAAGACAGGTTTCCAGTCTTTATGAAGAAGCAAATGCATTGATCACATTTGTTATACCTCAAGGGTTCTCACGATGCTTAATGAGTTAAGCGGAGTCGATGTTTGTTTCTAGGGAATTTTGGTAAATTAATATTAAACACTCTGAATTTCAATTTTCAGATGGCAATTTCAAACATTGTGTTCTTTTAGAGTTCCCAAATGCTGACTTTGATTCTAATCAAAAACAGAAACAGTACAAAACTAAATCAACTTTTTCAATGCAAAATTTTGCTGAATTTTCAACATTAACTTTTCAGTAATGGAGGACATTCTCGATTTAGCTGCTTATGAGATTCAATTCTTTATGGCATTTCTTTTGCGTACATACAAGACTGACTTACATGCCAGAGTCATTCATGAATAGCTGAATGTTGATATATTCTTGCTGTACACTGTGGGAGCATTAATATGCTAACAAACCATACAGATCGGTCATCTGACAAATAGATCTATACGCACCGTATCAATCATCACTCATCAATGATATAGTCACGTATGTAGTTTTCAGCACCATTGTGTGCACGTGCACCGACACACACGTCCACTGACTGTTCATCAACACCACATACATACAATACAACATTCCTCTCCAGTGCTCGCCTCATTATATCTAATGATCCTTTCTCTACACGCCCAACAAAGAGGAACGCCATTCTGCACAGAAAGTCTTAGAGACTACAACAAAAGACAAAAGCGCCGACTTTGTTGTGCACTTTCCTTTTTTCCCCCTCAAAAAAAAAAAAGGGAGGGAAAGGAAAAAAAATCAGGCCAGCAGCAATTAAACAGCTACATTTCAGGGTTTGTTAAAGCTGAATAAATGTGTTCGTGGGGGAGCAGAGGAGGAAGAGGAGGCAGGCCCTTGTTCTTCAGCCAGACAACAAAGACTCCCCACCCTCTTTAGCATTTAGCATTTTTGTTTTGCATCTCTCCAGCCTGAAGATGCAGATCAAGACTAGGTAATTATCCTCTGATTGAGTATTCATAAACGATTATGCTATTGTTTTGTCTTTAATGATTCAAATTACGACTAATTACCTTGCGTTAATGGATACCGAGAGTCTTTATGAGCTGTGGAGTAGTGCAATTAGGCAACTGTTTATCTAACAGCACCACGTGTAAATATTAGTGGAAGGTGTCTATGTATAGTTAATTTAAGCGTGTCCACTTGTCTTACTCATCGTCTGCGCGAGTTTGATGGATGTCTAAGAAAAAAAAAAAGCCCGGCTCTGTATTAAGGAAACTAATTCCATTAGCAGCCCACATGAGTAATGCAGTGGCATGAATAGAAAGAAAAGCTCACGGAGGTTTTGTACATTTGTAAAGTTTTAAGAGTCCTTGAACATGTAAAACCTTTACTTTTTAAAAAGCCCCCCCAGGAATCATTAGAGGCACAAATTAAGTTGCTTCCGAGTTTATTTAATAAGTTGCCAAGATCATTTATTTCCTTGTTCTTTCTGAGTACAAATCGGTTGCCTGACTTGAATCGCTCTATTCCCTCTTTCTTTTTTTTTTCCTGATGGTTGTCTCATCTGTCAAAAAGCCTCTTGCAGACTCCAGTGAATCATGTCGCAATTTGCTGCTGGCACTTTCATCATTAAAACTTTTGTAGCACCCTACGATCCTACAACTTTCCCCAGATTAGACTTTCTTGAGTGTGTGAATAGAAAATTAGCTCAGTAACAACAGAACAAGAGACAAGGCAGGGCTATTACTCTGAAGGCACCACAGCCAAACAAAAAAAAAAAAACCCTAATGCTAGAATACATAAAAATCCCTCTGACGGGTGAGAAATTAGAAGAGGACATTTCAGCCTGTATAGTGCAGCTAAATTAATTAACGACGGGGCCAGAATTAGCTGTTACTGTTCTGTTCTGCATACAGATTGTGCTGTTTCAGCCGTGTAGGCTTTATCTTCTGATGGTGGCATAAATCTCCTGGGGGACACAAGTTGATTTAAGGTTGTCCCATCTCTCATTTTCCTGCCGTATTTCATGAGTTCAGCATTTAAAGCAGCCAATCACAAGGCTAGATTGGTGTACGGTATGGATAAATATAAAGGTATGTACACTACATTACAGACGGAAAATAAACCAGACAGAAGAACATCCTATCCTCCTCCCATCCACAGTTAAAGCCAAAGGATCAATAAGATCTACTGTATCACTAACTTATTATCTATAGAGCCTGTGGACATCAATAAACATTTTCTCATATTGGGTTTTTGTCCCTCTAGTGGTCTGGAAAAATCAAGGACTTACAAAAAAATAGAAGGGAAAAAAAAACATATTTTCCATCTGTGTTCATTACAATGCAGTGAAGTCCTCCTTCATAATGGAGGTCATGCAGAAGACTGAAGAGTTCAGTA
Organism: Diplodus puntazzo; assembly: GCA_963678695.2. Lineage (NCBI taxonomy): Eukaryota > Metazoa > Chordata > Actinopteri > Spariformes > Sparidae > Diplodus > Diplodus puntazzo. Next base: position 28,464,801 of record OZ023163.1, read on the forward strand.
CTGTTAACTGTACCGCAATTCCACACAGGCTCATTAAAAATAGATAAATGTATGTTCACATATTGTGAAATGTTTTGTACCGTTTAATTTGGAGTTCAGTGCCTTCAGCTGCTTGTATTAACAAGGGACATTATACAATAAATGGAACCTATTGTTATTTTGATTTGTTGTCTCACTGTGTTCATTCAGTAGCTGGGTAAATTTTTCATCCAGTTAGACTTCAGTACTGTGATTCATATGCAGCGCGTTTATATAAATATATATACATACATATTTGTTCCACCAGTTATTTTCTTCACTTCATGTTATCAGAAGCGTTTTGTGAACAGGATGACCTGGTTCACTATTTAAGTGTCATCTTTCAGAAGCAAACATAACAACATTGAGTATATGGGACGTAAGAATGTAGGTGAAACCCACTTTAAACTGATCTAATGCTTTTAAATATTCTGTTTTTGCTCTGTGAGAAAACACATCAGAATCTTCCCTGTGTCCCAGTTAGGCTCCAGCACTCCAAAAGTGATGCAAGTAAGAGCTTGTAGCTTCTGTAACTATAGTCATTTTTGATCCAGTACATTTGTACCTTTAAGATAAAGAAATGACATTACAAAAATTCTACAAAATTACTTAACTCATTTGAAGTACTAGTGACTAATGCAAGAGACTGGGTTGGTGTGCCAACTCATATGTTCTAATTGTTGTGTGTCATAGGCTGTGCACCATATTGATTATTCACAAAACGTACATGTTTATAACCTGACTTTAATATCAAGGTGTGGAGGCGATGTTGGTGGAGTTATGGGCAAGAAGGCTAGCAAGCCAGTGACCATGGTTTGATGCAAGCATCTCAACATTTGTTGGATATCATTGAGGAGACCTCAGGACAGAGTCATTAATAATCCAGCCGCGATTGAAAGAAAGTCACAACATTGATCCATTTATCCTGGCGATTGGGTTGACATTCATAATATTGCTTACTTTACATGTTGCGACCCCCAATCATAACACATCCTGTAGAGGAGAGAGTTTGGTCAACCTGGTACTGTATCATACCAAACCCTGAAATAGACCTGCTGGACCACCTAATAGTGTTTGGTAGCAAAACCACTTGGTTAAATTAAAAAAAATTAAAATATATATATATATAATATATATATATATATATATATATATATATATATATATATATATATATATATATATATACATATATATATATTTTAAATAGCTACTTTTAAAGTATCACTGATATCTTCTGGGAGAAAAAAACGTGTGACTGACGCACCTGACCCCCACCTTCCTCCTCCCTGTGAGGACTTTCTCCCCCTATTTCGACCTATTTGCCCCCTGCTGGTACAGCACCTTTGTTTGCAGGTGTGTCATTTTCCCTGCGCAAACTGGGACGCCCACATGCTGTCCTCTAGTGGATCACTGGGTCTATTACATGTTGTGGCATGGTGCTGGGCTGGATGATACACATTTTTTGTACTACTTAGACGTAGGTAGCTTTCGCTGTAGCTGTCAATATAATTGCATTTAAGCGTTGTTGGCGATAATCTAAAATTGTAATTTCTCTGCATCAATGTGACGCAGCACCTCGATTGATCAGGTATTTAATCATTAGTTTAGCCGAAGCCAACATTCTCATCTTGTAATTTCACTATAAACAGTGTCTAAAACAGTTTCTACACAATTGTTCCTCTCAATATGTGACATTTATGATAATTAGATATACATTTAAAATGCAATTTATATGAATGATGTCACATTCTAGCAACTTATGTTACATAATTTAAAAAAAAACTTTTCTAAATCAGTATACAAATGATATTTTCTATTAATATCCTATTTACAATTATTGTGTGTCTTGCGGGTAATAACCATGTGCAGCAGAAATTCCCTGCACTGGCCCTGCATGAACTCAACAACATCTCTCTTTACTGATATTTATAACTGATATCACTTATTATGTTACACTATGTCTTGCCACAATATCCTGTTTCAACAGAATGCAAGAGCCCCCCCTCTGTGGCTTCATTGTTACTTGAGTGGGCAAGTTTATTAGATACCAGTCTGAAACTTTTTGTATTCCCCAAAGTACATTTACTTTGGAAGCCAGCACCAGTGTGTGTGTGTGTGTGTGTGTGTGTGTGTGTGTGTGTGTGTGTGTGTGTGTGTGTGTGTGCTGGTATTTCTTTATGACTGCTTGCATCCAGATCCTAAAGGGAAAAAAACAATCCTTCAGGGCGTCTGTTTCCCCCCAATGCAGGCATAACAGACGTGAAATGCAAAGGAAACGCTTAAAATAAACACATGTAAGCTTTCCTCACATGCCACCTCAGGTAACCATGACAATGATGGCTAATTTGCCAAGGGAAGTCTTTCTTTTTCGCACGTGGAATGGCTTCTACCCGCTTTTCGCTCGTACAGCAATTGAGGGCTGTCCATGAATAAGTCAGTAGCGCAAGTCTCTCTGTCTCTTGTGCAGCTATTTCTTCTTCTCCTTTTTTTTTTCCTCTCCACACTGCCCAGAGTAAGCTCTGCAGCAGCAACAGCAGCCGTCTCAGAGGATGAAAACGTAGGGCTGAGCAGTCCCTTCCACATCTTTCAGTGCTCCACAAAGGCTAAATTACACGTCGTTGCAGCCCAATTTCATCACAGCCACTTGTTTTGTCTCCTTTTGATTTGTTTATTTGCCAGGGTGTTATAGCCTTACGCAAAACAATATGAATTTTGCAGAGGGGCCGCACTGCTTCCAATGCTTTCCCACAACATTTGAAGATGGCGGCTTTTTTTTTTTTTTTTTCTCTCTTTTTGTCACTTGTGCTGCTGAGGACCATCTTTTTCAAGGGTATAGCATCCTTGTGCTGCTATTTATAGACAAAGTGTGCACACCATTGGGAGAAGTAGGTGTGTTTGAGCGTGAGTGTGTGGTTTGGGGGCCGACTTGATACTCGATGTGATAGGTCATTTAATGAAGAAACAAGTGGAGGAGAATAACAAGAGACCGGTAATTTTCTGTGCTAACTAAATACACTTAATACCCAGTTGTGTTTAGTTAAACATAACACTCAGTGAGAAATCCAACTGTCACTCTGCTATTATGGTAAACACTGGTATCATTCCTGGTTTGACAAATTAGCTATTTTCTGCCAACAGTGGATTGATAGCTGGGTGGATGCTGCACAGAACAACCTGTTCAAGTTCCCCACCAAACTTTCCCCTCTACGAACTGCAGATATAGCTCAGTCACTCATGTGTTGAGTGTCTGCTTGCCCTTATTATCCTCCAAGAATGCCACCCTGCCTGCTGGCCCTTATTTGCACTGCATTGTTTGGATGCTTTTACAAAAAAAAATGAAAGAAAGAAAGAAAAAAAAAGGCTGCATGTGCTAGTTGAAGAATGTGACACATAGTGCCTAATGGCATGCATCAATGACATGCCAGCAGGAGAGCGACAGGCTTCCTTCCTTCCTGCCAAGCTTCGCTAAAGTTGGAGTCTCACCCCAAACAACAGACCAGGATAAGTCCTCAGATAGGGATTAGAATGAGAGTGAATCACAATGGGGGAAAACACGAATAAACAAACACTTTCTGCTGGATTTGGTTTGGACTTTGTTGGACACACAGGCAAAAAAAAAAAAAAAAAAACGCCTGCAAATACCCGTGCATGCACGTTCACACTCGCACACGCGATTACATGCACTCTACCCAACATGTGTCTTAGGTGATGGGACTCACCGAAGCTGAAATGTTTATGAATGTGCAGGGTTTATGTATTCCCATTGTTTTGTTTGTGAAAAACTGGCAAATTGGCAATACTGAAGGTATTCTACGGAATCTGCCGGCTGTATAATAACACAGAAAAGGCTCAACATTTTCTCCACATAATCATTGTGGTGGAAAACAGTGCATGCTTGATTGACAGAGCTTGTTAGAGGGCTCTTATTTTTCCAATCAGCAAAGTAATTATAAAGGCAGCCTCTTGGGTTCCCCCCCATGTAATCTGGTCACAGTGGCTAGATCACCCCCTGATAGGAGAGTGATTGCCGAACTCCCTCGGATACGCGGGCTATAAGCTTGCTAGCGTTCGCCCTGCTGTCTTCATTAATGGAAATATCCCAAATGTTCGAAAACATGTCCGTACAGTCGGCTCTGTATACACAGTAATTCATTTTGCTACTAACAAGCTACAGGAGGCTGGGAAATAATGTAAACACCTTATGGAAAATAATAATCCCTGAGGTAACATTTTAACAAACACTGCCACGCAGGAGGGTCTTGTTATGGTAAATACCAATTACTGTGGCAGCATTTGTATGAAGAAGAGATCAGACTGTCAGTCCTGTGATTTCGGTTTCCAAAGGAACAGGAAACAATAGGATTGCTACCTTAAATGACCCTCCATTGTAGCAATATTTTCAAGGATGTTACCCATTCCTGAGTTTACTTGATCATTTCGTTTTTGCTCACTAATCAAACATACTGTAAGTTTTTGACTCATTTGGGTTTAATTAAGTCATAAAATTAAAACTTTTTTGTGCAGAGTGCATGGGATTGAATTCAGGGGTCCGACAGTCTGAGGAAAGACTCTGCTCTATAGTCGGTGGTACAGCAGTGAAACAAAGTTTACTTTGTTTCCTCATCATCATCTTTTGTCCAAAGAGTCTTGGAGAATCAACAAGAAACCAGACTTTCTTGTAAGGATTTTCATCTAAATAAACATCTGTTAGTCTCTATCTATCTATCTATCTATCTATCTATCTATCTATCTATCTATCTATCTATCTATCTATCTATCTATCTATCTATCTATCTATGAGGTAAGGCAATGATGATTGAGCCTATGGCCCACTGATGAAATCTTTTGCACTTGCTGTAATAACGAACATGTACATTGGCCGTCGGTGGCGACTTTCCCGGAAAATAGAGTGAGAGTAGGTGGTTTGCATTATAATGACCCGAGTAAAATAACCTAATGTTAGACAATGAATAAGCATATGAAAGTGTTGGGCAGATTATTATTATTTTCTTATGAAACCAGCTCAGTTAGAAGAACCCAAGATACTTGGTTAAATTTGTTGCAACAGTATTTCTTTTCGCTGTTTCTCTCGGCCATGCCGTATTTGCACTCCGTTTTCTTAGCTGAGCTTCCTTGGCTAGTCAACCAACATTGTTTTAATGCATGTGAGGCTGAACAAAGCTAAGTTAAGGGGATTTTTGTCGGTTGTAACAGGAGATAGTTTTAGATGGAGGTTCATGTCAGAGCAACGATGGGAAATAGCGGCAGCTACAGTGTTGAGCTAATATGCAACTGCTAATAAACAACAATGTCATCGTCCATCGCAATGTTTCACTGTAAACATCATCTTATGCAAATACAGCAGACATCGCCCAACCCTATGGACATAACATTACATTTAAAGCAACTATTATTTATTCAGTTAATAGTAAGTGTTATAAATACCGTCTCAGAAGAAATCTTTCCCTTTTTGATTTCATGTGGTGTTGTTATGGAGGCGTGGCAAAGCGGGCAACTGGCGACTGAAGTCACACAGACGACACTGGATCTCCAGGAAGCAGTGAGGCCCCAAAACACACTTTCAATTGCCGCTTCCAGATATCTTTGAGATTGCCATTTTAACCAAAATGCAAAAATGACATGTTATGGTTTTTTATGTGGCAGGCTTCTTCTTTGCTCTAATCTAGCCATTTCCTGGCTCTCTAATCCACTCACACTCGACAAGAAAGCGATTAAGTGTATTTCCAATAACACCTTTGTATTGACTTGGTTTTTTTAATGAGTTTTGGGGAGGCTCTGAAAGCTTAACTTTGCAAGCTACAAATTACTTAAAAGTGGAAGAAGTTGAACTCTAGCAAAGCTATCCTAAACCACAACAAAAACACCACGAAATTGAGCTATTGAGCTATCAGCAAGCTACTGTAAAATGGATTTAACAAGGTTACAAAAATCATTTTAGGCAAATCTAGCCCTCTTTCCAAAGCCCACAAGCTGCTATTTTAGGCAAACAAGACCAGGTCCCTATCTAAATGAATGTGGAGAGAGCCATAACCTCACTTTCACCGGGGCATAAAAAAATGCTTCATATATTTGATGACTTTGACCTTAAATATGGTTTAAAACACTGTCTTTTTACAGGTTGTACTCCTACTGTGCATGTGCACAACAATGACTTACTTTCCATCTTTCCCGCTAATTGTACGATTGCCTGAATGACTGTTGATATCAGTTTGAGTTGCCTTTGATTGCCCTTTTTGATCTAATATCAGCTAGTTAACATTCAACATTATCAGCTAGTCTGACATTTTTCCTGACACAGCATCCGGTTACCCAGCAGAGAATATACTCAGAAGGGTTTCCACCAGTATGCACGGCTTATACATATAGATACATTCATCATAATATGAGTTGTGATATGGTGTGAAGCGTGGAGGATAGCTTTTTCAGTGGCAGTGAGATTGGTGTGGGGGGAGAAAAAAAGCTGAGCTATGGGGAGCCAAATTGTCACGTTTGTAATGGTAATGCTGACCAAAGCAAACCGCTGGCACAGCCAGTTAAGGCTGAGGTGCTGCAGCCTTTTTAAGATGCTGGAAACGTTCAGGCCGCGGCAAATACTCGACTGATCATAATGCATCGAGGAAACCCACTTTTTTAAAACTGCTGTCACAAGCTGCGAGAATCAGTCCTCACTATGTTTTTGAAGGTGCAAGGTGTCTGACAGCCGAGAAGTCAGATGTGTTTTTAATTCGATGTGAGAGAGATACGGCAGCACAGTTCCTGACTCAGGATGTGGCCGAATGGATGAATACTGCTTTTTGTTCTACAGCTGATCAGTATGCTGGAGAGACGTGCCTTCAGAGCATTTTAAAAGGCTATTGTGTCACCTCCGTGCTCGTCTGCTCATCACTGATGGAGTACCGATGATGCGTTGAGAGTGTAAGCCCCCTTAAGCTGCAGTGATTGGACCTATCACGCTCTGCAAAATACACGAGGTGATACCCATAATACTAATCTTCGTCGCCACCTTTAATGACACCACTCACTTAGCCACAGGTCTATTGTCGAAAGCCACGTCTCCGCTCTGAAAATGGAAAAAACATTGATTTCCCCAGTCTTTCAAATTGGACAGAATCCCACAAAACACCCTGACACAATTCACTCGCTGCTTCGCTGTTGACCCGGGAAGCGGCGGAGGCAGACAAATGAGGCCACGGTTATCAATTCTCCATGCTGAGTTCAGAGGCCAAAAAAACAACAGCGAGGCTGTGTGATATTGATGCACACGTCACGGCGTCGGGAGGGTCCGCGACGATAAACATTGAAATTCTCACAGATACATCAAAGCTGGGGTGTAATGAAGCCCTGTATCTTTAGGGCATGGGGACATATACTGTATGCCTCTAATGTGATATTTCCCATTTCAGCGGGAGCCATTCAAATCATATTTCATCCGCGACACCTCCTGCATTCTGCCCGAGTCCGGCCAACTCCCAGGGGCCGATGTTTGCACAGCAGCAGTCCACACTGAGAGAAACACAGGTTGTTCTGCTTGACAACACACACACACACACACACACACCACACACACACACACACACACACACACACACCCACACCCACAAACACACACATAAAACCTGAGCGCTGACGCTGTACTTAGGGCGATCATTTGATCCCTTCAGGATGTATGGAAATTAAAGAGGTTCATAGGTTGTTGTAGCAATTACCAGGGACCTACGGTTGCTTTTTTTTTTCTTTTCGAAGTGGCTTCCGAGCAGCGAAATGGATTCTAAACGCGTTGGCCTTTCTCCACGCTCAACAGCCTATGGTAAATTATGTCCCGAGGAAGTGTTTTAATAACAGTTTTTTGCCGAATTTACACCACGTCGCATAAGAAGCAGCGAGATGAATAAGTACCCCACCACCTGGGTTCTGGGTCATTCTGGTTAATAGGGTGTGATATAGTCACTGTATGACTGCAATAGTGGGTTCTGGTGGGAGGAGAGCCAGGTTACTGATTACCCCTCCAAACAGTTCAGCCTGTTTCATTATTCCGGTGGAGGAGCTCTCAGAAGTATAATGCAAATATCATCTGAATCCATAAAAGACATTTCATTAGGCATGGTAATTTTGAAAATGTATTTTTGAAAGCTTTTGTTATGTTAATTTATATTCATAACACTTAATCGCTGCTACTGTACATTTTGATTAAATTACTTTCTCCTGTCTATTCAAAACGCTCTGATAGAAAAAAGCACTGCTTTTTTTTCCACATCCCATCATTTATTAAGTGCAGTGAGAAGTACTTAAGTACAACTTTGAGGTAATTGTAATCAAGTATTTCCAAATTTCTGCTACTTTGTACTCAACTACATTTTGAAGGCGAATATTGTACTTTTTAGTCCACTACAATTATTTCAAAACTTTGAGTATTAGTTACTTTGCAGATTGTGTGCTGTATCAGAAAACAAAGTAGAGCAATTTTAAAGAAATAAAAAAAATTAAAAAACAAACACTGATTCTGATCCCGAAAATTCTGAAAATTGGAACCCATAATTTGCCAAGCTGATAACTCCAAGTACACAGTGTATACATGCGTCTATGTACATATCCAGTACCGCTGCTAGCCATTTTGGTGCCCTAAGCATAATTCCTTTATGATGCCCCACGGAAAAAACATTGGTTTTTGTGAGTTTAACTTTTTATTACCAAAATATATCACAATACCAATAAAACATTAGCAGCATTACAATGTAACACAAAAAAGGAAAATCAGCTCTGTAAACACAGTACACAGAACAGGTCACACAGGTCTCTACATTGCCACCTCCTGATGGACTCTCAATGACAGGTGTTTTCGGGGTGGCACCATCATTACTTTCTTGAGCAATTCAATGTATCTCTTGTTCTGCCTGTTTTGTGATATATGTTATGTGCACATCTACAAAATTGACTAACCGTTGACTCCACCACATTTTGGAGGCAAATATTTACAATGTATTGTATATTAGCATGATTTTATAAAATTTGTACTTCCTAAAATACTAAAGATAATAACACAAATAAAAAATAAATAGGTGTCCAGAACACCAGTTCATGCAGATTTAACTCTCCTCAATTTTTTCACGGTTCATCTTAAAAAAAAAACTTAAAAAAAAAAACCACAATAAAAGTAACAATAACTGTTTTCTGGAACAAAGATGTTGACTTTCCTTAAAGGTTATGTGTTAATAGGATTGGTATGACGTTGACAGCTTTTGGTCCTCTTTCCTCTCTGATAGAAAATGTTTTATTTCCAGTTACAGTCTTCTTAAGACTGCCGTCTTCTGTCTCCATTAGGCAGTTATATAAAGAAAACAACTCGGTATTATTCAGATTTATTTTTTTTTCTTTTACAAGCCTGCTCCCTCTGCTGTAATTTCTGTGATGGTGGGAGGGCTAGCGCAGATTTAACGGTGTAACTCGTTGTGTATGTTCTTTTCAAAATGATTACCATCAACTACCTTCCTATGATGCATAAGCTCCCCGCTGCTCCTATGGCTGTGTTGTGTTTTATATCATTAGATTACAGTGGCTGCCGACGGCCAGGAATAATACAATCAATTTGTCTGGCTCACAGGGGAGGGTGGAGGAGATGTTCTGTCTCTTTGGTCTCTCTTCCTGTGTTTTCTCTCTTTCTGCCTCTTCAAACTTGAGGTAAGACGAGTTTTGATTTGCTGAAAAACACGAATTCCTAATCAATTTCGCGCCATGTCACAACACCGCTGCAAAGCCTCGTAATATCTCAGCAGGACCCCTCAGGAGGGAACGTTTGGCAACTCATCACTGCCGTTCCCACATCCGAAAAGCGAAAATAATGAGAGAATAATTACTTTTCTCTGATAAGTCCTCATCATGTCAGGCCTTACCCGTCTGTGCTTGTTTAACAGTATCAAACAGTACCACTCTGCTCCACATCCATTGATGTTTTCACGCTGTATGAGGGAAACAGCAAACTCTTTAATATGTTTTATCGGGATGACAAGTTACACATCGCGAGTTTTTCCGAGTGACTCTACAGGAGGCACGGAAGCTTTCCTGCATGCCTACTTGAATTATGAATAGAAGATTTGTAAAACCTACAGTAATTACCACTGTAAATACTAAACAGTGCTGTTTTATTTCAGCTATTATTCTGCTGCCTGGGGGAGCATAACCACACCCGTTGCAGAAGTAAATATAATCTTTTGATTGTGTTTTTCTTAAAGACCATTTTCTCATTGTTGGATCCCTCCACCAGTGTAAATGGTCTGAAATTATATTGTCATCACAACATGTGTCTATGTAGAAATCCTTGTAAACATAATAAAGCAAAAAACAACAGAGACTCTCAGACCGCCTATAGACAATTTGGGTATTAAGATGTTGGAGTTCCCGGCTGAATTATTGTGCATATTAATGGAAACATGTTTTTTTTTTCCATAAAATATCTAAAGCTCCTTCATGCACCTAAGGATCAGTCTGGCATTTACAGAGCCCCCATAGAGTTCAGTATGAATAAAGAAGAGGACAAAGGAGAAATGAATTAATTAGACTGTGGGCCCTTTTTTTTATGAAAAAAATGTTTTACCTGACTCATATCCAAAGTCATATGTACTCTATTGCTAAAACACGCTAATGGTTAAGTGAATTAATGAATATGCCCAATTTTAAAGTTAGTCACCAAAAATTAAATTTTTAAGTTTTGGCATGAAGAGATCTGGATTTTGAAGAACTACATACTGTATATCATTTCAAACTTAACTTTAGCACACACCAAATCAACAACAGAGACAGTATCAGAATGTAAAAATAAATGTCTTACTTCAGTGTGTCTTTAAGCGAGCAAGCCGAACAGCTGCCGCAAAATATAGCCAGTTAGCTTCTGTTAGCTCGAGCAACAACAATGCTAAAGCAGCTCAGAATAAGCCAAATGCTGCTGTTGAAAGAAACAGACACAGAGCCTATCTCATTATTTGTTATAGAGCTTAGAAATGCTGCACATGCTGGTAGGTGGCTTACTAGGTAGGCCATATAGGCTAGGCCAAGTTAGCGTCAGCAGTGTAAGCTTGTGCAAAGACATCGACTTATACTTTGAAGTACAGAGTTCATATCAGTTTTTGTGTATTTCTGTTGAGTAAAATCTGAAACGTGTCACTTGTTGCGTGACCTCTGTCGCTCAGCAGCTTAATAATTCTGTTGTTGCTGACAGGAATCCTTGTGAAGCACGTCCACTCAGACCTGCCCTCCACCATCACTCGGTTTTCAGTCTATCGCCAAAAGAATCGCTGGAGCTAATAATGAAAACGATGATTGTCTTTGGAGCTACACAAGAGGCCCTTAAAAGATTAACACATGCAAGACAGCTCAAATTAAGTTATATAGCAACACTCAAAGTGTTCTTCACATGGCACAGACTGGGAATTATTATCCACAACAAATTAGAGTGTGAAATAATTTAAAATACAAAGATATTAAATAAATGATAAAAGCATAATTTAAAGATAAAAGAATAAAACCTGGCACAGTTCCATTGCAATGAAAAAGCAGCAATAAATGATTAAAAAAAAAAAACAAACTCCCACATTAATGAAAGAAAAGAACTTAGGGAGAGAAAATTAATTAATTAAAAAAACGGAAAAAGGGAAAAGTTTTTAATTTAGGTTTGACAATGAGAAAATTGAATGTGCCGTACCTGTTTACTAATAACAGGAAGTCTTTGTCTCCCATGCAGACGTCAGTCTCTGAAAATCAATTTGACCACAGAGCAGAGCTGTACTCCACCTTTTCACCCTTTTTTTCTCTCCTTTCAGACAATTGCATGTGTGTGCGGCGCTTCTAAACTGTTGATGTCACCGTAGACTGCTTTATTTCGATCAGGGTCACTGGAGCCATTTCCGTCTGCTGTACTTAATAGCCATCACTGAATCATTGATTACCTTTCGCCACTATGAATTGGTTTCATTGAACCAAGCGAATGATGGTGCTGTAGCCGGTGAAGTGGCCGTGCCCCGCAGCTTTCACATTCTCTCACAAATATTTGTCTATTTTTCAATTTGCCAAGAGATTTTCTGCGAACCGTGGCCCGGAGTAAACCTTTTGACATTTGCCAGGATTGCCAGATGGCCTGTGCATGTGTGTGTGTGAGTACGTGACATTAGACTGTGTGTGTGTGTGACCTTGTATGCATGCACACAGTAATACCACAATATTACAGGACATAATTATTAAAAGCACTTGGAACCTGTTAAAAGTCATGTGTGGAAATGAGATTCAACATATGGTGACGTCTTTATTAAAGAAAAGTTCATCTATAAGAAAGGATTATTATCATTTTTTTTTTTTCAATATATGCAGGAGCAGCAGGTTCTCACTCCCAACACATCAAATACAGCAGTTAGCTCAGTGGCCCTACGCTTCGAAGCCATATGTACCCCTTTAAGCATCACTCACTGAAGCACAGCTCTTGTGCTGTAATGTAAAGCGTGAGACAGTCTGAGTCATGTAGTGTCTGGGGTGATTGGGTGGGTTATTCACAGAACTGTTCCTCCAGATTCAGCGTTCATGTTCCGTTTAGCGCCAGGAGGCAACAGTTATTTGTTTTTAATTTATGTAACATAAGTAATTCATCAATTTCACACAGCTGTCAGAGGTCTTACAACATTGTATTCAAAATATTGCCCCAAACCCATCCGTGGTCCTGAATTTCAGCTGTCTAAAAGTCACTCAAGTGAGCTCTACTGAGAGCAGGCTGTTTCTGTGCCTGCACCTTTAAATGCTAATGAGCTCCGTCTGTCAACGCCTACCTTGCCTCCTACACACCCCTCTCAGGGAGAGGATGCTGCTTAAACTAGCAGTAGCATGTGCTAATGTTTATAGTGGATGTATCGTTATGGCTCGCCGAGATGCTGTCGTTCAACCATACCAGTTTGACCCAGAATCAGACGCAGAAGGAGAGGCTCCTGAAGAAATATAGACTCTGCTGCTGCAGCAGGACGTTTCAGAATGGTTAGTGTGTCTGAATAATGTTACTTAGTTTGTTCGTATGTGTTGTTACAGTTACTACCATGTAGCTAATGCTAGCTCCTGCTAACAGTAAAGGTAACTAATAGTTCTTTGGCAACTGTAAATACTATCAAACCGCAGCGACACTTACCTGTGGCTCGGGTGCATTTGCTAGGTCCCATATGGTTGGGACTGATCCTTTTACGGGGGTCAGTGTCGAGGCAAAGCCAGCTTTGTACTGACCCTCGTTATTGAAGCAGTCCGATGTGAAGTGGTTAGCACACACACACAAGCTAACACGAACCGCAGCCGGCACGTTGTCGTTAAAAATGAAACGCAACCACTGTCTCTAATGTTGTTCTGTAGCTGAGACAGAATATAGGCACTGATGTTGATCTTTACAACCAACAACAGAGCAATTTGCGTGTCTAACTCTGAGCGACGAAGTTGCAAAACACTGCTATCTTACTGCTGGACACACCGAACTTCACCTCGGAGATGGACGCCCCCCTCGCGGATATGTCCGGGGAGAGGGGGCAGTGTCTCCCCGGAGATATCCAAGAGGGGGGGAGAGGAGGCTGGCCTATGAAAATCTCTCCTGTCGTTACATAACGACAATCTGAACCTGTAGGAGCAGGAGCCTGTAGGAGCACCGTTTTACCAGGAGGTGGGCTGCAGAGACCATGCAGGACTTGTTTGCTTTCCTCATTCTGGGAGTTGGTAGGCTCAGGGAGGACCAGTTTATATATGTAGAGACCAGAGAAAACATGTTTTTCATAATATGGGACCTTTAAAGCTTAAGGCCACTGACCAGGTTGCCAAATTTGATCCTTGGCTTATGGGCCGAGGATGAATGTAGAATGTATCACAGAGATTTCTACATTTCTTTAAAAGACAAAGAGGCATTACATTACCAATCAGTCTGGTTCCTCAGTGAAAGAGTTTCCTTCACAAGGTCAAGGTTTCCTTTCAAAACCCCCAAACATGGTCAAACACTCCAGCATTGAAAGACATGCAACAACACAGCGGACATCACAAGAATACAAACAGCGTCAAAGAAATCATTGCTTCTTAAAAGGTGTCAATGGACTCAAGCAGAACACTGTTATATGCACAATAGCCTGTGTCTAAAATTAGTTGCATTGACTTCAGCTTACTGCAGACACCTCAGCATTTCAATGTAGTCCTTCAGTGCATCACCCTCCGAAGGCCACAGGATTGTTCCTACTTCTTGCACACACAGTGCAAGAAGCAGCACACACAGTGCAAGATGTAGTCTAAACAGTCTATCGATGGGTCATCTCAAATCACTTTCACCATTCAGCAGGTTCCTTCAGTCCACATGGAGTTACATTTGTTTGGGAAGATCTTGAGAATATCTGTGGACAATGACATGGCTGGCTAGCTAGCTGAACATATAATCAAGTTATTTTGAATAATTAAAATTTTGCTAGCATAACATTAGCTCTCTGGCTAATAGCTAAGTCAAAGGGTTCTACGAGCTGAGCGGACTAGTTTATCACCTTTTGCTCAGTTGTACCTATGGGAAACCATCTATCTATTGTATTCCATTGCATATGGGATGGTAAAGATTGTTCCAGGTATTAGTCAGACCCTCAGGTGACCCTCATGAAGCTATGATTTGTGAAAAACTTTATATTAATCACAAAACTTGGTCTTGATTTTTTTTCTTTGGCCAGTCACCATGGTATAAGCAGGATAATACCCCTTTGAGGTGTCCAAGAATTAATGGACTCCACGGAGGCAGCCATCTTCCACTGCGCATCGCAGTTTTTGTCCTCCGCATCTTCCATTAATTCCTGATAATGGACAGGTTGTTGGTCACTATCCCTGACTTAACAGGATCCATTAAATGCCAAATAGTATATGTATGTATTCTCCAAGAAATGGTTTCTGGGGCTAAAAATTGAGTGAGCCTTTTATAACAGGCTCACTCAATTTTTAGCCCCAGAAACCATTTCTTGGAGAACAGCACAGCACAGCACTTGTCAAACGATGATAGGGCTCCACTTCATTTCTTGATTTTCAACATTTTATACACACTACATTTGTGTATAGAAATATATATTTGCTGTAGGTTTTACATTTTCGCTCTAAAGTGTCCTCTCATGACCTGCCCCGCTAATCATATCAGAGAAGGGCTAATGCTAACGCTAAGACGCTCATCTAGGTCCCCGGTGATTATCACCATGCACTGACAGCAATACAGGGAACTTTATGGGCATTGGAGAGGGCCATAACTCCTGTCCCTTCTGAGGGTTCACTTCTCAGGTGATAGCAGGCTGCTTTTGGACTCTAGCTTTAGCTTTAGCTTTAGTGTCCCAAATCTAATACGACTGCTACTTCTGAGCAGGGAGGAAGAAGGAGGTTCATATAAAGATAAAGTGTGAGTGTGCTGAGGTAAATCGTTTGATTCCCAATGCAACGCACAAAAGGAACAGAAGAGCTGAAAGAAGAAAACGTAACAATGAGCGGCAGCTCCAGGAACACCCTTCAAAAGCAAAACACCTCTCTGATTTTCCTGAAAAGCAGGACAGATCCCACAGGGGCGCTCTGTTATCGCTGACTCGTATTGTCTACATTGTGAGATTGATGAGAATATGCACTTTTGGTGACAGGATTTCATTTGATTTAACTTGATTCACACCAGTTCCGGGCTCATTTTCCCTCCATCACATCTTTTTGGGAGGCCCTGACAGATCCTGTCTCGATAAGCCGCTGCCGTTAGAGATTTTCTCCTGACATGTGCCCATATCTCACCAGTGAACCTTTGATGTGCGCTTTATAGAAAATTGCCATAAACTGATGTTGGTTCGATAACGAGTATTGAGGTACTCGACGCTACACAATGGTGAGGTGCAGGCCGGATGCATTCCTCAGGTAAAATTCGCATTTCCTTTACAGCGGTGCACTGTCACACAATTCAGCTTCTACTGAAGTCAAGTGAGCTTTTTAATGCAAGGACCACATTATGAGAGTGATTGAGGTCGATTTAGATGCTTTGAATGTACTTATACCAAACTGTAGATGCAATGCACATGCATTGAAAACTTCAATAAATAAAGGAAGAATCAGGAAAATGTATTACATTACATTCCACTACTGATAAATACCCACCACTGATGGTAATTATTCCAAATTGATTGTTGCATTGCCGAACACACAGTCACCTCAGTACAAAAAGCCAGTTTTCTTATCTTGCGCTCGCATTCTTCACAAATCGTCTTTTGTTACCTGAAGCGCTGGAGACCCCCGCTCTCTGATGCACGCTGCCTCCAACGAGGAAGCAAATTGCAGGATGCCAATTGTTTTTTTTTCTTTCTCTGTGCAACAAAATAATTACACATTCACACAAAACTGATTCGGGATGGTTTTAAGGGGGAGAGACAGCGAGAGGGGGAGAGAGGAGCTTGGCATGATTGCACATTATTTGGCGTAATTACGCTCACACTTGAGGATCTGTGTGTTCACCCCACTGCAGCATTGTGTTTTCAGTTGGATTTTTTAAAAAAAAGGATTCATCACCGCTCTGTGAATAAAAACACACATATTCTTCAGTGAAAGCCTCATATTATCGTACATTTAACGCCCTTTCGGTGTTTTGCGCTTTATATTAACAAGGCTGATTGAAAATGTTTTATTTTAATGTCAGCAACAATGTTTGCTGATTACTGATTAGGTAGCTGAGGTACTTTTCACAGTACACATCACCATGTGGGAAAATCAATAGGATTTAACAAAATTGACAGGTTAAAGATAATTGCTTTTTTTCCTTCTCTTCTTTCCTCTGGTTTTATCACAGGCAAATCTCTCTGGTTGCTAAATCAAATCCTGCCCACTGCGAGGGAAGTAGTTCTCTTTTATCACGACCAAGATGTCAAATCCAAAGACCTCTTTTTTTTTCGCCTCTCGAGAGCCTGTTAAGTCCGCACCTTTCAACTCAGGAAATCACAGCGGGGGAGCTGTCCAGCAGAGTAGGGTCAGGGGTAATGCACAGCGATGGGGACATTGCTGGGAGAGAATGGATTGTTTCCTCGGCATTAAAAGCTTAATGGACACAGAAAAACTACCTTTGATGCTACAGCTGTGAAACGAAGATGAAAAAAAAGTCGGTGCGGGCAGAGAGAGAGAGAATTGGAAATTCACCGGACTGAGAGGCACGCAAAGACACATGCAGGAAATGTAGACGACAGCCATGTATTAACGTGACCTTCATGGAGGTTGATAATAGGGTCATTCCAGAATTGGAGGACATTTGGGCTTTGGAATTTTCAAAAAAATAACCTTCTATTTGACAATTTTCTGTTACATATACATCAACAATAGGCATTAAACTAGGGCTGCAGCTATCGAATATTTTTAGAATTGAGTATTCTACCGATTATCCCATCGATTAATCGAGTAATCTAATAAAAAATAATGTTGTATTATTAAACAATAATACCAAATAATGCGAAATGAAAATGACAGGCCTGTTAAACAGACCAAGCTATTGGCTTTTATTCCTGAAAAAAAAAAATATTCCAACTACTCCTAACACTGGGAGTAAGGGTGTGTGTTTGTTTATGTGTGCACCCGTGTGTGAGGGAGAGTTAGCTTGTGTTGGCGACGCTCGGTGACCTGGTGTTAACAGCTGGATGCTTTCGGTTCAGATGTTGAATCATTGTTGACGTGCTGTTGTGGTACACCAGTTCTGCTCTGCAGTAAACACATTGCACTTCGTTATCTTCTTTTTTAAGTGTGAAATGATCCCAAACTTTGGACATTCTCTGACTTTTACGGACAGCTTCTTAGCTCTCCACCAGTGCGCTAACTCAATTCTTAATGTAGCGGTGTGCGTCCGCAATAACAGTCCGTGTGGAAAAATGATCTCTGAGCTAAGCAGTCCACATAACGTGGGTAATAGGTATTAAACGAAGCCTCGAGGCAGAGATTTTGCCTTGATCATTTTTTGTAATTGAATTATTCGAGTTACTCGAGTAATCGTTGCAGCCCTACATTTAACTATAAAAAGCTTTATTGGCTCATCTCAGGCATAAAAGGATTTTTTTTTGTATTACATGTTTCATTTGATATTTGTGCAACCCTGTTACCAACACTCGGTAACAGGGTTTGAAATGCATGCTAGCTGTTAGCATTTACCAAGATGACAAACTTACATAAGTAAACAAGTAAAGGTTTTTTTTTTAAGTATTTATATTATTCTGGAAATATGCATAACAGGGTTGCGTGAGGTGAAGTGAGACATTCAAGCAAGGCTGACAATGTTATAAAAATATGAAAAATTTAAGAGAGTACATACCTTTGCTCTACCCATGCTGTTGGGAAACTGTTTGATGATGTCACTTCCAGTCTATCATGTGACTAACCATTTTCTTCTTCTTTTACCATGCTAAAAAGTTTAAGGCAACAGGGTTGCATGCAAGTTGAGGGACACGGGTTTCTTGCATAATAATACTTATTTAAAACATTATGTTTTATTCAAAAGTTGTTTCCCCATCTACAAGAGACATCTATGAACAAAACAATACAAAAGAAAGTAGATTTAAATGTCATTTTGTTTTTATTGGAGTTCAATTTGGTCACCAAGGGTTTGGGACAAGAGAAAAATTGCATATCAGGGGGTACTCCAGACTTATTTTGTATTTTAAAAAATATTTTCAAATTATTTTTTCTCCCAGTTTGTTTAGAGGTGGCCTCTGGACAAGTAAAAGTTACACATAAACTGCATGATTTTGTATTTTGTAAATTTATTATTTGAAATTTCATGGGTGGGATGTAAAATGTCCTCCAATTTTTGAATGGCCCAATAACTGATGATAATATCATCTGATATTAATGTGTGTTCCTGTACTCATTGTCAGAATCTGTCGGGGTGATAAGATGACACAATCATGAGTGAGGTATAGAACAATTTGAGAATAGAGTGGTGACATAAAATCAGATGTTAGTTAATCTTGCAGTTATGTGAAGAAGTTGGAACTCTGTGCATATCAAGGCATCAGCTGCTTGACAGAGGATTCCTAATTCTGTGCCGAAAAGAGACACTAGCATGGTGTTCTGGATTTCTTTGTAATCTATAAAATAATCAGAGAGCTGTTCCTAAAAACATTCTACCATTTTTTTTTTAATTGATATTGTTGTCATGTTGCACTTAAGCTGTGGGTCTGCCATATATGTGGGACTATGATTTCAGCATTACCATTTTTGACCTTTTAATCTTACTTATAAAGAAACAACTTACATACACATAAATACTCAACTCTGTTTCCTGAACATATAAATTGAATAAATGATACAAATGATTCATGACTTAAATAGCCAACAAAAGTAAAGAGACAATTCATGATGGAATCATAGTTTGAGACTAACATTAATGTCATGTCTTGAGCTTTAAGTCACAGTTATTCTGTATTAAATCAGGAGCATGCTTTTAATTTTTACCAACTGCAGCCAGTGTTAAAACATAACCGTATAAAATGAATAACATTGTAGTTAGTTAGTTTTACTTGACTCTATTATTGCTATTTTTGTGCATCATATTGTCAAGGTCTGTGATTGAAGCATTATTCTCTTTTGAGTTTTTAGCTTTAAACAAAGATAAGAAAAAACTTCAACACTATAAAATATTAAAGTGGGCACAAAGCTAGTTTTGTTATGCAAAATACATAGCCTTTCGTTGTTGACACCCTGCCTGTCTGACTCACTGACGTTGATGGCTGTTGCATCACTGACAGCAGCCTTCCACCATCACCCGCAACTGAAAAATTCACATTTAGTACGGGTCATTGCTGAGTTACACAGATGCAGGTTAAAAAGCTGGACTGACCCTGTATATGAAAATAAACCACTCTCACTGATGCTGAACATAGAAGCCCCAGCATGCTCAATGATGCTTAGTCTCAACAACTGCATATTTGTGCTGACAAAGACAAAATCTAATCAGACAAAATATTTTATTCAGAATGGGCATGCAATGGCTGTTTTGTTTGTACTAAAAAAAAAAAGGTTGTCTCCAAAGACACATTTCATATTTATGCAGTTTTTAAGACTGAAGTTGTATTTTAAAACACATCGGGGGTGGACACATACTGTAAAAAAGAAATACCACCACTGAAGAAGAAAAAAAAGTTGATGTTGTGAAAGTCCAACAGAGTGGGTGTCAACGGAAGGGAAACACACAAACTGTTCAAATCAAGAAAATAATGATATCAATAAAACATTTTTGATATCATTTTCTTTTACCCCACAGTGAAATTTGATGAGTAGCGAATGGAAAACTACAAATCAAAATGTCCTCCTTTTTAAACTGTCAGAACCAAGTGAAAATTTACCTCGAGGCCAACTGGTGGTATTTTCTCATGAATACAGAACCACTTTTCATACTAATTTCAAACAAACCTAACATAAATGATTGATATAGGGGACACAAACAGCACCTTGCAGTATAATTGACTTTACATTGTATGTATACTGTGAATACAAAGAAAGACAGTGAGATGGGTTGCCAGAAACAATGATTCTTTAAACTCACTCGCTGTCTCTCTGAAGCTCACTGAGAAACCCTAAAATATCACCTGAATCCTTTAAATGTCCTTAAAAGCCTCTACAACCTATTCATGAGTGCCAAAAACCTCCTTGAGAACCCTTCAAATCCCCTCAAGAGCCTCCTTGTGGACCCCTTCAGTCTTATCGAGAACCTTTGGAACTGCCAAAGAACCAGTCAAATTTCTTCAGGGACCTCTGAAACTTCCAAATAAATCCTATACCATGTTCAAGGGAATACTGATCTTAAGTCCACCAAACCCTTGTTGACAACTTCTGGAACCTGTTGAACTTCTGTTGAACTGGGATTAGAAGATTAATATATATTCTGAGTACAGATCATATTAATAGTTAAGAAATGTTCCTGATGATCAATAATCTGACTGATACAGACATACGTCTGGGTGGAGTTTGCAGATGGGAGTTGATCACATGCACTTTGAAACAGTTTCCATTTTTCGTCTTCGATATTTGAAGTGTTTCCAAGGCATTTCTAAATTTGGCTTTCTCGTTGAAACCATTTAGAAGATCTAACAAGTACATACTGTACACCAAATACAATTTGACTAATTAGCATTACAACTGGAGGAAGTGGGTCCTCAGAGACATGAAGGAAGGGAGTCTCCTTTGTTAGTTGAAAAAAGGGGAACTAGATTTGAAACTTCGAAAGTAGGTCTAGTAAGTAAGTGACCTTCTCAGCTGTCCTCCCATGTGGGAAGTCAGTGGGTGGCAATGAATTAACTGTTAATCTCACCACAAATGAGACAAGAATTAGCTAGATAGCAAATTCAAAAGTGTATATTCAGTGGCGTTAATGAGTTAGGGCGTCTGTGTTTCATTTTGCAGTTGGTTTGTAAAACAATCAGTCAGTGGAGGAGCTGATTCAGCGGCTTGTGAAGCACAGTTTCTCAGGTAAAGGCTGGCCGTCTCCAGCATACCCTTCATACACCTGGTCTATCCACTCTGGCTAGCCTGCCCTACGCTGGTGTAGCGGCGTTGTACTCTCTCACTGTGTTGTGTAGTTAAAAGACGAAGAAGACCTTCACTGTTGGCAATCTCGCCGTTTATTCTGGACATTGGCTCGCCTGGCAGAGGAATTAATAATACAGTCATTCCCAGTTTCTTCTCACACACACACATACACGTCTGAAAAATGTAAAATGAAAAGAAAGGAGCTATATGCTTTAAAATACAACTTAAACCACCTCTTAGCATTAAAATTAAAGTAATTAATGTAAACCAATGCGGAGCTCAAGGCTCAAGCACCTACCAGGAAGACAGCGAGGTCCAACTACTGCTGCCCCCTCGGGGTGCACGACCCTAGTCCACAGGGGTGCTGCATTTAATTACCATAGGACAAACAAGTTTCTGTGTTGTGTGATGAGTTTTTATGGCAAGTGGAATCACACTCCTTCTTAAGTCCGTTACACTGGGAGTGAAAAATTCTTCTGGAGGATAAGTGACAATGAAAGCAGGACCAGACCTGGAAGGAGGTTGAAGAGGTCAGTGTGTTTACTGGGAAAAACTACAGCACATAAACAGATGTATCAGCTGCAAGAACGACCAGAGTTACACCATGAGATAGCAGTTTGTCTTAAGCAGAGAGAATGCAACCAAGAAAGGCAACCAACCAATCAGAAGCAGAGTATGACAAGTCATAACTGTCAGTGGGCCCATAATTGCATGCTCTATGCCTTACTGTACAGGGTTTAGCACAAACATCTCCTTTTTCTTTTTCTACTCTTTGCTTTGCAGATCATGAATAAAGCTCAAAATAATTCAGGTTAAAGATACCCTGCAGTTTATTTTTCACTAGTAATGGCACTGTGCGATGTTTTGTCTTGCTTTTTCTTTGTTTTTTGTACGGTAAAAATGTCTGATATCAATTACAGTTGGTGACCTTAATATTCTTTAATGTATTATGTACCAATGACAGAGGAGAAGAAGACCAGCAAACAGTGCAGGATACAAAACAATCAAAACACACGTTCTGCAAATATTTACAAGGATTCACTCAAAGGATTTAGTGAGAAAAATAAACAAAATCATTGGTGCTTTCAGCAATAGGCACAGTGCACCATTGAATAACCTTGGGAAGGATAACATTTGTCCAGAATGTGGTTGTGGTCAAAGGAAAAATGTTGCCCGATGTTAGAAATGATTCAGTGCCATTTTTGTATGTATAGTTGTACTAATGACAGTTAATGTGCTGTTACACATAATATATAATCATAAAAATGTGATAAGATACCGGGAAATGTTTGGGTAAAGAAACATATAAACATAGACAAAGCAAGCACAAATTCATAAGACCCTTGTTTAACGCATTCAACAGCTTTTGCAACAAAATGCAAAAAGATGTTTGTTTTCACATACAGTTGGACTGGACTGGATGGATGGGTTGTTTCAATTCAGGTGCTGCTGCGCAGAAATTGATAGGTGTTGATCTAGAGTGGGCGTGATACAATGCTATAGCTGTTTTCACATATCAAACATTAACAACAAACACAGTTGTCAGCTCATGTAGAAAGAAAAGGAAGGATGTGATGGAGATGAATGTTACAAATAAAGGAGAAAGAAAAAAAAACACACCTGCACTGTTCCACAATCTGCCTAAATTTAAGATGTTTGAACATCATGGTTACCATATGGAATAGTGTTGTTTTGTGCCCTTGTGAATTCTATATATTATGACATTTGTTGAGATTATTGTCGTTGAATTTGCAAGTATAAAAAAAGAATTACAGAGCCCTTGAATGTAGAGTTTGGAATAAAGTTCCATTGTTTCCTGCTTGCTTTTCAGTCGCCCATGCCTTATCCAGGCAGACAGTCTGCTCAGTCTGTTGAACAGCTTCCCAATCTAAAGTACTCAAGATTCTATGAGGAGACAGGGTCATTCATTTAATACTTTAGTGCAGTGTCCTATAAATCTGTCACACAGTAACAGGTTCAGCAGATAGGTAGGCCAATATGAAATGAGTTTACTGTAGCTCATACAGCTCATCCTCATTAGTACAACGATCAAAGGGGTCAACTGTGGGAGCAGTTTTTGTGATCCACAGCCCTTAATATGTTTCTCACAAAACAGCACCCTCTAGTGGCTCTAGTAATAAGTATGGCAGCAAAAGAGGAAGTCAGGCAAAGTAGTACAAACTTGATAAACTGTCTGCTATGTCTAATTAAAGCGCACATCTCTCTACCATTGCGCAATCAGAACAGGAATCACTTTCCCCAGGTAGCGGTGGAACAACTAGAATAACTGTGGAAACTCTACACTGCGACAGAAAAGAAAAAAAGCCAGATAATGAAGGAAGCAAAGAGGGCAGGTGACAGACACCGAGGTGGTGAACAGATGAGTATCCACTCGATGGAGAGCGCCCTGGTGTTATGTCAAAGACTGTTCCTCTGTTTATATGCTTTTCTAATCAAGTAGATTCAAACCCGATTTCTATTACATCAGTAATTAACAAAACCTGCCACCTTATCAATGCAGCTAAGTGTCTATTTCTGCCTTTTCATATCAGTGGATAACTTGGCAAAATTGAGATTGCAACAGTTGTGTTTTGTGCGAGCAACACCTAACAGTCATACCACAGGGAAATGCTGGGGGACGGGGAGATTAAAAAGTTGTCTATTTCCACTTTGAGTAACGTCATGTATATAATGCAACTGCAGTTACATACCTGAAGTTACAATGTTGTTATTTTAAACCATAATGTATTTCTAAACCTTGCCCAGTTGTTGTTGTGCCTCATCCTAACCAAGTAGTTTTCTTGCCTAAACCCAACCAAACTGCAAATGTACAACACAGTACCAGTACACCTGTCGCTGGCACACTGCAAGGGTCATGTGATTCAGGAACGGTGATGTATCTTGTTTTCAGAGTCAGGTTTGAGCATGTGTTGGCTCTAAATATGTCGATATGTTGTTGCTGTCTATTTTCTGTTCTCTTGCATATCTGAATTGCCTCTAAATCAAGTGGCATAATTTTACCATTAACTCTGCTGACAAGTTTCGTTGGTGGGAAAATGGGACAAACCCAGAGAAAATGGCGTTACATTACAGTACATTAAACTCAATGGCTCATGCAAGTTTCTGTTATTTTCTTTCCAAGCTTGAATTTCTTTTCTTTTCTTGTACGATTGCCACCACACTTCTTCTGGTGCTCTGACCTGATGATGCATGGTGCTTGTGTTGCTGCATGCTGCTTTGATCCTGGCAGTCTTCAGCTCAACAGGAGCATCTCGTATCAGAGCCGATCTGGCCCCGACCGGCTCCTCGTCTGATCTACGTCGACCTTGGACTCTGTTGTCTCACTGATGAAGACCACCACGATCACAGCACTTTGGTTTAAATCGTTTCATGTCCTTAAAAAAAAGGCTTTTAGATTTGTTATCAACAGCAGACAGCCTGAGATGTTCGGTGGAATCTATTTTTCACAGAGGACAAGAGTAAAATGGGAGAAAAATTGTAGAGTTCAGATGTATAAAGCTGATACAAAGTGACAGAAACAGACTGATGGTTGTAATTGCTGTTAAAGGTGACTCTACTCAGTATTGACTTGATGGGGGTGAATAAGAGCTTTTTAATCTAAAGTACACTTAATAGAAAAAAGTCATCCTTTTACTAAAATTTGTCAGAATGTTTCATCTACGCACTGTAACTGACAGGGTCAAGCTTTAGAGGCAAAACGTTACGCATGTGATTTCTATTTTCTGCAATCATCAGTGTGTTTATTTTGTGTTTTATTGAAGGGATAAGGACTGGATAAACATTATGCAGATTACTTTTCTATCCACCTTTTTCTGCTGTTGCCAGAATCTGTGAAAGCCTTAGCACCATTTGTGGCAGATGAATAGTGTCCTCTACTTGTTTTTTACTACCCTTAAGCAATCAGTGTGCATTAGACAAGCCAGAAGCTTTCCTGCCAGCTCCGACCTGGTAGCACACATTGTAAAATGTAGAAGCCAGGAGAGGCGTCTAATCCTCTTGGCAAAGCACTCCATTTGTTTATTGTCATGATTTTCACAAAATTAACTAGGTAATGACTTATTGATGGGCAGCAGGGTGGCTCAGTGGCTGGTTTCCTCACGTCGGGGATTTCTATCCTCATGGTGACCTTTTTGTGTGGAGTTGATGTGTTTTCCTGTGTTCACATACGTTTCCTCCCACATGCAGGTCAAGTAGGTTGAAAATCTGACTGTCCTGTAGGGATGAATGTGATGACTGCATTAACCCAGAGGTAGTCCAGGTGTTTGTGCTGCCTACCTCATAGGACCTTGTAAAAGAAGAATCGTGTTCAGAGAGTGGATGAATTGATGACCCGTGGTGATGGTAAATATGGTAAAGGTACAAGCTGCACACAGCCATGGGAAATTGCCATCTTGAGCCACAGCATGATTGTAGCCTCACAAAAGAAGTAAGAATCAAAACATAGGGCACTTACAGCTACATTATCAGGAAGCCTGACATGTTTTCAGTCCAAGCTTTTATTGTCATATATGCCAATATTTATTGAGATTAGAGCTATATCTTCAAAATACGTTCAGTTGAGGAACAAAAAAGCTGATTTTCTATTTAGGCTAAAAGGTATGTTGTGTATCTGATTAATCTTTCAATTTATTGAGGCAAAGTAGTCACTGTGCCTTTAGAATGCTATAGTTTACAACTTCAAGTTTTGTTTTAATATTTTAAAGTTGCATTTTTAGACTATTAGCCACTAGAGGGCAAAAGCAATCTGACATAATTTGATCATATTGACATGAGCATTTACATGTCATAGCATTAACACAATATAAGTTTGTGACCTAACTTGTCTGGATGTGGAGGGGATGATAGAAGATTTATAGGTCAGAGTTCAAGAAACCGTACATTTGAAGAGACTGGACATTTTTAGGGAGACATCAGAACAATTTACAGTCGGGTTTGTTATAACAGAGTCCGAGTGATTTTGATGAGACCTTGTGGCGACTGAGGCAGGTAAGCGACTGTTTTTTTGTACCATGTTGCGAGACAAAATTGAAAATTGAACCTAAAAAAAATTTTAAGTTTCAACTTATCTGTGGTTTTGCAGAAACGTCGATTGCCAACATTTATTCTGGTAATTCGGTTGATGACAAATGCAAGCATGAATTTAGTTTGATTGGTCTTGGCTAAATATTTAAAAGTCGGCAATGACAACAACATCAACTCAGACTACGACTTGTAACTACAACTTAACTCAAACCTGAGCATATTCTGCACAGCAATTATGTTTTCCTCTTAAAAAAAACGCAAAACAGTTTATGTGATTTGTAGGAGACACGGTTGACAAATACTTGTCACATTTGTTCGTTAATAAGTCCACATTGACTTTTTGTTTCACAGTGGACACAAGGAACATTCTCAGGGATGACAATCCATTGTTTGACCCATCAGTTAGCCCCATCCTTCGGCATATTCACACTGTCGCTCTGTATATGTCACATGATGTCCGCTTCTTACTCATCTTATAATTACTACAGCCACTAGGGGTTGCCGTCTAACAATAAACATAAATAAATCAATATCTCATCCAACCAAAGTTGCTTTAATACAAGTCGCCTGTTAGAAATGCTTTTAGGGGGCTATTTTGCACCAAGTCACTTTGGGTAAAATGTGTAAAATGGAAAAGTATTATTCGACCAATGCAAGATTTCATACAAGGTACAAGAGGTTTTCACTAAGGATTTGTGTCCTTCGTTCACTGGCGACATGCTTTACACAACCCAGTATGCTTTTTACAACAACAATGAAAAAGAATCTGGCATTCCGTGAATAGCAAAGGCAAACATGTATTGTGATGAAAAATCCACATCAGCAACAGCCCCAGAGTGACAAAGAGGGAGCCAGAGAGAGGGATGGAGCAAGAAAAAGACAGACTGAGAATAGACAGAGGCACGGACATATTTTGCAGAACAGGAAGAATACGCTTTTTGTACCAAAGGTGAGACTGAGTGCATGTTAAATTTTCTCTTTTTACAACTGGCACCAAATGAATGTGTGTGTGATGCTTTGTTTGACAATGTTTTATAGTTAATTTTGGCCAGGTTGTTTTAAGTTGTTCCAAATAAGCTGCTGTTAAGTTGCCTGTCTTTGGCAGGAATTAAAATAATTGTGTGTGTCTTTGTTATTGCAATGCACAGTCACACAAATGCACAAAACAAACAACTTAATCAGAGCTGAAAAGTGGTTTTGCCGTCAACATCATGGTAGAAACAATTTTGAAAAAGAAATGAAAAAATGAAAGAAAAGAAAACTACATTTCAGGCAGAAGTGTTCATGAATAAATGAATAAAGTTTATATATGTTTATATGTATATATATATATACATATATATATATATATATATATATATATATATATATATATATATATATATATATATATAAACTCTACACATCAGACATGTTTAAAAAGAAACATTCCATATATCTTTTAGCAAAAAAATATAAATGAAATGAAATGAATGCTTGCCGAGAGTGACTTCAGACTTTCAGATTCCAAGTTTTGTATAGTCAGAAACATGCAGACCACCTGAACTTGGAGGAAACCTTCCAATTACATGTAAAGTTCAGCAGTGGGTGAAGAGAGCCCTGCTGGCCTAGCCCCTCAGTATTACCTCAGGCACAGTGAGAGCCGGAGCTATTCTGAGCAACAAAATAGCTTATTTTCGTCAGCACTAATTAGCGCTAAATTCAAGGCAGCATGGGCGGGAAATGCTTATAGTCACTCCCTGGAGAATACTCTAAACTTGACACTAACTACTACACACCTAGCCCTGATCATTCCTCTAACTAGACCCAACATTAAAGTTCCACATTTTGGGACAGTGCCAGTGAACTCTTGCTATCACAAAGACTGGAACTAGGGGGAAAGACATAACCTGATTGTCTAAAAGTACTGAACTGCCTTCTGGCCCCTTTAAAGCTCACAAACAACATACGCACTCTTGTCTGTTTCCTCCCTAAAAATAAAAACACAATTAAAACTCTATTTATGTGTTGGAATAATGTTTTTGCTGGTGACATTTTGCTGTTTTGCCCTGTTTTCAGTGTCTGTGCTGAGCTAAGCTACGTAGCTGCTGGCAGTAGCTTTATATTTCCTTTACAGACATGAGAATGATAGTGATCCTCCCATCAAATTGTCAGAAAGAAAACACATGTTTGTGTAGTATTCAACAAAAACGTCCCTGACTTCCGTTTATCACCTGATGTTTGTCCACACGTCATTATCAAGTGCACACAATGACACACAATACTAAATGTTTTCCAAGACCTTATAACAAAGTGAAAAATACTAAGCAGCCTGCGGCCGTGATTGTGAATACAAAGGCGCTACACCGCATTGTCATATGTAAAAGACATCCCTTATAAAAAAATGACTTACAGTGCATAGCCATAAAATTCAATCAGTCAAAAGATGCACTGCGTGTGACCCAAGCCTGAAGTCTTTATTGGAAAATGAGGCTGAATCAAACAGAGTTTTCTGACAGGATTGGCTCTTGTCAAGATCAATTCCGGTTGCAGAAAAATGACTCCGGTTATACTTGAGCGGCTGCAAATGTAAATGTGTGAAAGTGTATCAGTTTGAAGCAGCATCGCAGGAAACACAGCAAGCATGTTCAGTCATCCTCCCCGAGGTACATTCATTAAAAATGTGACATCTTTTGGCAGTACTGTTAATTTTGAAGTGCCATGCCGATAAAGCATCTTAGTGTTCGGTTTGAAATTACAAGAGATAAGTGGGAAGAAAAACAGGCTGACGGAGTAGGAATTCAGTATGAGCGAGTTAGAAGAAGACTGAGTGAGTACAGGAGCCTGCAGACAAACCCAATGGCTGTAATAGTGTCTGCTGGTGGAGTGATAAGTCAGACAGCCCCCCAAGTCTGCTGATCCACTGCCAGCCTTGGCCATTTGTCAGAGCTGACGCGAAACTCCCGGTGGCCATTGCACTCTGCTGTGTGCAGCTTCTCCCAGCAGGATCACACTTGACAGGTGAAATCATTATGGACAGTCCTGGTACAGTTAATGGCCAGCTGCTCCTGATGTGTGTGGGTGTGTGTACACCTGCGAGGGAAGATGTCAAACACATGTAAAATATGAAAAGATATGCCCAGAAAAAAAAAAAAAAAGAAAGCAGACTGTAACTCACAGGTGTTTAGTTTGACTCATTAAAAGAGGGGAAAAAAAGCAAAGGGAATTTTGGCGTGTGTGTGTGTGTGTGTGTGTGTGTGTGCGTGTGTGTGTTGGAGGATGAAAGGATTCAAGGAATAGATATAATTCAAATTATGTTATCTGTCAAATTTCATGTCTATTTAAAAACAGAAAAGTGGCAATAGGAATTACTTCATGGACAAGGATGTCTTTCGTTTTCATTTCTACCTCGGTGTACGTGTGGATGTATTCCTGTACATGTGTGTATTTGTGTGTGGAGGTGGATGAGCTCTAAAAACCGAAAGACACTGCACAGCGGAGACAGAGCAACCTGTTAAGAAATGTCAGAGAAAATAAACAACTGAAACCTATTTTAAGAAAGAGGCTGATTGCAGTAAGACCGTTAAAAAGAGGGAGAAAAAATCCATGCATGGGAGGATACTGTTACATCCACGCGCAACGAGAACATATGTGAGAGCTGTGCTAAGATACGTGAGCTGAGAAATCACTCTGCTACCATTTATCCTTTATAATGACCCAGTAATAACCTTAGTTCCTGTTATAATCATGCCGCTAAAGAAGGCGCATTTAAGAGCAGTTAAAATGTCAAGCTGCATTCCAGAGATCTTATTCTGATTCCTTTAATTAAGCTGTCTAGTGGTTAATGATGGACTGTCCAGC
Organism: Diplodus puntazzo; assembly: GCA_963678695.2. Lineage (NCBI taxonomy): Eukaryota > Metazoa > Chordata > Actinopteri > Spariformes > Sparidae > Diplodus > Diplodus puntazzo. The sequence continues at coordinate 28,495,266 of OZ023163.1, forward strand.
AGACTGTCTGAGGGTAGGAAGTTCACTTTGCTTTCTGGCAGGAGTTGGTTTCACAGGCATCAGCTTGAAGGCCTTATTTCTCTTAGTCCTTGTCAGTCTTAAACACCACTGGGTGGCCATGGAAACACACATCTAAATCCAATCGGAGCCAGGCGGATGCATTAAGTGTTCCTTAAGTGTGGTCTTTCATTCTCTCTTTTTTCATTGAAGTCACTTGAGGCAAGATTTCTAATGAAAAATAGTAGTCAATTATCATTCTTAATCACCACCGTGTGTTTTGTTCTTTCTCACAAATTAAGCTCTGCTGATGGGAATGGAGATATTTCCACTGAAAACATCATACTATAGTAAAAAAAACCAGAACAATTCTTACATCAGGAAGATAAAGAAATACAGCTGGATTCTTTTGGCTCTCCCACGTCTGTCGTGTCCTCAAAATTCTAATATGTGAAAGTAAAACTGGAAAAAATAAGGTAAAGATAGGAATTGTTAACAAACAAATAAAACACATCTCACATACTGTATGATGTAATGGGAAAAAAAAACACATACACACATATTACATGTAAACAAGACTGACAGGGAATCCACATTAGAAGTGAGACATGAGCAGCACATAAGCGCTACTCAAGGATTTGGTCTGTTCAATGCGGGCTGACTCCGACCTCTGTTCGGCCGTCTCTGTCGTGAGCTGTCTGTCTGTCAGCAGCAGCTCCTGAGGCGACGCGTGGAGAACGATGAACGTCTGTACGAAATTACATGGCAATCATCCAATAGTTGTCAAGATATTTCACTCACAGCCGCAACTTTGAACCTCATGCTCGCAACAGAGAAAAGAGCCGGGGGAATCAACACAGTCAGTGAGATATACTTTGAGGACTGCGAATGTCTGCATTAAGTATCTTAAAACTCTACAGCGTCACACCGAGTCATTATGTCTTGGAGGTATAAAGTGTACAGCTTATGATAATAATGAAATAATGCATTACTAATTCCGTTGCATTATTCTTTAAAGTGGTCAAATGTGCATGTATGTGTGTACTACGCAATTCGCTGGTTGACATGCAGGTACAGTGATGATGATGATTTGGAATTGGAAAGCTGTGGTGAGAGGATTAATGTTTAGATATTCAGTATTAATATAAGCAGAATCATGTGTTTCGGTTACTTCTGGCTTTCTTAGAGCTTCAGACAACTCTTTGGACCAACAGCATTGTTTTGACATTTCATTTTAAGGAGGATCTTTGCTCTAAAAGTGTTTTTTTTTTCTGATTTCAAATGTGGGTCCTGTTCACTCATTGTGGGAGAGTTATTGTGTTTATCACATTTTCATTATGACAGATGGCAGAAGTCGCTCTATCACAAACTTGCTTTTTTTAAGGAAATGTCATCCACTCCTCAGCAACAATCATCTCCATAATTAGGTTTGCAACAAAATTAGCTTGGCTGATGTCAAGATACAGGCTTATACCTGGAAGCAGGAGTGACCCTGTAATTGCACTGACAACAGCTGTGAGCACTGGACAGCCACAGAGCAGAAAGCTAATTGGTTTTCGCCTCACCATTATCTTTTAAATACCAATCCAGATTGCACTCCTGTTAAACTGGCATCCAATACGCCTCTCCTTCAGTGTTGTTAACCTCTGGAGAATAATGTGTCAAACGCACCAGGCTCTGGACAATGTGAAGTCTCCATCTTGAGCAGAGAACTGAAATACTGTACTGTATTGAGTTTGTAAGCAAGTCAATCTGCCTCACCGGGCTGCAGTATCTCTGCTAGCTTCGCATAATTAAATCCAGATGTGCGAGCGCGGACAGACATTTGTGTTTGAGTTGGGACTGAGCGTAATCTGCATATATTGATCCACATCTTCACCATAATCTATCAATTTATTTGATGATGGTACAATTAGTTTTTATTAGAGTTGTTCTGATTCTGATACCAATATGGGAATTGTCGCAGATCCATCCATCCATCCATTTTCGACCGCTTATCCGGGGCCGGGTCGCAGGGGTAGCTGCCTGAGCAGGGACACCCAGAGTTCCCTCTCCCCGGACACTGCCTCCAGCTCTTCCGGGAGGATCCCAAGGCGTTCCCAGGCCAGCTGGGCGACATAGTCACACCAGCGTGTCCTGGGTCTTCCTCGGGGTCTCCTCCCGGCGGGACATGCCAGGAACACCTCCCGAGGGAGGCGTCCCGGGGGCATCCGAAACAGATGCCCGAGCCACCTCAGCTGGCTCCTCTCGATGTGGAGGAGCAGCGGCTCTACTCTGAGCTCCTCCCGGGTGACAGAGCTCTTCACCCTATCTCTAAGGGAGCGCCCTGCCACCCTGCGGAGGAAACTCATTTCGGCCGCTTGTATCCGGGATCTTATTCTTTCGGTCATGACCCAAAGTTCATGACCATAGGTGAGGGTCGGAACGTAGATTGACTGGTAAATCGAGAGCTTCGCCTTTCGGCTCAGCTCTCTCTTCACCACGACAGACCGATACAACGACCGCATTACTGCGGCCGCTGCACCGATCCGCCTGTCAATCTCACGCTCCATCCTTCCCTCACTCGTGAATAAGACCCCAAGATACTTAAACTCCTCCACTTGAGGCAGGAACTCTCCTCCCACCTGGAGGGAGCAAGCCACCTTTTTCCGGTCGAGAACCATGGCCTCGGATTTGGAGGTGCTGATTCTCATCCCAGCCGCTTCACACTCGGCTGCAAACCGCCCCAGGACATGCTGGAGGTCCTGGCTCGAAGGAGCCAACAAGACCACATCATCCGCGAAAAGCAGAGATGAGATCCAGTGGCTCCCGAACCAGATCCCCTCCGGCCCGAGGCTGCGCCTAGAAATTCTGTCCATAAAAATAATGAACAGAACCGGTGACAAAGGGCAGCCCTGTCGCAGATACTACCTAAAATGCAGGTATCCGTATCAGCGAGTACATGGGGTCTATGCACCGATCCGATACAACATAATTTAGAAACAGGACCCTGCCCCAGGTAGCTCTGTTAGCTCTGCTTGACGTTACACACTGGAAATCAATTCTTCTTCGCTGCTCTAAAAACCAACACAGGAGGTAGTACTGTGCTGCCCCTGGCAGCTACTGTTTTTAGAGGTGTGAAGAAGAAGTTGATTTCACATGAGTCAGAAGGAGCTAGCAACATGTCAGCTATTTTGGCAATGATTGACACTGGATTACTCCACTAGTAAAATGGCGGCATGTTCAGTATGCAAGACTGTAATTTTATTGGGCGGCACCAGTTTCAACACCAGAAACCTTATTTAGCATCTGAAGACGCATCCCATGAAAGAGCATGACAGAAAATAGTTGGTTAACACATTTCATTTAGGCTGAAAGACGTGTCAGCTTTACTACTGACATTTGGACCTCCAACGTGCGACCAATGTCTTTGCTGAATCTGCACACTGGGCGGACACTGTGGACGTCAACATTTGCCCTTCAAAGTGCCGGGCTGAAACCAAACAAGTTCTGTGAGTACATTTAAGGAATAATTTATTCCTAGATTTATTTAAGTTGCTGTTGCGCTACTGTTTGAAACGGTTCTATTTAAAAAGTGGCTGCACTTTAAACGTTTTTTAAAGCAATTGTTAATTATTCCAAGATGTCTTTATTTCTTCTAGTTTGGTTATGACTGACTGTCAAAACTGATAATAAAAGATTGTTGTGTGGCAGTCATTCTCTGCAAGGTTTTACCTGAGCCAGGCCATACAACAATGATCGCAATCATATCACATTCACACAGGGTTAGTAGGACAAACAGCTGTTAAAAGAACATTTAAATCTTCTTCTATAGGTATCTTAATCGGGAAGGAAAAAATGGTATTTGAGCATCTACTCTAACATTCCAATTAAAACCTATTTTGGCCTTTTCCCTGCTATTTCTGGGTCCCTCAACCTTTGTTGTGATAGGTGACATGCTTGACCATTAGTTTAAAATAGTTTTTTTAAGTGGCTTGAAATTAAGCAACCAAACAGGTAATTTATGATAAAGGCCTTCGACTGTGTAGCACCAACCCATATTTCATTCATCAACTTCATCTACTGCCCCTTTGAGTCTGAACCATTCAATAAAGGTTGACAAATTCTGATCGCCTCACATTTGACTGATCAGATTGGGCCAGGCTGTGTACTGCATGCATCTCTTCCTAGTACAATTGCTAGCTAATCTACATTCCTTTGCTGCAGAATGTAAAGCTTCAAAATGCTGTTGACTACAACACAACAAAAATAATGAAGTGCAGACTAATCCAAAATTCTCAGAGGAAAACACCAATGATGTTTAGTGATATTTGGAAGAGAGCTAAACTCAGACCTTTGAAAAGGTCATGTGTTACAAGCAAAATAACTTCCCAAAAATGAGTGAAGAGGTTAATGGGAAGCCACTCAAATGGCTCCAAGGCCATCTGCAAACTACCAGCTCCATCAAGCTTGTAAATGAAGGCCAAGCCTCAGAAACCCATTCCATAAATATGTCTGCCACAAGGCTGAATCCTTTATCGTCCTTAGTAACGGCCTTGTTATTGTATGCAAGACTAAACTCTACTTGTGTGTTGATGATCTGACTCTGTACATCCATAAAATATCAACTGAATAGAGGAGGTTGAATAGAGATCTCGACCATGTAAGATGATCTATGAAAGTGTTCATAACAGCCTAAAAGAGGAGACTTTCAAAGCTTGATTAGCATTTTGGTAGCCACTGAAAAGCTCGATGCACACATAGTAATGCTGTGTTTCAGACAGCTGGAGATTCAAAAATGTTCAACTTCTTACCAGAAAAAAGTATAGTATAATGCCATGTCCATAGCCGTAGCCACTAACATGAAGTTACTCCTTTTTGCAATATATTGTTGATATATGACCTACCTACAATGACGCCATACAACAATCTCTCCTTTCTTTTCTTAAGAATACAGTGCTTGGACAGACGCTTCCTCCAAACTACTGTCCAGATATGAGAAAGCCTTCTTGAGATGAGACCTCCACACATATAGACTGATAACAGGTGGTGGGTCTAAAACTACATTTATAACTCATAATTGGACAGGATCAGAGTACATTTTGCCAACACATTATATAATGAGTCCTGATTTTGGCCCTTTACTGCTGAGTGGTAAGAGTGTTCAAAATGGCTTCTATTTTTCGCTTTCCCTATGTGTACAATATCTCATGCGGCTGGGATATAACATGAAAAGAGCCATTTCAGTCTTAAAAACATAAGTGACAGGACTGTTTATTTTCTGTTGCTATTCATGATTGTACAATTTTTAAAATGCTTCGACACAGCAAACATTTTGGTTTTAAGTCCTGATTGTGATTTTGTGTTATCCAATAAGATATAATAGTCTTTTCATATCATGTCCACACTGTATAACATCCTCCTGACTTCAGTTATCACCTTGCATGCTAGAAAGAGAGTGACGTCCTCATCAGTTTAGTGTAACATGCAACCTTTTTAAATATTGAATAGGGACCCATGTACATACAGGTTTCTTCAGGGGTGTGATAGGATGAGGCAAGTGAAATAAAACACTACATATGGGGTTTGATTGAAATTGGAAAGGTGGCTTACTTAACACGACCGAAAAGGGGATTGATGATAGAGGTCAAATGATTAATCAGTTAAGTGGTGCAGATAGGACCTTTTACAAATTATTGTTATTGGCTGAATTTGGTTCCTATAGTTGCTGATGGCTATGAAGCAGATGGCTCCACACAGAGGAGTACGTCACCATTTTTCATGGCGGATACGCTGAGTTAATCATCATCATTTGAGGGCCACTTCTGCTGAAAGTGTCTAAATCCTCTTAATCTGCCTCTGCCTCTTGATCTAAAGCAAACAAACATTAGATATGCTGCAGCCATACATGTGCGACAGACTTTGATTAATGTCACGCTTTTCAGTGTAGACTGAGGGAGACTAAGGTTACATCAGAGATATTTTTTTCATAAAGAAATTCGCCACTCTATGAACCACTTTCCATGAATTACTCTGGGGATAGGGTTAGGAGTACACATAACCAGCCCACATCATCCTCAAAAGATACAATAAATACTGACATAACATAACATACAACATACAGGAGGTCATCATAAGAATATACAGTGAGAAATAAAAATGAAATAAAAATAATAAAGCTCTAAGAGTGCATCAGTCCTTTGTATAGTGTGATAGCAGGTACACCTACAGCTTGTTCAGCAACTCAACAGCTGATTGAACAAATTATCTCAAATAGCAGTTCGATTTGGCCCTCTTAGCCTTTGCCCTATGAGTGGCTCTGGTTTGATAAACAACATTTCCCAGCCTATTTGTGTTCACCATGCTGGGGTTACCAAACCAACAGATCATTGCAGTTGTTAAAAGTAACTTGATTAAAGATGAATACAACATTTTTAGCGGCAATTTATCGACATTGAAACACCTCAGCTCACTCAGTTAAAACACTCTCTGACTGACCTTTTTACAGATGGAGTCAGAGTTGGCCTGAAAAGTAATTTTATCATCCGGGATGGTGCCAAGGTACCTATATTGACTTACTGACTCAACAGCTATGCCACTGATAAAAGTTGGTGCTGTAACATGCAAGTTTCTACGAAAATCAATTAACTTCTCTTTTGTCTTAGAGACACAGAGTTGCAAGAATGAGTCATCACGCCATTTGATTAAATTGTGGATGAAGACTGGACTAGGGCCCATTTCCTGGTCCTGCAGGAGGGTAACAATCACCAAATCATATGCAAACTGTATAATGAATCTTGACTCAACATACTCTGACAGTCTTTGGTGTGCAGCACAAATAATACAGGTGACAAAACGCACTTCTGTGGTGATCCTGTTGAACACAACAGGGCCTCAGACAGACTTGTCATTAACACGGGTCTCTGTTACCTCATGGTCAAAACGCACTAGCCAACAGATAGTGCCAAAGTCAATATTAGATATTTTAGAAAGTCTGTGAGCTAAAATATAATTCAGCATCATCGCTGTGGCATCCTCTACTTGAATGATAGACAGATTGGAGTGGGTCAATTACATTCTTTGAAACAGCTAGCCAACTACTATTTAAAATAACAATGAGGTGAGTGCCACAGGACGATAATCATTTAGCACCTTGGGGATGGGATCTTAGCCACTGGAACAGCCATAACATGTCAAATTTGTCCATTCAAAGGTTCTCCCGATGTCAGTTTCATCAGCTTGGATCTGACTGCCTCTGAGGCAACCCTAAATTTGGACAGCTCATCAGTGAAATCATGTGAATCAAATCTCAAGTAAAACTGGTTTGACTCCTCTGCCGGGACAGAGTCCGATTTATCTGAGTTAAACACTCCTTTTTTCTTGTCCTTAACGAGCCAAGGAGGAGGCAAAAGGAAAAGGAGGATACAACTAATATTACTAAGAGCTCAACAACGCCGGAATTTCACCCAGGGAATTATTTTCAGACACAAGGCACACAGATTTGTCATTACTCAGAGGGCATGAGACGTGGTTCAAAGGTTAAAAAACAGTCACTAATAAAATGCATTCACACAGAAATGAGGCAAACTTAATCAGGGCTGAGGCCGAAGTGGATGGACGACGGCTAGTGCAGGGGAGGGATCCACCAAAAAAAAGAAACCAACTTAAGTCACCGGGCACTCGTGGCAGACACACTCTCAGTGAAGAAAACCCACTCCCAGGGACACAGCAAGACAAGACAGGTATGGAGGACTAAACCTGACTTAATTATAAATAAATAAATAAATAAATAAATAAATAAATAAATAAATGTATAAACAAATGCGGAAATAAATAAATAAATGCGGAAATAAATAAATGCTGAAATAAATGAATGAATAAATAAATGCATGAATAAATGTATAAATAAATACAGAAATAAATACAGAAATAAATCCATAAATACTAATACATGTACAAATAAATAAATAAATGAATAAATAAATAAATGCTGAAATAAATGTATAAATAAATAAATAAATAAATGTATAAATAAAAGAATAAATGCTTTCTATTTATTTTTACATTTCTGTTCACCTACATTTATTTATTTCTGTATTTCTGTGTCCATATGTTAATGAAGAGGTAGGAGGTCCTAACCTCAGTCAAGAGCATGATTGGTCAAATCGGAGAGCCAGACAAAAGCAAAGGATTCCTGATCCCAAACCTCACTCTCTGTAACGTTGTAAACCAGCTCCAGTTAGCTTAATGGCCTCGACCGGTGTGACAGGTTAACTGCCGTTTATTTTAACTTGTGAGGGTCCCAGATGCGGCTCAGAACAATGGCTTTAAGTAACCATTTGAACGCAGTGCGGAATGAAAGAAATACCCAATGGTAACCGGTGTCACAAGTTAACGTGGACGCTGCGCTCTCAAGCGCTACAGCAAGCAGCCAACAGCTAACTGCTAACTGCCAGTAGGCGATTTGAGGGGGGATGAGGGGGATGCCGTCCCCCTTGTTAGCAAAATTGCCAAAAAGCATCCCCCTTGTTAACCTGCCATCAGTCTCCATCCCCTAGTAGCAGATGTCAGATGTCAGTGTGTGACAAATCACAAGCGGTCGCGATCAGCTCCGGTGCACAGCGAAGTCAAGCCGGGCACCGCTGCTTTGCGATCCGGCTGCCCGGTTTATTTTTGACGAAAGCCGCAAGAAGCTGCACAGCGCAGATCGCACCGGCAGGAAGTCAGAGATACAGGAAATGCATAGAGCATCTGGTCAATTTTCAAAATAAAATACCCTATACAGACTCCTGATTGTATAAAAACGAAAAAATGACCAGATCAACAAAAGTTTGCTATTCATGTTCTAAAACCAAAATGCTACTTTTTGTTAGCATTTCTAAGTGTGTCATATCAGAACATGGTGGCTTATGTTATGTTGCCAATTGTCATTTTTGTGCTAGTTTATAGTTTAATCATTGGTAGCTGTTACATTTCCTGACACCAGCTGTTTTATCCCCCATTGAAACGCACTCTGCTGGTCAAACTATGTCATTACACCTATTTTGAACTACCCCAAGCATGTTTTTCTGCATTATACTTTTTAAATATAAGGTTGTAAAACCTTATAAATCACCCAATAAATCGATAAAGGCAAATACCGATAAGTCGGTCGGGCTCTGCTATTTTGCACAATGTTAAATGTGTGTCCTTCAAGGAATTTAAATGCTAAAAATTTCCAAGGGGTCATGTAACTTAAAATAACCCTGCTTGTAGTGTATTGTGAGAAACATGAGAAAACCCTGCCTGAATAAACTCAGTCCACTGCATACAATTTATTTACTCATTACTTTAATACAGTTATAAAAAGACTTGTAGTAGGTAGAGAAGGAAGATAAGTGGATAAAATGGAATTGTAGAATTAGAAACGTCACGGTTATGGTTAAGGCGTCCTGCAACAATGTCCTTTGGGAGGTGTACATAGGTGTGTCGGGGCAGGGTGGTGTTCCTATTGAACCATCCCCCTTGTTTAAAATTAACAAATCACCTACTGCTAACTGCTAACAGCTAACTGCTAACAGCGGTCTCCACGCCGCTCTTGAGCTGCTTGGCATGAACAAATGCCTCATACTGTTTCACCCATGAGTTGTTTAAGAGTACAGACATTCACAACAAAGATATGAGACTGACAACATGCACATTTGGACGATTTGTGCTCTGTAGCCAGCGGCGCCGCCAGGGATTTTGGGCCCCATGAAAAAAAAACCTAGTTGGGCCCTTGTATAGGTTGCCCATGTCTCAAAGGGCCCCCTGTCAGTGCCGGGCCCTTGGAATCGTCCTAAACTTTCCCCCCCTGGCGGCGCCCCTGTCTGTAGCGCTCGTCTAACAGTGGTTTGCAGATCGCAGCCCCGGCATCTCCGTGTGGATAGAAGTGTTCAAGCAATGTCAAAACTAATACACATATACATGACTTGGAGCGATGAGCAGAATGTTTTATTTATTCATGCATTTATTTATTCATTTATTTATTTCAGCATTTATTTATTTATTTATTTATTTATACTTGAGTCAGGTTTAGTCCTCCATAGACAGGAGGATGCCACCACCAGATCACCAGCACCACCACCATCGGCCTATAGCACCTGAAAAGGGAGGAAATAAAACAAATTAGTGGGGTTGCACACACACAAAAGAAAGAAAACCTAACAAAACCATAAGCAATGGACAGATCACAGACATAAGCAATGTATCAAATAACTGCCCAATATCACCAAGGAAAAGAAAAGGAAAAAAAAAACAACCCTCAATTAACAGGATTAACAAAATAGAATTACATAAAAAATATCCAGGATGAACCCGAACACATTCAAAAATAACAAAATAGGACCCACACGTGCATACACCCATTCACTTGTCATAAAGGGGACAGTCCCCGGTAAAAAGTAACCGTGCCCAGCCCGCAGCCTGTGGACGAACAATCGTCCTGTACAAAACGAAGTGGCAGCGAACTTTGATGGCCGCAGGACAACGCCGTAAAGGCACACAGCAGCACCAGATATGAACAGTAAATGCAGGGAAAACAAAGCAGCAGCGGCCCTATGAGGTGGTTACAGTAACACCTATTTGAGAAAATCAGTATGTAAAAATTGATGAGGTTACATGTTACAATATAGGCTACATACCTTTTTAGTAGCAAAAGACACTCAAACACTCACGAGAGAAGGGAGGGAAAAGGACTCCAGGCAGCCGCCAGCATTTACCTGTGACCACACTAGTATCTAGTAGCATCAACCACAATGCAGAGAGAGATATGACACTTACCACCACCAGACAATCACGGCGGCGCACAATTGCCCTACAACACAACACAAATGCCTTGAGCATAATGATCAAAATAAAATGAGCAACGAGGTGAAGCGGAGTGTGGCCATACCTGTCGGGCACATAATCTCTGACCCAGAAGTGACACAGATGACAATGAGAGCACAGAGGCAGAACTGGTGGGTGGACTACCGCTTTTGTACCGGCCCAATGAGGAAATGAGGGAACAGAAACCATAGTAACCAAGTGTAAACAAAAAGAGCGAGGGGGATAACAAGACAAAACACTCATCCTGCTACAATCTACCCCCCCCTTTTTGAATCGTCACCCTGTCGATAAACTAAAACATGACTGTCTCCAGGGTCTAAAGAGTACAGTGACAGCATGTGATACAGAACCCTGAGAGTTTGCAGCCCCCAATGCAAAATCCCCCACCGGCCTTGGGATACGGTGGACATTGGAATGCTGACCAGCAGTTGATCGTGCTGATCTCCATGGTGCCATGGTGCTGTTGTCAGAGGAGCCGGTGGAGGGAATAACCAGAGATGCGGATGGCTGAGCGGGGGCTATGACAAAAGGCCTGGAAGGACCTGGTTCAGTGGGGACCAGGTCAGCTGAATGGTGTGGCACCTGAGGAGTGGTTTGAGTCTCTGCTACGGCTCTGGTAGTTGGAAAGGTGGAAAGAGAAGCCAGCTACCAGTTTCGAGGACCAGAAACAACAGGGGACCAGAAACAACAGGTTATCACCACAGGACAACTCATCATCAGAGACTGGCTTATTCAGGAGAGGCGGATTAATGGCAGCAGCACAACCAGGGGACTCTGCTCCAATCACAGCTTTTAACAGTGTCGGGTGAACGTGCTTGACCTTATGGGGCGTTCAGACCGAACGCGATATACACGAATACAATCGCTTCAGACGCTTCATTCGCGCCGCTTGATCATTTTGGACTATTCGCTTCATTCGCGTCATTCGCTTCATTCGCGTCATTCACGCTTGAGAAAAAAAGACGACGAGCTTGCCCGCTCATTTTTGAACCGGTCTTTCTCAACCCGCTCTCTTTCCACGTCAATCATGGCTGATATCACCACTGTTGCTGCACTGTACCTACTGTACAAGTCCCAGAAACGCCGGAAAACCACCCGCCGTCGTGTCTGGGTTCATGAAGTCCTCCGGAGACGCACGGAGCTGGGGGAATTTCACTGTCTCCTCCAGGAGCTCCGTCTGGATGACGACCGGTTCCAACGGTACCTCAGGCTGAATCGGAGTCCAGCTCAGGTCGGTGCCAGGATCTCCCGCCTGGACACCAACTACAGGCCTCCATCTCAGCTGCGGAGCGCCTGTCCATCTGTCTGAGGTGAGCTGCGGTTACAATTAGCTCGTCCTCCATGTTGGTCTGAGTGTAAACAACCATACAGGGAAGTGACGTTGTTGGCTTGAGATCGTCGCTGATTGGATGTCGCGGCACGATGCCGCCTGAAAAGTTGGATATTTTCAACTTTAATCGCGTCGCTCCAGACGCTTCATTCGCGCCTCGCCAGATGCTTCAGACGCTCCAGACGCTTCAGACGCGCCGCGCCAGACGCTCCAGACGCGCCGCGGCAGATGCTTCAGACGCTTCAGACGCGCCGCGCCAGACGCTTCAGACGCTCCATTCGCGCCGCCGGCGCCTGAATCGCGTGTCATCGCGCCATTTACATTGATTTTCAATGCAGAGTTACCGTTCCATTCGCTATTCAGCTCCCCCTTCCTTAGGTACTTTGATGACCCTGTACACTGTGGGGCCCCATAGGTCTTGCAGTTGTGCTGCCTTCTGGCACTGAAATCATGCAGCAAAACCAAGTGACCTTCCATGAGGGGTTCACCTCGAACGTGTTGATCATGAGCTTTCTTTCTGCGCGCTGCAGCTGTCTTCAGTCGTTCCTGTGCACCATCAAAAGCCATCTGCAACTGGGCCTGATGCTCCGGAATCCATTCATGAACATCTCCACTCACAGGGTCCGGAACTCTACCCAACAGGAAGTCAATGGGGAGTCTGAGCTCCTGCCCAAACATTAAGAAAAAGGGGGACTCATCGGTTGCCTGATTGGGGGTAGTATTATAACAAAAAAGGACTTGAGGGAGGCAGGAGATCCAGTCTCTTTTTCGGGATGGAGGAAGTGTGCAAAGCAGGTTGTGAGGGTTCGGTTGAATTGCTCACACTGGCCATTGCCGGCTGGGTGGTATGGGGTTGTATGAGACTTCTGAATGCCATAGAGACTGCAAAGCTGCTGGATGAGGGCGCTCTTGAAGCTACGTCCCTGATCAGAGTGTATCCTGGCTGGGACCCCAAACTTAGAAAACCACTCTACCACCAAAACATGGGCCACAGTAGTGGCGTGTCGATCACGGGTGGGGAAGGCGAGCGTGTACTTACTAAAGACATCAATCATCACCAAGACATTTTCCGTACCATTTCTAGCAGGATCCAACAGGGTGTAGTCGACCAGAATCTCATTTGGCCTGGATGCCAAAAGATGTCCCATGGAGTTCCATGCGGTGGGTTGGCTGTCCTTGGCAAACTGACACCGCTCACATGCCTGGCACCACTGTTCAACCTCTGTGGACATACCTGGCCAATAGCACCGGGATCGTAGAAGAGCTAGAGTCCGTTCCACACCTTGATGGCCATGCTCTAGGTGGACCTGGGTTAACACCTCCCTGATTAACGCAGCAGGCAGGAGTAGCTGGAACATTGGCTCAGCACCATCAGGGCGGAAGATCTGGAGGATGAGCCCAGGTGAGGAAAGTTGCTGCTGCTCTGCATAGCTGGGACGCCGCCTCTGGTCTCAGTACCTCCAGACGTCCTGGATGACCAGGTCAGCCTGTTGAAGGGCACGGATATCTGCAGGTGTTTTGTGAGGCAAAACAGTCACAGTTGCTTGAGTTACCACAGTCTTTCCATGTTCAGGGCCTGCTGAAGGGGTTTGGGAAGCGAGGTGTCAGTGAGCAAGGCTTCGAAGTCTGGTGGGCCAGATGAGTGCTGACAGGACAAAGCATCTGCATTTCTGTTGCTTCTGCCAGATCGATATTTCAGCTCAAAGTCAAACGAGGCCAGTTGGGCTGCCCAGCGCTGTTCTGTAGCACCAAGCTTTGCAGAGGATAAGTGACTGAGTGGATTATTGTCCGTGTAAATGATGCAGCGGTGGCCCAACAGATACTCTCTGAATTTCTCACTCATTGGCCACTTAAGGGCCAGGAACTCCAACTTCATCGAACTATAGTTCGACATATTACGCTCTGAGGGTCTCAGTCCTCGACTAGCATAAGCTATGGTCTCACCTTGCCTTCTTGTTCCTGTGAGATCCCTTCTCCCAACCCACCATGGCTGGCATCGACCTTGAGGATAAAGGGCAGAGAAAAGCCTGCGTAAGCGAGCACTGGGGTAGTAGTGAGCTTGGACTCAACGCCTCAAAACTTTCTCGGCACTCGTCTGTCCAGTTCTCAATGACATTCTGTGTGGACCTCCGCTTGGTCCTGGTGCTTCCCAGCTCAGCTACCAGTCGGTGAAGGGGAGCTGCCAGCTTTGCGAAGCCCTCCACACAGCGGCGGTAATAGCTTGCCCCGGCACCTGAGATGCCGGGGCTGCAATAGCTTGGCAGCCTCCCGCCTTGGGAGGCTGCCATTTTGCTACAGCCTCTATCTTGGATGGATCTGTGAAGACACCATTAGCAGATATTACATGGGCCAGATAACGCACCTCCGGCTGGAAAAAGGCACATTTGGAGCGCTCTGCCTTTAGTCCCTCCTGCTGATGCCGACCCAGTACCGCATCAAGCCGCTGAAGATGCTGCTGTACAGTGGAAGAGAACACAACAATGTCATCAAGGTACAGGAGCAATGACTGACCCTGTTGATCACCAAAGGTTCTCTGCATCAGTCTTTGAAAGGTACTGGGTCGTTACAGAGTCCGAATGGCATACGGTTCCATTCGAACAGACCGAATGGAGTGCAGAATGCAGTCTTGTGCCGATCCTTCTCAGTGACTGGGACCTGGTTATACTCACTGGCCAGGTCCAGGGTGGAGAACCAGCGTGGCAGCAGAAACCAACCTTCCTGGTCTTGCCATTGAGCTGCCAGTAATCAACACACATGCGCAGACTCCCATCCTTCTTCTTAACTAGCACAATGGGGGAGGCGTAGGGCTGCTACTTACTCTGATCACCTGTGCGGCAAGAAGCTGATTAATGTGCTCTTTGACAGCCTCATAATCGGAAGGAGGGACACGCCTATAGCGTTGTTTGACAGGGGTCTCATCTACAAGAGGGATGTGAGAGATTAGATTGGTGCAACCTAAATCGCTGTCATGAGCAGAGAAAACGGGTGTATATTTCCTAAGAAGAGCCCTCACCTGACCCTGCTCTTCTGAGGACAACGAGGACAGATCTAAACCATCCATCTGGTCCTGTACTGCAGATAGGGCTGTCTGGGATGTTACAGTGGCTACGGTGGATGGAACCTCTGTGACTCCTGTAGGATGAAGCTCACTACATTCTTCCAGAGTGCCAACAACAGTGCGTGGGTATAACAGTGCCTCGATGGAACCAACATTGACAACGGGTATGTATGCTGTACCCCTAGCCACCCTAACCAAAGATAGAGAAGCCAGCAAGTAAACCAGCGTCCAGGGGTTTGACCAACACTGTGGTATCAGAACGCCATCCTGAGCATGTGAGTGCTACTATTTTCATCACACCACCTGGAATGCGGTGTGCACGCTTACCTCTGACCTTTATCTTTCTCATCAGCTCTGGAGGGATCTGCGTGGTCGCTTGTTGACACTTCTGTAACGCCTCTGTGAGGGGTTGTGCGGCCCGGGCGACAGAAGACAGTTCAAATAATGCTAAACCATGCTGCACAAAAAGCTCTTGGTAGCATTTCCGGATCACGTTCATTTCCATCACACCAGGGACCTGAAGGAAATCATCACCAGGAGGATCCCTCACTACCAAGACACCGCACTGTGAAATCAACTTGCCACACAACTCAACATTAAGCTCCAGATAACCAAGGAAAGGAACATCCAACCCATTAGCTGCCCTAAGCTGCATCTAGTTACATGATTTAAGGCGTTCTTGACCCCATGGTTCAAAATGCTGATGGAAAAAGTTCTCTGTAACAGTGGAAACCATAGAACCAGTATCAACTAGACATGGCACATTTCAGCCACCCATGTCAACCTCCAAACAGGGACAAGACGAAACCAGTTTTGATGCATCAGCCAATACACCTTGCGCAGCATTTGAGCCAGTAGAGGCCCCACCCAAACTGTGGCTCTGCAGTTCGGTGGGTGCTAGTTTTCCGGAGCTGGGGCAGATTCTGCCTGCCTAACTGAGGGCCGGGAAGCTTGTGAGGAGAACTGAGAGCGAGGGGGAGCACGCACCTCATCACGTTCTCTAGCAAAATGGCCAGGTCGCTGACAGCGTCTACATATTGCACGCTGCCTTGAATGACTATGTGGAAGAGGACGCTGTATTAGACTAATGGTTTGCGTTAGCTGATTCAGCTGTGCTGCTGCCTCAACATTTCCTTCATTTCACTCATTTCAGATGACGGGGGAACACAAGCAACTGGGCGAGCACCCTGAACTCCATATTGAATGCCACTGATGGAGGGGACAGAGTTCCTGCTTGCTTCCTGAAGTATAGCAATTATCTTAGCTGGATCCCCATGCTCTACACTAGAGCGGTATTTGATCTCCTCACGTGCTTCCCCCTCTAAATGATCGAAGAGAAAGAAAGCCTGATCAGCTAGGGATAAATGACGAGCCCTCATACATGCCTGGACTTCCTCAATCCATCCCTGATCTTTCCCTGAGCCTGGGGCACTTCCTGTCACGAGGCACAAACACTAACCTCTCTGCTGCAGGGACACTGGCGGTAGGCACTGCTGATGAGGTTGAAGGTATGGCACTAGGGACAGGTCCAACAGTGGCCTGCTCTTGACGTAGCCCCTCATTGTCAGCTTTCAACTGTGCAACCAGATCTCGCAGCTCTTGCAATTCCTCCTCCATGAATGCAGATTTTAATAAAGAACCACTGCTGCTTTGTATATGTCAAAAGGAAAGAAGAACAAAAAAAAACGAACAATGGAGCACACGTCTCTGCCTATTACTACACTAACATCCTGCCAACAACACCAAGTTTGTGACGAGGAGGTAAAAGAAAAGGAAAAGGGGGATACAACTAATATTACTAAGAGCTCAACAACACCACCCATGGAATTTCACACAGGATTGTCGTTACTCATAGGGCATGAGACGTAGTTCAAAGGTTAAAATACACTTTATTCAAATATTAAAAAAAAACAAAAACAAACAGTCACTAATAAAACACATTCACACAGAAATGGGGCTAACCTAATCAGGGCTGAGGCCGAAGTGGATGGACGACAGCTAGTGCGGGGGAGGGATCCAGCAAAAAAAGGAAACCCACTAAAGTCACCAGGCACACCGAGGGTGTTGCCATTCTTAAGTTCATCCTGTACCTTGTCTTTATACCGCATTTTTGCACTTTTTTTTTTTCGAAATAAATTTGTTTTAGCAAATCTTTGTTGCTAAATACCACCCTAGTGGTAAGATAGTCTTTTTTTATTGGGAATGTTCTTCAAGGATTTACTGATCCAGGGCTTATTATTTGGGTACAATATACCTTCTTCCTGGGAATAATCATTTGTTCACAGGAAGTAATGACACAGTGGAAGTCAATTCATCTTGGACAAGATACTGAACCACAAACTGCTCCGGGTGTGTTGGTTGGGACCTTGCATGGCTGCCACCGCCATCAGTTTATGAATGTATGTATGAATTACTGTAAGTCGCTTTGGACAAAAGCATCTGCTAAATGCCCTAAATGTAAATGTAAATGTAAATCCCAATTGGCCATTCAATTCATGAAAAACACCATCTGTCCACACAGCAACCTCTTTTTGCCCAACTTTCCCCCTCTTAAGGGCTGGTTTATAGACTTGGGCTAGAATGACACAGTTATGGTCAGTCCAAGACTGTACCATGTCTAGTTACATACCGGTAGAAGGCTTCTTGAGGCTTGTTAAAATCAACCAGTATAAAATGTGAGGCATCAGGGGAAATGCTTTGGAAATTATGCACTAGTTTAACAGTGTTGGATGTTGCATCTACCATACTGGCTTTTGGATGAATACAAACCACCTTCATCAACACTTGCAGAATTTCTAGGGGTAAGTAGAATGGACGCAGTGAATCAGATAAAAGTTTGATGTGAGGACCGCAAATAAATTCCCTTACTATGTCCTACATCAGCGGGAATTACCATATAGGCACACGCCCTCCACCAGTGCTTTGCTAGTCAGCTGTACGTCACGATTGAGCCTGACCAAATGTTGACCAAAGTATGGGCTGACCAAAGCCTTCCATTTTATAGTCCTGGCTCAGGTCATAATCTTTAGGCCACAACTTGCAACAATGCAAACGTACAAGCATTCTTGTACGCCAGTATGCACTTCACATTTGTTTTAAGCTATGTGAGATGGATTGTCTTCCCTGATAGAGGGAACTGGTAGGCAGCGAA
Source organism: Diplodus puntazzo (assembly GCA_963678695.2). Taxonomy (NCBI): domain Eukaryota; kingdom Metazoa; phylum Chordata; class Actinopteri; order Spariformes; family Sparidae; genus Diplodus; species Diplodus puntazzo. The sequence continues at coordinate 28,513,629 of OZ023163.1, forward strand.
GCCCAAGTCTACATAAAGGACATCTCCTCTCCTGCCAGGTGTCTTTCCAGTCTTCCCCACTCGTACCGCTGTCTGTCTTTTATGAATGAACAACTCCGCTTTTGCAAATCTCTGGCGAAATGCCATCGGATAAAGTCCTAACAATCAAATTGGCTGGCTGGATAAGGAAATTACAGCTATATCTGAGTTTGTGGGGGGGGTTCCTTTGCTGAAACTTCACAACAGTCCCAAGTGCAACCATGTTCAGAAACAAAGCACTGACAAAATCCCTATTGATTGCACCTTGTTAAAAGACTGCTAAAAAAAACATTGGGGGGTCCAGATAAAATCCACTTGAAGACCACATTAAAGACATAACGGAATACATCAAGCAGACTCAATTACTGTTGCTCATCACCACAGCCATGCAGCACCATTTCAGCAACATTCTGATATACGTAAACGGGGTAGACGCTGTCCATCAACTTTGATCACTTTTAAGCTCAATCAATGATGTAAATACAGAATCCACCTCTCTTCCACCTGCTGGAGTAATGCGCTCTGTCAGCTCGGAACAAGGCCTACCCATCAAGTGTTGTGGTGGAGACAGGTCTCTGTAAAGATGTGGGCACAACAGTCTCTGATTTCCCATTGCTTGGCCAGTCTGAGTCAATCAAGATAAAGAGTAACCGATGAAAAACAAAATCTTGCTCAGCTTTATCGAGCTAAAGGTCGCTGCATGTGCATGCTCTGCAGTGAGGACATAAAAAAGGACAAGGAGTGCCTTTCTGAAAAGTTCCGAAGGTCTTCTGCCCGATGTTCTGGCTGCATGTGCTGCATGCACTCTGTCCTCATTGGGAACAATTGACAAAAGTGCTGGTGCTCAGAAAAAAAAATGCTATAGGGACAGGGGCCCTGACGTAAGCTTCCTAAATCTGCTGAACTTTATAAGTGAGCTTATTCACTGATTACGTTTTATTGCAATCCTGCTACCTGCCCCACTGGGTAAAAATGGATGGGAAATCAAAGCTTAGTTAGACCAGCTCAATATTCAAAGTTTAGTTGAATAATGTGATGTGTGGTCTCTGTAAAGTGGTTCGGCATCGCTCACAGCCAACTGACTTGTCACGCACTAAAGCATAAAACATTGTCCCCGGGTATAATTTAAATCTCATCAATAACAGAAAGCAGTGCAGGCACATTGCCTAAAAGCCAATAACTGGTGCCAGCACACCACAGATCTGTGCACTGAATGAATGAACGGTGGAGGATGATGTGAGGCCCTCACTGCCTCTCCTCTGGTTTCTGGGTCAGGTGCTGGGAGCAATGAGGTGCAAGGCTAATGGATGGACTCTTCACAGCAGAATGGAGACGGAGAAGCTTGAGGAGTTTAGTGCAATTCTATTGCCTATTAGGGAGAACAAAGCTGTGGAGATGGAAATTGTTTGCCACAGATATGAAGAGGAATTGAAGGTGTCAGGGTGCTTTACAGTAATGATGAAAGTCATGCGAAAGTGTAAAAGACTGTGGGCTGAAGGAGGAGGGAGGAGAATTGGTATAGTGTGGAGGTGTGGCAGCCAGATTAAATGAAATAATCAATCAACCTCTGCTTCCTCTTCTGGTCAATGTGCAGCACTACTCAGTGACTTGGAAAATTCTTCTCTTTTAAAAGGGTTTGGTTTTTACACATCGGTACACACTCTCAATAACACAGAGCCTGTAATCTAGATTCTCTGTCGACATATCTTTAGGAACAAAAGGTCAATGACAAAATGCTGGACTGCATTAGTAGGGTATGCACTTTTTAATTGCAGACACTTTACATGATCAGAACTGACAGTGAAATCATTCAAAGAGATCTTTTAAATATCATTACTTGTTTTGAGATCTTAGTAATTGTACTGGGACAATATGTAAAATGTGTACACCTGTTAAAAAATGAATCTACTTATTGTAAATGACTGAACTGTTGTTGACAATGTGGTCCGGCAGTGCCACCTTATGGCCTTTCCTTTTTGTTTGCTTCTTCGTGTGTTTTTATGATGCTGGGTGCGCTGCCTTCCTCCCAGCGACATGTGTGCTCATGCTTCGTCTGAGTGCCAAACGGTGAATCACATGCTAATGTTGAGAGCATGTTAGCAAGGAGGACTGATGTCTGTATTCAAAACAGCGCCCTTGGAAAGCGGAATGAGGTATGCCGATTGTATGTATGTATGTATTATTATTAGTATAAGATATGAGATTTATTTTGTTTCATTTGGAGAAAGCATGTGATACTCTTTTGTTTCACACTTGTGAATTATGTATTCACCTTTATGGTCATTGTTTTCTCCAAAACATTCGTCGTCTCATAGAACATGAAGGTCATGTTCAATGAGACGACGAATAGCTGTATTGATTCAAAGATAGTCTCTGATATAGTTGTCAGTTGTTTTTTTTTTTCAGCTTATAGTATACTCCAGTGGTATACTAGTGGTATAGTGGTTATAGCAGTATGGTGGTATGGCAGCGGTTACTTCTGTATCACTTGACCAGCTCACCAGATGCTAAAGCGGGTGTTGTCTTCTGGTATCATTCCTGGGCAGTGCACAAACCATGCCAACTGGTATTGTTTCCAGTTGGGATTGTTTCTATCACTGATCTGCAAAAAGTTTAGAACTCTGTACTTTATTATACTGCTTGTTGTATATTGTATGAGCAGATTATTAGTTTAAAATGTTAAAGGCAATCAGAAGTTGTCTGTGTGGGTGTAGTTAAATCAGATATATAGATAAACAAGGGCCTAGCAACCCAACAAATGTTCCTCAATTCTAATTTGTGTACAGAAGTACATGATGTCACCAACAGAGACCTACCAACTTTAAACAAGTTACAAGAACACAAACAAACCAGCACAGACAGAGAACTATTATGTGAAAAAAAAACAAAATTGTGTTATCTTTGGCAGAAAATTGTATATACATTACTTTTACTATAAGATTCAAGCACTCTTTTTCCCACACATTCGCTCTTTTACTGCAATGGCTTTGGTAACTATCCATTGTAAAGCTCAGGGTTAAACCCCAAGTTTAACCTTGGCCCTGGGTTAAACCTGCTGTAGTCTCTCTTGCTGCTGATTCACCTTTTGATCATTTAGCGCAATGCATCTGTTGAATTCAGGGTGCTGGATACAAAGTTTGTTTAATTCTTGTCTTTTTACCTTTTCTAAGACTAATATGGACAACAACACTGCAGTCAAATTAAGGTGTTTTGAACTAAATATTCAGGGGTAAATCTTTAAGATGGCTCATGTGTAACTGTATGAGTGTTTGCCTGGTCTGGTATTAAATTGCCAAATATGAAGTGGCCAGCCAAGCAGATTATTTATTAATAAGGTCTCATCTTACATAGAAGATATTGTTACTGCTCTATGAACCACATTCTACAAATTCACTGCCAACCTGTTAAATCTACGGTTTCAAAAGGAAGTTTAAAGTGCAGATCTGTGGAATCAGTTATCCAGAAATGCCATGGTTGGGATTTGTGAAACTTAAACTGGTGTGGTGAACTGACTTTGTGTAAAAAGGCCCTATGAGAACATTGTGAATTGTGTCATTCATTAATCTTTTAGCTAACCCATGGAGCAAACATGACTATGCCCTGCACCACATCATGATCGATGTGCATATGAGGAATCATAAGAAAATACAATTTCAACTCAATATTATTGATTTGAGTTCATTGAAAGACCATCGTTAATCCTATAAAGCAAAATGTGATAAATCAGCTTCAGGAACCTAGTTAACTTTTTTCCTTTGACACTCATTCAAACATTTGGTCGTGTTTCAGATATTTAATTCATGAATCCATAATCATTCTTGAATCTCTCCTCTCTCTCTCCCTTACACGCAGTCACACTTCCTCTGAGAACATTTCTTCAGAGAACATTTTAAATGTATGCAGTGTTAAAGTGCTGTTAAAAGCACATTTACATACCCCAAAGCAAAGCAACCAAAGTCCTTCTAGGCAAGTCATGCCACTCGGCGGCCATCTTGGGGACGCTTTTGAAAAGCCCAAAGAGACCAGACCCCTATCTAAATGAATGGAGGCATGGTCAAATCTACCCTTTAACGTGATAGCAGGACGGAAAAAACATACAGACATGCTCGCGAGTGAAATAAGATACAGATAAAAACCAAAAAACATTGACTTTACCGTATAAATGATGTTTAAAACGCTCTTTTCCTCCAGGGAGAACTCCACTGCGCATGCGCGCAGATTTACGACACCGGCGTCCATCGTACGGCTGAATCTGTGCCGGCTGCTGTGCTCTGGCTCTACTCTGCCTGACCACTCATGTATGGACCAGATAATGTCTAATACATCATTTCTTATCATTCACTCTATAAATTAGATAAAGATCTGAACGCAGTAAATGTTTTACAACAGTTGAAAGTCTCTGATGGTCTCTGTCGTAAAAAAGTACTTGTGCGCATGCGCTGGTGAAACAACATGATTGGGCTATAAGTTTCCCGGTTCGGCTGTGACAACGCAGGTGATTGGCTGTTGGTGAAAGGGGCGGGATATGCGCCATCTTTGGCGTCGCAGATTTCCCCATTCAAAATGATCAGAGTGGCCTGTCTCTACAATAATAGAACGTCTCTGAAGCAACCCACCACATGAATATCGGTCAGTTGCTTTAACAAGGCTTCTGTGATCAACCAACAGCCAACTCAGTGTGTAAGTTCAAGCTACTGCAGTAAAACAGCAAGTTTGACCTTTCTGCGGTGGGAAAGGGCTATGTTGGAGTGTGAAAGTTTCAATCATTGTTTTTCTTGACAAAATAATTGATGTGCAATGGATAAAAAAGTAAGGAATTGATTTAACTTACATTATTCATCCAAAACTTGGTTAGTAAGACAACTGAATAACTGGGGAGTAATATAATATATTACTTCATGAATTTGTGCAGTTCTTATGGCCTTCCTGCTCTACATAATTCAGCATTGGATTTGTTTGATAGATCTACAACACTAGATAAATGAATTATACAAGATCAGACTGTATCACACTTTGATTATATTTCCCACAGTTATTGTTTTCATCTAATGCCATCGTCTTTGTGATAAATAGGTACAGTGGGAAGGTTTGCCTTGTCTCATTAGGCCAATCCTGAGCATTTGCAGTGTTTACATTCATTCATGTGCTGAGATATAGAGTAACGATCACAGTGAGCAGAACGTTTGTGTTGGAAATGCAGCTTTATTCAATGATTTCTGAGCTTCTTTTCAACAGTCCTGATGCTGTCCTCACTGTCAATTTCCACTGGCATTAGAAACACAAGCAGGAGAAAACACAAGCTCACCCAAAATGTTGATGAAGATTCTCAGTCATCCAGGTCATGGTAAATCAAAGTGCTATATCATAGGCAATTGTACTTGGACCCAACCCAGTCTCCAGAATAAATGTTGGCCATGTATCTTTCTACAAACCACTTGCCAGTTTTAAATTTTAGGTTGTCGTAACACTGCGTTTATCATCTAGCACAAAAAACAATTGGTTAGGGTTAGGGAAGAAATAATGTATTGGCTTTAAATACCTAGTTTTGTCATAAACATGGCAGTATCCAGTGATTTCATGATTACTACTACTGAAATCACAGTCTTGAACATTGGTCAATGGTTTGGCAACCTTCCTGTCTAGCTGTCACACTTCCAGCCTATCCCCATCAGTAAAAACACCATGTAGCTTGACGATGAAAACAGCTTTTTATGATCTATATTTCCATTTTTTTGTTACATGGCGTCCTCCAGTGGCTTTCATAATTATTACGGCAGTAATGGAAGAAGTGAGGAGGTGAGGAGAAGTAGTATAAAGAACAAGGTGAGGTGATTGCGTCCAGTGTGAAACCAGATGTCAACAGTGAGTTCTTCTAGCTAACTAACATAGTGAAGTGACGCCACTCACATAATGTACCTTAAGTTACTTGCCTAAAATTCGGCCCTGAAGTTATAGAAGTATATATAGTTATTTCACCCGAAACCATGATGTTTTCCTAAACCTAACCAAATAGTAAGTTAATGAAGATGGTCTGGTACACTTCTTGCTGGCAAACTGCAATGGTCATGTTCATGTTTAGAACAGTGATATGTATTGTTTTAGGAATCAATAGCAACAGACCTTTTCAATTGTTTAGGTAATTGGAATTAAAGGTTTTAGAGAAAGATACATGTGTTAATAAGATTACAAACTACCCTGACAGCTGACAAGTTCATGAATAACTGATTTTCGTAAGTCACTTGTTCGGACAATGCTCCAGAGACATGTCTTCTGGACTCAATCCACTCTAAAAGGAACTAAATTGAGTTTTTTTTTCTAATTTCTGACTATCTAATACATTAGCTCAAAATTTCAGATAAGTTACCTCCCTTGCCTCTAAGAAGATGACAGGATTCATCTGTCTTGCTTGACTGGGTCTTCGGATTAAATTGCAGGGCAACTCAGCAGGGAATAAGCTTTCTAAATACCTGGCCGTGTCCAACTCCTGAAAATTATGAAGGATGAGTGTGTTTCCCCACATCCCTGGCTGCTTGCGATGCCAAAAGCATCACAAAGGTCTGCTGTGCTCTGTTTGGCCGGGCAGGACACAACTGACCATCTAAAAGTCAAAGTCTATTATGTGGATGTGTATATTGTGCCATGAAAAGTAAGCTTATATAAAGAGTTATGGTCAGCATACCCATCCACACTGTAAATTCTCTTGGTGAGGAAGAGGATGCTCATCTTATTACTCTGTTTTATAGTTCTCATAAGCTTGGATCCCATATATTTTTAACAACTATGTGTGTAGAGGAGGTGTGCATGTGAGAGTGTGTCTGTTCCTCTTTTTCACAGATGATCTTATATTTAAAGTTTGTTGTTTAAAAAGCTCTTGAGACCCAATTTTCCTACTCATCATGGCGAGGCAAAACTTATCTCACTCATGCACTTGATTACAAGAACATAAATTAAATTTGAAGTCTTTGCTTGAAGCGTTAATTCCCATTTGACCTGTCCTCCAGGGCTGTGCTGATGAATCTTGACTGATATCATTTGCTGGAGTCAAACTTTTGCCATATGTTAGAGATTCTGTGGTGTTTTGCAGGTTCTTAAGTGTAACAGATACTTTCGCCTCCTGCCTCCTTGTCTCGCTATTTTGGTTGTCAGTGATAAACACGCCAACAGATGTTTGTGAAACTTGATATGAATCAGAGTTTGTTCACCTTGTAAGTCGAAGTGAAAAGTTTGTGTTGTTTTCACTTGAATGGTTAGAGGCGTAGATAAATCTATGATAAAGTTACACATTGTTCAATTAAGCCTTTTTATATGGTGCGAAGTATTGTCAGCTTGAGTTTTGTCAGAGCTTAATTTAACAACATTGTGTGTGGTGTTAAACGGCAACTCTCTCTGAAACAAATGCAGACTTCTGCCATTGTCATTTCCAATCTGACCCCGCATCTCCATCTAAGGTTCGTATTTCCACCAACCATTTGTAAACACAATTATTTCTGCTGCTAAGAAAAACAATAGCCCCTCTGCAATTACTGTAGCTGCTTTTTTCCGAGCCTGCGTAGGCGTAAGCAAAGGGTTGGAATTTCAAGCCAGCAGGGTTTTTGTAGACATCTACCACAATGCTTGGCACTTTGATGTGTCTCCTCTCCCTGCACTGACATCTTTGGGACTACTAGCTAACAAGGACCATTTCGGGCGAAGGCAGAATGTGGGAGAAAGATAACAGAAAGGCTTACAGTATTTAACACAGTATTCACAGGGCGATTGTACATCAAATGGTCAAAGCCCGGGGTATTATTGGATAATGTGTGTGTTTGTGTGTTAATGTGCTTAGCAAGGCCATGCTTAGTGGAGGAATACTTTTAGTGAATACATGTAGACCAGTTTTGGTAGACAATGTGAGTGATGCGGCTTTAAAAGCGCTCAGGCAGCCCGCTCATAATGCATCCATAAAACTGCCTCACATTCTCAGGCCATCAATGCCACATGCCACTGGTGATGGATGCTCTTTCAAGGCCCACCATTAGTAGTATGTCCATAAATCTGGATTTTTAGCGCAGACTCAAATCAATAAAGATTTTCACCTTATATTAGTTATGTTGTTCCACATTTCAGCTCATTGAGCTGTATAATTTAATATGCAACATCTCGTAGTACAAATAAACAGCTGCTTTTTGCTGAGGATATTTCGAGGCAACATATTAATTGAATTACACCCCGATTATGCATGCTTGCCCTGCAGGTCCAGTCAACAAATCTTGAAGAAAATATAGGATTTTCTTTTTCTCTCGTCCCAGCAGGACTCTATTTATCTGCCCCGTGCAGATCATAATGGCTTAGCCAGCTCATGTCTTTTGGGCAAATATCTAAGGATGCACTCACCAGCTGCAAATTGCATTCACACCACAGTCCTGCCTCATTTCATATTCTGGATGCTCGTGTTGAATCAGAAATGGCCTGGAGCAAAGAGAGGAATGGAGGCACCTCTACATGAGACAAGAGTATAATTATACAGTCCGGTTTCCATTACCTGTGTTTGAATTTCATGCTTTTTAAACTCTTTATTGGGAAGCGAAAGCTGCTTTGAGTATTCTGGCGAATCATTTATTGTTCTGGGATGGATATTGGCACCTTTTGTGGCTAGTTAAAATGTATTGCTGAGTATACAGATATATGAGGTAAGGTGTATCCATCCTGCTGAGTTTTAACAACACAAAGGTTTGCAAGGTTTGCAACATAATCAATCACTGGCCCTGTTGCCTTTACTTACTTGTTCTCCCCTACAGTCTCTTCAGCAATATAAATGTGGACATATCACAGCTGGAACATTATAAAGATAACTATTTTGCAGATAACTCATTGGTTTGCTGGCTTGAGCTGCTATTAAAGGACAGTTTATCATGACTTCACATTTATTTAATCATTTTTAATTTTGATTAAGTCCAGTGCTGCAAACAGCAAAGCAATTCGACAGGTGATGAACAATCTGAATAACTTTATTTAGAGGTAAGTGGACTGGAAGAATGGCAATTATCTCATTGCACATGCAGGAAAACTGTGAGCGCACATAGATATGATAAATTGGACTAGTAAATTGGTCCTGCAACTGTAAGTGGATGTTCACAATCATAAACTCATATCTTTTATTTTGAGATGAATATAGAGTTAGAAAACAGTTAGCTAAACATACAGCCTGGAAACTGAGGAATAAAGCGGTGACTCGAGTCTTGGCCTAAATCCAAATGTCTGGACTTTATAGCTCTTGCAGACTTGCATACTTTGTGGGAGTGCACAATTCATCCAGTCTACTAGGGGCCTCAAGAAGACCTTCTGCAGACTTCCAGAGACTTCACCAGACTTCACTCACTTAATTACCCACAAATGCATTACGGACACAATGCTGCAGTTTTTCTAATTGTGGACTGAAGAAACAAGAAGAACTTATTGTGAACGTAAACTTGAACCACCTCAACCACGTTATGATGCATGAGCATGTAGATTTATAGGCTTGTGAGGTAATCAAAAGGCATTTTGTTATTGAGGTGTTTAGGCCTGTCTATCAGTGATTTATATAGCCTTAGGGTCTCTCGCCCTCACAGACTTGACATGATGATGGTGACAGCCGTCACTTTATTTCTGAAAGCTCCCCTCTAGTGTCGTAATATAAGTAGCAACAAAAGTCGAAGTTGGGGTTTCGTTGGGTTGGTCACATGCAGGACTATCCACCAGGAGTGACAACATTGAATTGCAATAAAGTTATGTTCTGTAAGTAAGCTAACTATATTAGGATACTAATGAAGTCTACCAGATACTGCAAGTTGTCCAATTTGACTGCAGTCCTTCACGTGTAAAACTAATGTTTGAGGGGTAGGTAGAGTGTCATTGTTTGATGAGTTGGGAGTGAAAAAGTGTTGATGGTGAACACATCATTGTGTGTAGGACTAAAGTCTGTGCAGTCTGCCAGTCCAGAGGGACTTGGCCATAGTTCCAGCATTCAACCCTCTTATGTGTCCGTCATTCTTAAGTTTGTGTTTGTGGACAGAATGAACAAACAAGATAACAACCTGTTAATTTGTTGTAGACACATTTTTTTAAACCATCAGACGGTGCCATGCGATCTGTTCTCCCCTGCTTCAAGTCCTTATGCTAAGCTAAGCTCATCATCTCCTGGGTGTAACTTAATGAGAAAGGGTATTACTATTTCACAAACTATTCTTTTAACTCCACATCCCTCGTTCTCTGTGTGCACTGTGCACTGTATTCCGATGAACTGTATATCCCCAAACAATGTTACAATTAATCAGGTTACCACAAACCCACTGACACATACCAAACTCCACTTTGAGGCCCTCAGGGTCTGGCCCTTTGCCTGTATGGTAATTCAACCTGGGTGAGCTGCACACAAAGTATCTCAGAAATGAGGCGAAGCCAAATTTCAATTCCAATGGAATATCAGACAAGTGGTTAAAGACACAACACAGTGAGAGATCCTGTATTTCAAAGGTGGTACTTGGCATCACAGTGAGATTCAAAAGGCCGTGTCCTTGCTGAACAATGGGAGTGGAATATTGAGTTTGGCCCCATTACAAATTCAACCTTTTTTTTTTCTTTACTGCTATAGATAATGCTCATTGATCTGTGAAATTATGAGCTACCATTAGAAAGGCCTGGCACATAATTCAAACTGCCTGAACTCTCAATCACTCAGCTGAAAACCTAAAGCCCAAACGGTAATTTACATCACAATGTACCACATTGATTTAGATGGAGAGGTGTGTAAAGAGATTCTTAACAACTTTGGATGCCCTCAGGTCTGTAATAGGTATTACGATTAAAAAATGCCGAGGAAATCTGATCTCAGTTGCCTGAAAATAGTCTCAGATGAATCAATGCATGCATCTTTAAGAATTAAATGTTTATTGTCTGATGCAGCCGATGAGAGCAGGATGTCTGCCGTTTATAATGCGAGGCAGATACCAGCGCTGGGAATATGAGCTGCATAGAGTACCGTTTGAATTAAGAGGAAGATATTCATCACCTACTGACTTTGAAAACAGATTGTATCATTGTACCCCAATACCTGTGTCTGCTGGAGAACACATAAGAAGAAGATGATAAGAGAAATGCATCTTGCAGAAAAAGGATAATCAGTGAGAAGTGATCAATCTGCTTAAGTTTGTCGATGAAGTGCTGTAGGCATAGGTCACATCAGGCCTGGGCAGCCGAGGCTATGCTTTTTTTTGTGTGTGTATATTCATCCGTCATTCCGATCAGGCCTTGAAGCCCTGGTAAATGATACAATATTGTTAATAAAAAAAGAGAATGTTTTGGGTCCTCTGTGTGTCATTAAAAGCAGATCTACTTCACACTACTTGACACAAGTGTGAGCTTACAAGAGAGTGCGCACCAGGGTTTTTCATTGTTGGCATCTGGTAGCTAGCTATGAATATACAAACATTCAGAAAGGGACAAGTGTGAAGGTAAAGATACACAGGTGAGGCTCAAGGAGGTGCAGAAGGAGTTATCTCCTGCGGATGAGTCAGGACCTGAGCTCACCACTGGCTCAGGTTGGTGAAGTGGAGCGCTCTTTAAAGAGATATAGCTAGTTTAGCTCAGTGGCTTCTTAACATATGATCATATACAGTGGTGCTTATACTTTACTTGGGTATTTCTACTTTATGTTTCTTTATACTTTTACACCACTTCATTTAAGGGGGAGATACTGAAATGTTTTACTCCACTACAATTACTTGAGTGCTTTAGTTATCAGTTACTTTGCAGATTCAGATTGTTAATACAAAATGTAAATCAACAAAGTAAGATCTATTGTTGTGGCTTAAAATACCCAGCAGTACATAAAGCAAATTAAACTACTGTGGTTCCAAATTTACCAGCTTCTACATCAAGTGAGCGTTGCATATTTTTCGACTGAATGACTTGGGTCGGATTTTCCACGACAGTCCAAAGGATGTGACTTTATGCGCGTCCTCGGGTGCTAACAGAGAGCAACAGTAGCGAACGTTAGTTTTGAAGTGGAGTCTGCTGACATAAACTGAAGACTGGCTTCCAGCACAACACAGAAGTTCCACAGAGCCACTTTAAATATTATGTAGGCTTCTTTTATTTAAATCCCTTTTTGCAAGAAAGTTGACTGTTGAGTCTTTTCCCCATGTTGTCAAATACTGAAGCTTTGAGATTGTGGGAATTGTAACAGAGTGTTTTTTACCCTGTGGTATTACTACTCTATTGAAGTAAAACATCTTTCACCACTGATTATAGCTTTATAATTCACACCCGGACAGCTCCCAGAGCTCACCAGTGAGTGTCACACAGTTCGCTGTGAAACGCTGGTGGCAGTCACTGGAATATTAATGTGGAACATAGAAAAGAAGCACGGAAACATATGTCGTCTGACGTTACCTTGCCTCTGTCAAATTAAATTGATAATCAAAATAAGAGATTTGCTTTTATTTTGTATTGCATATGCTGTGCGCCTCCTCTTAGATGGACTGATAAGACAGAGTTAACACTGTTCTTCGCTGATCAAATGTGTCAGAACAATGTCTCACATCTAAAATTCATTAGAAATGTAGCAATCATCAGGTGAAAATGTAAAGATATATTAGGGTAAAATGTCCATTGGAGATACATAAAAGTAAAGGCACGGCATAATTAAATGGGCTGAATAGACGAGTGCGATTGGCAGTCGTCCTCTCGCGGCGAGAACTGCACAGCGTCAGGTGCCAAGCGGATTCTTGCAGTCTCCTTGAACCTCAGCCGACTCACTTATATCCTGATAAGTGCTGAGATTGATCCTGAGTTCATTTCCTTGCAGTCGCCACCCTTCCAGCGATCCCTATAATTGCTGCAGGGGTACAATATTATATTTGGACAACATCCAGTCAGGGTTCTGGAGATGTCTACCATGCCTTGCATTTTTAATGTGACCCCTGTAGGAGTTTGTCGAGTCCTCGCATTAGGCCCGTTTGCTTTTATCGACGTGCAAATTGAAAACATTGATTAGAGATTGAGGTCAAAGGGGATGACAAATAGCTTCTTTCTAAACACCTCATCACTTCACACCGATAATGTTTTTTATCCTCATCATTAGCGAGAGGAGGATGAAAATCAATGCATTCTCCATTTACATGTTCAGCTCTCTATTGATGTCAAGCATGCACAGCTGAATAAAGCGGCCATTTTATGAGATCATTTCACAATATGTGTTTTCAGGAGCCAGAATTCCTCCTCATAATAAAATCATCTCAAAGAAACATTGCCAGTCGGTTCTAGTGTACAGTAATAAAATCTTGGATGGATACCTGGTGTTACAATATTTGGGTCACAATAAGGGCTTATTGCTCAGTTTGTGCAGCCGGTGCAGACGGCCCTTTGATGAATGAAAGTCAGCTGAATTGTGGCAGACCGCCAGAATGAATAGGAGTGCAAATACCATTAGAGTTGGTAGAAGCAGAGCATGTCTACTCCAATAAGTGCATAACATTTAGAAGTGTAATGTTTGTGGTAGCTTTTACTCAGGACTCTGACTTGAGAAAGAAAGAAAGAAAGAAAGAAAGAAAGAAAGAAAGAAAGAAAGAAAGAAAGAAAGAAAGAAAGAAAGAAAGAAAGAAAAGAACAGCATGATAACAATATTAATAAGACCACAGCCGTGCTTGTGACTCTTTGATGATGTTTAGCAGATGTAATGTTGACTATATTTACCATCCTAGTTCAGCATGTGAGCTTGTAAACATGTAAGTTACAACTGATGAGAATGCCATTATTTTGACGGGTCAACAGAGTTATTCCACTTCACCCTGAGGGGACATGAACGTTTATTCCAGGGACATTTCACGGGAAACAAATCACCTTCTAAATCTAAAGTCATTAGTACATGTCAGCTAGGAATCTTGAATGTCCTTGAACATATCAGGAAAAGTCAAAATTGGACCTGCTGGTGGTGGAAAAGTCTGATCCGTGAGGAATTCCAAACATCCCCTCTGCTTGCGTCGCAGTAATGCGATGCAATTGATTTCTCCTCCGTCTTGTTGGATTGGGTAGATCACTGCATTGGTTTCAAACAGGCAAACCTCAATATTTTTATGTGTTATGAAATTAATTACATAAGCAGTGAGCAGATGGAGTTGCGCGAAGATGCCAACATTTATGTTTTTATGCCCTTCTGTGTATTCATCCAAATGTGTGAGTACTCAAAGACGTTTGAAGAATTTAATGTGCCGAAATTTCAAGGGGACGCCTCACATCTCCGACCTCAGAGGTAATAAACATTGTAAACTATTTACCATCTGTCATATTTTGGACTTTGCTGTGGCCTGTTTTTCGTGGTTGTGTGTGTTTTGTGCTTCAGAGATACTTGGAGAGCCTGGGTGTGGTATTCTGCAGGCCGGAGCTGTTGCTGCTTCACACACCTTCGGCACCTCCTCTCATGCCCTGGTATCCTCTGTGCAGGCTGCCAGATTATTATCGCCTGCTCTAGTTGGTAAATGGGCTACTCTGCAATTCCAGTGTTTTCTAGTGTCTCAAGTTTTCCTGTTAGTTTTTCACCTATGCTCTAACTTTGCCTTTTTTTTTAATCTCCACTTCCCCTCCAGCTCCTTGGCCAAACACCACCCAGCTGCCAGCACCTCTGCCACTCTGCACTTCTTGGACTCCTTAAACACACCTGCCTAACTGAGTTTCCTCCTCCTCCTCCTCCCGCAGAGCCATCTGCCTGAGTCGGAGCCTGAGCCTCTATCTGCCTAATAAATTCACCCATAATCTACTCCCTGTTTGGGGTCCGCTTTTTGGTGCACTACAAAACCTACCTCGTAATGTCACACCGTCATTATATTCAGAATATTTGATGCAAAATCTAAACATCACTGAACATCAGATCTTTCATGGTCGATTACTTTTTTCCTTTCATGCTGAAGGTTTTGTTTTTTGTTTTGGTTCAATAAATGACATAATCATAGAGGAGGTCATTTGATAACGGCTCTATTTTACTATGTATAATTTAGATGCCATTAAAAATAATTGATTTTACATTTGACTACATGTGCATCTCCATTACTCCTACTTTCTTTTTGCAAACCACAGACAAACTTTACACTTCTTAATGTTGTACATTTCCTTAGGTTAAAGTTTTCACATTTTTTTTTGTGACTGTTCTTATGATCGGTTGGGTTTAGACACAAAAACTACTTTGTTAGGGTCAGGAAAACATAATTTGGGCTTAAAATACCCGTTTTGCTTGCCACAACCATGACTGGAAACAGTTCTGAGTGCTCCTTAAAAAGATCCAGTGGTCTCACATCTGCCAATGTTGAAACGCAGTCTCGAACTGTGGTCACTGGCTTAGCAGCCTTCTCGTTTGTAACTCCATCCTCTCCACCACAAGATATGAGAGGTAGGTCATAAACATATGGGCAAATGTGAATATGACGGGTGATTCGGCTACGTTTTGTAGAAATGACCTGGTGACTGTGCTGCAGAAACCCCAGAAGATGAATAACTTTTGTATGTCAGTAGTTTAATTACTACAGTGCTAACAACTACTATAGCTCAGTGAGCCAGGCTAACAACAGCCCTGTAACTAACACAAACATGTGGATGAATTACAATAATTGCTATGATCACGTCCACTGACGACTCAGGAAACTAAATTAGGTTTATGTCTGATATTTGAACCATGACATCAACCGCTCACGAACCTTTAAAAAAAATGTTTGAATAAATAAATGAATAAATAAGTGTTCAAGTTTTCTAGCGTAATTATACCTTTTTCAGCGTGCAGCGATGGATGATTAAAAACAATTGCAAACACAAAAACGTCATCATCGAACAAAATCTGATGTTTTTCAGTAATCATCCAATAGCAGCTTTTTGTTGTCATTCCGGTTGTTTGAGTGTGTGGACCTGCGTTTCATTGACTTTCAAAGACAGCTTTCTGACTTCCCAGCCCAGTGGTTAATATTTGCTTAAGTTTTGGCTAATTTATAAAATATCAAAGAAACCAAAGTGTTTTAGTGGGAGATGTTTTGTGGGGTTATTCATATGTTACACAACCATTGCCTTTGCTATTTAGAGAGGACAGTCAGCAACTGTGAGAAGTTGCTCATCGGGGCGCATCGAAACTTGTGATTCATAAATGTAAGTCATTATAAATGTCAGAGGTTTAAAAGACAAGATGAGGTTGGGAGGACATGATTTGCTATGATGAATCCCTAAAGCAGAACAAAGCTTTATTTATATTCCTGTACTATGACATTTGATGTTGCCCAAATAATACCAGACATGATCATAAGCACACAAGTGTTGACTAACATTTGTGGTATTAGTTCTAAAAAAACAAAATGTACCCGAGGATTCACAGGAAATCTCCCAGATTTTCCTGCTGCCACCTGTTCCCTTGAATCCTTGCTCTGTGGAGAAGCTCCAGGCTTTATATTTAACATCACACACTCATGCTTTAATTCTCTGCTTAATTTAGATGAATAGGGACACTTTCATCACACAACAGATCTTAATGAACTAATTATTCAAGTTGAATTTTTTTACTGACAATTTTAATAATAATTAATTTGTTGAGAACAAAATGATGTAACAACAGTCAGTGGAAACCAAAATCATCGACCCATTGAAGGCTGGATTCAAAATCACACTGAAGAACAAAGTGAAAAATCAAAATCACAGGCTGATCCAATGACTCATAATGTGACTCGGTAGTGTGTATGGCCCCCGCGTGCCTGTATGCACTTCCGATAACATCTGAGCATGCTCCTGATGAGCCGGCGGATGATATTCTGGGGGATCTATTCCCAGACCTGGATTGGGGCATCATTGGAGGTCAACATTAAGGCCTTTGTCTTCCAGGAACTGCCTACACACTCTGGCCACATGAGGCCAGGCCTTGCCCTGCACCAGCGTAGGGTCTGATGTTCACTTTGAGGTTTTCATTGTGGTACCTAACAGCAGTCAGGGTACCGCTGGCTATGAGATGGAGGTCTGTGCGTCTCTCCCCAGACCATCTCTGACCCATCACCAAACCGGTCATGCTGAATGATGTTACAGGCAACATAACGTTCACCATGGCAACTCAAGACTCTTTCACGCCTGTCACAAATGCTCAGTGTGAACCTGCTCGCAAATACCAATCGAGCTGCCCGGTGCTGGGCTGTGAGCACAGGCCCCACTAGAGGACGTCGGGCCCTCGGGCCACCCTCATGTAGTCTGTTTCTGACAGTTTGGTCAGTAAAATGCACGCCAGCAGCCTGCTGGAGGTCATTTGCAGGGCTCCGGCTGTGCTCCTCAGGTTCCTCCTCTGCACAAGGAGCAGATACTCCTGCTGCTGGGTTGATGCCCTTCTACGGGCCCTGTCCAGCTCTCCTTGTGTAATGGCCGGTCTCCTTGTATCTCCTCCATGCTCTTGAGTCTGCTGAGAGACACAGCTAACCTTCTTGCGACCGCCCTTATGGATGTGCCATCCTGGAAGAGCTGTGCTACCTGATTGGGCTGCAGGTACCGCCTCATGCTAGCAGTAGTGAAAAGGACTCTAGCGGAACACAAAGGTAGGGAAGGATCACTCAGGTAGGATGACGAGAGAACAACCTTCTGTGGCCACCGCATGCAAAACCATTCCCTTTTTGGAATTCCCATATTGGCAAACACTAATTGGACTGCCCTATGCCAAATGAAAGGAATACATGAATGCATAAAATATCGCTAATTAAGCTTGACGTTTCTAAACACTGCTCTGTCCACCGACATGCCCTTCACTCCGTCTGACTCTACCAATGTCATCATTAATAATCCACAGACTGAATCATCCCACGCTCCTCTTCATTAATATTTGATGTGGATTTTTAGCAGCAGTGGGCTTCCCCTAACCTTTCACTTCCTTGCAGAAAGCATCAATTACTGCAGATGAAAGGAATGGACATGGATGTCTCATTAATTTATCTTCGTGTGGCTGTCTGTCACAGAGACGGGACACAGGTGTCGATTTTACCTGGCAGCAGAGAGGGTTTGCATGTCAGTCATTGGTCAGATGGTTTCAGGTTCCTTCTCCAGCTATGACAGTGGTCCTCTGATCATGAGAGCATGTCCCCAGGTACATGAAACCATACAGGAATGGAGAATGAAACCACTTCTCAGCTACTGAACTAGATATTGATCTAGTTCATCGTGCTATGCTGACAATTCTCACATATACGTTTCGTTCAACTCTGAAAACTACAATAACCTGGACTCTTTGCACTGCTGCCCTGCTGCCATTAAGGAGCGGATCTCCTTCAGCCTTCTACAGCTGAACACAGACAAGGCTGCAGCACTGGTTGTTGATCCAATTTGTGACCACTGACAACAAACACAAAACAGTCAGCTAGAGACCTGGGTGTTGTTTTCCATCACCATATCAACTTCAATCAACACATTAACAGTCCACTTAGAACTTGTTATATACAAATCAGAAATATTGACAAGGTCAAACCAATGCCACCCAGAAACATAAGGCATGGTTTTCTCCAGTTTAGATCACTATAACTCATTATTCACCTGTCCAAACAACACAGCAGTTGCCCGACTACAGTGAGTACAAAACACGGCAGCCAGACTCCTCACTAACACTCAACACAGAGAACACATCAACCCAGTCCTGGATGAATTACACTGGCTCCATTACAGAATTCAATTAAAAATGTTACTGATTACTTTTAAAGCCCCAAACGATCTTGTTCCACTACACATTTCAGAACTACTCACCCCTTATTCTGCTCCAAGACACTTCAGATCAGAGAACCAGATCCTGCTAACAGTACCACGGTCCAGACTCAAAACAAAGTCTGAATCATGTTTTTCCCAACACTGTGGAACAAACTCCCACTAAATATTAAAGCAGCTGAGTGAGTGCCACAATTTAAAAAAAAGCTTTTAAAAACACACCTGTAGAGACAAGCATTTGCATAATGTATTTTCAAAGTCTTAATCTTGCTTTTTATATTTTCTGTGTTTTATATTTCTTGTTTACTGCTCTTTGCACCAGTATTGTATTTTGTGAAGCATTTGATTTTATTGTTTTTTACTTGCTTAAATTGTCTTTCTAGTACCATGTGGTATTATATTTTGTGAAGCATCTCGTAGCTTTGGTTTTGCTATAGAAATAACATTTATTATTATATTGTTTTTATTGAACTCCTTATTTGGGTTTAGATTCCTGATTGATCAGTCAGATTAGACATTCATGTTGCATTCTCAGAAGAGATTGCAGTTGCAGTTCTATAGTTGCGTGAGGCCCCGAGACAGAGGATTCCACTTGCTTAGCAATACAATATTGCCATACCCTCAGATTCTATTGCGGTGTTATTACATTGGCACTTAAATAATGCTGCAGGTGATCTCAAATGGAGTTTTGTACTTACAATTTCCATGCAGACCTCATCATGTGCATGTTTTATATTCATGACAGAACAGATTTCATTCCTATCTACTACATATCTTCCATTATCATATATGCAAAGTGTTATATATTCAGATTATATTCGGGACTTCATTTTAATAATATAACCTTTATTGTCAAGGGTAACAATGATTTGTGTACTCTCAATTAACGCAAAGTGTTGTTGATTAGGGAATATAAAAAAGCCAATACTGGTAATCCTAACTCATACACTTGTACTTGTAATACTACATAGATGGATGTAATCTCTTCTGCACAAGTGTGACTATCTGAGTTTCTTTGTGTGTCATTAGTAGATGTAATATTTGCATCTGTAGCAAGATGTCGGTCTGTAACGGTCTGGGTTGTGCGCAGGTGTCAGTAAGTGTACATAAGGATTTGGGGTAGCACAAAACGTGTGGTGAGACAAGTGTTTCTGTATCTGTGTGTGTGACTCAGTGTGCATCAGAGGGTTATAATGTGCAAAAAAAAGCTGAAAAAATCTGTTGAAAAAATTCTGTATATATTTAGACATGACTGGTCAAATATATGTGATAATTAAAAAAAAGGAATACATTAATGGTTGCTAGCACTTACGCTCCCCCGTTATTTATGATGGAGTTCATCGCACAGTACCTGTGGAGCAAATGTGGAACTCAGGTCAACAATGGTGTTTACAGTAATACATGATAGAACGGTAGCCCACTCATTAGACGATCCAACCTAAAACGATTTATTATGCATGAGTTACAATTTGACCTGCATGTTTTTTCACATCATCAATCCACCAACTCAGCACTGCAGGGATTAGTGAGTGATAATCATAAACCTTCCACCCAGGAAACACTCAGAGCTGTAGGTCAATACTGGGGAGCATTTGGATTATATGGGAGCATGGACGCCTTGGATGACACGCTTATTAAAGATGTTGCACTTGGAATATAAGTAGAATATGTCAGGTATGAAATATAAATCTTTTGCTTTGTATCAGTATACTAAGATTTGTAAACATGGACCTTTTTGTGTGTGTGTGTGTGTCTTTTTTTCTGAGAAATCCCAATTTGCAAATTTGTGATGCAGTTGAAGTTTCAGGGTTACAACCCTGAAACAGCAACCCTAAATTCAATGGGAAAATTTGCATAATTTAGTAAGCCACTGAGGCTCACATTAGAACTGTGGCCAATGGAGACTTCAGTACTTAAAACTCATCATTCATTACCAGGACCAAGGTGACACACTGGGAGATGCGTTTTGCATGTTCATGTAGATGCAAAATGCACTTGAACACAAAATAGGCTGAAAGCTATCATGCAAAAGGGAAGTTGCCAGTTTGAGTGAAAGTATTTCAAAGCTAACAGCTTAGTTCTGTGTTGTCATAGGTAACCAACCGTGTGTACTTTGTTGATTCATTTTGGTGGTCTGATTGTCCAGATACGACAGCTAGCCACTGTCTGCTGGTGCTCCCAAAATCTGTATGAGGGGCTGAGCAAAAACAGCAGCCATCAGCACTTCACTCTGACCAGAGCCTGAGTTATATTCTGAGCTTTGTGCGGGTCTCTTAAATAACCAGGACGGAGATAGACAAATAGGATAATAACCAAATGGGTCTGTTCTGAGAGAGAGAGAGAGAGACCGTCTATTCACACTTGCCATTAAATGGGCCTCAAGTGACCGGATCTCACTTCCCAGCTGTGGGCCTCTATGCAAATGATTTAGCACAAAGAAGGAAATCTCTTCATGTATAACTGTGCTCAATGAACAGGCCTTAATAGTTTATAATTTGTTGTACACAGCGTTTTTCTAAGTTTCAAAAGTCTCACTGTTGAGCGTTTTTTAAGAGTCCAGTGACTTTTTCCATTTGTTCTCCAAAGAAGTAACTGATATTAGCTACTGGATTTGTAAAATTTCACATTTACCATCAGTAGGTTAAACAGATGCTAGGAGGTACAACCCACTTCAGACAGAGAAGCAGACAGGATGTACTTAAAATGTGATTAACAGGCTTTTGCAGCAATGACTTGACAACATGACAATATTTACAATTTAAAGTTTAACATTTCCAAGTTCCGAAGTTCAACAAATCACTTGTCACTGTCATTCAGGAGAGTATATGGTGAGTAGTGCCTCTGGAAAAAATGATGTCTTTTTATATCATTAATATTAAAAAAAAACATCATTCATTAGTAATGTGTAAGTGACCCCCACAGATGGGAGCTCAGACCCTACTTTATCGGAGCTCAGCTCCCATTGGCTCCCACATAACTTGAACACTACTGCGACCATGCTATTCAAATACATTGTTTCCTATGCAGCTATGATCACAGTTTAGTATGCGATAAACAGCCAAACATTTGGCGCTTATAGGCACCATAAGCCCAACCTTAATGCTGCTTATGCTTTTTACCCTCACATGATTGACTGAACCACGTAGCCAATTGCATTTGCTGTAGCTGCTGCAAAGCTGCTGAATGTACTGAAGTTGAATGTCCTACCCTTTGGATGGAGTGATTATTTTACATCGAAAGCAATTTCTTTTATTTGTTGAAGTCTGGGGTCAGTGGTTTCATTCGTGATTCCTGTAGTCTACATGTAGAAGTGTCCTTGGGCAAGACACTTACCCCCAAATTGCTCCAGTGACTCATCCGTCAGTGTGTGAGGGTGTATAAATGGTTATCTCTCCTGATGAGCACCATGCTTTGATGAGCACCAAAGCATGGTGAGTGGTCGCTAAGACTACAAAAGTGCAATATGAATACAGTCAATTTACCATTTTACCATTTAAAGTAAAGTCTGCGAGCCTAAACCTTGATGTGCCAACTTGCAAAAAGGAGTTTGCAGACGTAAATCTAAATGTACACATCCAAAACATCTTCAGCGTGTACATTTAGATTTAGAGCTCATTTTCATCAAAGACAAGATTATACCTGACAGGCTGTTATGATATTCCAATGAAGTCATCCGACCTCTATTGCTAATATTGGCCAACACGAGCCACCATAACATAACTAAGGGGGAACCATCACTTGTTAGCAAGCAGGCTTGCTAATTTCAGCTTTACAGGAAGATCCCAAGCTGATGGTGAGAGATTAAAGTTGTTGCTGTTCTATGTGACTTCACAGAGATAAATCCACATGTACACACTTCTGTAGGTTGCTGTCATCTCGGTGAGCACGCTGTGATAATCCACTCAGTGTAGGTGATGCTTACAGGCCCTGAATGATAGAGAACAAAGGAGGAATATGGATATAAAGAATGACCTTGAAATGGAGGTAACCTCAGTTGCGTGATCAAAGCACCCCTTGTTCACTTTCTTGTGAGTCAGAGACGTCTCTAAAGGTTTTGCATAATCACCGAGCACCAAACTCCCACAGGGCGGGTGGGATTCTCGCCTAATCTCCGAACTGAAAATGTGTTTCTGCCACCTTGTCTGCCACCACCCCCTCCACGGCTGAAATAATAAAACAATTGATAAGGTCGTTTGGGAGTGTTTAGTCACTGCTGAACACCTCTAGGAGGCTGGAGAAATAGAACTGTCTTGCAGAGGCAAGGCAGCGTATCGAAGTGCACCAGCAGTCAAAGGGAGCTCAGGCGAGACGAGCTGTAAGTGGATCCTGCACCTGATGTCCGCATCAGTTTCAACTGACTGATTTCTGTCTTCACTGGTCCCAGTCGACGGGCTCAGGAGGGGACGGGGGCACTTGCTCATCACTGCCAGATGGCCACGACCAATTCATACTTGGCAAGCTCTTTCCTGTGTATCACTTCCTGGTGATTCACCGACTGTCTGCGCTCTCAGTTCTCAGGTTTGAACCTGTGATCGTGAAAGTGTGACTTTTCGGATTCAGCCGCACATTGGCGTCATCAGCGGCTAACATATCAGGTTTTTTTGTGGCCGTCGGAGGATGAAGTTTCATGTTAAGCCAAATGCAACTGGGGGTGTTAACATAACATGGATGAAAACATCCTTTGTTGTTGTGTGAGTTTGGCGTTGATATCTCTATTACTTTTTCCTGAGTTTCTAGACATATAATGCACCATATGAGGTAAAACACACAATGTGTAACAACGCCTTTCTTTCTAAACTGCAACCCCTGAAAACAAAACTAGTCAACAGTAATGCTGTGTGCATGGAGTCACCTGTCGTTCCATCTCTCCTCTCTTGTGAGCTGGAGGTGACAAGTTCATATTGATCAATTTTACATGGTGTGTCAGCCAGAAAAATGGGATGCCAGGAGTGTAGGCTGGGTTTCCACAAGGGGGAAGATTGAATATAAATTTGTAAATTGCCTTGTGTGCTTTTCAACTCCTTCACGTCACTCAACCCTCTCCATGGATCCTGCACTTTATTTCCCTCTCTCTCAGCAAGAGATACTAGTATTATATATTTCCATTTTGTTGTTCTTATCGTGGAAAAAAAAGAAAAAAAAGACAGATTCTGGCATCTCAAGTTCTCCGTATGAAGGGCTGAGGAGGAGCAGGAGGAGCAGCAGGAGCAGCAGGAGGAGCGGAGGGCTTTGTGATGGCAGCGGTGGCAGTGGAGGAGGGTTGCAGAGTCCTCATCAGCAAGCTGCCATGACGAGCTGCCATAGCTGTCAGGGGCTATGAGAGATCTTTTGCCAAGGTAAGGCAAATTCCTTCTCATTCAGTCCTAATAGGACTGTCAGGCCTTCAGAACAGGGAGGGAATGTAGCAAGCCTGGAGCTCAGAGCTCTCTTCAAGACTGCCGCACTGAGGCGAGCTCATGGCTCATGCAACAAAGGCCCCTCAGTGAGACACACAGGCCAGCACAGAGAACTCATGACAGGCTTCACTGTAATGCACCGACTCGGTCTGAAGCGGCGGTACTGGAGTTGAAAATAGCCCCGAGGCCAGCAGAGTGTCTAAGACAATGTAACTTGTAAGTGCTTGTTATAACATTCTAACTCTTCACCTACTACTTTGGTTCGTTTCCCCGTTGTCGTTTTGCTCGTTATCTGCTTTGCTTTTCCATGGAGAAACCCAGCGATTGGCCATTTTTCAGCTGATTAATTCAGATAAAGACATTTGTTTTGAAACCCGGAGCCTCCATACTTCAAAACACATTTTGGATACTATGCGTTGACTTTCAGTGTATTTGCATTCATTCATTACACCTGTCCACATACGACCCAGTCACCAGAATAAATGTCGGCAATCAACCATGAATATGTTGAAACTGAGAGTTTATTCAGGTTCAGTTTTCAACTTAATGTTGTGACAACTGTGGCTTAAAATACCAGTTTTTGTTGCTAAAAATGCAGCTTGAAGTTGTCCCAAGGTCTCCTTAATTATAACCAGTGACTCCACACCCACAAATATTGAAAGACAGTCTCTACTTCCTGATGTGAAAGTCAGTAAATAAACATGTAATATGAACATCATGACAGGCGTATTGTAAAAAATGTTAATATGTTACAAATGACTGATACAAATGTGAGTGTATGTGGTTGGCAAAAACTTTTTATCTGACGCCGACATTGCATTCCGGCGACTGGGCTGCTACATAGGAGGTCTCATTGTTCCTCCTACTGCTGACTGTCTTCTGTGTTAAAACAAAGTGATGTGAGGACTTCTCTCGACCGACAGTTTGTTTGGCTGTGTTGCGGGGCCGTATGAAGTGAGCTGAATACTGTGTTTTAGGATGGTGCCTCATTACTTGCAGTATGAGTTGGTCACTGAAGGCATACGCCAGAACAATTTTTGGGTTTTCTGTATTTCTGGGCCCGTGGTGCAAGCACACAGAGCCTTCCTCCGGCTGAGCTGGCTGACTTCCTGCTGGCTCCCACATAAATAGCATGAAAATAATTTTCTGATGCGGATCTTTTTTAGAAGCGGTTTCAATTTTCTTGGACTGAATGGATCAAATTCGAACACAAAGAGAGCAATTTAGGTATATTTATGTCACTGGGTAAAATATAATAATAATTGATTTACAGCTGATCCTTTTGTAGTGACTGAGTTGTGGGAAAGTGTGTCGGCATCACACCTCACAGCACAGCCGCTGTTCCTGTGAGATTAGCAAATCAAACATTTCTATCCCTTCCTGGTCTGGTGTGGGTGTGTGGGACACTGCACCCGTAAGCTTTATATTTAGATGATATCATGCACACTTTTCTTGGCTCTGACAAAGCTTTATAAACAAATCTTTATGCTTTCGAAACACACATACAGTGAGCAACATTTGCATTTTGAGTCATTTTAACGGTTCTACAGACATCTCTATTAAAGCAACTCTATTGAGAAATTCATATTTTGTTCCTTTTTGGTGCCTCGCTACAAACTGCCCTAAATACAAATCCCAGTTTTATGTAACAATGTGTTAGATATAATGTAATGTTATGTCATAACAATGTTATTTCTTCAAGCCTTGGTGGTGCTGGCCTTCAAGGCCGTCAACAGAACTGCACCCATCTACCTCCAAACACTGGTCAGACCACACGCCCCAGCGCCAGTACTTTGCTCATCTACATCAGCTGGCCGGCTGGTACCGCCATCGCTGAGAGCAAACAAAGGGCGCTCAGTGATGGCTGTTCTGGCACCTCAGGAACCAAATCCCGAACAATGTCAGGACAGTGGAATCACTCGCCATCTTCCGCGCTCACTTGTTGAGACTTCAGACCCCGCCTTTACTTTATCAACGGTGATATGTTGTGGTTTCTTTCTTGTGACAAATGCACTTGTCATAAGTCGCTTTTCGACAAAAGCGTCTGCTTAATGCCCTAAATGTAAATGTGCATGTAAATGCCAAGCCAGTGTAACCTTAACCAGTGATGAGAAGACCTGACTGTAACATGCTACCAACTAAACCTCTGACGAAATGGGCTGAACTGGCTCATGATCTAAAGGTGGTGTGTTGAGTTTGCTAACACAGTCAAATATCAAGCAAGTGCAATAACAAAAGACATATAGCTTTCTATTCAACACCTACTATTCCTGCTCATCAATGTCCTCTTCGGCCTGTTCACCTCAGTCTACCTATATCTGTAGAGGCTGCTGAGCCCAGTTGCATTGCCTGTCTGGTACTGGTGGCCATTCGGGCCCCATACCTGAAAACTTACTCCTCCCAGCAGGCCAATGCTGTTGTGGTAGTCTTTAAACATGAACACTTTCTCTGTGTAAAAATCAGAATATCTTTTCTCCATCCAGTTTCACCTTTATTACTGGCAGTTCACGCTGTGTCTGTGATGTCCTGCCTTGTTCTCCATGTGACGATGTCTATTGTGCACAGAGAAGTCAAAGTGAAAGAGATCACAAGCCTGTAGTTTTTGAACATCACTGAGCATTGAACTCATTGTGCATGCAGCTCTTCTCAAGTCCTTTCTGTGCCTCTTTTTCATGATCACAGCCACTCACCTCACCAATAGAAATGAGGGAATTGACTTTCAGTTGTGCATCACATTAGTTCAAGTAAATAAACCAACCTTAATCCCACTTAATCCTATGATACTATTAGTTACTACAGTTGGGTTAAAGTGTAAATCAAGATAGGGCAACAATATATCACAACTGCTACCCCTGCAACATATATTAGCTACTGGATTTCCAGTGCTTCCTCCCATGTAATCATCACATATTCCCTCCACGCATACAAACGGTCAGATTAGCTGAGCAGCGAGAGAGGAATCCTGTTCAGTTTCACTTCATATAGCTTTTGAGCCACTGGAATGTAACCTTGCTCCCAACTGACAATAGATTGCAAACTCATTCTCCAGTTCAGGTCGAATGAGTTTCAATTTAGGGTGTGTATTATTGATCCAAAAGGGAACAAGGCCAGTTTCCCCTCCAAGTCCCACGCTTTCCCAATTATCACGTTTATCAGCTAGTTTCCGCTTGTGATGGCCAAGGTTTCCCCTGGGTTGATCTCTAAAATGGCCCGCTGTTAAATACGGCAAATAATGTGGCAGGTTGAAACAAGGAAAACACAAACATACTGTGTAGGGCTAACTTTGTGACAGCTTAGCCCACGCAACAGTGAAATTGAGAGAGGATTAAATTAGTTTACTTCCAGACTGTACTGTATGTCTAATCCCAAAGTTTGTACGCAGCTCAACCTTCCAGAAAATTATTTTACACAAAACAGTACTGAGGGACCAGTTTGGTACAGAGTTTAGTTGTCTGTGGGTGGAAAACTGCCACAGGCAATCAGTCTCTGCACACTGTAAGGCATGTTCATTGTCAGTCTGTCTGAGGACATTAGTTTGAGCTCAGCACGGATGGAAGAAATGTACCTTCACTTCAATCCCAATGATTACAGCAGTTTTCTGTAGATCCATTCAGATTTCGCTCAAAATGCCAACCTGTGCAAACTCACATTCGTGCAACAGGCACAACATGTAAATTTACGGAATTTCTTGTTTTTGTACGGCCAGAAACATTGCCATGTCTAATGGAATCATATTTTTTCCCCCCGTTCCATGTTTATAGATGAGCTATTTAACAGCGCTAAGCCCGTATCCATGCTTCTGTCAGTGAGGAATTCACAATACAAAGCACAGAGTAAAGTATATGTGACTTTAAATAAAGCAGCCAAGCCATTCTGGTGGGTCTGCATAAACAAACAAAAGCAGCACAAGATCAGCTGCCATACACGGAAACCCAAAGCAGCTTTGCAGGAGATTAAAAGCAGGCCCGAATCATAGCACCGGGGGGGAGAAAGAAAGACAGAAAAAAACCTCAAGCATAAGACAAGTGTGCAAATTACTTTTCACTTTGACTCCATTGTTTTGATAGAACTAACCCATGACACGATGTGGGAGGAGTGTAAGATGGAAAAATGCGTAACACCTGTGAAGATATAAAGACCAACGGAGAACTTGACTCCTCAGTGGTGCCAATTAACATCTACACCTCATGTGCAAATGCCTTCTTTGTTGTTTCATAACTTTTAAACTGCCTGCTTTGACTCTGTTGGAAACGGCTCCATGAACCAAAATAAAATGGAGGCAAGCTGAAAGCACACTCTTGTCATCTGAGCCCCTCCCACCTGGGACTGAACGACCGCGTTCCGAGAAACATTGTTTTTAAGCTGGAGCGAAGTCTGGATCTTCACCAATAGGGCGTGATAATGAGCCAATTCAAGTAAGCTGGCAATGAGAGCGGTGCATTTATTATTTTTCCTTTCTTTTTTTTTCGCCACATTGAACGATGAAGACACACACTGTTTATCGTTAAGTGTGCATTTAAGAGCACGCGCGTGCAGTTGAGTGTGTTTGTGTAGCGCTGCTGCTCTGTGCCCAGCTAAAGAAGTAGAAATGAAACACTCGCTCTCAAAGGGAATTTCTCTAACCAGATTGCCAAGTCCCACCCCTCTGATTCAGCACTCTCGCTCAGAGGTTTAAATGGCATTCAATCAAAGGCTAATGCTGCCAAAAAGGTCTTCCTAATGTTTGTATTAGCTTATATTAGGAAATCTGTCTTGTGACATTATAATATGGATAGGGCGACGGGAAATGTCACGCTGAGTGCAGGATGTGCCGAGTGGTGAGGGAACGTGAGGAGCTCCTCAAACATGCAGAAATCATTTAAAGCATCGGTTTTTCCTGCAAATATTCAAATCGACAGAGAAAACACTGGCTAATCTTTAAATCTCGCCCGACGTGCCAAGCTTAGGAAAAGCTATACGTTAACGCGGCGCTATAATGGTGATAATCTGTCTTCGATATATATTCATAAATGTAGATGCTCCACCTGTCACTCAATACAGAAAAAAAAACAACTGACACCTGCTTACTCCAACCGACATTTCCGGTAAAGGAAAATGGATGAGCCAGACGTTGTGTCGGCAAGTTGTTAACCTACCACTGTATGGTTTGGTGCGCAGAGGTGAATCTGCCTATCTCTGCAGCTGCCTCATTTGTATTGGGCAGGGAGCATGTTGTGCATAAGGCGGAGACAAACCCCCCAGAGTACCACCAGCTGTACACGACATATGCCTCACGCCTCGTACACAACACGCATTCCAAAAAGAACAACACTTTTCTTTTGGAGCGTAAAACTCGCATCACGGCAAGGGTGCATATTTCCATCATTTTTAAACCTCTCATGTGGATTGTCATGATTTTATCTCCAGGCTGTGTCTGTATTCATTCATTTTTGGCAGTGTGGCAGTTCAGTGGTTCACAGGTTTAGCGCTGTTAGCTCACCGCAAGAAGGTCCTAAGATATAAGCCCTGGACCTCTCTGTGAGAATATTGCATGGACTACTTTTTTCTCCATTTCTGAGGGTTGAGTCCCCCCCCGAGACACGCTTGGTTGTTGCTATTGGCCTTGACCAGAGTCAGAAACACAGATCAGCAACAATCTCATATTTCAGATTGAGGATTGTTGCTGGATCACAAACATCAAGAGAAGATTGGGATGTGTGGATATTTTAGATCTGATGGTGGATTTCTACCTAAAATTCCCAGAAAAAACAACCGTAAATAGTTATATAGAGTGTTTTGTACATTGTAGTTAAAACCCCTTGACACCCCGTTATCCAAGTGTTTATTTAAAGTGCAACATCCCTGCTTACTTGGATAGGGCAGTCATGTGATGTACCCACTCGCCAAACTGCATGATCATAATGTTCTGTGATAATGACATACAGTACCTAAAACCAATGTAATGGTAGTGATAAAAAAGGCCTCCTATATGAGTTGGACCACATTAGCAGCAGTGAGGAGAACTTTTTATTTTTTTTATTTCCAGAACAAAAATAAAATAATAATAAAATAACACAGGGAGTATGTTCAACGGACATTGCAGGGTCCCAAAAGGGTATGGATTATTTCCCGTATGCAAATGATATAAAACAGCATTTGCAATTTCAAAGCTATATGTCGTTTTAATGCTTTCTCACTCCCAAATTGTTGAATGTGGCAGCTAGGTCAGTGGCCTTAAGCTTCAAACTATGACACTTGTACTACCCCTCTCAGTCAGTTTTGCACATGAATATGTCTGCAGTCAGTTGAGCAGTAATGTGTCATATGCTACATCTGTTTACACTTTCAAAGAAAAGCCGGTGGCCCTGAGAGCTCACAGCACTGCAACTTAAGAAAACATCTTCGTCAATTTGACAAAACATGCGCAGCATTTAGAAAACGCACAGCAAAGACCGCAACACAACACATTAGAAAAAAGCGATGCAAATAGACCGCAACACAACGGAAGTGTTTCCAGAGGACACTTAAAAGTGATGCACACGTCCTGACAGGCTTGTTGTAGATGGAGACTTGAGTCACACCACTATTAAGGTCCTCTTTCTGTCAATGGTTGGAAAATGAGATAAAAAGTAACTGTTTTTGATTTATTGTAACATTGTGATCGCATGATTCAGATATTAGCCTATTGCAGTGATCTGCTGTTAAACTATCGTTAGCCTTTTGCTTTTAATTAGCGATAGTTTAACAGCAGATCACTGCAATAGGTTAATATTATATTATTTATGATATTAAATCTGCGTCAACAACAAGCGTGTCCGGACATGTGCATCACTTTTAAGAGTCCTCTGGAAACACTTTCGTTGTGTTGCTGTCTTTTTGCATCATTTTTTTCTAATGTGTTGCATTGTGGACTTTGCAGCGCGTTTTCTAAATGCTGCACATGTGTTGTCAAATTGATGAAGATGTTTTCTTAATTTCCTTGTGTTTTGTCTTTTTGCGTTTTTTCTTAAGTTGCAGTGCTTTGAGCTCTCTGGGCCACCATACAGTTCACGTTACAACATGTTACTATTGGAGCATTGTGGAGCGGCGGTAGTTTGGTTAGGTTTAGACACGAAAAATACTTGGTTAAGTTTAGGCTCCAAAAGAACTAGATCATCAATTGGGTTAAAATCACTTTGTTCAGTCTCCCAACCTATGTTAAGTGATGTAACTCAAGTCACATAATGTAAGTAATTAGACTGAAACTCTGCTATGTGTTGAGCCTTCTTAGTGTTTTAAAAATAGTGATTTTGATGCTAGCATAAGAGTGACCCTGCACTCCATTGAAAATTAGCTTGCCCGAAAACAAATCTATGGTAAATCTTAAAAGTGCCTCTTTCGTCGTTATTATGCTTTTATACAAAGGTTTGACTCATATATGTTCACAAATAAAGCCTAGATTGCTTTTTGGTGAGAGTTTCACTTTAAACCTACCTGCATGACATAACTTAAAAAAAAAAAAACGCGATTGACTCTTGGTAACAAACAATACATGAAGCCGTCTCTAGAAGAACAGTCTAGTGCAAGTGATGCTAGAAGGGTGACTACAGTGTTAAACTTGGAAGTATATTGGGCCACTGATCAGACGGCAATATTTGACATGAGGGGAATAAGAACGGACTGGTATGTGACAACCTTTTACAACAAGACAACAAGATTCAAGTGTCAAGCACGCTAGCTAGTTATCCTTTGAGGCTATGTGGCCCAGCGGTGCTTTAAGCTAAATGCTAATTTCAGCATGATAATTTACCCAAAATGACAAACATGCTGGTATAAAGCAGGTATAATGTTGGGCACCTGCTGAATTTACAACCCAGCCGTCATGATAAATGTTGGCAATGTGGTTTGCAGAAAGGTACCATCCCAGTATTTTATTCTGGCAAGTGGACTCTAATATACTGTGTTAGCAAATGCAAACATTTGCTAATTAGCACCAAACATAAGGTTGAAATTTGCTGGCGGTGCTGGTGCGAGAGGAAAGGTCAGGATTACCACCGTAACTAAAATGTATCCTGCAGGAAACATCTGTGACTGTACTTAATATCATGGCAGTCCATCAAACAGTTGTTGAGATATTTCATTCTGGACTGAAGTAATGTGCCGACAGACCTCAGTGCAGTCCCTACAGCCCTGCCGCCTGCATGGTTAAAATGTAGGTTAAAGTCTTTTTCAAACACAATGTCAAGGCATACGTCTCCTTCACCAGATTAGACTTTTAAAATCTTGTTAAAAATTTCTCCTTGTAAAAGCTTTATGAGGGTAAACGTTACACTCCTGTCCTTTTAAACGAGAATGAACACCATGCATTAGTTTGACAAAAGGACCTGAATTGACGCGGAGGTTCTCTGACTGTATCGTGGATATGAAACTGGTGTTGCTGACAGTCTTCTTTCACCAGCTCAGATTCTCCAGCGGCAGCATCTGAAACACAGCCGAGTTACCCCCAAGACAAAAAAAAAAACTGTTTTATTAATTGAAGTTGCTTCGAAAAACTAGTTCAAGCCGCTCCGCTGGAAAATAATCACATCAGCGTCTGCATGGTTATATAATAGAATATCCAGTGACATACAGAAGTAGCACTGATTAAGATTTTTACGAATATAGTTGCATTCTAATTTTAGTCAAGGAATGATCACTGTGTTTGTGAAGCCCACACCCTCCAGCTGCCACTGATGGTGGATTCTGTTGGCTAATGTCCATCACTCAGTGTTTTTATTTTCAGCCTGCAGTTCATCACAGCTACAGAAATCCTTTTTTTGCAAACTGAAGTATATTTTTCACATACAACTATACAATGTGGAGCAAGAATATGAACAGCCAAAGCCTCTTCTGGATCCTAGAACCTCTTTGCTGCTCTATCTATGGTGTTAGTATAATGTGCGGTAGCAATGAAAATCTTTGTTGTTGTAGTTGCAGTAATAGCACTAATGGAAGCAGGAGTTCTGCACTGAACAGAAATTCCTTAATGCATTTTCATGAGTGTGCACAGTGGTGCTACAGCAGCTAAGATCTGTGGGTAAAAACTAATGAGTCCGCTCGGGCTACATATCTGGAGCCGTCCTCTCTCGCACCAGCTGGTAGATGTAATTAATATGTAAAGAAACCTGTTCATGGCATAACATGATCTCCGCGCTGTCAAAAACAAAAACAAAATAAACAAATATGTGTGGTCCCAAACTGCCTGCCTCCTGAGCCGAGAGGAAAACACTCAGGCGAAACAAGAAATGCAGTCGGAGCTTAACGTTCGCTTTTGTTTTTCTCCCTTCTTTCTTTTCGCAAAGTTTGTTGTGTTTTCATCCAAGCTTTTGTTTTTTTTTTGCATTTCCATTCATTTATTCACACAGATTAGATCAATTTTAATAAACAACATTTCTATTCTTGTTCGCCCTTGGCTGCTTTTTTTTCTGTGACGCTCTTTCATGGACGAAAAAAAAGGCACGCATTTCACTCTATCTGAGGGACTTCCAGTGGCTCTACTTCCTACACGCAAGTTGGTAATGGATTTAATAATCATAGTCACCTCTTCTTTGACACGGAAACAATTTCGTCTTAGGGGTTCACCTGATTTATTCACATTCTGTTATGAGAAAGCCATATCAGAGAGTCAATAAATGAGTTTAGTTGCTGGAACCTCTGAGGGCCAGCCAATAAAGTGAGTGAGCCCGGTATTAGGCTCCGCAATAAGCCCTCTCTCAATGCCAACTGGAAAAGATGAAGCAGGGATACCTGCAACAGAAGTCAACAGGTTTCAGAAGTGTCGAGTGGAAAAAACAAACCCAGCAGGATAAATGAAATATTCACTGATATCATGCTCCACTAGCTAACAGAGACACGACTGCACCAAAAGTAACTGAACTGATGAAAAGTGCTTCAAAAGAGATTCATTCAGGTTAAAAAAAAAAAAAAGATCATCATAAGCCATAATTTATTCTTTCATACCTCTAATTCATACATTAACTTGTGTAGACTTTTGGAATCAGCGAGGTTAACATGGTTTCTTTGCTGGCACGTCCAAAAGGCCAGCCAGTGAGAAGCTGCGCCTGGCACGGCTTCCTGCAGAAATCTTGCTTTGAATGCCAGAGGAACATGATGGGAGGTGGATGCCTGCAAGTGTGCCAGAGGGGAAGAGAGAAGATATACCTGGCATGGGAGCTGAGATTGACTCTTTGTCTCCACTCACTGCTCTCTGTTGCTGTTTAAATCTGAAGATGAGCAGGTGCTGAGAGGCAACGGGTGGGTTCTGGAGCAAATCTGGGCAAATATCAAGGGACAGACACGGCGTGCACGTGCAACCACGGACACACAGTGCTCCTCAGGGTCTTCATTATTTTTACGTTATACTTTTTCCAGTGCTGTTTTATACGTGTGATTCTGTTTCTGACTCAGACTAGACCTCTGTCTGATAGACCTGTTTTCATTTTAAAGCCCATAAAGCCGCATTCATGTCCACTGCAGCACTCCCACATCATGCATCTATCCTGCATCAACACTGCAGCCGACTCTCTCTCAAATCATGTCTATGTAGGAGCAGAAAAGTGGAAGGAGTTTTCTGTTGCCTTGAAGTTTTTTCGGTAAAAACTGACAAAACTGTTACCCTTCACCGACCGTGTACATGCTTCAACTTTGGCTCGAGCTGGCTTTTTCTCATTAAAGTTTCAGTTCGCCCGAATGACAGGTAAATATGTAATGGTATCAAACACAATGTCTACACAGGTGGCCTCTGGTGAAAGCAGCAGGATAGCTGAGCAGCAGCAGCAGCTGTCAGTGTTTACGCAGGATGCATTCAGGCACAGTACTGCTGTGTAGGTCACCTGTGTTTTGGCAGTGCTCAGAGCCCCGTACACAATTTGTTTACTAGCACATATACAATAAAACTGAAGAAAATATAGTTTGAAGAATTCGAAGAGGCAATAGACATTTTATTTTTGTTTTAACTTCATCATTGTGACATTCATGTAATTGTTGATTATGGTTATATAATGAATATACAATCTCTGTTTATGTTGGTTCCCTAAACCTTGCTCCCACGATGCTATGTGGTCTGCGTCTGGGCATGAAATCTCCTGAGAAAACGAAGGCTGACTGGTGATCTTGGCAGGCTGACTGCCTGGCACCATTTCAATCTGCGCTCACATCTCCATCAGAGTATAAAACCAGTGAATAAACTCATGTTTTGTCTCGTGTTGCTGAAGAAAACAGACAGCGATCAAGTTGTCTTTGCGACAGCTGCTGCAATAATAAAACCACTTGGAAACTTAACCGTGGAAGAAGTTGTCTGTTATCACTTTAAGTTGGTTAACCTCTAAAGAAGCCATTTTCTCTGGCTCTGGAACAGGAAGATGATACTGATCGTTCTGTTTTAGGGAAACAGTTGTCAGCGGTGATGCAGAGGTCTGGAATGCTTCATCTCAGTGATGAAGGTAAATTTAAGGTGAAAAATTTTAAAACTCACTGTTTTTTCTTTGTAGAACCAATCTACTGAACTTGGACTATTACTTCTTCTCAGAAAAATAGAGAAGTGGATTCTCCCATTTAA
Source organism: Diplodus puntazzo (assembly GCA_963678695.2). NCBI lineage: Eukaryota > Metazoa > Chordata > Actinopteri > Spariformes > Sparidae > Diplodus > Diplodus puntazzo. The sequence goes on from OZ023163.1 coordinate 28,549,308, forward strand.
CTGGGACACACTGCTGCCGAGCTTTTACAAATGTAATGTTCAGATTTTTATTTTTGAACACCTCAGAAACCATAAATTATCTGCATGGCTGTACCAGGAGTAAGTGAGAATATATTTAAATTTTGTTTGGTGTGGTGTCAGTGAACCAGCCCTTTAAACATTAATGTAAGCTCTTACATATGCAAGAAAGTTGTACAGTGCACCGCCACGGCTGCACTTCACAAAGCCACATAGCCTGGGGCCACTTACAGTACAGTGACAGCAGCGGGGAGCAGAGAGTGAGTCCCAAGGGTGTCCCACTGTGTGGAAAAACAAACTCTGGAAGCGAGATTGAGGAACCCAAAAACAAACACTGCTATGAGTGTACTCCGCTGTGAATGGAAAACACTACAAATGAGCTGTTTATGCTGCAGCAGTCTTTGATGAAGCCAAACAAAAGGCAGACCGAGCCACCAAATGTCCCGTTAGTTATACAGTTGTATAAAAAGATAATTCATAAATTCGACACGCACATTATTTAGAGTGGGTTGTGTGTCGTCTGTCCATAATTTATGGATGGTAATGACATGAAACAACATTGCAAAATTAGCTATGGTGTTTTTAAAAAGGGCATGACAACATCATATATTACATGTTACATTAAGAGCAACACAGTGATATATGAAGCTAAGATGGATTTTTGTGCAGTCATTACATAGAAATTGGGTGATGTTGAGAAGGTGTGTAGGTATTGAAAGTTAACCGATGACGCATCCTGTATATAGCGAGAAGAGATAAGATTCCATGTTAGCACAATATCATTAGTGAGTAGGACTGCTACGTATGGAAGTAGGCATCATTATAACACTAGTATTTGAAATGGCAGTACTCATCAAATGTCCGAAATGCAGTGAATTTACTGCAGCGCTGGACCAACACTGGAATATAGAGCATTACGATTGTGTGAGGTCATCGCTGATTGCTAAATATACATAAATGATCACACTCAAACAGACAACATGATACTGTTGCTATTGTAATAATGTTCATTTCTCATGAATATTACTGTTTTCATTTTGATACTAAGGTACATTTTTTTACTGGGGAAAAAAATAGTATAAATACATATTGATATGTGAATTCATTAGTGCAAAAGCAATTAAATTGCTTTCACTGATTGTACAAGTTATTTTCAACCCCATGCCAGGGTTAACATTGTACGTTTCTGCAAACCATGGATATGCTGAAATTGTCCATTTCTTTATGTTGTTTTTCTATGGTTCATTTCTCAGTCTTGTGTTGTGTCAGAGCTGTACAAACGGTCTGGTTAGGCGCAAAATCCACTTGGTAAGGAGTAAGGAAAGGATTATGTTTTTGGCTTGGGCTTGGTGGTTTCACACCACAGATGTTGAAACGCCGTCTTTAACAGTGGCATCTAGTTTTGGCAGTCTTCTCACCTGGCTGCTGCACCGGCTCCATCACCCCCTACCTCAGGACATGAAATTCAGCTTATACACAAGTAATGTGAATGTGATATGACACGTATTGTAGAGATGTCAATATGGCATGTATGAAAAATTGGAAGATACCCCTTAACTGCCTACATTTTATTCTAAATACTGGACTGACTGAGAGGTAGTACTAGCAGTAGCGGTGAGGTCATAGCACTAGAAGGTACAGCTTTATTAGCACAGGTAATAGTAGAAGGAGCATTTGTGGCAGTTACTGATGACCCTCACACTACACATTTTTGCACCCTTTATCAACATGTGGGAATGGTCATTCTTCGAAAGAACCAGTGTCTGGAATGCATTTATGCAGTATTTTTAATCCACAACATTTTACAATTTAATACTCTTTTACGTTTCAAAACACAGTCATAATCCAAAGGCTGGCAGTGAAGCCATTCAAGGCGCCGGCCTAATCATCAGAGGGGATTTGGGATTCAGCGTTGCGTTGAGGGAAGCTCTGACACAGTGACAGGAGGAGCTGGGGATCAAACAGCCAGCCTTGTGATGTGATTAGTGGATGACCAGCTTTGCCTCCCTTCTACCACCTGTTTATGTATCTGGGTATTTTTTTTTTTAAAATATCGACAAATCTTTAGTCAACCCTTTGTCAGAGATCTGGAGTTTACTAAACATGTTCTGCTGACAGATTTTAACAGTAACTATGCTCCAAGTTCAGATATGCCGTACCTGAGCTTCAGCAGTTTAAAGTCCCAGAAATGTTGCTGAGTAGTTTCATACGACTCAATAAGGGCATGGCTACTCTTAGTATTAATAATTAATTATTGTGTTTCCCGCAACTACCAACTGATGTTTCTATTTTTATTCCGCTCATGTTTTTTTTTTCCTCTGCACCCTTGTATAAGAGTCTTCCTGCTTCAAGTGTAAATAAAGGTTCAATTGAACTGAACTGCAACGGTAGCAGCAGCGGCAACAGTTATAGCTTCCCTAATGACAACTCAAGCTTTTATTTCTAGCAGCAAAAGCACTTGTAGTAATTGTAGACGATTCATTGAAGTAATAACAGCAGCAGTCGTAGCACTAGTGCACTTCATTATGACAATCTTGATTACTTTTCAACTCAATCATCAAAATAATGAATAATGTTGCTTCATGTTGCAACTTTATGATTCTTTGCACACAGTGCGGTGTTTATGCTCTGGTTTGGTATAGGCACAAAGAAACACGTGGTTAGGGATGGGAAACCATCATGGTTTGACTTGAAATAGGTTGCCTTAAAATTTTCCAGTGGTGTGACGCTTACAAATATTGAAACACGGTGGTCTCACTTTTGAAAATATACAGTTGTTCCACACTAACAAATGTTGAAACGCAGACTTGATTTGCAGTTAACTCAACCATCAATTCCTCAACCTCTAGATGTGAGAGTCAGGTAATACAGATGGAACGTAAACGTGCTATGACACGTATCATGAAAATATGGACGTATCTGTGGCTTTTGTTAACTGCTAATCTTCATCTTTACTCCAAATCTTTTATTATTATTTTTATTAACCACATTTAAATATGCTTATGTGAACTTAAACACTGAGTCAAAATCATATATATATATATATATATATATATATACATATACATATATATATATATATATATATATATATATATATATATATATATATACATATACATATATACATATATATATATATATATATATATAATATATATATATATATATATATATATATATATATATATATACATATACATATATATACATATATATATATATATATATATATATATATATATATATATATATATATATATATATATACATATATATATACATATATATACATATATATATATATATATATATATATATATATATATATATATATGATGATTATATATGATTATATATGATGACAATTTGAGAATCATCTCAAATGATAAAGCTCATTAAAGGATTAAAGGACATCATGTGCTTTAATTTGAGGAATGACACATTGCAGATTCACTTGCTGTAATTATTTTGATATCCACTGAATCACACACATAAAATTTCCAGGATTTAATGCCCGGTAACCAAGTTGATGTCTAAATCAATACTTTGAGTGCAATTTTGAACCTGCATCTCAGCGTGTGTTGTCTGGACCATAAATTTCATTGTGTAGGGAGCCATTTATGTGCATTTACATGGAGACAGGATGTTGATTGCAGGATTGCAGAGCTACTGAGCACCACGGTGGGGAAATTTTGAGAGAAGCAAAGCACTAAAGAGTTCACAACCACATCCGCATTAGGTCATAAATCTTTCCTGACTGAATAAGCACTCTTTTTATTCCTCTTCCAGATTCATCACGCCTCCCCCTCAGTGTCTCCTCTCTGTAGCTTTTCTCTCTCTTGCTGTCTCACTGTCTCCCTCTCGCCCGCTCTTACTTTTTAGTGTCTTTATCGGATAATGAGCGTGATGACAGTAAAAGTTTCATCATCAGCCTCCATCCTATTAGGCTGTTATTGGATCATGTTTGTTTTTCGGTAAAGCCTTAAGAAGAGAAGAAAGCGGAGCTAAGCCGCACAGCAAAGCACAGAATGAGACACACTGTCAGGTTTTGTCTTGGTTTTGTCACTCAAAGCAAATTAGTATTTAGCTCATCATTGATATCCTATACGTACGCGTAATTGTGAGAAGCTATGCAAAGAATTCGTAGGTGGAAGTGGCAGAAGTGTGTATCCAATCCTTAAATTGCTGAGGTTTAAGTGCTTTAACTGACATCTGCAGTCAGAATAATGTGGGGTTTTGTTTTCTATTTGCATTCCTAATGTCAACAACGCTTAAGTCTAATTATTTAACGAGGAAATGTTGCCTCAGAAATGTCATCTGCTCGCTCTTCAGACAAATATTTGTCCATTTTCCTGCCCTAATTAAATGAAATAATGAACCCAGTTGAAATATAGCACCATCAAGATGAATGATTTCCCCATTGAGTAGAACACTAAGTGGCCGGAGATTAAATGACTTTTGGACCAGTTTCTTGCACAGTCAAACAAGGAGAACACAAATATGAATTATGACGAACTGTACAATTATATTAAGTAACAGAAAGGTTAACTAATTCAATTTAAAGTGGAATAAATCATGTCCCAACGTTAGAATCAGGCCTGTCATCAACAATGGCAATCGGCCTCGGTTAATTCGGTAATGCCTCTGAATGACTTGCCGTAACAGACCGATGACACGTACAGTCCAGTCCACGGAGCGGGTGACAAATTGTCCGCCTCCATCAGACTGCCTCTGATCAAACAGATCGATTCGGAAAATATCACCGCAGCCTCAGGATCCTCAAAATTGAGAGGAAGTGTCAACAAAGCCGAACGGAGAAAGAAATTTCACAAACACTGGCACCTGATGCCGGGAATCCAAATGAAAAAAAAAAAAAGGAAATCAATAGTCTGACCCCGAGAGGGACCACTGTCGTGTATGTGAAATACCAAATAACAATCACCTTTACAAGGCTCCCGGAGGCTCGTGATAGCATTATTTGAGCGGAAACAACATATAACAGACCCGAGGTTATGGATGTGTGTCTGCTTGTTTTGTGGTCAGTTTGCAGAACTAATGGTGTTTGCAGTTCAATACAAGAGAAAATAAAATGGCATCATTCGATGTTTGTCCTTTCTCTCTGACAGTTGTGCTCAGTATTGCAGCTCTGTTCAGTTCAATCAAAAGCCCCCCATGTAACATCCTCAACATCAGAACTTTTCCTTCAGTGCACTGGCGTTCGATGTCCACCCCCCCCCTTCCACTGACTGTCATTTGGTTTGATTCCACTTGGATGTCTGATTTCCGATGTTGACCAATCATCTGTCAGTCATGTTCCATATCGCCACTCGATGGGAAAAAAAAAAAACAATGATTGGCAGCTGGCATTGGGCTGTTGGTCAGGTTTCTTAAACACATCCATAACTGCATTAGCAACAGGAAGCTCTTTATTGCCTCCTACCCCTCCGTTTCACATTTCATAATGCCCACCCGAGCAGCTGTTATGCAGGGCGCGCACAAAATAAACAACCTTTTAGCTGTGGGATTTACTCAAGTGGAACACTTTGACAGGTATTATTGTGTTTATGCCAACAAACTTATTGCGAACACTTGGCGCCTTGTCATGTGCAGGACACAGGCGAAGAAATAATAAATGAATACAGGCTACGAAAAAAGACATACAGTGATGTTCGTCTGAGGGGAACAGCAGCAGGTTATCAACGCATCATTATGTTATCAACACCAAATGTAATCAAGCTAATTAAGGTCCATGTTTGTCACAGCAAGCGGACCAATAAAGCAATTTTCTTACGTCTTGTTTTGTAGCAGAACCATAACCTCTGCCTTCAATTTACATTTGCTTAAAATCAATGTCACGTCCTATTTTGCGAGAGTTTAATCGTTGCAGTTGTTTTCCGGGCAGCGCTGTTTGTGCGAGTCTGTCTGTGTGTCCTGGGGTGTGTTGCATCTCCTCCTGTTCATCGACCTTGACTTCGAGGAGTGATACTGACAATTGCCTTCTGTTCCTTCCCGAACCAAATTTTTACCCCAAATGAAAAAATGAAAAAAAAAAAAAAAAATGCTTTGAAAGACGATTCAGAAGTCTCTCAGACAATGACAAACACACATACACACAGAGCAGATGCTGTTGCTGTTGCTCGCAGATGTGTCCACTGAAGCATCATATGAGTCGAGCTGGAAACCATGACTGAGAATAAAAAAGGCATTGACCCTTGACAACGGCTGGTCAGCTCAAAGCAAAACATGTTTAAACGCAGAGTGAACCTGAAAGAGAAAGTCTGGAACTCACACAGTCCAACGACGAGGCTCGTTCTGCTTCTGTTCAGTCGAGGGATGTCTGGGCAACTGGGCCCCATACCTGCCAACTCTCCTCGGACTCCAGTGATTTGAAATTACAGTAAAAGGGAAAACCGGGAGGCGCGTCTGAGGATCCTCAAGAATTACTGTCTCCCCTCATGTCCTTTTTATATCTGTGCCAAAAACTCAGTAAGGTCCATATTTTTCTAGGAATTGAGATGATTGTCAGTCAAAGTATAGTCCTCTTGGGTCAAAGGGCTTGGGAAAGTTCAGGAACTCTAGATTAAAGACAATCACTCATGGTTACGCAACTTATTTTCCTATAAATGCTGCTGAACCTACAGGGAGTTCATATTTGGAGCCAGAGCCTGCCAGGGTGGGATCGCTGCCAGTTAACTTTACGATTATTTCAAGATGCATAATCAAAAATGATAGGCAACCTTTGTGTATGTATGAGGATCAAGCCCCCAGAAGACTGGTGGCTAAATCGTTGTTAGACAATAACCAATGCATTTCTAAGATTGCACTCTATTGAAGTATGAGACCAGTTCTTCATCTGTGACAGAGAGGGACAGGCTCGGATCGAACAAAGAAACATGTTCAGGTTCAGACAGAGAAAGAGAGTTTAGAGAGGCAGTTAAGTTCATACTTGGATAGACAGGCACATACAAAGACAGAGAGAAAGGTTTAGGGTCAGGTAGGTGGAGAAGTTTTAGCTCAGCAATAGCAAGGAGACAGGTTTGAGCTCAGGCAGACTGGTTTTGACTCAGCTAGAGAAATGAGCTCGGATGAAAAATTTAGCCTTATTGGAGTTTTTTGTAGAAATGCCTTCGATGTTTAGCAACCCAACAATTTTAGAACCCGGATTAAGGCATATATTTACAACAGTGGTCAAACATTTGTTAAAGTGTGAAACCACTGGATATTTTAGATGGGACATCAGGACAGTTTCCATCCTGGTGTGGCAATAGAACTAAGTAAGCCAAAACATGATATTTGTCCATTCTTAACCAAGTGGTTGCTAAACCTAACCAGACCATTAAGTGTGTCATCAGTGTTTTCAAAACATAAAATTGAGTGTGAAGTGTGAAGTTGAAATATAAAGAAAAGTTGCAGCATTCTTGGTTTGCAATTGCCTACATTTATTCTGGCAGTTGGGTTGATTATTACTCTTTCCTTTTTGTAGCCATGGCAACAACAGCTGAAGGCCAAGCTTTTCCACTAAAGTGTTGAAAATTTGGAGATATAGCCAAATGTATTCATCATAACAGTGAAACAACAGTGCCATTGACATATTGGTTTATATTTTGATATTAAATAGTTAGAGGAATATCAGGGAGTCAAGTTGAAATTAATTAAATGAAGTAAAAAAGAAGGTATTATAGTCCTGTGTTGCACGAGACCCCGAGGAGTTCATTTAAAGGTTAAGACAAAATGGTTTTGGTTCAATAATTTGAAGCTTATGTTGAGAAGCAGTCAGATTCAGGCTGAGATGGATGACTGGTTCAGCTCAGGCAGAGAGACAGGCTCAAGCTCGAGCTTTGACAAAGGGAAGAGGTTTAATTGACGTACCATTTCGGTCAATTTGAAAAATGAGCCTTGGACTGTATTTAAAAATGTCAAAAATTCAATTTGGAAAACCAGAACTCAAGAGAGAGGAAAACAGAAGAGTGGAAGACAGCCCAGGAAGCTATAGATCACAGTAGGTTGAGTATGTCGACAAGTTTGCATCTACTCTTGTTTCTCCGGAACCCATTGAGATTCACGCCATTGTACAGTGTCATTCCCGGGAGAGCTGCCATGGTGTCATATCTCAGCCACCCTGATTGAAATGAGAGGTGATGACACCGGAGTATTGATTCTCAACATATCTGCATTTTCCTAAAGGACAGGCCCCGCTGTATTGATTGACCCTGCACCTCAGCGATAATGTTAAGCGATGTACAGTCGTCAAGATCGAGCCCATCTCCCAGCATAAAATCTTGACAATAAAGAGACAGCAATTGCTGACTAAGCAGTATTCAAATCAGACCCCTTTAGCTTAAGCTGCTGTCGAAAATCATGTCTGGAAAGTGCTGACAAAAACTTCCAACATGATATGATTGCTCTTAATGCACGAGTCCATCTGGTATTTATAGTATACTGCACCAAGTTGTTGAGTTTGACTTTTGCAATATAGGATTGGCTGGAATCAGTGCCTGCAAACTGTACTCTGATAAGTGGGGAGCTTTGAATTGTCTCTGTATAATGTCTCAGTATATATAGAATCTAAGTGTGAACAGTGACTAAAACTCATATTAGAATTGGGGCGCCAAGCTTCAACAATGTAACCTCTCAATATAAACAACTCAACAAATTCGCCCACTTCACGCATTGACCGTCCAGGAACACTTGACGTGTAAGGCTGAATTTGGCCTCTTCTCTCTTAAGAACTCACACTTGTATTCTCTGCAACCTACAGAAGAAAATTAATTGTGGAGACAGCGTGATGCAACAATGACATTAAAATTAGCTTGTAATTTTTTGGGCCAAATACATTTTTGAAGGTTATGCGATTAAAAAAAAGCATTGCTCAGTGGCAATGCTTTTTTTTAATCATGGAGGTAAGTGGAGGACGGATGACACCTGAGGCCAATCGTTCTCAATAATTGCAGCATGGTATCTTTAGACAGCGTATAAATACCATAACAAAGTCTTTAGTTATTTCCTGTTTCTTCATAAATCATAGAAAAGTCCAAAAGCCAGTTTCTGTGAACTGACTCATATTGTGCATGTCATTTTGTGCATGAATGTCAAAGAAAAAAAAAAAATGTTAGGTGACGTATACAGAGGTTGGACGATGTAGGGAGGAGATGGGGAAGGATGGATTGGTCAAACACAGGACTTTCACCCAGGAGACTGCTGTTGGTGTTCTATGTGAAAGCAAACGCCAACGCTGACTTATTTTAACTTTCGAACACAAGCTAAAAGCGCAGTATGTTATTTCTGTCACTAGGGGCTCTCAATTAAAACAAAGAATCATGGGAGTTGTTGTCTTTACTGTTAAACACCCACCATTGCCGGTGCATATTGATCTATTTGACGGAAAATGTTCGCAGACAAAATCACTTTTTGGTTTTCACTGACTTCCTTTATCACACTTTTTGGGAAGTTATAGAAACGGGGGACCAGATGAAACCTACAGAATGACGATTTATGTAGGTTTTGAACACTGTTGGAAACATTAGGGATAATGTAAGTACACAACTTGACAAAATATACAACAATGGCCAACTCATCTTTAGACAATGTGATGAAGAAACTTTACACTTATGTGTTTTACTTTCGTCATGTAAATAATGTAACTGACCTAAATACCATCAGCTACTAATATCAACCAAAACCATGAACTTTCCCTAATCGGCGACTGTTTTGTTTTTATACGGGACTAAATAGCGTTAAATGACGTGCAAAGCTTAAAATGTGTATGACACGTGGAATGTCCTCAAAAGTTCTGAGCTAATTTTTCAAATCCCATGATATCATGTAGATTCTTGACCAAGATTGCTTCTCTTTGCATCTTTTCTCATCATGTCTTCCTGCAATCAATCACGGACTATAAGTGTCTAAACATAACAATAGTGAAGTTTCTATAAACAGACGTTGCAGTGGATATTTTAGAAGACATTGTTTGCGCAGCAGCATGTTTTCTCCACACAAAGTTGTTGGTGCAGATTTTTTTTTTGCATATAAACAGAATTTTTAGGAGACGGCTGCATCTTTGAGTGCGGCAATCTAAAACAAGAACAAACACTTCTACTTCTAGACGTGGTCTGACTGTAAGTCATATGACCCAGTTTGTTCCGAGCATACCGAACCCTTACACATGACTATAATGAAATATAGACATGCAGAGTCTCATAATAAATTAGCAGTTATTTTTAGTCTTGACGGCACTGTGTATCATATCACAAGATCATGCTCAATGGATCATTGTGAAAGCAACTAGGAAACCTGTGGGTGTCATGTAATAGAGTGTTGTCCATAGAATATCTGATGGACTTTGTAGGGAGAATAATTAGTTTTCTTCGCTGACAGTTTAATCTGTGCTGGACCAGTAGCCTCCAATCCGGAAGTTTTCTGTGTCTGTGTCTAAATTTTTATTATATATATATGTTCTCCTTTGTTGAACAATGCATTCATTCTAGCCATGCGCTGAAAAATAATCTTCCTGCTTTTCTAATAATTAAATCTTAAACATACTTTTCTGCCACCACAAGATTTCCCATGCCATATAGGAGTCAGATGCGTTTTTGTCTGCATGCCTTTCATGCCATTTTCATTGTGGCAGCCCTGCATTCATTTGAACCGCGTTTTGCATAACCCCCATCGCCTCAAGTCACTCCATCTGTGAAACTCAAGCGGCATGAACAAAAGAAGAAAAAGAGAGATGGGTGAGTGGGGGGGAAGGAGAGATTGAAATGAGAAAGTGGGAGCGAGAGCCAGCGAGAGCAGGAAGATAGATAAGAGAAGTGAGAGAAGAGAAATGAAGGGATGGGATTAGAGGCAGAGAGCAAGTTTCAGCTGTCACCTTGGACTCGACTGTGTCAGACGGCAAAGCAGTAAATTAAGTGTGGTATTTGTTTACCAAGCGCTTTCTCGAGTGGAACAGTTTATTTGACCCCAGTGTGAACAGTGTGAATTCGGCGTGCGCGTTCACCAAGTTATATGGGACCATATGTCTGCGGATCTCTCTGTATGCCCGAGCACACATGCCTGGCTGGCGATATGTAATTGAATCCCCTTTTAGAACTCTCCTAACAAATCTTCCCTGACTGTGCACTGCCGCAACTTCAAAGTGACCTTGTTAGACTACTGTAGTGTGACTGACTCACTACACTGGGTATTACAGAACCATATCGACTGTAATAGCAGACTGCTGACGCACACGTACCGAGGTGGAGCGCGCCTTTAATCAACTCTTAACGAGAGCGCTGATGACATGTACAGCAGACTGTTATCTGTCCAGTATGCCTTCGTGTCCCTGAATAATTCAGCTGGCACGGAATAAGGGAGACATGAAACAAGCCTCTTCACCAGATTAGCACTTAATTAATAAACTTTAGGTGGTTTCAATATTTCAGCAAGTCTGCATTATTCAGTTTAAATATCTGTCCTAATTACTTCCCCTCAGGCTGATCTATGACTTTGTTTTCTCTCCCTGGGGGCTCCATTGCCTCTGGGCCGGGTCTGCTATAAATAGTGCTTGGTGGAGGCTCTCTCCCAAGCGTTACCTTTTTTTTCCTCCACTAATGATCATTAGATCTGACCTGTCCAAACACACTGTACACAAACACGGAGCCAAGCTCACTGAAAGGAGCATTGGAGAGCATGTGGAACTAGGAGAAATAACCAGAGTCAGGACCGGACGTTTGGACTTTACGCTGCAGGTTGATGCGCCTCTCTGCTCTGAACAGTTGTGGGTAATGTGAAAGTCTGCAAGTATTGAGTTTTGTTGACTGACGGATGAAATATTGCGAGTCCCCGCAACACTAAAATGGCATATATGACTTCCAAAAAACCACCCAGGACTCTGAGCCTTTTCTGATTTTCCACCGTAGAGTTTCCGTGAAATGGCTGAGTGTTATGTGCTGCGGCATACGTCACGTGTTTACTTGTGAATTTGTGCTACTGCAGACTGGCAGCTCCCAGTAATGAACACAGCCAGACTCAGAAAGAGAACACAGCCTCCAAGAAGACGGAGGCCAGTTTGACAATTGGGAATTCAGTGCCACAGTTTCTGGAGTCAGCAATTAGGATTAGCTAACCTAGCTGTACAGCTGACTGAGCGAACAACCTAACAGTAGCTACATTTAGCAGCAGCTACTTTAGTAACAAAGCTGCCAGTATCTGTCCACAGGAAAATCCATAATTCCCCTCAGTACTGTAACTGGTCTCGATCGTCGTTTCTGGAAGCTGCATAGGATCTTGATCTTGAGGTGTTCACAGGAGGTTATTTTAGCCACAAATAGAGCTATCTGCTTAAAGCTGTGGCAGAGCAGCCGGAGGACATCAAAGGGAGAACCAAAACATTTTTACACCAAAGAATATGATCCAGTTTCAAGTTGTGTTTTTGTACAATAATCTATGAAGCCTGGCCCTGAGAAACACTTGATTCGTTCTTTTTATACAAGGGCATCAACATCATCACATCTTTTTAAATTCTTTTTATTTTTTAAAGTACCACTGACAATGCCTGCACACAGTAACTTTTTCCATGATTGGGTTTGACACTGTTGTATAGTATGTATAGTGATATAGAGAAAGGCGTGATAAACAACATTTAAAAATCTATTTCGACTTCAGAGTACTCAATTGGTTTTAGCACTGCATTGTAAAATGGTCAGATTTATGATGGATAGTTGCTGCAAAACCAGAGATATCTTCTTCTTACTTCCAAGCATTCTTCTTCCTTGGGCAAGGTACCTGGAACCTGCATCACCCACAATGCCACTGGGCCATGGGCAGTTTGGATGGAGATCTGACTATGTTATGATAGCCTCAAGCAGAGATCAGGAGAGGAATACAGAGATCCGGTAAGCTCACTTATTCCTTTTCATTTCCAAACTTTTGGTCTCCAGCCCAGACCACCACTTCAGTACATTTATCAGGTACTGTATAGCTCACTCTGGAGCCACAGAAGGGTTTATATAATATATATTTTTTAATATACAACAATAAAACAAAACCTGTAGACATCCCATTCAGTCAATTGAACTGCTTGCAGTAGAGGTTCCCCCGGTGCTACATTTGAGGTGGTTGTTGCCACTTCTGTTTGCATTTCCCATGCAGACAGAAGTTTTGACAATATCATGGAAGGGAGGACAATGATGATTAAAACAGCCAGCCGATGGCAAGCTCGCACCAACAGTGTACATCCGTTGAGTCAGACTATAGCATAAAGTGCGAGAGGGAGAGCACAACGTCAGCGTGCCTCATCCGTCAGCACTGCTCTTACATCATAGAAATCCAAAAGAACACACCACCTTGTTTCTTTTGTAATTTAATTTGAACTTGATCATTGAACAGAGAAGAAAAAGGACGTTTTAGTTGTTTCTTCAAATTAAAAAGTCAGAACTATTATTGATTACATCACTTGACTGGTCAAAACAAAATCCCTGCGGTAGAGGAAACATTTAAATCTGAATGGCTGGATGAATGATGACTGCACTAAATGGCCGTCCACATGTAAGCTGGGTTCCTCTGGCTCTTCAGTGCAACAGAAAGTAAATGTTGTTAGCTACTTGAGCAGGTCAGTTGCAGCGAGAATCTTTGTAAGAAGAAGGGAAGGAGAGAAAGGATGAAGAATGACAGGGTAAGGATGTCACCGCCCAGAAACAAAGAGAAAGGGAGGGAATGAGAAGCAACAGTTAGCGCTGGTCCATTTAAAGTCCATCTACACTATATATTTGCAGTGATTAAATAGCAAATGACACTAAATCAACAAGAATAAGTGATGTGGATGTATTAGCCCCCTAAAAGTAATTCGCTCTTGACCATGTTGTTTGAATATAAAAGAGTGCAGCGAAGGACGCCACATGCGCTCTGGCATCTGCAATTTAGATTGGGAGACTGAATGTGCAGTAAGCACATCAGCATCAGCATCAATCACTGAGCATTTAGTTCACTAAGCTGTAAGAGAGGAGGTTGGTTCGATGTTCTCCTCTCTAATGAGAAAATGGTTCCATCTGAATTTGCCTCATAAATCATTGCCACGAGTCGCCAAACAACTCTGGTTTAAAGTAGCCGTCCCTTCAGACTGCTTTTTATGATTCAGCATCTTTTCAATGTACTTAGCTGATTCCTAGGAGCAACTTATTTAAAGTGTGCTGTGGAGCATAATAAGTATGTCAGAAAAAAAAGCTTGTATTGTAATGTATTGATTACCACCAGCTTTTGCATTTGCAGCGGAAAATGTTCTTTGAGGTTGTGCATATTATCTGAATTGTAGCGCGTCACATCCTGAAACTTCACAGTGGTGCTCTTTCTTTTCATCATAGCGGTGAGCCATACTATTAGTGCCCAATCCCAACACATCCCTTTTTTCCAAAACAAAATACAATGTCTTGGCAGCTAACTAGCTAGCTAGCTAGCTAATGTTACATTGCTATTGCTTATTTGCCCATGAAAGTCCCACATTTTGATGTGTTTCAGTTTTGCAGTCCCTACATTCGATGGCAATGATGCCTGCAATTTAAAGGTGCACTACATGGTTTTGGGGAAGAAATTTTAATTTGAAGAGAAATATCTTCAGATTAGTTTTATGCCAAGAAAAACGGAATAAGCTTGCCTTAAAGGACCACACAGCTTCATTCTGTTTTACTTTGTTTAGACGTGGCGGACCCTGCCACCCTCTAGCTTCAAACAGTGTTCTGGGGGACCTTATTTTCCTCTGAGAACGGCTTGTTTATTTAGATATGGGAAAAAAAATTGCATTATTACCTCATTAATACTGTAAAAATTAAAGTCCCCTTTAAAGTAAAGTCTGGCAGTAAAGTTGATGCATTTGGTACTGCTCCTCTAGTGGAACAGAATAGCAGGGCAGGCTCAAGGGCTGCTAATGTTGGGCCGTAACTGCCAGGTAATGATGCAGTGTTCGTTTTTTTAATTAATGACCTAATTGATAGCGTGAAGTTACAAACGAAAGGTGAGCACTAGGGATGTATACCGAGGACCCATACTTTTTGGTACCGGTTCCTAATTGGGTCGGTACCTGGGTACCGTTGCGATTCTGGACAAACTGTACTGTTATCGGTACTCACTTTTTTTTAACTTCGGTTTTTGACATGGATGGTTTTTGAACGTCTACCCAACTGTCGCATATTAATGACACTGCCGCTGTCAACAGGTGATGACGCAGCACCTCTTTGGCTCACTCTAATTGATCATGTTGGCGAGGGCCAAGCGCTCGAAGGTTTGGGCTCACTTTATCAATGTGAATGAAAATTCAGCTCGATGCAATCTTTGCCAGAGAGAAGTTGCGTCCAAGGGGGGTAACACTAGCAACATCACCAAACACTTGGAGCGCGTGCATGGCATGAAGCTAAAGGAGTGTGGCGTGTTTGATTGCTATAATAAAGCGAGTGAAGTTAGCAGCCCGGCTAACGCTAAAGACTGCAATCCTGTAGGCGGCATGAATCAAGCAGCAGCTACCACGGGTTAACCCTACCACGGCTCCGCCGGCATTGCAGACAACCCCATTCACAACCGCCAGACAAATGAAGATGACAGCAGAAAGAATGCAGGAAGCCATAGGGTCACCACAAAGTTCAATGTGAAGGATCTCAAGCCCTTTGCTACAGTCGAATCCAAGTGGTTTAGGTAAATAGGCAGTAGTTAGTCCACTTGAAGTCAGTGTGAGCACTGTTAGCTGTCTTGTTAATCAGATATTAACTAATTTTGTATTGCTTTTGTTCTGTTGAAGCTTTAGTAGTACCTTGTGGTAATAAAAAAAAAAAAATAATTGAATCTTTTAACATCTTGTAACATCTTTATTTTTTACACAAAATTACATGTTGTAGTATCGATAAGAGTATCGATAAGTATCAGTACCGATAAGGAATATCGGTAAGCACCCATGCTGTTTTTAAAATCTCCATCTCATAAATGGTCTAACATTGTGATATCCCAGGCTTGCAGCAGTAAAACAAGATAAATCACACATTTTCTGTTGTCTGTTTACCTAAACACCATTGATGACAACTGATGGCATATGAGGGTCTTGGATGGGGCATATGATCCACTACCACTCTTGACTCTGTTGTTAGGGGCAAGGGGGCACTCGAAAATGAGATGTAGGGGTAAAAATTGGAAATGGGATTGGGAGTTACTCTATATACTTTGCTTGATAACTATTTTAAGATGTAATTTGTTTTAGTGTGAATTTTAGCCTCATATCAATTTCATACTTTTGATGCCCAGCTGCAAAAAAAGACTTATGTTTCCTAAGTATCAAAGCTCTCATTAGTGTGTTCCATGTTAATCAGTCAGATATGAAATCTATTTTTCATCAGTGACTTTGAAGAGGCTCACCCTCCTGTCGTCTGCCAAACCCCCCCGGTGTCGTTTTCTAATCAAACTTTCATTTATTGTCACCTTCCTTCTTCAGATAGGCGGGGAAAATGTATTTTTCTCCATTGCTAAGACCATCTGCTATTGTGGGATTCATTTCAAGGTTGTGTATGCAATTTCACACCACAGTAAGCCAGAGTAAGGTCCACAGTGCACCCATAGGTCTAGTTATGTGGAACCAAAAGCCACCTGAAAAGGCGACAGTTTCAGAGCCAAAGGCTATGGAGAGGGCTTTTAACAGCAATGTCAAGCATGAGCTTTGTGGTCCGAAATTTTGTTTAAGTGTCAGACAGCCCTGTGTGTTATTGTACGTTGTCAGTGCATGGTATTTTGTCCTTCACGCTTACTTATTCAAAGTTTCAGGTTTCAATAAAGTGTTGAAAATTGAATTGCTCTCTGCAGGCCTTTCACTCTATATGTGGAGACATCGCTTCCTCACCCATTTCATGACCAGTCATATACAGGCGGCCCTGCTCATCCAAATGCCAATTGTTACTATGCATTTCCACTCCGCTTGACTGACTGCTTTGTCCTCGGGGGAAATTCATGATTGCATGGCTGAAGATTTGTATTTTTAAAAACATAACACTACTGCAGCAAAACAACAGGAAACAGCTTTGCTTGCTTTTATTTTCTACCATCCAGTCTGACCTCCCATAGTCATCCGGAGTCCATGGGTTTGCACTGCACTGTAATTATACTGTTTTAAACCATCATGTTGGACGAGGACAAAATTGTATTTTTAAAGGTACTATATAATCAAGTGGTACATTCAGACCATTAACTATTCAGTCAGTGGCAGTTATATTAAAAAAGGTCTGCTGGAAACAAAAGCAGTTATGTGATTCATATCTACAGTAGTCAGCATGATCATTTTATAAGTCCTCAAGTGAACCATAAAAATGATTATAAAGTTTATACACACATTCAAGGATTGCTAACATGAATTTCACCATTTTACATTTGAGCTTGAATGCATTTTCTCGCTACAAAAACATCAATAATAATATTGTGATATAGATTTCCAGAGTTATACTCGATAAATATTTACTAGACTTTTTTTCTCTTTGGAGCACATGGAGCATCATTTCAAATAAGCTGCAAAAGTATATAAACAGTACACAGCACCCGTTTTATAAGAATGTTCTTAGATCCGTACTTGAATTTAGTTTTAAGATAACTTTCAGCAGTGAGCTTACCAGTGCACTTTCTTATCATAGAATATGCTGAACATAGAAAAAAAAAAACCTTTGTGCAAGTAGATTCAGAGATTCCCATTTGTAACTTCTGCATCCGTGATCTATAAATCTCAGATCCACTTAAACTGATGCACCATGCCTTGTGATTTCCCCTTATTTAATGTCAGCACAAGGAGGAGCCAAAGAGAAATTTAAACTTATTGGAAGTCCAGATCATGGCGATGGTCGAGGATGTTGAGTCCAGGCGACAAATAGCATTTGGTGGACTGCATAGCAGGTTGACAAACTAAACCAAACCAAACACAGCTTTGGAGTTTGTCGCGCATCAAATTGTTCAAAGGGCTCAGGAGAAGTTCACCCCAGGCCTTGGACGCCAACCCAATCTCAAGAATAAATGTTTGTATTTTACATTTCTGCAAATCATTGATATGTTGAAACTTTTTTCTTTTTCTTCTCATCTTTAGGTTCAACTTATTTATTTATTTTTCTCACTATAACAGCAATGTGCTTATACTTTGGTCAGGTGTAGACCCGCAAAACATTTGGTTAGGGCTTTTGGCTTGATAAACACATTTTGGTTGCCACAAACACAAGTAGAGATATCCACGACTTGTCGTCAAGAATATCTGTTTTTTGTTGCCACAAATATGGCTTAACTTTTTAATTTTTCCTTAGAAATATCCAGCACTGTCCTGCTTACAGACGGGCAGCCTTCTTGCTTGTAACACTACCATAATCCCCTGCAACACCACAACACAAGTTCCAAAACTGTATTGGTTTGGACAGCTGTACATGTGGGCAGAGCATGACATTTAAATGTGTATCGCACGCAGACAGGTGCTCCTTGCTCGGTGTGGCATGGTCAGTGCTGTGTCTGGTGTTTACAGCCTGTGGGTTAGTGAAGTAGGTGGCCTGTGTGTGGAAGGTCAGCGCTTCACGCCCGTACCCGCTCGAAACTTTGATTTGGCAAAGAGAATGGGTACCTATCTGCACTCCCATGACAACTAAGATCGAGTTGCCCTTGAGCTAAGCATTTAACCTCCCAATGCTCCAGTGGAGCTGCTCATTGGCCAGCTAAACAATGGCTATAGTGTGCAGCTCCCAGGTGTGAGCGCTGTGTCGTGTGGCTGGATGAAAATGAGTGTGCCTCTCCAGCCAACCTTCCCTGAATAAATAAAGACAAAGAAAAAAGAAACAAACGTAAAAAAAAAACAAAACAGCCAACCAAGGAGCTCCACAGTAGAGTAAGTAAATCTCATAAGCAATAGAGCTGATCTCGAAAATTGTCAGTGCTCTCTGTAATGCATTCATGTTTACTTTTTCCCTTAAAAGAATTATGAGCGAGCCAGTCAGTGTGAGTTTTATTTAGCCACATATTTTTGCCAGTGCATACAGGCCAGAAGGCAAAGAGAATCTGGATAGCGGAATATTACATTCTGCAATAAAAAGCCTATCATCTTGACAACACGGCTTTGTTTATGACTCGTCTGCACGTGCCCAAACTAGGCCAGTGGGAAAAAAAAGTGCAGCAACAGTAACTACTTCTGATTTCAGCCAAATCATCTTTGCACATATGAAGAAGTGCTCCAACTTTGCAGTCTGCTCTGATACTTGACGGCACCCAGGTTTCTCTGCCCGTGGCTTGACAGTCACAGGGAGCTGGCCTCACACTAATCACTGTGGAGTACAGTGCATCAACTGCTGTGTCTGCAGAGTGGGCCTTTCCCCCTGGATTTGGTACAATCAAACCTCCACAGGATATGGGACTAATCGAGTAGAAGGCGGGAGGTGTATGGTTGAGTGTGAAACAGAGAGTAAGTGAGAAAGAAGCTAAACAGAATGAGAGGGAGAGAGATTACAGAGTTTGGTGACCTTGGCAGCCATGTGGCAGAGTTGTATTCACCGTTCTTGACTTTGACTGGGGGAAACTATCAGAACCCTCTGGTTCTCCGGCAGGATGGGGATGAGATTGCTCGCTCTCTTTTTTTACACACCGGGACCTGCTGGAAATGGCCGACCAGATGGGCAGAAAAGCTTCTGGCTCCAACTGTTGATTTGTCTGGACAGCATGGGATGGATTGAAGGCTGAGAATTTGTGTATGTGCGCGAGTGAGTCAGTGTGTTTATATCCTCGGCGAGAGAGTGTGTCGGTGTGATAAAGAGAAAGTGGTTGAAAGGCATTTGGAGCGAGAGCTCGGTCCAAACGGAGGAAGGACACAGACAGAGAGACAGAGTGCGAGAAGCAGATCACACTCGGCTGGTGAGGAAGGCTGTGTGAGTGTAATGGGCACATTTGCCTCCCTTTACATACCCGTAACCCTGGCACCGCACAGTGGTCTTCACAGGCTGCGATCCATGGCTGAGGCTACACTGCTCCCAGCCATGTAACCTACCTCACTTGGCAGCAGACACAGCAGCGCTCAGCCAGGGATTTCTGGAAACAAGCACTCTGCCGCCTGCGTGCCATGTTTATATGCAATCAAACCAAAGTTAATGGGAGAATTCTCCCTTGCAATACAACAAAACAGGGTTTTTATCATTCCCGCACCCTCAGGGTTTATGTACGCCATATCCACACACCATATGACAGCCCTCGGTATGAATTTTCCTCCCTGCAATGTCACATGCTGCACCCAGCTACTGTATATAGCTACAGAGTGCTCAGACCCCCCTCCTACTTTCTCTTTCAACTTCCCCAAGCTATAAAATGTATACTGGAGAGACTCTAACAAAAGCACATAGATATATCCCCTCTGATATATTAAGTCACATACCCTTAAGGATAAAATGTGTTCTTGTAGCTGCCAGAGGGATGCAAGACAAAGCACAAATAAAATCGCAACCTCGCTGTTGGGATCTGCGAATTTGCCAGGCTTTATAGAGGGAGCCACTGTTCTCTACCTGAGGCTCATTTTCTTTTTTAAATTTAAGCGTAAAGGCATCTTTATGATTCACTTGCATCATCAAAATGAGGCATGTCATCATCAGTGAGCTATGTAAGTTCAGTCAAGAGGCATTTGTCGGCCGCGGTCTGTTGCTCTGATCCAGCAGAGTGCTCACTAGTATTCCCGATAGACTGAGAAAACCGTGCACGTTACAAAGTGGCTCTCTGATGCGCTGTCAAAACTGCTATTAGTTACTGAGTTGGGGCTGTTAGGCAGGTGGCTAGCATGCAATCATGGCAGGAGATAATGTATTGACCAGCACGTGTCGCTCCACAAGGTTAGCGGACTCATCTGGATGCTATGGACCATGACCCCACCTCATCCCAAAAGCAGACATTAACAGTTATACAGTGCAATCACTTGTGTTCACAACATTTGACTGACCATGCAAAAAAAGGGCAGTCCATTTGAACTTTGAGCGTCCGGTCCATCCAGCACTTCTACTGTTGCTGCATACTATGAAAATGTTGCTTCTTGTGCTGACACACCACTCCAACTACCACCTGCATGGATCTGTTTTAATGTCCTATAAGGGGGCATAATGTGCTCCTTGATGACCAGCTATTTGCCCCACTGTACCTAGAGAGGACTTAAATGTAGGCATATTCACCGCCAAAATCAAACGTTGCACTGTCACATCATTCTTTATTTTTCGATGATTCAATATTTTTCGATGAATATATGAACACTTCTCCAGCACACCTTGTAAAATGTTTATGAAACGATGACCTGGTTTGTTAGAATTATCACATAAAATACATGAAATTTGTACTTGGGAAATTATTTAAACACCAATTTCTTGGCTTTTTTCTGGCTGAAAAAAATCTTTCATTGGCCTATGGGAGTCCAACTGTAGTTTTATGTTAACATTTAAATGTGTTTTATTTCCACTGTATTTTTATCTGTTTGCACCTTTATTATTCACTAGATTTGTCTGTCATTATATTGCTAAATAAATGTAACATGTAACCCTGCTTCCTTTTAATCTTTTATATGTATACAGTGTGTGTAATGCACGTTCTAACTATCATTCCTAAGGTTCTATTTAAATAAAGTATTATTATAATGAATATAGAGCTGAACCATAGAGGAACATATAATCCAACAACTGAAAAGATGCCCATTTTCCCAGTTACCGTTTCCACACTAAATGACATTTCCGTGGTCACTGAAAGGAACCGTCTCTTCCTACAAGCGCAGATAGATCAAAACTTAGGAGTCAAATCCAGAATCCTCCCACAAAGCTGAAAGAAACATGGTTGAACCTCTTCCACACCTCCACCCACACAGCGATTGCCACTACAAAGAGGACAGCTGAGAAGACTTCACAGCTTATTTCATTATGACTTGTGGGCACTGGAATATTTCTATTCATGCAGCAACAACATGCTGACACTTTGTACAGCCAGTGTGTAAATGCATATTGCACTTTAAAGTGCCAAAAATCTGCACCGACAAATCCAGCCATTTCAACAAGATCGATGAATACACATTGCACTTGGATGTCACTTTCAGGCTGCAGTTTTTCCATGTTAGAAAAAACATATGGATTTTTTTCTTTTGAGATCGAAAAACAGCTTTCCCCTCCGTTTGTGAAAACAAATCTTCCAGACATGACAACACTGTTGTGGCCTTGGGTGTATAATTTATTTCCAGGCGACCCTATCTAACGCCACTGAACCACACTTAATGCTATCAGACTATGTAACCCACATTCCTGCTCATATTTTCACAAGGAGCATGTAACATTGCAGTCTGGGAAAAGAGACACAATTGTCTAGATTTTCTTTTAGACCTTTGTTTTATGTTAAATTGGTATTTTTGATTGTTTATCACAATATTCAAAAAGCTAAGTTGTAAAAAGGGGTTGTTAAGTTTAAACAAGCAATTGATTCTGTTCTTTTCTGGTCCGGCCCTGTCTCCTAAACATGTTTAAATGCTCCTATAATTTGTGATATTGCTTTCCAAGTTCCAGGGAGGTGGTCAGAGTTGATGTGCAATCATTTATTACAGTTAGTGACTTATTATAATGTAACAGGGGTTTCTTGTTGGGACAAACCTGAAAATAATTTGTTGAATTTGAGCTCTGTAGAGCAGATTTTTGGTTTGAGTTTAGCTCATCACACACTGTAAACCCAAATGTTCAAAGTAATTAAATAGATTAAGTACTGTATACTCAAAGTTTTAGAAAAAGTTCTACTTACTTAATTATGTCAAGTTGGTGTAACATGTTGTTCCTTTTTGAGTAATTTTGACTAATCATTTTTGATTAAATGGAACTATTTTGTATTTAAGTGAGCATAACTTAAAAACATCACTTAAGCACAACTTAATAGAATTAAGTTATTACATGCTAAGAATGATAAAGTCCTGTTATTTCTATGGTTTTAAATAGGGATGATTTAAAAATAAACTTAATTTATATAGCACATGCTAAAATACAGTAAAATCTCAAAGTGCTTCTCCAAATAAATAAAATCAGTAAAAAAAAACAGTAACAATTCGATTGGGACAAATGGTCTACAATGCATTTGACATTAGTGGAGGACAAAATGTATTTTATTTAAGCATCAGTTTACTCTAGCCTATATGTTTTTTTTATTTTTACTTAAAGGTCCCATATTATGGTCATTTCTGCTTCTTGACATGGTTCCTTGATGTCTAAATGGAATGTTAGTAACATGCTTTGGTCGAAAAAAGCTGAAGGATTGAGCACAGCAGGGTTCTTGAAACACCAGTTTCACAGCCCTGCTCCAGGTTGCCGGTTTCAGTGCCTTTCCCTTTAAATGCTAATGAGCTACTGCGCGCCGCCCACGGTACCGCCCACCTCCTCCTGCCTGCGGAAGACGTGAGGACGGCATCATGTGACCATGGCAACGGCGGAGTTTCTGGGAGTAATGGCTGCCGGACAACAGACTGCGGTCCGACCCAGAACAAGAGGCTCCAAAAGAAAGTAAGCAGCCAAGAATGAACATTGGTGTTTCTCAGTGGTTAGTAGTTAAGTTTGTTACCTCGACATTACTTTTGTTATTATTATGTTATCATATTATTATTTACCTTTATGTAGCCAGGTAAGTTGATTGAGAACCTGCTCTTATTTGCAGTGACGACCTGTAATTAGCTACTGCCAGCAATTTTCAACTGTAGTTTTCAGTATGCCACAGTTGCTTCCAATCACCTTTCTACCAGCAGAATTGTTTTTTAACCATTTAAAACGGTTTCTAAACTTTATATATATTATCAAAGAAACAATGTGACATGATTAGTGATCATAGTTTCCCATGAATAATAAAAAAAGGCATAAAAACAGGTGTTCCTGTGGCTATTGTAAACAAATGCCTACAGAACCTGAGAATATCTGCTGTATGGAAATACCACAATGAAGTGTGAACATTGGGCAAACAACGTTGTCATTCTGCGCTCTCTTTTCTCTAATCTATTGTCACTCACTTACCTTTCATTATTTCTAGGTTATACGAAGACTACAGCAGTTTCCTGAGCCACCATCATGCATGGTGGACCACCCTGGCCTGGAACCTGTCTGCCTGAATGTATCTGCACTGCAGAATGCACTGAACATTTATCGGGCAGACTATGAATCTTCACGTCTGAGGGGAATAGTGCAGTCAGCTTTTAGTCACATAAATACTATTCATTTATCGTAAAAGTGTTATGATTAAAAGTACATAACTGCTTCTTCTATCTTACATTGTTTATAGTTTATCTTTTACTTATTACCATGAAAATTACATATCAAACAATGAAAACACAGAACAGTTAGGAAAGATGTTTTAATTGTAAGAAACATTTGTAAACATGTGTTGACATGAATGAAATAAGAAAATACATATCTGAAGTGAAACAGTTTGACTTTATATATTAACTTCAATATCAATATGAAAATGATAACAAAGAAAGTATCTCGTTGCCATGGGTGTAAACATTCAGTGCTGACTTTATATTGAATTGTGTTTAGCCAATATAGCCTACATAAGCTTTGTAAGGTGGTGCTGGTGCTCTCTGGGGCGGAGAGTGAGAGTTGTGCTGCCCATCTGTGTGGTCCAAGAGGTCTTCAGGGATTATGAGTTTCAGCACCTCGTTCACATATGGGGCAGGGTCCTGGAAAACCTTCTGGAAGATCAGGTCCAACAGTGCATCACCGCAGTCTGCAGTGCAATAAACAAATGCATGTTTACAGGAAAACTGCAGTAGAACCAAAACACCTTGTGCTGCAGTGTTGTAAAGTGTCTCTTATTTCTCCTAATTACTTCTCATTTATACATTCTCATTATTTATTTTGAAAACCATCTTAAAAAATTCAGATTTTAAGTGTTTGTGTTCAACCTTTTGAGTGATGTCTGTGTGTCCATGTTTATTTTAATTTGAGAGGTTCAAATAAAAGATCGTAAAACTTACAGAATGTCGTGTCTGTCTTCACTGGTTTGGCGCTGCACTCTCC
Source organism: Diplodus puntazzo (assembly GCA_963678695.2). Taxonomy (NCBI): domain Eukaryota; kingdom Metazoa; phylum Chordata; class Actinopteri; order Spariformes; family Sparidae; genus Diplodus; species Diplodus puntazzo. Next base: position 28,574,339 of record OZ023163.1, read on the forward strand.
CTTCCAGGACTTTGGAAAGCTCAGTTTGAAAAGACGATCTCCTGATGATGTGGTGGCTTGCCCTCTATCAGCATTCTTATTGTGATGCAGTGCAGCCAGTCAGTCTTGAACAGTAAAAAGACAAACATGAAAACAATTGCAAGAAATGGGCAAATGTTCTCAACAAGTAATCACAGTTTAATTTACCTGCACAGCATTCCCAGATATGGATAGGAGTAACACATGACAGCACTGGTACAGTATAATTCAAGCACTAAAGACTGCAACGCCTTACATTACTCTAATCCGACCACTTTACTTCAGTAACGAGTAATCTAGCGTTAATATTTCCAAACCAGTAATCACATTAAAGTTATTTATTCAAGTCACTGTGCGTTACAATTATTGTCATTTTCATTCGTAAAAATATATATTTTTGCTTTCTTCTTGTCACGTATGTCTCAAGTCACGTTTTAGCCATGAGGATAACTCACGTGTACACCACGCAGCAACACAAAAATGGAGGGAGGAGAGAGATGCGTGTTTCCTAGCTGGAAATATACTCATTATGCTGAGTTATTTAAAACAAAAAAGCACAAATGCTTGGTCAAGGGCCCAGCCCGACCCGGCCCGGGCAGAGAATCTAAACTCTATGTAGCAGTCAACAGTACCCTCGTATTGCCCCGGCCTATGCCAACATATTCCAGCTTAGAAAACATTTTCAAATGCATTATTTCACAAAATCCTGAAAGCTTAGACCCGGCGGAGGGTGTGTGTATGTACTGCTTGACCGACCGTGTCTCTGGGTTTGCATGTGGAGACCGTGTTGATGCGAACTAGGGGCTCGCGGTTAGCATTAGCTTGAAAGCTCACGGTTAGCGTTAGCTGGTACTATGTGACACTGCTTGGTTAGTTCGTGTAAAATTGCTAAATAAACACAGCTAAATACTTGTACATGCAGACATTTCCCTGGGACACGCATTACATAGTGTGCAGGATCAGAAACGTACTGCACACAATGATTCTGCTTTAGCACTAGCGTTAACTTGTGTGGTCAGGGAAGCTAACGTTAGCGGTTAGCCGCTAACCTTAGCTTGTTCTCAATGGCAAAACACACAGTACATCAGGCATGAGTTCAGCCTAATCTACAGAAACACACAGCACATTATTTGTGTACTTACATGTCCTTGGTCTGCTTGTATTCCTTTGAGTAAAAGTCTGCCGACGACTCCTGCCTTGTACTGGCCCAAGTTGGTGAAACAGTCAGTGTCAAAGTGGCTCCCACACACCAACAGTTTTTTGCCAACTTCAAAAATAAATCATAAAAATAAATTCAATCCATGCCGCTCTTTTGTCCTCTGCAGCTGTGAGTCTCACAGTGTGAGGCGATGGAGTGTGTTGTGCTGGTCCTTGCAGTCAACAACAGAGCACTTTTCCTTGAGTTTGGCCATGGTGATTTCAGTTGAATAATGGCGGATCTCCGAGACCGGAGCTGTACCTGGTGGGTGGAGACACCGTGCGGTGAAGGGAGGGGCAGTGGGGTAGCCATATGCAAATGTGCGGCCGTCAACGTCGACAGCCGCAGCAAATTTGACTCGTGTATCTGGAAACTGCAGGCAAGACCCCTTTAGAAACCTGTATCTCACTCAAAAAAGCATGGATAGACTTTTTTCAAAGTTTCTCGGTGTGTGGCAGCACCATAGACCCACAATAACACCCCAAATCCCAGAAAAAGTCAGTTTTTCATAATATGGGACCTTTAAGTGTTCAGCAGCTGCAGGGATAATGTTTTATTTCAAGTTAATCTCTGATTCACCCTCCGAAGCAGAAGGCGGTGCTAATGTGCATACTACACTGATTCCTTACCGCTCTTTGAAAAAACACAGAAGAAGAAAAGTTTGAACTGCAGAGATGGTTGGCGGCCGGAAGCAACAGAAATCAGAAAGTTCGACCTGTGCGGCAGCAGTCAGGACTTACTGTAAGTTTTGAAGTTGAATATTTATTCACTTTTACTTATTTAACGCCATGGATTGTAATAAACTAAGTTTACAGCAGAGGCAAAACTCCGCTGGCCACCATGGTGCTAACTAGCTAAACAATTACAACGAATGTAATGGTCAGCTGCTAGAACTAGCGAGCTAGCATTAGCTAACTTAGGTTACAACCTAATTTTCAGAGGATCCAAGCTCACAAACAGTATATTTTGATATGTGATGAATGTATTTCCCATCATTGCATCTCTCTCTTCCAGTTTCAAGAAGTTAAGCCTTAAGAGTTGAGGAAGATATAACTGGAGATGTGATAAAGATAAATGATATGTCATCTCTTCTGTTCCATGTGTTAGTTTGTGATTAGTGTCTCTTTTTCATCCATTCAGGACGAGTCTGATGAGCTAGAGCTTGATGGTGTTGCCGTGGGCCTCCTTACTGTCATCAGTGACCATGATACAAGTCCAGTTCACTACCACCCTGTGAGAATCTCTGTCATCACTGAAAGGAATTAGCCAGGTCACCAAAAGCACTTTTATAGCTGATAACGAAAGCTAATTTCATTTGTGTTTTATTTATTATTATTTATTATTGTTTTTGATTACTCCAATTATTTTCCTGACTATCTGATTAGTTGTTTGGTCAATATCGGAAATTTGTGAAAAATATCTATTTCCTAGGGCCTTAAGTGACCAGGAACACATTTGGAAGGCTAGAATCAGAGAATTTTGAGTTATATGAGAGAGATATTAAGTTTGTTAACTCAATATAATTGAGGCAATCAATTGCCTCAAAAAAACTCAACATATGTGACTTATGTGTACTTAAAACAATGACAACACAAACTAATAAACATTGAGTTTGCTTAACATAAAATGGTGTGGTTGTGTACTTATTTTTTAAAGTTCTGTGAAGTTATTCCAGTGATTTTGAAAACTGGAAACTGCAAGTCATATTAACTGAAAATAACTGAGCTTCCTTAACAGAAAACTTTAAGTCACATTAACTGCAAATTTTTGAGTTGAGCTTAGTGAGCACTTTAATTTAACGGTTATCAAAAGGTACAAGTAGCAAGTCATCCAACCTTTTAAGTTCTGGAATATGTTGACTTTTGAGTTCCTCAACTCAAAAAAATTGAGGCAATCGATTGCCTCAATTCTTTTGAGTTCTGGTAACTTATTGGGGTTTACAGTGCAGGACAGAAACACACTGATTTCAAATTAATGCTGATGATGTTCAGCATTGTGTAAATTGCTAAAACTTTGTAGGTTCATTTTGAAGGACAGCATAAAAAAGAAGTTGTTTTTCTTTTTCTTTTCTGTAAAAACAGTAAATGTGCTTAATGGGATGGAAACACACTTTCTGAATACATTATTTATTAACACATGATCAAACAGCGAGGTCATTTCCATTGTGTATTTTATGTTTATTTCCATTTGAGGTTCGACTGGCGCTCTTGTAGTGACGTCATCTTGCTGTGTTCTCTCCTTCTGCAATGGCAGAGTCACAAAGTCACAAGTCTCAAACACAACCCTACACACACCAATCATGCTTCAGTTACAACAGGCTGTTATGCGGTTTATTTCCATTGTTATGCAGTCTGGTGTAGTTGTAATCTTTGGCAGATAGAGTTGTCTGATGAGGGCAGATCGCTACCCGACCGATTCCAAGTTCCTCACTTTTGAAAATGTTACTGCCCTCTGCATCACATCTCTCCTGAAAATCTCTGTATTTGACAAACCCCAAACTGCTACAGTGAACTGCTCTCGAGGACACGCTGTGCTTTGCTCTAAGCAACTAACGGCTGCCATCACGCTGTTCTTGGTAGGCTCGTGGTGTGAAAACTCGTTGTTCTCTAAGTCCTGCATCAATCTCTCACTTCCTCTGATTTTTAAAAAGGTGAAAGCACTCAGGCCTGGAGATAAAAGTGATTATTTATATGCAGTAGTATGACTCAGTTTATGTGAAAATCAGTATGCAATGAGTTTAAGTATGTCTAGGGACAGCAGTTTGTAGATGTTATGTAATCGAATGCAGTTATTCAGAGATATTAAATGAAGAAGCTCAGATTCCCTTTTTTCCATTCTAAGATTTGTACGGTCTGATGTTGAAGATGTAATGATACAGTTGAAGTTTCATTAGTGCCTGATAATCTCATTAATGGGAGCTTTACTGCATTACAAGGGCTAACTACTGAACCTTTACACCTTCAGTTTGGGCAAATATTGGAACAGTTGCTTCTAGTGTGAGGTACTCTTGCTGCACATGAGCAGATACAGGGCACACTTCAGCTCAATCCATAGGGGTTTCATTAATTCTGTTCTGCAAAAAGAGGATCAAGCTAATTTGCCCCCAATGGTCCGACCTAGCTGTTCATTAAAAGTAGCATCAGAGAGACCAATTAATCAGTGTTCCTTTAATCTGTCAAACAGGAATAAAAAAACATGAAGGTACGCTCGCCTTCATAGAAAGATCCAGTCATTAGAGGATACTGCTTCTTCTCTAAATGTTTTTTTTTTTTTTTTTTTTTTAAGGCATCCATTAGTAACTCTTGCTTTTATCCCTAAGCAAGGGTGGTGGTGGTTTGTTTGTCTTTTTTCTTCTTCTTTTTTTTCTTTTGGAAGTAAAGCTTGCCAACTTACCATGCTATAATTACAAAATTGGAGGAGAGGCTAATCACTTCCTGTCTAATTCTCACCCCCCGAAGATACTTGCTCATAACACACCTTACCTATGTCAATTAACAGACTGCTATAATTTTAATAATTTGTTAAAATTACAAATTGTAATGTGTTTAAACAATATACACCTCAATGGCATGGGTTTAGAATAAGATGTTTCTCATGAGACACATGCTTATCTCCATTTTGTGATATAAAGGGTTTACTCACTATGGAAGAAGGGCTTTGTGCTCATTGGCTAAAGCTGCCTCTGTTTACATTGTGGACGTATGGAGAGAGATGTGTGAGTGTTGGCAGGTGTAAACAGATGGACTAAACGTTTAATTCCACTATTTCAATGTGTCTTTTTCTTTCTCTTTCCATTTGTGGAGTCCCATCATATGATTTTAGACATCAAATTAACTTCTATTTCTAACAGAAGCGCCAGTTCACAAAAGCATCGGGAAATCATCTAATCCTGGTCATAAGAACAATTTCCTTGGAGCTGTTAAGTGTTGACTTTTTCAGATAGACTGGCGCAACATCACACAAGAGCAATAGAAAACATCCTGACTGGAAACATCACAAACTGGCATGGTTCGTTCATGGATCAGGATCGGCATCAGTGATATCAGTGAGGTGAGATGTCTGCACAGAGCAGGTACTAAAAGACGACACCCACCTCCGCCACACTCTGTTAAACCTGCTGCCATCCTGAAAAAGATACACAGGTACCCGCTGCCGCACCACCAGACTACAGAGCAGCTGTAAGAGACACATTATCAACATTTAAAAAAAACCCAAAAAACTTACCCTCTACCTTGCACCTTGTACAGTGTAACAGTAGAACTGTTGCAATGTAATAGCAACAGTCATATGTTTTGGGAGATGCTGACAATCAACTTATTCATTCGTTTAGGTTTTGAGGATGATCTTGGGACAGTCACTGTTGTATTTGTTGTGACCATAACAACAAAAAACATGTTAATTTCCTAACCCTAACCATGTGGTTTTGTGCCTAAACTTAACCAGAGCATCAGCACAGTGTTGTCATGAGATAAAATTGAGAAGTTTTCCTAAAAGTAATGCTAAGATATCTTTTGTCTGCAGAAACTCCCATTGCCAACATTTATTCAGGCAACTGGGTTGTATTAGATTGGTGGCATTGTCAACCGATATTCTCACACTGGAAACTAGATACCATTAAATTTTCATTGTTACTGTTAAGAAGCCAATAAAAGGTTGTGGTCTTATTTCTGAAAAAAAACACTTAAGCTGGCTTGACGCAGGCCATGGGACACAGTGAGATGACAATCAGAATCCTGATATCTTCCTAACAATTGTTTTTTTTGGCTATTTGTAAACCTTGAACTAAAATGATAGTTAACAACAAAACAAATGACAGTGAACAACAGAAGAAGCTCCCGAAACTGTGAAAGGGATTTTATAAAATGAAAGGAACCTGGACAAGAAGCCGTGGAAAGAGTTCTGGCTCCTGCTCACCTGCTGCAAACAAACTCCACTGCCTCATTCAAGCAAGATGTCAGGTCATGTCAAGGTCAGGCACAGTTGTCTGGACAAAAGAATCAAGTGCGAGCATGTGGTACTCTGCTGCTGCTTTGATATTTCTCTGTGTCCGGCCCAGAACTTTAACCTGTGCTTCTCTGTGTCAGACAAGTGAAGAGGTGCAGTTTGACCTCAAAGCAGACATTTGAAGTGAAAAGCGCCCATGTTGCACAGAGGTTTCTTGTCCTCCTATGAGGAAATCATGCCCTCTGTTTGAAAAGATGCTTTACATTTACCGTCGGCTAATGCAGACAGTGACATAAATTGATTGCCTGCATCGATCTGGGCCATGCTTACCAGACCTCAACATATTGCTGAGTTATGTTGGAAGTTTTTATAATGAGTTTTCAGCTGGAGCCAAAGAGATCTTCAATAAACATCAGTGTTCATTTAGAGAGGACAGGAAGTGCTGCACCCCTGCCTCAACCCATGGAGGCAGTCTTTGAAAAAGACACGTGCTGCCGATGACAGAATAGCTAATAGCATTGAATAACAAGGAAATGTCCCAGAAACTAAAGATCTTGTTTAGTCCCTCCTGCCTGAGTGTGTTGTGAGTGCTGAAACGTGTAGGACAGAAATGACTCTAACATTGCCTGGAACCAACGATACCTCACATATCTCAAGTATATTTTGTAACATTTAAGTATAAAAGACAATTGTTTCATAGAGAAATGCCAGTTGTTAGTTGTTATTCCAAAATTGCAATTACAAAAAGTCGACTTTCTGAGTGCAACACCTCGTAAACACTGTGTTTACAATTTGTCAGACGTAATGTAGGTGCTAACTTCAAACAAAGCTTATTACATTATAACAGTGTCATGTGTTGAAAAATTGTATGTAAACATGTATGCTGTATGATCTTGCCCTCTCATTGAAGTTACATGGTGATGGGGGAAAGAGTGGCTGAGACACCATTCATCCTATTACAAGGCACTAGCCCTTTTCACACAGAGACGCCGCATTATCGCCGCAGCGGCGGTTCACCAGTTGTCCGTCGTTGTTTGTTCACACAGAGCGAAGTATCTCCGCCTTAAAAAACTAACCCTGGTTCGGGTCGCCAAAACTACGCCTCTGATACTACCTCCAGAGGCGTATCAGTGCTGGAGCGAAACTTCACCAATGTGACAACGACTCGTTTCACACTCACAAACATCATTTTTAGCCTCTGAGATGTGGTTAGTGTTTGATCTGCTCCTGCTGCTCATTTCTTTTCTGCCTGCGAAACGGTGTTTCTGCGACAAATGCTAAACGATATGAAGTCATCCTTTATAGTCCTTCCTTTCATGGTCAAGTGTTTTGTTTACACATTTGACATTTTTACCAACAGCTGTCACTTCAGAACGCTGTCACTGAATCCACATTGTTTGCTCTGAACTATCAACCTGACTGATCATCAAAGCCCTAATGGACTCCCATCAGACGCACTAAAGATGAGCCAAAACACAGTGCAGCACCCTGACAGAAACCCACACTTCCTGAAATATAATATATCAACCCAGTTAATTTGCTCCTCGCTGCAATTTATAATATTCATCCTTGCGGATGACTAACTTCACAGAACTCTTCCATTTTTCCAAAGAAGCAATTACCTGACGTCCTAGTATCTGTCATGTTGCAGGCAGTAACAGATTAAACTAATTTCTGAACTGACCTTGAATGTAGGAGCCTCATGCATTTGGGTGCTAAGCGACTAGCTTCTCCACATATCCGTTAATGAGGTACCAACAGCTAATTATGCAAAATAGGTGTCATAGCAGGAGACTGATGCAGACATTGCTTGCAATTTCCTTCTCTTACTGTGATGATCTGGAGAGGTCTGTTATGGCAGACATATGCTCATCACTTTACCGTGAAGAAATACACTTTGCAGTAGACCTTGCCACCACACACACACACACACACACACACACACACACACACACACACACACACACACACACACACACACACACACACACACACACACACACACACACACACACACACACACACACACACACACACACACACACACACACACACACATAATACATATATAATTAGCCATAACCAATGCTTCCAATCTTCATGACACTTTGAGAGGCAAAATGTAATACGGCATGAAGCAAACATGGAGAAATGGTGTAGTGCTTTACAACAACGGGTTTCCTATGTCAGGATATAACACTGAGCGCGGTGAGCGTCATCGTGGCACCAAAAAAAACATGAGCGTCAAAGAGAATATGAACCATGAAGCATCAATGCGTCCAAGTCCACTCAGATGGGAGTACATCCAACATTAATAAGAGGAACACTGAGCCATTAAATGTTTAAAATTGCAGAGCCCGTCAAGAGGGACAAGCACAGCATTTCAAGGAGGGTTATAAAGCTATCAGCCAAACCATGCATTCCACCTTACTTAGTGCAGAGACTTCCCTCTATTGAAGAACCTCAATATGCCATAATGACTGCTTCGTAAAATGAATTTCACAGTCATCGGCACTGCACAGAGGAAGGCCACTGTTTTCAATGGGAAATGTGGCTATACACACCGTTAAAGGGGTGTGTGGGTGAAACCTTTGTTCACATATTACGCTGACCTGTATAAGGTGCATCCGATAGCATATAGGCAAACACAAGGTTGAATTTAGCTTGTACTAACTTTAAAGGACTGAGAGTAACTATTTGCAAACTGTGCTCTGTGCTTCTGATTCAAATAAATCCTCGGTAGCAGCCTGTATTTGTTAGATAAAGCTGATTTGTACAATGTTTGAGCAACTGTCAGTGGTTGATCACATTTGAAATATCTTAAAGACCTTTGCTGGAGCCAGCACAAAATAAGAAAAGACTAAATTAACCCAACTAGACACAGGAAAAAAAAAATATGGATTAATATCTTTTAAAACATTTTTTACACACATTCATGGTCTTCAGGGTATGACATATGTCAGTATTTATAATCTGTTGAATTTGACACAAGCGGCAACATGAGGTCTCATAATTTTCCAAGGATAGGAGAGTCGTGTTCCCTCTGTTCCCTCGGGGATTACGCCCTCACAGTGCCATTTACATGGCTGCACATTTTTGGTCTTGTTATTCAAAGAACCAAAAACTATGACTATTAGCCAAATCAAACATTTTCCAGATCTAGTCCTTTAAAATGCCATCAAATATAACCAGACTTTAATGAATACTCACTAACAGTGGTACAAAGCTGTTGGGTGGATCCATAGTCTCACTGCCATATCTCTCTTAACAATTCCCACATTCCAAATAATGTCCAGTTCCCTCTGTGTAATTTGGTTTGTTTAAAGGGTAGGATATCTTGATGATTCGGTTAGTCATACTCAGTAAGCCTCTTGTGGGATTCATCAGTAGCATGTCCTGGCTGTGATCTGGTAAACACTAGACAAAAATACAGCAAGAAAACATTTGGAGAGCCAAATCCAATATGAGCTCAGCTGGGTCATGGTCAGCTGTGTCTTTGTGTTGATCTGTTTGTCTGTTACCTCTCTGACAGCAGCCTCGGATGAAACAGACATATTACCATAAAACTTGGTAGACAAAACTTTTTCCCCCTTAGAAAAGTCGTTCCTCGTAGATTCCCCAATCAAATCAAATCCTTCATTTAGCACTAATAAGTCCCTTCTTTCTTCATTACACTTGCCTATTATATGGAGTGTTTGGGGACATGCTAATATACTAATATATCTATGCTAATATATTGAGCTAGCACCTATGGATGATAAAAACAATGTAAAGAAACAAGGTTGATTTTGGGGTGGTTTACATTCACATGGTTCCGGGATAGTAGCAGCAAAAAGGAAGCCCTGCTCCTCTGGACGAATTTGAATGTCTGGTCCTTCAGGATGACCGATTGTGTCCAGCAATGGATCCCTTACACAAATTCATACACTGATGGCAGTGGCTGCCATGCAAGGTGCCAACCACCACATCAGGAGCAGTTTGGGGTTCAGCATCTTGCCCAAGGACACTTCGACATGTAGACCAGGGAAATTGAACCAGCTCTACCCCTGAGCCACAGAGAGAGAGAGACAGGAGGAGGAGGGATACAGCAGCCACAGCAGTGATAACAGCTTTGCTGATTGAGATATGAATATTAATAATGCTAAAAGTATAATAATAGTATTAATAACAATCATGATAATGATTATGATGATAGCAGAAGTCAAGCAGGACCGCAGCGGCAGGGCCAACCAACATCCACCACCATAACTGTGCACAGTGCTATTTTATGATTTAGGGGATTCATTTCGACCATCCAATGTCAGGTGTTGACATCAAGGTTAGGAGGAGAATTACATGTAAAACTGAATATGTAGTGTACTTATTAAAATATCCATATAATGTGTATTATGTAGGTCAAACAAAACGTGAGCTAAAAACCAGAATCTGTGAGCATAAGTGCTCTATTTGTAACTCCAATGTTGAATCATCAGGCACTTCAACAGTCATAATCATAGTTTGAGTCAACTTCAGTATATGGGCATTGAGGCAGCGAGGATGCCTCAGAGAGGGGGTCACACTTGGATTGTAAGCCTAGCATACTGATGCTACTTTAAAGCACTGCTGTACATAAGTACAGCCTAACAGAACCATTGATACGGCTATAAACTGTTGCTTTGCTGTTATTGTCATTTACAAAGTTAGTTTCAATTGTACTGCCTAACCCTGTTTTTTTGTGAATGCTCCATCACTTTATTCCTCTATTGACTTGCCTTGATCACAGCTTCTCCCATTGTTTTCCTAACAAGCTTTTTGGAAAATGTACAATGGAACCTTAAGGGAATTTCTGAAAGGTTTTTAATTGAATTAACATATTGGACAAAAGCAGTGCACATTTAATTGTGATTTATTGTTAATGCTAGCATCTAAATAAAGGAAAGAACTGGAGCTTAGATTTGTATGATTTTTTTAATCAACAATTTTTAATTTAGTACAGACTGTACTGTGAATGATAATGGCCATTAAATAGCAAGTGGTGCTCAGATGATGGGTGCTTACTGTTTCAACAGGGTTATGCCCCCTCAATGTATTGCCAATTGGCTGAGAATGGAGCGTTAGGACAGTAGTTAACACAAATTACATGAATCATCAAACGTCGAAAAATTATGCGTCTTCCATTAGAAATCCATATAAAGCTTTGCCTGACAGGGTTGTTATCACTGCACCAGATCCTTTATTACATCAGTACGTCAAAGCAGTCAAGTGCACTTCACATTCTCCATTCAGACAATTCAAAAAGGCCCACACACTCTCCCACTGCAACTTTGTGGGATCTATGTCATGCAAATGACAACTGTGGTAACCACTACATGTCACCTGTCTGGAACAATTTACTATGTACCAGTTGATCCTCCAGAAGCCTCATTAGAGCTATTGGCTCGGGCTGAATAAAAGAGGAAATGCAGATGTAAAAACAGAATGTTTAAGACACAGTAAAGTGCTGAAAGCAAACTAGCGCAGAGTCAGTAATTCTTGTAGGTAATGAGAGGAGGTCGTCCAAGAAAAATGCCCCGTGCAGAAAAGGCTGGTGATAGTTAAACACCTCTCATTCCCTTTTAGTTAGTTGGTTTGGTCCCTGGGAATACAACAGGAGTCTATCAGTCTGGAATTGAGTGCACTCCATGAAAGATCAGACAACAGATCAATACTTGACATCCTTAAGGATGAGTCTGCTAAGTCAAACAGAAAGCAACAGAGTGCTTTGATATACAGGGAAGGTAGGAATAGCAAATCATGCCAGACAACAAAACTAACAAGTCTACCCATCTGTGCTTAGAAGACGATCAATGGGGATAAAATATATGCTGGAATAGTTTTTCAAACATGACTCAGCAAGACCATGTTGTTCTGCAACCAGGTTACATTTCCATTCTGCATTGATGCAAAACAAAAAAAACGACCCTTTTCACTACTTACTGCACATACCCAGGAGTTTTAATTGTAAATTCTTACATGACATTACTTTGCCTTTTGAATAAAGAGCATAATTAAACTCATCAGTCTTAAGAACAACTAAATCAAGAATTGCACAGGCAACGGTGGAGTTGCTGGACTATGAGACTTTTAATTATCAGCTAAACACAGTTGTTATGAGATGCATCCCGTAGGAAACAACAATGCCATTTGGGTATTACCTCCGGCAATCTGGGCAAACCAGAAGAAAATGATTGGTAGTACAATTTTGTATATCCAATTGACTGTTAATAGAGGTCTTTTTTTTCTTCTTTCCAATCGAATGGGGCTGGAGTGAGCCATTCAGCCAAAATTATTTGTGCATGGTTATGAACTAATCCCAGCTATTTCAGAGACTGTCATGATGGCAGTTTCAATTGGACAGTACCGCGTTGCACACTGGAGCACTGGGATGGCAAATGAGATCAGCATGTTTTTGAGATTTATTGAGTTTTGTAGCGGTTTAGGAGATGAGATTTTTTTTTCCACTTACTGGACCACTCAGGTGGTTAGAGGTAAGTCGGTAAAAGCCACTACGTCTGCTCACTGGTGCTTAAATCACTTTCTTACTAGCATGTAATTTTCCCAGGTGGCAATGGACTAAGTAGGAAAAAAAAGGCTACTTTTAATGGGCGAAAGCTTTCAGGCATCATTGAGTTCTGGTCGGATGTTTGGCTAAGGCGTTCACAACTTCAGGGAAGCGTGTGTTCACCTCACCGCCTTAGTAGAGTATATTTACATCAAACAACCCGTACTGTCACAGTTCTCATTTACAAGCTAAGTGAGATGGATCAAGACAATCTCACAGACCTTTAATCCACTCAGGGAAGGTTTGTCAGTCAGAAAATGTATCAAGGATTGATTTTTAAATTATACTGCAATACTGAAAAGCAATATGGTGGATCTAACTTCTATTTAATAATACACTAATGCAGTCTCATGCATCGTATACTATATCACCAAAGTTGGAGAACTCTTCAAGGCATTGAGATACACTTCAGCACCACCAACCATTTCCTTTGTAGCTGCTTCCAACCTAAGAAATAGCCTCTAAAGACTTTTACACATTGCTGTTGACTTTTTAAAGCAGTTGTTGGGAATGCTTTGAGCTGCAAAGATAAAGTGTTTGGTGGAAGACCTTGTTGTCAGACCAATACTAGCATGCATCCAAAAAGTGAGTCGATCCCCACGGACCTCAATATTAAAATGTTTAACTTTAAAGCAGAAGTAAACATTTATAAAGCTTTGTACAACAAACAGTCTCTGTAGCTTATTTCCCCGTTCATGAGATCTGAAGGGGCTGTGAATTTTTATATACTGCTGTCATTTCAGTTATTTTAAGGTATAAAGAGGTCATAAGCTTTTGAGAGTTTTGCCTCTCCTTTATTGTGTTATGTAGCATTTTTTGTGCATGTAAAAGGTCTGCAAAGTGAAAAATCCCTAAGTCCATACCAAAGGGAGTTACTGTCTGCCACAAAAAAACACTGCTCCTGCACTGCCTTAAACATCTGGTTTGGAGAGGAGCCTTTACTTCCATAACTTATGTGTGTCACTATGAAACTGTAGCTCATATATTTTACAATGTATATATATTTATATATACATTATAAGACATATGAACAGTCAGTCAGCAGACATACAGTTGCTACTGTTGTAGCAGTGTTATTTTAGATCACACTACCTTGCTCGGCATGACCCGCCCTAATCTGCCTCTCATTGGCTTCATCCTGTCTATTGCGCTTGTGCAACTCTCACCAAAGATTGAGCATAGAAGAGAGGTCTCACTCTGCAGTCAAACCGGAGCGTTCTATCCACATTATGAAATGTACGTACACATATTCTACCAGGACCCCCCCAAAAAAGTATGAACCTGAAAATAAGCTAAATGTGACCTTGTTAAAGTAATAAATAATAAGGGGTGTTAAGGGCGCTGTACCTGTCCAGTTACCTTTTAGCCACCAGGCTTCATTCATCCTGCCTCAGCTTCACCTATACATCCATTTTTTAATTAGCAAGGAGAGTGAGGCAGAGTCAAGCATTGTCAATACTGGCCAACACACTAAGCTTTACAATGGCTCTTCAGCAACCTATGGGGGACGTCATGGAGACTACATCCACAAGCTCAACACTACTGTTACAGCAAGTATATCTTTTTACAGCAAGTCAAAGACATTCAGTTTTAACAAAGGATACAGTGACAGGAGTCACTAGCGGAACAAATCAGAGCCGGGCCGGGGGCGGGGCAAATGACCAGGCCCTTTAAACCCAAATAATAAAGCTCATGATAACATCATTTTACAACATACACATGCCCGCAACAGCGGGGCTTACAAGCTCCGGCACCACGGAGAGCGACTATTTCATTTGGAAGTCCATCAAGCGGACATGAAGTATAACAAACCAAGAGAACAACAAAAACATTAGGCTACATGAACACTAATAATAAACAGCACAAATTCAAAGCAGTTCAGCACCACGGATAGCGACCGTATCATTTTGACACCCACTTTAACTATTTCAACTCAGAGTCTGTGTCAGTAGCTATAAAGTTTAGTAAAACTGGCACAGCGGCCCACATGTTCACAAACACAATTTCAATATGAAGTAGCCTACTATAGGCCTACTCACCACTATTTGAAGGGCAGACGACGAGCCTTGCGCTCCGCGAACTCGTCCACGATGCTCTGTATGTCCATTTTCTTTGCTCTCTCATTCTCTATGGACAACATGGCAAGTCCACTCAGTCTCTCCTGTCCCACTGTGCTCCTCAAGTGGTTTTTAATGAGTTTTAACTTGGAGAATGAGCGCTCAGAGGTTGCAACGGTGACGGGAAGAATCAAAAATAAAAGGCGGGTGGTGCAAACATCACTGAATGTAGAAGTTACTGCTGGGTGGTTGACAAGGACGGTTGGTGATGAGTTTTACCCAAAATACACTTGGAGACAATATCGGTGATCCACTTGTAAATTTGCACATCATAAAGTTAAATGTGAGAGTAAAAATAAAGCCAGTCATGCAGCACAACATTTTATTTCATCATTTTACCCCTACTACATCACTAAAGTCAGTCGGTCTTGTAAAGTTTTTAGCAACCATGACTCAATCCTGACTGGGCAACCTATATAACCCCTGTATGAATAGGCATGACAAGTAATATTCAACAGACTTTGCCCATACTCTGGGATAGCTTGCCTCCTCCAGCTTCCCTGAGTTGTGCTAGAGGCCCAGCTTCCTCAAGTCCTACCTCTTATCCGGGCCCCACTGGGCTGCCCTCCCAGCCCTGCCTGAAGCCCCGCCCCTGACAGGAGTTGTTTGCTGGCGAGTTGGAGACATGCAGCCTGTTGCTTGGAACTCGTCATCTTCGCTCACCGTGGCTGCTCCTTCTAGTTCCACTTCTACCTGTAATATTTAAAAAAAAAGGTAAGCTGTCAAGTTTCAAGTTTTGTTTGTGCAATTTTGACAAAAGACGGCTGTCAGCAGTCACCTCAATGGCAAATGTGTTTCATTACTTGTGACTTCTTCACACTAAATGCCACCCTGCTGTGCTTAATATGAAGGAGACAGCGAATGCGGGGTTGGCGTTTGGAGTACCTTAGTACAGCTCTGATAAGTAGAAAGAGCAGTAAACAATTGAGGAATGAGGTGAAATCACAAAAGAGCACACATCTTTGCCTGTAAATGCTTAGGTAAACAATTTGAATCTGGTGAGGGAATGGCAGACCCTGCCACTAAAGATTTACATTACTTTACAGTGAGGTATTTACAGAATGTTGATACTTCAAATGGAAAATGCAAAAAAAAATCCATTCACAGGTAGTTCGAATTATGAAACCTTAGCAACAATAACTCTTAGCTTCATACATTCAGATTCCCGAGAACAGCTTCACAGCTGTGTGGTGCAGTAAACAGCAGCTATTAAACCCGGTTCGTTATGACTCAAGATTACATTCACCTTGACTTTAGCTTTCACCGTTGAGTCTTCAGATCTTGACATTTCAACAACATAAATGTGATCATTAACTTTCTAGTTTCTTGACATGTCCCGTCATGTTTGAAAGAGCCCTGACATTGAGGGATTTTAGATCTACCCACGTCCTTCAGTTGTCAGAATAATGAAACTTTCCCTAAAAAAAAAAAAAAAAGTTTTGTTAGCCCTGGAACTGCCTTTCCCACGATTTCTCAGGATTTGCTTTTTTGTCCAAAGTGGTCCCAGTTTGTGGTCAAAATAGACTTTTGCATCCTCAGCATTATATACTGACCTCTTCTGTTTGGTTTTAAATGAGTGAGTCACTTTAAGTCCAAAATACTGAATACAGGAATCAAAAGTACACAGTGGACGTATTCTCAGGTAACATACTGTATGAAACAATGGAAAACTCCATGCAACAGAGTAGTAAGAAAACTCAGTGTAGTGATGTAATCAAAGGCAATATGTTAATTACAACTAAAGAGACTAGAAGACAAATCTACTCTGCCGCTACCTCTCCATGAGGAGTCCCATAGGATGCGTGCTATTCACTTAAGAAGTAATGGCTTTAATTACTCATTATATAATAATGGGAATGTCTATATTGAAACAGATATAATTACTAACTTCAGTGAGACAATTATGTTAATAATGGTACCCACTCAGGTTCATCAAGCTTCATTTTAATGGGTATTTAGAAAGTACCAGACTACAACCGAACACATTTGTCAGAATACAGTACCTTTGTCGCTTTGATGTCCAGGAAACACCACTTTCTTCAGGGAGTCCTTGAGGGCCCACTGCAAATGTCTGACATAATCAGAGCTTAAAAGAGACTTCAAGAGTTCCAGTGAGATCCTCCAACACATCATATTTAATGTTACGTTTTATGAGCAACAGTGTGCACTTGGTTGTCCAAGTTCAGCCTCTGATGAATGCACTGTATTTGGGGAGGTGGACACTCAAGCTAATGATGTTCAGCAAATGAGCTCATAGGGAACTTGCGTGCTCTAAGAATGCATGTAAGTTCAACTTGATTTTGATTATTCTTTCAAAAAATGTTTGATCAAATACGAATGCGGTGTGTGTACTCCTGTTTCATTCCAATTACAGTGATATCAATAATTTATATTTTCATTTCACAGTAGAATAAACTCCAATCCTGCTTTTTCACCACAGCTGAACTTTTCTACACTGCTGAGCAACAACACAGTGGTGGCACATCCTGTACAGTACATTAATGGTTTTGTTCCAATGCCCCAAAACTGTGGACCATGCAATAAATGAGGCATATAACTTTTCTTGCTGCAACAAGAGAATTATAAAAAAGCCTGAGCAATGATAGTTACCATGGCTGCAGAGACAATAAAAAGAATGCCACATATACAGCAGAAAGTATAATCCTTGAAAAAGAATCAGCAACTGGTTAGACAACTAAAATGTGACTAAAATATGCAATTGTTGATATTAGTGTGGGGCTGCAAAGGTTCAGAGCATTCGAAAATGAGCCATGAGACAGTATGACAGCATTCTTCATCTGAATTTTCTCTCAATGGTTTTCTTTCCTGGGCTTTGAATTGAGTTAAAGTCCTAATTTTTGAGTACTACCATAATTGGCTTATGGTTTAAATCAAAGCTTTATATGAGACGACTTGTGACATAAGTCGACCGTAGAGGTTTTAACTGACTAAACTTGACAAGACATTCAGTTTTAAGCTACATAAATTAAATGGCGCCTGTGTGGGCCCAAGGGAGTGTCGCAATCAAACCGTATTCATTTCATATTCATAAAAGCCATGCACAATAAGATGGCACATCTCCATACACCCACCATAAAGAAACGAGTAATATGGTACCAATTTTCCTCCAGGGCTGTGGAAAAGAACTGTCTGGCATCCACTATTCACGGACATGAAGTGACTCATGAATGTCTATCTACGTTGTACCCAAGTAGCCAGCTGTGAATGAGAATAGTTTTGAGCAAATGCATTGAATAACAATGAATTTTGAAACAGGCTTTTCTCCGCATCTGCGAGAAGTAGGCAGCAAAATTAGGTGCTTCTCGGTTTGAGAACAGCAAACTTCCATGGGAAAAAAAGAGAAAGGGTTCAGATCACACTGATTGATGTGCAGTCTGTAATAGTATTAATAGATACATTCTCAAACCAACCCCTCTCCTCAATCTTGTGCCAGTAACACAACTTTACATTTTAAAAATGCATGCAGTGCATAAACCAAAGACAACCCAATCGCCAGAATAAATGTTGGCAATAAACATTCATGCAAATGCTCTGCTTATGATTTGGTTAGGGTTGTGGTAGGACACAAAATCTGACTGGCGATTTTCCAACTTCCCTTCAAAAATCTGTTTTTTTGTCATCACAAACATGGCTGGAAATTGTCCAGAGGTCTCCTTTACATCCAGTGGTGTCATATTTAAAAATGTTGAAATGCTGTAGTGATGGTCAAATATATCCAGTGTGTTCACACTAAAAAATGTGGAAATGTTGTCTTAAATTGCAGTCACTGGCTTGGCAGCTTTCTCGCATGTACACTCCTCACCCACCCCCATCCCCATCCCCTTTGCACAACAAATGAAGAGAAACATGACAAATACAGTTTGCCATCTCGGCTAAGAGGCTCCGCCATATTAAGAGTGTGAATCCAATATACCTCTCTGCAGAGAAGTAAGTTGATCATTTCAAAGGCTGCAAATCACTCAGGGTGCCAGTCGATGTTTTTGGTTTGTATGTGTGAATTTTGGACAGCGTCTTCTCAGTGTATGGTAGACTTGGTTGAGTATTTACTTATTTATTAATAAAAGTCAAACTGAGTGCTTGGAGTTTTCAAACCAACAAAAAGAAGAGTGCATGTTCGAATAAAGTTGTAAACTTTAAATGATCCAAAATGTAGTATAGAGACAATTTGGAGTTTTATGTGAATGTGTTTATGAGTGAAAATCAGAACGTGATCATACAATTTAAACTTGCTTAAAAAAGTGTGATGTCTAAGAATTGGCCATCTGTCAAATCCATACTCCAAACAAATACGGGGCAGCATATTGCCAGAGTAACTGCTAACTATGTTGGTGCCTAGCTAGTTGGCTCACTGAGTTAGCCATGCAGCTTGCAGTCCAGACGGGGAGCTCGTTGGTGTTAAATCACCGTTAAGAAGGCGCTTTTTAAGGCTCAGGATGGGGAGGACCCAGCAGAGAATTTTGGCAGAAAGCGGTACCAGAGTGGTCATCAGAACTGGGGACAGGCAAATGGGCCACGGAAAAGCTGAGCAGCCTCTCTATGAACGCGGCTTGACTGGACCTGAAAACAGCCTCCAAGTCACAGCGGCTCTGATCGGGGCTTCAGCTCCTTTTGAGGTACAATGCGGTAATTCAAGACTGGGCGGGCTGGGCTAGCAGGTTAGCATGCTAACTTCAGGTGATATCTGCTATACAATACACGGACATCTTTGAAATATTGTCAAAGCCGTTATTTGTTCACACTCTGTTGATCATTTCTAAACAACAAAAATTGATAATGCATTACATTTTAACTAGGGATGCACAACATAGGGCAGATAGATTATCAGCCTGATAATGGGAATTTTATACCATCAAAATTATAGCAAATGAATAGTCTGGCAAAAACAGTGCGCAGTTGTCATGCCCATGCCGTCATAGTGCTGCGCCTGTGTATAGCTGCAAAGTGTTTAGCGCTCATGCCGTCGACGGTGTGGAGGTTTTTCAGTCCCTGAACCCCAGGGATGGAGCCCTTCAACTTGCACTGAATACCTGTCAGCCCCTTGCACTAGTGTCCACAGCGAGCGTTTGCTATCTGCTGCCACTCATGTGGTTGACGAGAAAAGAAACGGTTACGTACTACGGTTATCGGATACGAGAAGGCAGAGATACTTCTTTTCCTCAAGAAAAATCTCGCCCTAATGCCCTCAAAGTATTATAGTTTGTTAAGCAAGTTTCTGAGTTGAGTAAAGAAATGTATTTGGTTTGTTGATTTCGTAAAAATGCGTATGCCAACTATGTACCTTTTGTCAATGTTTTCTCTGCAGGCTAACCTCTCAAAGGCTTACCTTAATTTCCATATTTAGGGATGCACTTCATTAATTTGATTCAATTACTTGTGTTTAATACATGTCCAATCTGAGATATTGTCAGTGCATTTAATTAATAATTAACACTTGATAAGCTTTGTTATATGAAAGCCAAAGTATTCGAAGTCAGAACTGTTCTTTGTTTTTGGTGCATTAACAATAGTGAGGTCAGAGATATGGAATATTATGGCTCAGTGCATCTTAACCTTTTTACCCTCAGGGGTGCATAAACTACACGTTATGAACTAGTTTTGAAATATAAAACGGCCATGAGAAGCAGGTCATTATTGGGCTAAGAGAATTCATATCGTGCATCCCTAATTTTAACTGAGCCCCTTAGTCGACTTATCCTACTTTGGATATAGTCTACTGAAATCTTATATTTAGTCGACCAAAACTAGAGTAACACTAATCAATTCATTTGACTAAAATGTGACTATAGCTAAATTAAATTTTAGCCAAAAGCCTAACTCAAATTAGATACAAATTTGCTGTCAAAACTAACAATGTATTGCAATTAGTTACTGTAACTTTAACTTCTCTCAAAATTGTTCCAGCACATATTTGGCTATTTGTTGCTTTACAGTCATATCAGTGTGCTTTCAGATGGCGTTGGCCCCATGAGAGAGATTGCAGAGCTCTTTTCTCCTCCTCCTCTCTTCTGATCCTGCCAACACAGGGGGCAAGCAATTAAACTCCTTGCTGGAGTGAGGTTATCTCTGTGTCCATGACACAAGCACAACAAACAGTCCCACTGCAGGGCTACATAAACAAGACGTGCCATGGGATGTTGGTTGCCTGTTAGGAAGCAGCTATCAGCACATGGAGGGGGTCGGGGGAGACCCACCCCTCTTCTCACATCGCCATGAACAATACAGATTAACCTCAACAACACCCACGGCTGATTAAGTGGCTCCGGAGGGCCCTGCTGCTGTTTTGGGGGCTGACTGTTCTGGTGAAAGGCATGCGAAAGGGCAACATTTTAAAAGACTAAATGATGAAAAGCGAACCTGTGGCCCTCTCGTTACAGCTCCTGTGATTGTTCGGAGCCGTGCAACAGCGCAGCAGCGGGGGTCCTTCCGCCGATATCTAACGCAAAGATTGGAGCAATTTAGATCCAATCTCTTTCTCAGGGCCCTGACCTATTCTCTGCTCAGCTGGGAGGAATTTTCTTTCTGCTGGAAACAATGACCAGACTATTTCCATTGGTATCCTGGAGCTCGTGGATGTATGAGAGAGGGGAAATTATCTAACATCTTTGTTTTGGGAAATAATTTTTAAAAAATCAGCTCCTTGTTCAATGTCTGTTCTCAAAAGAGTTTCATTTCCTACCCATTTTATTTGACATTATTTGTTTCAATATCAGTTCTGTTCACACAGGCCAAACACATGCACCGATTCATTTACATTCTCAGTCGCAGTTGTAAGATGACATTTATCTCCCACTGCTGTGATATCAATTGCTCACAATGAGCTGTTTAAACTATTCATTTCTGAAGTTTGACTACTTTTTCTCACAAAATAATAAAGCAGCCATGTGTACGCCATGGGATGTAAAGCAAAAGTGATTGTAATAAATAGCTGTCCCACTCCAAAGGTGCAGTCAGTGTAACAGATTTTCACCAGAGATAATTCACAAACATAAAGATTTAATTATCCTCCCCATTTCAATATATATGTGGATTTTCTTAGTCACAGTTTTTTTTTATCACTTTTTAAATAATAACCTGATGTTAAATTCCCACACGTAGTCATACACCGACATTGCTTTGTCATGTTTGTTGGAATCTCGTACGGATGCACAAGATCCCTTTTCGCACAAAGGGGCACCAATCAGTGGATGGCGGTCCAGACCCAGACCCAGACGGCATCCTATTTGGACACGGACCGATAACCAATGAATTAAAGCGAAATTATCACATTTTAATGGAGTTTTTTCTATATTAAGTGTTGCCACTTTTCCAGCCTTTACAGTACTGGTTTAGCAGTACCCGAAATCCCACAGACCAACTGCATGTGCTGAAATCATCTAACATTACGCGACGTAGCCAGTCAAATCAGCTCATTTGGACAAGCGGGACGACTCGAGTAAGTAGAAAAATACATTCAGACATCCAAGAAGAGGTGTTTCGCATGTCGTGCTCAAAAAAAGAGTAAAATGAACAACGAAAACAGAGCTTTTAATCACGAATGGACATGTTGATTCTTCCCACAGGCAGCTTAAAACAGTATGTCGCATACGTTGTGATACCGCAGCGACTATTAAAGGCAGCAATGTGAAGCTCCACTGTGAGACGAAGCATATGTCTTAAAGCAAACATACACACTCAAATTTGAATTAAGGGTACCCTAAGGCAGCTTTCTCCACTGTGAACATTATTTACAGAAAATATGGCTCCAGGCTCACTTTGAGCACCTACACAGGTGTATGAGGACGGCCCTGAAACCATTAGAGCCCAGATTTAAAATCCTGGCAGGAGAAGCTGACACTCACGTAGCTCACTGAACAAGAGAAGACGAGGGAGTGAGGCATGAGAGGGAAAAAACGACTGTTCAGTTGTTAGGTGTTGAGATTCTTTTCATACAGCTGGTTGAGAATGTTAAGATGTGAAACGGAGTTAACTATAAGAAAAAAAGGGGAGACTCAAGGTAAACTAACATTTATTTATTATTGAAGTGCATGTTCACAGTCCCTCCAGTTCAATTTTAAAAACTGCCAATAGTGCTGAAATATATACATTTATAAAAAAGTAAAGATTTGTCCATACAGACAGTGACACAGCCTGTGCTTCAATACAGGCTACTGTATAAGACATTGAATGCAAGTCAGACATTATGAGTTTCTGGACCATCACTTGGGGACATTTTCTCTAAATGAACTTCTTTGAATTTTAGTTGGAATACCCCTGCTTTAGCATCTCTGTGTGACATGTCAAGCATTCCTGCCAGAAAGCCTATGAAACGTTGGTTTGGTTTGACCACCCAGGAAACCAGGGATTGCAAACTCTTTTTTGTGACCCTCTACTCAACCCCAGCTTCCTTCCCTGTAGCGACATTTCTGTTCCGTATGCTACCTCGGGTGAATAAGTGGCTCTGATGGTCTCACAGTTCTTTGGATTGGTTTACATCGGAGTTAGTTTAAAGCCAGATGTTTCACACCTGACCTGTGTGGCCCCGGTTAAAATGGACCCGGGTTTGTTAAGTGCTTTTGATTGTTCGGACCGGTGTTAAAGCTATCAGTGGAACATTGATGTGGGCCACACAGCCAGGCCGGGATCACTTAAAAAGGTGGGTCTTGCTCACTTCCAAGCGAACTCTGGTGTGGTTTATTTGCGGTGTGATGGCAAGGGGACCAACCACAGGATCACTGATAATATATGTGTGATTTTAGAACAATTTGAAAAGCTAAACAACACTAAATCCATCTCATGATCATTAAATGTTAAAGAAGCGATAGTATAATGGAATCTGGGGTCTGTACGCTGTGTATTTATGTTATATCATTTAATGGCATCACAGGAATATTCACTGCTTAATAAGTCAGAAACTGTTAAAACTGTTGTGCTGTATCCTACTCTTTGTACTTTTCAGTTCATTAAATCCATTAAAGTGTGTGACAGCAACCCCACACTAATAAGCCCCGAGTCATTACTGTAGAAGAAGCCGCCTTTTTTGTTCCGTCTGCACATTTAATGAATGTCTTGAATAATGATCAACAGGTACAGCCTACTAATGACGCTTATAATCAGTCATTTCTTCATGAGCTCTTTGTGATACCAAAGAACATAAAACGCACATCAGACGCACTAAAGTGCCTAATAATCTGCTGTGTACTGTAGTTTGATTTCCCAGCGCGGGTCATAATGATGCAGGATGACAATCGCCAAAACTGGCGAATTGGGGAGTGTCAGTCTGTACGACTTCATGTTTACTTCTCTCGGTTGGTTTGTAAGAAGCCATGGTGAACAGGAACCGGACCAGAAAATGCAAAGCAAAGTTCAGGTGCGCCATGCTAAAGCATACCGTCTGTGTCTATGAGATGCCGAAGAATGTATAATAAAAAAACAAAAAAAAACATTGAGAATAAGCCCTACATAAGTATTACTACAATAAAATGTGAAAAATAATAATCAACAGTTGGAACAGCATCCTCTGGCAGTCATTTCCCCCATGATGAGCCAACAGCGCTGGCCCTGTGAGGCTTTTTCTGTGGGTTTCCTGCTTTTAGGCAAGCTGCACACCCAGAGAAAGCCCCACGCTGGCTCGTTGTGGTTTTTGCTCATGTGTGGTAAACTACCTGGGCCAAATGACACAACAGGGGACTTCGCAGCTACACTCGGCACAACTGCCATATCTGGCCCAGCAGTCTGTCCCATTAGTCGCTCTGTAGCTGGTATCTGTTTGTCCTAAGGATGATATTAATAAAATTGAATATAGACACAGATATATAATTAGACATATCCTGCATTTTGACAAGAACCGTACTGATTTTCATTCACCTTCTTGAATTACTGTTTTGAAATATAGAAATCAGATGGCATATGGTGGATGGCCAGGCTTGTTGTCACGGCTTTTTAGTTCCTCTCACCTGTGCCAACTTGGTATTTACTGTGGAATTGGTTGCACCCGAGGAGAGAGAAAGGTTAGGTAGAGGGTATGTCAGTAACAAGCAGTGCAGCTAAGGTTTGTGTCAAGGATTAGCATGATTTGTGCTCATTTCACCCACTTGCTCAAAGAAGCGTAGCAAAAGAATCTGTCCTGTTGAATTTTACAGGCTCTCCCTGAAACTCACAGAAACAGATCCCACTTTAAATACTACCAGTATTGTGTGTCAATGTGATGTTTAACATATTATGTATTTTCATGTAAATCCTTGAAGCAAGAAAATAATAGGATTCACGGCATTCAATCTGTTTTTAACTGGTGCTGTGGTGCAAAGAGTGACCAACATGTCACATGTGTTAGCAAGTGAACATTAATACACTATAACAGTTATATTTGATGACAAGTATAGGTTTTAATACTATGCTAATTTTCAGGTTCAAACTTTTATTTGCGGGAGAAAAAGTTTACGTACTTTTATTTTCAAAAAACATCCTATTTCTCATATGGTGCATTGCTACAGCAACCGATTTCACACCATGTCTTGAACGCTCCATTATAGCAACAGAGTGAGACATCTCACCTTTGTTCAGTCTCCAGCTACATCCTGCTCATTAAGTAATGGCATGTGCAACTCTCACCAATCAGAGGTTTAATAGGGCAGGTCATACAGGTCAAGGTAGTGTGATCCAAAATAACGCAGAAATGCACAAAAATGTTAAAATTACTGGGGTCTGGTACAAGACCCATCCTTCATCAGGGGAAAAGAAAATCGTCTTGGCAGAGGTCACAAAATAAAAGAAACAAAAGAAGCCATCTTTAGATGATTGGGTGATTATTTAGTCGTGAGAACAATCATCAATTATATATTCCATTTGTGACTTAAATTACATACTGTGGACCTTTAATAGGTCATGCTGTGATGACTAAGCACTTTGGGGTGTTCAACAGGCCGGTTAACGAGCCTCCTCTGCTCAACAAGGTACAGAAGAGAATGAGAAAATCTATTAGGTGGTAAAAAAAAATAAAAAATTGTGATTGGTTGCCACACAGTGACTTTCCACCACCTCTGGATCAAAGTTCACTCATTTTTAAATGTATTGCCTGCCCTTTGCTGCTGACACAGCTGTCATAGTCCTACAGTAAGTGATTTGCCACAGCTTGTAGAAACAAATGAACAGTAGTGGCCACCACTCATTTGCCACAGTATGTTGTCAGCCAGTTGCTTGAAAGGAACTGGATTGAAATCACTCAAACTCCACTTAGTACCAGTGTTGGTGGTAATGCACTAAAAGTGTAATGTGTTACAGTAATTAAATCCATTACATTCACTACAATTCAGTTTTCCAGTAATGGAAATCAGAATCATTTAAGACTAATTCAGATTTGCTGACATGGTAAGCAAAGCAGTGAGACTTTGAAGCCGTCATAAAGCTCTTATTTGTGTCCATTGCTTGATGATTTATATTCCTTTTGTCTGTAATGTTCTACAGATCAAAAGACTCAAACAGGGTTTTCATAAAATAAATCCAAAATTGTCCTATGAAGTCCACAGCTTACTGTCTGCCAACTCTGTTCCACCACAAAAAAAAGACATTACTTCTTTCAGCAGGAGAAATATTCTCTCATCTCGGGAGCCAACAACAACAAGCCTGTATTGGCTATCACCAAATCCATAACCCACGATTGAAGCCAATCATTTTAGCTTTCCAACGGTGTGTTAGTGGTTAGCTGGGTTGCATGGGAGCCAACCCATTTCATGCTTGTGTCATAATGCAGAGCTGCAAGTCACTGACTGCTTTAGGGCCCAGTCAGACAGATCACAGGCTTTTAAAACTGTGTTGTTTTTTCTTTAGTTTTCTAAATGCAGAACAAGAAAAATGATCATAAACAACGAGTCTGAAAAGGACAGGAATTGGTTCCATTTTAGAATGCCTTGTCCTACATCTGCTGTTATTTGGCGAAAGTAACGCAGTAACAGTGTAACCCATTACTCTGCACTGACAGTAATACTGATAGGTAGTTTATTTTTTTCATATGCAATTGTATCTAGTACCAAGTAATAAATCACACGTCAGAAGTAACTTGCCCAACACTGCTTAGTATAGTACTCTAGCTATACTATAGGGGATGTTGCATACTGATGGCCACTTAGCTTCTGTGTTAATAGATGAAAGTATGTGGCAACATAACGACAACAGGAACATTATGGAGTCCATCAAATCAAACATATTCGCCTCCATTTTTTTTCCCTCCAAATAAATTACGTAAATATGGAGATTTGTCCGCAGCCTCTCTGACCGACTGACTGTTCCTGTTACTTAACATTCTGGCAATGATGCTGCATCCCATCATCTCAGACATGGATTGCTGAGTACAATAAAAAACATTAACCAAAACTATGAGGAGACAAAGACAGAATTAAGAAAACATGGGAGGATCTTGTTACAAATTTTGGAGCAGAACTTTTTTTTTTTCTCTTCTTCTTTTCTCCTCTCCTCCCTCTCTTCTGGGCACACAGTACACCAACACAAACCCTGTTGCTGATACTCGCCCCTGCTCTGTTTCACCCCATGTCTTGCTTTCTCACACACACACACACACACACACACACACACACACACACACACAGAGAGAAATGCCACCTGGTAAAAACACCACCTGGGGAACACAAACGGGGCTCTGAGTTAAACCCACTGTCCTTTTTTCAGCTGCAACAATTCATCCAGACCAAATATGTGGCATTGGGCTGTTTCCTTGTCTCTGCCCTTCTAACCAGAATGTTCAGGTGTATTTTTAAATCCATTTCTGTGTCACAGCGATCACGGCAAAGTAGACACATGGGGAATTTTGTTTGTATGATGATGTGGCAAACATCCTCACAAAGAACCGGAAGAAAACAGATAAATCAATAGAATAGTGAGAGGAAAGTCGCTGCATCCACACAACAGCACTGCCGTACTGAATAAAGATTGAAAATGTCCCATTTAGATATATATTAAAAAAAAGGAAATTGTCTGCACAGTTTGTTCAGTGGCCTTAAGCTTAAACTATGATGCTTTATTGAACCCTCTAGCTTCTGTTTTGCATGACCCTGCGGTAAAGTGAGCAATTATACCCAACATGCAAGGTTAGATTATGCTTTCAATATAAAGCTGCTGAAAAACATCAGTGGTCAAACTCAGGACACGAATCCTGGTGTCCACGGGAAGTCTTAGTTTATGACCACCCCGACCATGCTTCAAGAAGCGGTGCTCGAGGGGTGACTACAGCTTTAAACTTAGAAGCATACAGGCTGACTGGGCTGGTGTATTTGAAGCGTTGAGTGTGAGAGCAGGCTACTGTATTGTAATGCTGCCTTTCAGCTGTGGTTCCGATGGAGCACAACAGTCACCACCCACTTTCTGAAGGGTACTGGTTCTGGGAGGGGAATTTCCCCATTCATTTTCTCCACCGACGTCTCAGGAAATCCTAACATAGGAGAAGTACAACGCCCAGAATCTAGCCAAACATTAACATGTGATGAATCGTGAACATAAATGATTTGACTCACAGCAAAATCTAATTTTGAAAAGCGCTCAATGGGAAAGCTCCAAAACTGCATACATAATCATTCAGGAGGACTACCGTTCTCATAAACCAAAGCGATTGATTTCTTTCCAACAACTCCCAACTACATGGCCTGGCTTGTAGTCATCTCAGTACATGATCCAATTGCGGTAGCGGGAACTCAAACGTAACTTTTACAGGTGCCACATACCTTTACGGTGTCGCTGTTACAATTGAGGATTGTGGGTAGTGTAGTATTTCTATATGAGATTTCTCAGTTTTTTTTTTTGTTTTTTTTTCCCCCTGGAAACAATTTTGATATTACAGACTTCTACAGGAGCATACACCATCCTTTCACAATCGTATAGCTCGTGGTGAATCTACATCAGATGGTTAGGACATATGGCTCGACTGGATGTGAATGGGATTTACAAAAACAAGAAAACCCTCACTGCTGAGTGTGGCGAGGTGAGTGTGTGGGTGGAGGCCACCAGAATCAGACAATGCCACCTGGGGAATTTCACCCCAGAAAATATCTTATGAAAATGACAACCTCAATTACTTGACAGACAACACAAGTTTGTTTCAAAATAACGCCAAATTTATTAATTTCAATTGAAATAATTTGTAAATGGAAGCATATATGAAGGGGGTTAACACAGGGGACATGAATCAAATTATGAAAATATAACAATTTTATTAAGGGGCTCTTCTATAAAATAACAAAATGGTTTGTTTTTGAAACACTATGGAAAGAATGGACCAAAGCCAGCTAAAGGGAGGCAGCCTACCTAAGGGTGTGTTCCAGGAGTGTACCAACTTACCTATCATGCATGCTCATGGCAATCAGTAATCACTGCAAGCGGTGCATCACTGCAAACTGTGTCCTGGTGAACTTTAACACTACAAACAGTGAGGGGAACCACTCTAAAGTGCCTGGACTCCACTATAAGCCAACTAATGCCACTAAAAAGGAAAAAGGGGCAAAAGAAAATATTACTACAAAACAATTAAAAAACACACCAGTTGGTCCAGGCTAACATAAGAAATGTGCAACAAAAGCAAATTAATCACAAAAGGCAAAACTAGAGTTAGGCAAAACAGCAGCTGACAATGACCTATAAATTCAAGAAGGGTGAGTTAATAATAAAAACATGTAATTGGCATTTCAATCATATCCTGCTTAGTTAAAATTACATACCTTAATAAAAAGGTGTACAGGCTAACCCAGCTTAACAATGAGCACCACAACATTGGAGGTGAACTATAAAAGAGCAAGAACTCGGGTTTGTTAGTACCACTTCACGTGCACATCATGTATCAGCAGTTTACTACATACCTTCATTCATTCATCCACTAGTAGATGCAGACACCAATATGAGCAGGCAAAAGAGGGAGAGGAGAGCTCAGAGTCAGATAGGAGCCCACATGACAACCAGGGAGAGACAAAGAGACAGCCAGCCATGAGGCCACAGGTGCCTTAAATGCCCTCAGATTAATCAGGAAGGAGTTGGGTGGGGTTGGCCTGAACACAAGGGTGTGTTCAAGAACCAACAATTTAAACAACATAAGTAAACACCAGTTTCCCCATCACATGAGCTTTATACAGGCGCTTTATTTTTGAATCCAGTCATGGAATACACCACAATTTGTACATTTGGATGGTATAAGAAACCACCTATCAATTCAACTTTCAGCTGTGTGTGTTTGTATGTGTGTGTGTGGGCGGGTGTGTGTATGTGTTAGCGTAAGAGAATCACCCACTGTCAGTCTCCAAGGAGAATAATGTAGGGGATGATTTATGAGAGTCAGACCACTTATCACAGCATGATATATACATTCCACTCAGAAAAAAAGAGGCCAGTACTTTACCATGACCTGCAATGTATCTTTCTATAACATTCTGACATTCCACTGAGGACACCGTTATCTGAGCCTGTGCATATTGGTGTGCAGACTGCAGCGAGATGTTTGTCCCGTCACATTATATGATCTGAAATGTGGCAAGAGCAGATTGCAATAGATCCCACAGCGCTGGTCCCTCTTCTCTGAGAAGACAGTCTACACAAACAGAAGAGAGAGCACCCCCCACCACATGCCACAAAAATAGAAAACATGATTATTGATGCTTTCTCATTCTCAATACGAGGGCTGACAGTACAGATGTAGCCATTACACAAATCCCAGTTTTCTAGACACACTGTTTGTAGCTGTGTATTCATGCCACATTGCTGCTCAAGGGAAAATTCAAATTTTGTTCTTTTCCCAGCTGTCAAAATGCACAAAAGACAATGTGGCAACCAGTTGAATGAGAGACAACACAATGCTGTTGCAGTGTTCTCAGTGAAAGGACACGCTGGTTGAAGCTGCATAGTAGGGTGTGGGTATGCACAGTAAAACCAAAAAACTAAACTAAATAAAACAAAAAGTACAATTTAGATGTACAATATTATTATAAAGTAAAGTTTTATCATATTATTCAATTATGAAAAAAGTACATATACAGAAAACCTCACCGATTACTAATTAAAAATCCTCTGAAGAATTTCACAATTAATAGGGAGGGGGACTGTCGTCATTAAAGCAACATTATGCAGCAATGCATATGATGTGTGATTTGGCGCCCCGAATCCTAGGTTACTGTAACAACTTATCACCTTAAACATTTTTGGCACATTAACAAAAACAAAAACATTAACAAAACTCGGCACATCTGTTATTGAAATGTATAATGTTTTTTGGCACAAAATGCACAGTGTATTGGATTTATCAAATCTTTCTCACTAAAAACAGTTGCCTTTTGCATCACGATGCAAGAGTTTTCACACACCTAAGATCAGTAACAGCACACCAAGCTAACGTAATATGAACCAGAGACAATAACACCAGGCTACACCACGCTCCCTGAAAAAAACCTTGCTCGAAACAGGCTGCCTTGCCTTATGATCAAAAAAACCTATGGAGGTGACAACATTAATCCACAGCCAAACATAATGAAAGTGAAACAACACAAGACATATAACTCAGAAAGCCAGCTAATATGATTAATATTGTCCTTATCAACAGCAACTAGTCCAGCTCTGTCTGATTCGCAGCCTTTTAGTTAGCCTGTTGTCTTTCGCAACAAAACGCACACTGCTCAGTTTTCATTGTCGCAGCCGCTGAGTCTGACCAGGCTGCGATGCTTTCTGGTTGACCTACTTCTCCCTCCTGCCTCAGCCGCTTCAGAGGAGCCTTAATTAGAAGCTAATTGAGAGGTTTAACAACATCTTCAGATCATGAAATTGGAATTGCTGCAGATATTTAAGATGTGGGGGCTTTAAAACATTTACATGCTGCTCAGCTGGAATGCAGTTAGAAAGAGCAGGACTGGATGGGGATGTGTCAGACATTTGGGCACTTTAGTGGGCTTGATTGATCTGGGCCTCTGAGAGTTTCTGATGTATTTTGGGACTATCAGTGCAGAGAGGGCCGGGACATGAATGCACAGTCACACAGCATCAACAGATGTTCTTTTAGCGCTCAGATTCCTCTGTGTCAGAGGTTGATGGAAACGGCCTCTTATTTTGAAGAGAGATGCCCCTTCTCTCTTCACCATACAGTACTCTAAGTTCTGAGAGGCAAACTTTAGTATAAAGCAGAACGTACGAAGAGCAGTACAAAACTTTAGACCTCTCGTCCCTGACATGATGTATTCTAATGTCTTCTCAAGAACTACTCTGTTGCTGCGAGCAGTGTCACGTTTGATGGAAGGAGACACAATGTCTTGCTTTTCCATTAATGGATCATTTTAAAGTTCTTTACTACCACAGTCCATTAAGTATTAAAGGCATTTTCAACATCAGAGGGGCTTAAAGAAGTGATAAGCCAAACGTAGGCATGGGGGTGTATTGTTTTGTTATTGCAATTAAAAAGTTGCTTCTAGTGCTCTTCGGAGCCATTTGAAAGGTTTTTATCATGGTATCGGGGCCACAGCACCTGAGCAAGTACTTATCAAAGAGAGAAGTTCTGTTCTGAAACAGCCTGGGTGTTACATTTGTAATCATTCCTACCACGCATGGGTATGGCATTGGAAACAAAAAGTGTTTAAGTGGTCTTATTCCAGTGAATGTAAAACACTTATTTGAAAGGGAAAATGAAGTGGAATGGTCCGCGCACATGTCTAAGGTAAGCACTGCAGGGGAAGTTCGAACTAGGAAGTAGCTCCGCCACACCAGACGTACCTTTCAACTCAAAAGAAGTGGTCTGAAAGCTGGACATGTTTAAAATCGGACTTGATGACCTGATGCTCCACACAGAGCCCAAGTGTCATCATGGTCCAATTTGTCCTCAATTGAGTGGGTGAATAAAAAATCAAGTACGCAAAAAATATTACATTTTCACCTCTGTGGTTAAAATCTTAAATCTCAGAATGTGAATCTTTCTTGACTACACGAAAAAAGGAAAAGGATTGCTCAGAGTGATGACTGACTTGGTTTAGTCTTAACAAATGTTGCATCCGGATGCAAAAGGCAGCTGTTTTTTAGTGAAGAAGCTCTGATAAATCCAGTGTACTGTACACTATGTGCCCAGCACAACACATGAAGCATTTAGCACTTAAAGCCGTGGTTTGAAAACAATCAACAGTAATAAACTCTAAGTGCTGTATCAAAGGCAACTGGGCTTGTTTCAGTTTCTTGAGGACACTTCTCATCCAAGAGGCTTTTTCAGTTCTCCAGTCCTCTTGAATGAGAGGTGAAAGTCTTTAAGAATCTGAAACTGAAATGAAAAGTCCAGTTGCCTACAATATGGCACTTAGAATCACCGTGACCTGGATGACTTAGGAGCTTCATCATCAACAGTAATCAATAATTCAAATGGTCTGACAAAAACAGGAAACAACCCATGTTTTATCTATTTTGAACTTTTCTCAATTTTGACTGAAGTCAGACGTACCAGGAACTCTACTTTGCGCATGTGTTCATCTCCCTATTCTTCTGTCTTGTGTTCATTCAGTAGGAAACAAGATGGCTCTCAGACGGGAGCAGGCTCCCATCTTTCACTTAAAAGAGCAGGCCCATAGAACCTGCTCATTCACAACCAGCACATCAATATTAGCGATGACAACAATGACAACAGCCCCCGAGGCGAAGCACGAGTTGCTGCAGCAGTGACAGACTCTCGCACACTAACCAACTCAGCAGCGCTAGCAAGAGCACACACCCACAGCAGCGAGCAATAACTGCCGTGCCAGGTAGCCTTTTCCATCTGAGGTACATTGACAGCTATATTGCTTGTGTTTGTGATTGTGACATTTAACAGTGTTGTTGAGTTATATATTTGTAAGGCCAAAAACAATAAAACAAATCTATAAGCCTGTTGAATGTAGCCAACTTGCCATTTGCACATAACTCCCTTTCCGGCCAGCTGTAAGAGCTCAGGGAATTCGGTGCCATTGTAGTCAAGTGGGGCGTGTTCATGTTTTTTTGGAGGGAGGCCTGGGTGGAGTGGGTGGAATTTTTAGCAACCATGATTGATGGTAAAGGAGAATATTTCTTTACCATACACAAGTGTTGGAAGTCACAAACTATCATGTTACGTCTTTCTTTACCACTGAGAAGGAAGCAGCGATCATCCACAAGAGCAGAACTGTAATTCTAATTTGGTGATAACAGTGAGACGTTTTCCTGAATGATTGAAATGAAGGACAAATTATCAAAGTAAGGTTGAATTTGCCTTTAACGGTCACACAGCTGTAGACCTCATGCTTTGTGCTGTGCCTTCATTAAGTGTTCATATAATACTGCATGGCATTCATGACAGAACAATAAAAAAAAAAAACATAAAAAAAAAAGGTCATTTAATGTGTTCCCTGTTTGCTCATTGTTACTGTGGTGGTCTTCATGTCAGCCTACACACACACACACACACACACACACACACACACACACACACACACACACACAGCTCAGGTCAAATATCTGTGAAATAACCCCATATATATTCAGTGCTATGTATAAGGTGGCCATATACCAGAGAAATAAATGAACCGCTAACTCAAAGGGACTGTATGTTCACTGGTCTTTCATCATAAGCGATAAAGCTAAAGGAAGAATTGTTTTTTGTTGATGCAGAAAAAGACAGACGATTAATTATCTGCTCTTATTCACACGCACGCACGCACGCACGCACGCCCACACACACACACACACACACACACACACACACACACACACCTTGAAATACCCTGAGGTGCTACTGAGGTAAATCTAAAGTATTTAGCGTTGATGCACGTGCAAGTGTTTGTGTTTCCACAATACTGATGTTAACCACCTTTTCATTAGTATTCCAATTTTGCGTTCTCCGTCTACTTTAATGGCTCTATCATTCAGAGTGGAGAAGAACATCCGCAAAACTTGGGTGGCTGAGACATTCAGTAATTTTCAAAAAATGAACAATCCAGGAACTTTGCCAGGAGATTTTCTTCATCAGCGACTACTCTATTGCACCATCTGTTAGCCGACAATAATTTGCCTGACAATTACCTTTGAATGTACGAGGCCCACTACATCCCCAAGTACGCTATACTTTAATATTCTTTAACATTACCGGTACACACCTGCAGAGAGTGCCCAGGCAGAGTCTCTGCAGAGATTTCTTTCTGGAGATGAGAGTGCATCATTTAATTCAGAACCAACTGAATCTCATTTAGACTTTAAATTCAAGGCATTTTTTTGCCTCAAGAAGCTGTAAATTTAACACTGTAAATGTGAACGCTGATGTGTTTTCTATGAGAGGCTTAGAGGTGTAATGGGGACAAATAGTGTGATATAAGATAATATAAGACTTTATTGATCCCTCACTGGTTAAACAGTAAAAAGTAAAAGTTGAACAGTGATTAAATGATGGATAAAAATGAAAACAAGACAAAAATAAATAATTAAGTAGGACGCAAGATGCAATCGAAGCAGAATGGCAACACAAATCTGTGGTCAAGCTGCAACGCCAATTTGTAATTTCTTCAGCTCATAATGTTATTGTTTTAGGCACAAATAAAAATAATGATAATTTACACCATAAAAAAAACATAACAGCAAAATACAATGAGATACAATTTCAGCATTGAAATGTTGCCCGGATTGAATTTTGGTTGAGAAAGTTTGCTCCTGATATCTGCATTTTTGTTTTCCACACCAAACTTTGTGTGAGGTTTATTAATAACTTTCTTTATCGTAATTAGATAATATTTCATAAATCAGCACCTGTGCTACGTAATTGGAAGATGTTAATCTGTTTCCCCTGTCAGTCATCAGTAATAAACCACAATTATTATAAACAATTTAAAAAACAAATCATTTTTGAAAGACAAGTTTGACAGATTAACTTATCTTACCTCACTGATATCATTCTTTTTTTCTATTAATAATGGGGAATAAAATATTGCATGCAATTTATTTTGCTTAATAAAACTATTATGGAGGCTTGCATCGGATTTAATTTCATAAACTTTATTGACTTTATTCCCACCAACTTTGCATTTAACTGTCAAGATGTCCTCAATCAAAGCGCTTTCACTGGAGCAGTCAGAAAAATAACCCGTGATAATGTCGATTTTCAATTTGTAATTTGATTGAAAGATGATAAACATTTATTGGGACATGACATATGACGGAAATGTCAATCAATGTGGTGGAAATACCATGGCTTCTACTAATTCAATTTAGACTACCAAATCGTTTGATATCATCTCAGAAATGATTTAATTTGATGAAACTCTGGTGACATTCTTCCAATATCCTCTCGCTGTACTGAAGCGCATACTGTAATTTCTCAATCTTGAGGCTGCGAGTGGACAGGGCCCTGTTTGAGAGTCTGCTGGTGTGCTGTGTGGTGTGCTGGGTCTTGGCAGATGCATGAGATGGTGGAGGGCTTTCACTGAGGTGATTAATCAAAGCTGACATTTGGATGGAAACGAGCAAAGTTGGAGGGCTCATCTCAGTAATAACACGGCGCTGCAGAGCCATTGTCCAATATATAGAATTTAACTTGCATAAAGTATTCCAGCAAAGCCATTACTGCTTTATATCAGTAATAATGAAGCAGAATCATTAGTCCAAACTGCTCATTGGCAATATGAAAAGTACACTCAACAAACCATTTAAATAAAGTCTAAATTTGGTTCAGATATTAACAATCTTTATTATAAAGATGAGATCATTTAAATGCAATCTTTCTTACTGACACTGGAATAGAAGAACCAGCAGGCTTCCTGGACAATTACTGTGCTCACTCTTCCAACAAATAATGATCAAAAAAATGTAATCTATGATTTAGTTGTTCAATATAACAAAATAAATAACATTTTTCAGCAAACAAAGAAACAGAAAATTAGAGCATCAAGGCTTATCACACAGTAGCAATGATAAAAGTAAAGTAACATGAAGTGGTTTGGAGCATGGCTCAAAGTCTGATAACCAAACATTTTCTGGAGCTTTCAGCCACATCTTGTCCTCATCAGCAAATACCGTGATAACTTGGAAAACTAATAAAGTTGAGAAAAAAACACAACATATTTAAATTCTAAACTTTACAAACTTTGAAAATGATTGATCCACCGGTGCTATGATCCCAGTTTTTATGTTCACTCTTCCTGTTTTATTTTGAAATTGTACCCTCATGCATCTCGTTGTCATTTGGTCTTCCTTAGTCTCTTGGTTTTTGTATTTCAGCTTTCTTTGATAAAGCTTGATTTTTATTCGCCTAAACAACCTCCTGTGTGTTGTCTGCATTTGGGTCTTCACCTTGTTTAACCGTAAAATCCAACAACTGGCCCTTCTAAAAGTATCTTGTAGCTTCTATCAGCTGATATCAGTAGAGAAAATTCCAGTATGCGAGGATAGTGCCAGGAGTTTTCTGCCAAACTACTGTCAATAGTTGATCTTAAATGTAAATAGTACAAAAACTGCTAATGCTATGTCTTATCCTTTACTTTAGGCATCACATTTGAAAATGTGGCGTATCCTTTTATTTTGAGGTATTGGAGAATATTTTTGTATTCAATTTTGGCTTTTACAAATGCACAACGTCGACATAAATCATTATCCTGGGAAACTGTTTAATGCTACCTGCTGCCTCCAACAGTCAGCCATGCAGAGGGATTAGAATCTAAAGTATGGACAAATAGCAATCAGGATGCTTAAAATGAGTTTAAGTGTATGGGTTCCATGGTGGAGAGGCAGTGCTTGCACTTTTGGGGAGATTGAATTTGTTCCATAGGGCCAGTCTGCAGGATATGATTCATTTGAAACCCTCTCACCACCTTACATAATCACCACTTGCTGTGCTTTTTAGGGAGGCTATTCTGTGGAGTGACAGACTAAGTGTCAGAGTCACTATGGTGGCGAGGCAAGGAGGTCAAGCGTTTGCTTTGCATATAAAGCAGTATTACGCTGAAAATGGCACCCCCCAAACCTCGGCTTCAATGGGAGAGGTTTTTGCAAAAAAAATATATTGTTAACACTTGTGTGCCGGACCCACAGTATGCATGTGGCAGACATAACAGCCTGCCAATTTAGCCTTGTCACGAAGCAAAATGCTGGTAATGGATTGTGCAAAACTCTGAATTAGTTTTTAATTTTTTAACACATTTCTCTCTTACACTGCCAGCACATGGTAAGATATGGTTAACATTAAAAACTTAGTAACAGTAAATGGTATACTGATTTCATGGAAAATAACAATGTAATTTTGCAAAGATAATTGTGTGCACATCCATAAACTTCAGAGGGATGTGAAAACCAGAATATAAAGAAAAATTAGGTAGCTTTCAAGTATTATTCATGACTTTCTGACCAATTCCTGGTCAAACACATCAAGTGTTTAGTTTAATAATCAAACTAAACTGTGATTTTCATTTTTCTTCATGATTCAGTCTAACAGTGCATTAATGTAAGCTGTTCTTTGTTCTGGAAGGGGGTGTTATCTTGGCATTATGAATCAGCAGGATGTAGTGTTTGTTCCATCAGCATTGTTTTCAATAAACATAGACGTGTTAGTGGTCATTTTGGCCAACTGAAGAAACAGATGTGAAACAGCAGATCCCCAGACCTATTACAACCACTAAAAACAAACTTTGCGATATGGGCCCGATTCAAGAGGTTTGAAATCAGGCAAGCAGCAATCAGAGAGAACTCCTTCAATGCCTGTTCCACCTTAGTGCAAACCTACTGGATGTTATCCTTTGGTTTGCAGTCATGACAGCAGTCACCACCTTAATCTGGTGCCAAAAGTGACCACATTTGGATGAGAGGGTGGAGCTGGCCAGGACACCCTGATTGGATGGGATTAAGAACCTTAGGACTTGTCATAGGGTTAGGCACCATAAATTACAAAAGGACATCGTGCTTTATTGACGTAGATTTGAAACTAGCAATTTGAGACCATAAAGTCACTGCGAAACTTTAAATCTTTAACGAGGTAACAAATCAAGTGAGGAGTAGGGTCAATTCTTCATTAGCTCACATACATTTGTTTCCAGGCTGCAACATATAACATGCTGTAAATCCAATGGAATAAATTACAAAAAAAGGTATTCTCAACTAAAACGTGTCCAGTGTCATTACAGTTAAAACACTTGGCCAAAGTTAGAGAAGGACCTAATCGACTCATGTTTTAAAAAAAGGACTAAAATTAATTGTTGGTCTGGTTATCACATATGTTCAAGACTTTAATGGAACATCAGAGAAAGAGATACTGGACTATCAACGTATCATTGAATGTATTGAGCATATACCTATACTGGCTGTAGTAATGTATAGTGCAGAAGACAATTCTCAGAGGTGCAATTATACCATTCAAACATATCAGCAAAGCTGTCAGTTCAGTAAACCTCATGGGGGAAGCTGCTGAGTCTGTACACTGTTCAGGAATACACTGAGTTTCATGCCAGTACCATGTATTGTTGATTTAATCCCAGACTCGTAATGGCCTTCATCTGACAGAAGCAGTCTGGGATAAACTTTGTGGTCCTGAATTAAAATGGTATTCTGAGTGTTAAAGCAGCATGAAATTGGTTCTGTTTGCAAGCAATTCCTGGGACACATTTTTTTTTTTCAAAAGAGGAGCAAGAATTTCCAATCAGAGAACTCTGAATGTTCACCCTCTGTAGGGTAATGGAGATACAAGACAACGTGGAGCACACTGTTTTGGCTCAGTCTCCCAAAAAAATAAAAATAAAACAAGCAGCGACATTAAGAGGTCTCTGTGTTAAGGAATTCGACCTGAGCGTGTTTTATGGTATCACTCTCAATATGTTGTTTTAATTTCCTCATACTGGATAAATAAAGTGGACTAGAAATTAGATAATGGTGGTTATGAACATGTAGTTTATGTATTGTATCATCCACAGCCAGCTGCATATATCTTTGGTGGACATTTATAGCATATTAAATACAATAAAGTTATATCTGCACACCGATTTGTATTGACGAGGTAGCACATATTGTCATGTTAGAATACGTAAGCGCAACTAGGTAAAACCGACGTATCAGAGTCACATAATATTGAGCATTACTTTATGAAAGATATCAGTTCACAGATTCAATTCTTGCAACAATAATCATCATCCACCATTGGCTATTTAAACTTTCAAAAAGCAAGAAATTAAATCCTGTACTACTGCCTAACAGTGCTGACTGATATATGACCAAATGCCATTGCTTGCTGTCTTATGGCTAATGTACATTGAGGTATTCTGGCTGTTTGGGTCAAATAAGCACATCCAAGAGTGACGTGAATAAACACAGATGATCCTGTGGTCAAACTCAACATGAGGCAATAATCCTTAGCTGGTGGTTAACTGTGGACACACCATTAAACAACCACCACTGCCGATGAAACTCCATCTAATGTCACTCAGCACAAATGTAAATAGATGACTCAATGTTTTCGTTTCATTCACATTATGTTTGGTCCCTTTCGCCAACTTCCTCCCTCACACTCTGGCTTTCTCCTGGAAGTTATAGCAACAGGTGACCAAATGACACACCGCTCCGTCTGGTAAACATGTGGATATCTCTTCATTTAAACATTGTTGGAAGCACTTGGGATAAAGTTAGTACACAACTCAACAATGTATATTACATCTAGTGGTTTTGATGACGTTAGTGCCGACTACCCTACATATTGTACCTTCAACTATTACTTGTGTTTGCTTAATTGTTCTCCGAGCCAAACAGAAATAATTGAAATAGACTCATACAGTCTAGTGTGATTTGTTGTTTGTAATAAACAGACCTATTTTTTGCTTTCCAGTTGTGACTAATTTTGTCAGGGTAGATCATTTTCGCCAGTCACCAGACTACAGCTCTGTGCTGCGGCAAACATGTGGCAGTTTCTTGATTGATGGAATACAGCATATGCACAGCCATATTACTGATGTGACAGCTGGCACAGTTTGAGTAATTGCTTGCTTCTGTATCTTCTTTTATGCATAATTGGAGTATTTCTTTGTCAACAGGGTTCATATTGCTTCCGTTTGGAGTGTTTGTGTGTGTTTGAGTGTGTGTTGGCTACTGGGCTGGCTGTGTACAGACCTGTATGTCTGGAAAGAGTAGGTGTGTGTGTGTGTGTGTGTACATACCCAGACTGTAAGTGTGGGTGGGTGCTCCGTCGGTGCAGAATACTTTAAAGCAACAGATTGTTGCGAGCTGTAACATAATTATTTAATGAAGCTATCTGCTGGCTGTTCTGTGGTGTTTCACTAATGATGTAATTCCAGAATTAATGCTATATTGAAGACAGGAAGACATCTGCTTTCTGCATGTGTGTGCCATAGCCTTATCTTTAATTTATGCAAAACACATGAACATACAATATGGGCCTTCATTTGAATGGAAATTTAGAAAGAATGCAATTTTGGTTTTGTGATTACGCTCATAGAACTGCATCTCCAGAAAGTCATTACTCACTTTAAAAACGTTAGAAAAAAAAAAATGCATTCCCATGAATCCTTTGAGAATGTGCATTACATAAAATCTAAACGTTTGACCCGAGGCAAGCTGAAATATGGAAACTCTCAGTGAAAATGTGCATGTTTGTTTCGACGTAGGAGTAGCTTGGTCACTGGAGGCTGATGCTAACAGCAGCGGCTATAATGAAACTTCACCTGTTTTGATTTCCTATTTAAGCACCAATAGTGGCAGTGGCGGCTCCCTCTGCCTGATCGCCTCATTAAAGAGCCATAAAGCAGTTTGACACTCACAGGATGCCAATCCATCACAGCTAGGCCACTTCTGATGGGGGAAAACCTCTAGGGGAGGCAAGCTGCAATTGCTGGGAGGAAGGGGGGAAAAAAGTCCATGTCAAACTGAGCTGTCGTCTGGTGAGCCGAGATGCCAACACCCCTGAGGCGGCAGAGCTGGATCCAGATCCAGTAGCCGACTAACACGTCCCATAAACTCATGAGCGAGGCAATTAGCAGGAGCCCCTGTGGATAGCACATTCCTCTCCCAATGATTACCCCCCCCCCTTCTCTTTTCGCTCTGTCTTTGCTTCTTGTTAAAATTCCTCTGCTTGCTTGCCAGTCCAGCATTTACAATTCAGCCATCAACACATTTCAGTGCAGCAGTGGTTGTCTGCCCAAACACAGTTGTGCAGCCTGCTCCTGTTAAACAGCCATGTTCCTCATTACTCTAATTACCTCCGCAGGAAAATAAAAAAGACATAAAGTGTCATTTTGGAGGCCAATAAACACAAGTGAAAGTTAGTCTATACTGCAGGAAACTCAGAGTTAATTGTCGACATGTCACCATTGCAATACAGACTTTTTTTTTTTCATTTTTGTAGACTAGTTAAACACAAAACAGAAAATACAACAATACATTAACAAATGGGTAATCTGAAAAACTGAGAACAACAAAACATAACTTGGGTTATTGGTGCATCTTGGTGCATATACAATACTGAACATGTTGAGATTATTTTGAGATTTGATTGAAGTATACACGGGGCATTGTTTTGTAATTGTTGTGTGAGGTTAACCACTGCCTGCCGCTCCAGATGGTGCTAGTGTTGACAGGAACAATCAGAACATTATCTGTCCTGCTGTTTTTTCCCCCACACTGTGTTAAAAATAACAAATAACACATTTACCCTTAACTACACTGTAAGCAGCACTTCCACAATGCTGAAATTTAAAAAACTGAAGAAAACACTACGGCGTAACATTAGTGATGATATATTGTATAGTAGATGATATAATAGTGTACTATACACAGTATGTAACTGTGCATACTAAAGCCTACTTGTATGCTTTGAGTGGAATTCATTAGCCATATTTCAAAGACATATTTTATGTTGTGTATATTGAAGTGTATACTTGATGGTTCATACTTTATGTATGTTGGATCTTAAATATACCATTTAATTTAGCAAGTTTACCCCTTTAAATGAACATTGCCTTCGTACAAGAATATCATACTTTACATTTCCATGCTTTCATATAAGTGACAGTGGAACTAGAACTTTATAAAAATCATGGAATCAATAACTTTGGAATACACAATGTTTCTTTCATTAAAGCCTGCATTAACTAATATTTAACATTAACATTGGATAAATTACTAATGTGGATTGTTTACAGGAAATCTTCACCCAAGTTTGCCTCTTTAAAAATGTTTATAGCCAGCCTTTCATGTGGTAAATTACATACAGCGATCAACATTTTGTCCTGTGACGTCTTGCACTGGAACGTTGTAGTGGATTCTTTGGGTCTTGCGGGTTGGAGGATTTAGGGGTGG
Organism: Diplodus puntazzo; assembly: GCA_963678695.2. Classification (NCBI taxonomy): domain Eukaryota; kingdom Metazoa; phylum Chordata; class Actinopteri; order Spariformes; family Sparidae; genus Diplodus; species Diplodus puntazzo. The sequence goes on from OZ023163.1 coordinate 28,617,489, forward strand.
GGCCTTCACGGATCAGACCCACAGATGCTGGATCGGATTTGAATCCAGGAAATTTGCCAGGTCAACAGTTCTTTGTCACATTGCATCCATTCCTGAGCAGTTTTATGGTGTGGCAGGGCGCAATGTACTGCTGGGGGCGGCTTGCCATTACAGGGTGCGCTTGGTCTGCAACAGTGTTTGAGTGGGTGGCGTGTGAGGCATAGATAGATGCAAAGATAGCTCTCAGTTTGTGTTGTTCATGGCCAAAGATATATAAATGCAGCTTAAAGACACATTTTTTGATTTCAATAAGAAGCTAAAATATTGTCAGACTGAGCAAGTGAATGCTGAGCCAATGTTCACATTACACTGTTGTACAGTATCTAACCTTTACAATATTTTCTTCCCATCATGATTTGATTTATGAGCATGGTTTCCACACCATCCAAAGAATGGAAAGAAAAATACACACCAACAAATACACTCATCCCTGGGGATAATATTTTCACATCACCTGGTGGTATTCTGTCATCAGTAACCCCCTAACCAAATAGCCTACATTATATCTGTGCTGCACACACGCAAACATGCTCAACATTCATATCACTCACCTTGCCCTAGAAGCTTCACATTTCAGTGAATGCTTAAACCCATAGTGGTTGTAACAAATATAGTGGAACAGTGGTGAAAAACTTGTGGTATATATACAATTATTGGATTTACTCACCCTATTGAAACACGGGAAGTGGCTTGTTTCTATCCAATTGACAATGCCAATGCTCTCCAAGGACATTTTAAACAGTGAAAGGAAAAACACACACAAAAAAAATTAAAATTAAATAGATGCTCAATAGCTTTGCTGCAGTTTAAATGCAGTGAGAGTGATGGATTAACCCAGCACCTCCTGTAATGTTATTTTTCTTTAAGACATTTATTTAAAACAATACAAACGCAGGGTAGAGAGAGTGATGGAAAGGGTTAAATTTGATACCAAAATGTCACAGAACCTGTGGGACAAATGGTAAATAAGCCCTCCCTGCCTCGCCACAGTGACACTGTAGGATGGCAGACTGCTTGGAAAAACAATGAGCGCCCTTTTTCCCCAGGCCTGCGCGTGCTGTGATATTAATAAGTGTCCTTCATCATTTCCCGCAGTGGGATCTTGTTAACCTATGCACCACACTAAATCAATCCTGAGGAAACAACCTGTGTCACCATCCAGGTGCTTTTACTTATCCAATAAGGCTAATAAATACTTTGGTATTTAATGAATATAAACATTAATTATCACTTTGGACGGAGAAAATGGAAAAAGTGCACCGTAAACATGATAATCCATCTGCTGAAAACCTGGAACAAATTATGTGTAGAGAAAGGATTTTCAATGGACACATTTTGAAGGGTTGTTGTTCATATTCAGTTCAATCCATGTTCAATATTCTAATCATGGGAATCTTATATTAGTTGCACTTTAGTACACCAATAAGGTGTTATAAACTGTACTTTTTGTCAAATTAGAAGAAAAAATAATAATGTAGAAATAATATGGTCTATATTAGACAGTAAACATACACTGTTATATACTATGTAAGCTAATAAAGACTTAATAAACTATGACTCGTATTGAATTAGGCAAAAAATAGACTTGCATGAAATATATGTCATAAAAGCACCGACCTTATGAGATATTCTGTATAGATGTTTCTCCTTTCAGAGGACACCATTGCTGTGGCGTTAAAGGTGCAATGACATGGCAGAAAGTGAGGAGGACTTTATCCAGCTGATTTTGTATAAGCTGCAGTGCAAAACCAACAACCACCAGATGGTACGTGTGAAAAGTCCAGACTACAGTGAACACATCAGGTTCACTGAGCTTCTGAGAACCGGACATGCTGTTTTATTTCCTCATTGACTCAGTCCATATCAAAGCGTGTGTGGAAGCACATTTATTAACACTTTACTGTGTGTGTCAGAATCAAAATCCTGGTTGGATATTAGTTTTTTTTTTTCCTCAGGGCTATCTATAGTTAGGGTTAGTTTATCGCACATAATGTGTAATCATGCTGCCACTGGAAAAACCTGTATTTTGTTAGCCTAAAAGACTAGACGTTGGTGTTGTAAATAGTATAGGTGATAACAGTAAGCAACATCTAAAATTGTCCTCATTAATCAATTTTAATGTTGCTCAATAAAGCTTAACGGTGCAAACACCAGAGCTGCCTGCTGTCTTCCAGCCCAGAGCTTACCCATCATCTCCAGGTAGAACAATCATTAGACACAGTATGGCTATTTTCATCTTATTTCATATTTTTATCTATTATTTTTCGTAGTATTTTCAATGTGCTTCGTCTGCTACTTTCTTTAGATAAATAATATAATATCCATTCTGTCAAGGCACATTATGCTCCAAGTTCAAACTTGCCAATGATGCATACTGATATAAGACGCGTTTTCAGTGACCTATGGATGTACAGAGGTGAAAATGCATAGAAAAAGCTACATTTTAAGAAATACCTGTGCATGTGTAGCTCTTGATCTGGCTGGATTGTGCATTCGTTTTGTAAGTGAAAGACAGAAGGTGTTTGCAGGATGCAAAGTCGTAATGTAATACATCCATTTGGGCCTATGTAAAATTAATCATCATCATCAATAACAACGGCGAAATAAATGAAATTTTCTTTAGTGCCATTCACAAACACAGATTACATGAAAGCCTGCAGCTGATGGTCCTGTTTGCTAATATTGTGTATACAGAGGCTTCAGTATTACATTGAGACTCTTTCATAACCTGTTAAAACCTCCCTGTAGAATGTCTAAGTGAGGGTTCATACCCGTTTGGTTCAAGACCAAAAGTGTTGCTCCTTCATATTTTCAAGTTGAACTGTGGCAACTGTTACTTGAAGGTTTGCTAATGAAGACTGGGACCAACAAAGCCACAGATCGTATCACTTTCTAATTGCAATCAAATTAAATTGTCTGCCTGAGGTGCTGTGAGTTGCCCTGGCTTGGGAAAGTCAAGAAACAAACACAGTTGATATAAAACTAACAATTGTGTTGTACATCTTGCTACAGCAGCTGACTAACTTGGGAAAACACAAGTCCTCCTTCCCAAAGCTTCAGTCTACCTTGCAATTGAAACCGGGAGCACATACAAAAAGATGTCAGTTAATACAAAGCTGTTACAAAATGTGAAGTCATTTCAAGAAATCTCATTGCTCGAGCTAATTTGTCTACATACGTTACCACACATACTCCATCCAACTTGATTACCGAACTATAACAGTGATCATGACCTCAGGGAGATTAGACAGAATAAATGCATTTCAGCATCAAGAGCTTATTCTATTTAACAGAATACAAATCTGCGAGTGAAAATGCAGCTTACCGCGGGTCATCACACCCAGCTCCATGGGAAGAGATCTAACTGAATCAGTGATTAAAAAAAAAAGAAAAAAAAAAGTAAAGCGGGAGGAGGATTGGTTCCTACTGACTGAACACACTGTGATATATTCATCAATACTGCTGAAACCATGCAAGCAAGGCCGCGGATAGTTTAGCAGGTCTATTCTTGGTGAGGCAGATAGTGCCCCTCTTGTTAAATTCATCTGTCAATGCTGTTAGAGGAGGAGATAAGACATGGAGCGATCCTCACATGGAACCAGTCGAAGTCATATCGATCACTCTTGCCTTCATTTCAGCAGGATGGTTAAAAATGATTGGAGTTCCGGAACTGAAGTTAATTCTCAGGGATTGGCTCTCTGTAACAAGAGTGTGACATAATCAATGCAAATGATCTCACACTCTTATGCTATCAAACCCAGCCCCCCTTATAGGTGGAAGCTTAATCAAGTCGTCTGTCGTTGATTAAGATTTGCATTAAAGCTGTCTGAAAAGGCCTTGCACCATTAGGTGCTGTGGTTTTTAATGTCCACTGTTAAGAGGCTAAGATAATGAGCACTCTAGACTGGACTGGCAATACTATGCATCATAAGCACAATGTAGTTAAATTTTTTAAATACATGTTTTTACAGGAGCTAAAAATCTGTATTTTCATATTAACAGTGAATCACATGACTAGCTCTTAAAGAAGAGTAATATCTGTATAGTCTTTCAGCACATTGTTTTCAGTACAAAAGAGCAGGCATGAGGCCGCTGTAGCTGGTGAACAGGGAACCAGATTTCCCTTGGGTGTTTGCTATGAGCATAACAGCTCAACAGAGGTGTGTGACATTTTTTAGCTGGCAGAAAAACATCTCACAATTAAAGCTTTCACTTCATTTATCTGTGGAATGTGTGCAGTAAGTAGGTAACAAGTATGCCATATCAAACTAGCCCCTCAACTACTTTCACTGATGTGCTTTTATGTGAAGTCGTCATAGTTTTTGTATTCCTTTTGGTCTTTTTTCCTTATTCATTTAATTCATATGCAATTCCTCTTATGTGATCTTGTATGGTCAAACAACTTCATATTCAGTGAAGAGCAACTAAATATCTGATCATTGCGACTGATGTGAATTTCTCCCATTGAACAGAGGCCGCCGCCAAACCCACTCAGCAGGAGCAGGGGGTAGTTGTAGAGGGATAAGTGACTATGGAAGAAACATTGAGGCTGTGAGGAGAGCTGAGAGGACCCGGGCCCCGGGCCCCGGCAACAGCTCCTCTTCCAACTACTCTTTCTCTTCCATCCACCCATTCCACCACTGTGCACAGACGGCCCCCTGCTTCTCCTGGACCTTACTGTGTTCAGCACCTTTGTGGTGCTCCCTGCCTGCAACAAGAGGGAAAAGATCACCAGTTTGAAAGAGCATTCCACATTGTGGTACAAACCAGAGTTCGCCTATTACATTTCCTGTACTGTATTTTTTTGTTTCGGTTTTAGTTTAAGCTCGTTTCTCGGGTGTGATTGACTTGATTAGTTTGTTTATTTTTAGGGTCTTGATGCCTTATGGGATGTAATAAAGCTTGTAAAATTCCATTAGAGTCTCTGAACAATATGATTTACTGACAGTGAATTGATAGATATGTATTGATATATAATATTGATGTGCTGCAGTGGGAAAAGCACTGGTGTAAATAATCAAATTAATGATGGCTCAAGTCCACTCACCCCCCTGTGGAGCCATTGTTAATGTTAATGTATTCGCTACACATAGGATTTCATTCAATGCCCAGTGTCACAATGTCTGCTATGAAAAAGGATGAACTTTTTTAAATACATTTTCACCATTTATAATCTCTCAATTATGCAATGATGTGGAAATTATGGATTGCGTTATTCCACACCTTCTCTTATAATAGCATACACAAAATATGACCATCTCTGGCAGCTCTGTTTATATGATAGATGGTGTTTAGAGGGGAGATGGCATTTTCACTTGGTGGCCTTGAGTCGCTGTAAACATGACTTGTCAAAGTCAGGGGAAAGGCACAGTGAGGGGATGTGTCAGTAACAATCAGGCAGCACAGCAGACTTTTGGTGTCTTGAGCTGTGCAGATATTTTACTTATCATCTGACTGATGGTGAGTGAAAGTCACTGCAAATAAAATCAGCGGCTGCTGCTGCAATCAGATTTCTCGCTTTTGTTTTCCTCCAATGTATTACTCTGTAGTTCTTCCCTCGGGAGTCACCAAAGCTGCTCTCATTTGTTCAAAACCGGCTGGTCAACACACAAATTGATCACTGAAATGTTCCATTGTCTCTTATACTCTAGCTCTCTGTAAGCAGAGGCGCAATGAAAAACATTTCCCTTGAAAAATAACGTCCAGTAAAATGTCAGAAAACAATCATTTGGAAAACACACATTATTTTATACACAGGGTTCGACTGTGATTTTCCCCAACTGAATGGGTGGGCTACTGACCCAAATGCCGGTCAGCAGCATGCTGGTTTAGTAATCATTATCATGCCTTCCCTCAGTTCCTTTGACATTTGATGATTTGTGGTGTTATGTAGCACTATAAGTCACGAGAGTGGTGACATGCAAAGTGACGAGGGCCGAATCCAAAGGCAACAGCACATCAGCCATCACGCAAGACAACGATACACACTTGTGCTTTAAGCCAGCTCTTTCGTTATTCAGAGAAAGGAAATATCAGAATACATCTTTTTGCAAGATGTGGCCCTTGAGTGTCTCCTACATCATTGTTCACTCACTTCCTGGTCTCAGAAGGGTTGATTTAAGAGCCCACTTGAGTTTTCAAGGAATTGGTAGACACAGTGCGGCTTACTGGAAGAGAAGCAACCGTGGAAGAAAAGACTAGTGCTTGTTAAACACCTGTAGGGAGGCATCACAGATTTGTTGGGCTCCAAGGAACTCTGCCGCTAATACAGACCTGGAAACTACAAGCACAGGAATTGAAAGGCCAGGCAGCACAGGCTCCAGGATTCTGAGCATTACAAGGTTTGGGGAAAAGGTAAGCCGAAACAGACTTGGCAATTTGCCATGAGCTGTTAAAATCTGAGGCAATTGGTGAGATTGCTGCTCTCTGCCATCCTGGAGCAGAGCTTTTAAAGTCCATGGTTTGTTTTGTAAGCTTTGGTTAGTTAACTGGCCTGTTGTTCTTACTCGGATGAACTAAATATCCAAAGCTTACTTCACAAAAGCGATGTGATGAGTTCAGTGTGCATGTAAATACTGGTGGAAGAACCACGTTTTACAGATAGTTAAAAAAAATCTCTGACACCACCAATAGAGAGAAATAAAAATTACACTAAAATGGTGCGTAATTGTTGCACAAAAAAGCTTTTTTTAATCCCCCTTTTGCTGACAAAAATAGACACTTTTGAGAGAAAGTTAAATCTGTGTTCATCAATCAAAATCAGGACTAGACTAGACTGCATTTCAAGCTTTGCTGACCAAAGGCAGTACGTATGAAAAGGGTGACACTGTCAAAATTGGATGACAACATTTTTACATGATTGTGAGTCAATGAGCCTTGTGTGACGGTTGGTGGGTGTTTTGCTGGACCCGAGAGCGGACGACAGACTGGGGTATAAAGGAATTTATTGACAAAAAGGGTCAGATAATAGTGCAGGTGAACAGCTGGCAGGAGCTGAGTGCAGGTGGGTTTCTGGCTTGGTGGCAGAGCTGCGCCCTTCTGTGGAGCTCGGGTAGGCAGGCTCGGAGAGTAATCTGGGAGGACTGATGCGAGGTGCGTAGGCTGGAGGCTGGAGGCTTGTGAGGACAGAGCTCGGGTAGGATGTCAACACTGGAGAAGACGAAGTGGGACAGGGTTAGGTTTGTAGGAGAGCAAAATGTAAGCATGTAAAATCTCTCGAGGCTCGAATGCCTGATCTATACAAAACAATCTGGCATTGAATGCAGAGTAGCTCAGAGCATTTAAGCAGATTTGCTGCAGGTGTGTGAGACAGGAAACTCCAGCCCTCCAGGAAAGACACGCCCGGCAATAAAGGAAAAAAAACACCAAAAACAGAAAATCCACCCTAAAACTGAACTGAAGAACTGAATGATGACACCTTGTCTACAAGGTGTCTACAGTTTATAAAAGTTTACTTTAAGTATACTTTATAAGGTCATTTTAGTTTATAGAAGTACACTTTCAAGTATACAACAAGTACACTCATATATATACTACTAGTGTACTAAGCATATACTTCTAGTCCACATTTTAGTTTATTAACATGTAAGTTTATAACAGGGGTAATACCTCAATGCAAATGTGTGTAGTGAGAAACATTTTTATTCTGTTAACTTAAATGTAAGCACAAGTCAATGACTTGACCTTAATCTGCATTTACATCAAGATATACTAAGTATTAATACTTGTAATTTGGCAAGTTCTAGCCAGGAATTCACCATTTATTACTGCACACAGTGATAGCTTAACAGACGGGAAGTCTCTCCCAGAAAACATGCCAACATTTTTATCATCTCTGTTAACTTGACACAATTTAACCACGGAACAAGGTTGTGAATTAACCCACAACCCTCTTACACATCATCTTATTCACAACCACATTCACGAACCGTAATCATGGTTCATGATTACCAACAACAACAACAGAATACCCAAGAGTCTTTGCGCCACAGTCCACAAGGGGCGTTACAGTATACTAAAGTGCAAGTATAAGCTTTAGTATTAAAGTATAAGTGTAAGTCTAAGTAATAATGTACTTAGTCTTAGACTATTCTTTATACTTTTCAGTATAAGCCAAGTATACTTCACTATACTTTTCTTAAGTTTATAAAATATAGTATATAAAAAGTACACTTCAAGTATACTGCCTCAGTTTTAGTATAAAATAAGTATACTTGTTGCACACTTAAATAAACTATTTTTTGCTAAGGGATGAGTTAATGACATCATCATTTATCAATCATTTAACCTACGTACGACTTTTGTTATTTTATTGAGTAGTATACCTGCAAAATCCCAAGAGACATTCACAAGTTCAGATGTTATTTTCATCAGCATGGTGGTTGTTTAAAGGTGTGTTCACCTCCAGCAAAGAACACTCACCGCCTTTTACTCACAGAAGTTTGACTGCGATATCATTTGCGTGACACTCACATGTGTTTATTCACCCCGACCGCCAGATTACTTTACAGCACATTAGTCGTGAGATAGCGAGCAATGACACGTGTCAAGAGCGTGTGTGTCTGTGTGTTTGTAAGTTCAGCTCAAGTTCTCGCTTAACCACCAGGGACTCTGGTTCTCTCTTCTTTTCCCCTCTCTTCTGTAACATTACATGCATGGACATAAAACACAATGGAGGACACCTCCGTGGATCACTTCTGCACATGAGAAGGCAGACAGTAATACAAATACATCCATTTTATAATTGCAACAGTTAAAATGTAATCTGTAGGCTCTCATCTCATTGGTGAACAGCTCTGTATCAGAGCAGAATCTAAAGTGACTCCAAGCGTTTGCTCCTCCAGAAGGTCTGGCTCTGCACTGGACTCTCTCCTCCAGAGCTCGGAAGCTCTTAACAGCAGCTCTCCCTCCACCCGCTCTGCCCAGCCCTACCCACCCAACCCTCGGTGCCTGGTGCCTGCCTCCAGGTGTGTGCCATAACAGGATAATAATGAAAAATATGTCATTTGCCAAGGACTTCCAGCACGTTTGACGGTTGGACTGTACCAGCAACACAGACTCTGAACAAACACTAGGTTGACAATGTGACAGAGTTGGAGTTCATCAGGTTTCTGAAAAGATCGTGGTTTGGGTTGAAATGCTAGTTGCAGACACAAGTTTCATACATGACATGACTCAAATTCATTACATAAGTTAACTCACATGATGTAAATCTCCTCGGTGAAAGACTTGGTCAAGCTTTACTCTCCATCTCCTGATGTCCTCCTTTCCTCTTGTCTTTATTTCTATGAGCACAATGATTAGTCGCCCTATGAGACGACCTATAACTGTTTTTCAGAGGACGTTGTGGACAATTCACCAACAGCAACAGAGTTCAAGTTTGCAGAGCTGTCCAACGTGGTTCAACTTTGCTTGCATGCAAATTATAGCTGTTCACCGGCGGTAAACTGTCTTGGCACTTCTGACATCTGTGTTGGTGGTCACACTTAAAGGCCACATCGCCAAAAGCTTATTCCATTTATATCTGACAAAATGGAAATTGCAATGCTAAAACTGTGTGAGATAGCTGGGGTATCTCACATGGAACACTTGTTTGTTCTTTAATGTTTTTTTTTTTGTGCTTGTAGAAACAAGCAAATCAACGTGTCTTTCCCCCCTGTTTACTTTTTCATAAGCATGCCAAGTTTTGAATTCAAGAAGTACAGGCTTGTCTTAAAAACATTTAGAATGTGAACTACCAAAAAAAAAAATTCTTCTCTACTTTCACTTTATGTTAAATTGGGACCATTTGCGTTGTTGTTGTGCCCATTTTTATTAATTAAACTGGTCTGTCAGTGCTGACAGCAGCTGATACTCCAGTGCACAACTGACTAAGGACACAGCCTAAATACATCGGGGATAATAAGGTAGGCCTTAATTAGGAGCAGCTGAGACAGGGGAGCACAGGACTGCGTGCGGGGAGGAACACAATGGGAGCCTCCGGGACCTTCCACATGGCACTCAATCACATTGCATCTCAATCCAAAGGCTGCATCCCCTCATCGTGTGCATTTCCAAAGGCAGCCAACCGTGTTTGAATTTGGAGGACACAAACGGCTGCACCCTTTGCGACCCATTGTACCATCCACAATTGTTTAATGGTGCATTTAGAAGGTCCTTGTCAACACTGGCATGCTACGGTCACATTCATATCCAGGTTTTTTAAAAAATCGGCCAAATGCAGATTCATCACTGGCACTGCAGTGAATGAGTCATGGAATACAGGCATACATTTATTTAAACTTATATAAATATATGGAACATCCAAAGCAACCTACAGTCTGTAAAATATTAAAGGTCCCATATTATACTGTTTATCATCAATTTCACACAGCTGTCAGAGGTCCAACAGCACTGTATTCCATATGCATTGCCCCAAACTCATCCGTGGTCCTGAATTTCAGCTTTCTAAAAGTCTCCAAACTCTTGGACACTGTTCGCATCGTCTCTGTCTCCAGTCTGCACATTTCCAGACTTTTTACTGTGACAACCAAGCTCCTCGTAATATTATTAACATTAAACTAGCTTCAAATCTATTGCATCGCGGACCAAAGCGGAGCTAACTAGTTTGCCAATTTCCAGCTGACTTCACCATACTAGAAGGTGACTGTAAATACTCTCAAACCGTGGCGACACTTACCTGTGGCTCAGGTGCAGTTGCTGGGTCCCGTATGGGTGGGACTGATCCTTTTACGAGGATCCGTGTCGAGGTAAAGCCAGCTTTGTACTGGCCATCGTTACTGAAGCAGTCCGATGTGAAGTGGTTAGCACACACATACAAGCTAACACGAACCGCAGCCGGCACGCTGTCGTTAAAAAATGAAACGCAACCTCTGTCTCTTCCGTTGTTCTGAAGCTGGGACAGAATATAGGCACTTATGTTGATTTAAACAACCAACAACAGAGCAATTTGCGTGTCTAACTCTGAGCGACAACATTGCGAAACACTGCTATCTTACCGTTTTCCTCATTCTGGGAGTTGGCAGGCTCAGGGAGGACAAGTTTATATACGTAGAGACCAGAGAAAACATGTTTTCATAATATGGGACCTTTAAGGTAAAATAATCTACACTTGGATATTGGGGGATTTATCTAATCCCTAATTTAAGGCTGCCAAGAAGAAGAAAAATACATATAGTTTATAAAATATAAAGAAAGAAGAATATAGTTATTTGTATTGCAAGAGATCTTTTGCATCACGTACAAATGTTTTTGAGCACAGCTTTTTTTAAAAAGAGAAAGAAAACACATCACAGGTTTGTGTTGATCAGCCTGGAAAGCTCCAAAATAATGCATTTGTGCCACAAGTCCACACTTTGCTTTGACACAACATCATCAAAAATCAGCATCCGTGCCCTGAGCACCCTTGACTGCGCTTTTCCCAATGCCCCATGAAAAGCATTCTACATCAGAGACACAGCATTTGTTCTTAGAATACTAATAGTGTTGAAACGACCACAAAAAGCAAGTGAGATAAAATATGACCAAATTTAAAATTATACCCATGAGGCATTGGTCAAAAACTATTTAAAGCGAGCATTAAAACCTCTTTGGTCCAGCTAACGGAAGACTCTACTGCTTGAAAATGTATCCCGCAAAACTGTTGAACGTACACATCAAGCAGATCTAGCTTATTTTCAACGAAAATGAATAAAATAACTGAATGAATGGGCAACAACTCCTGCAGTCAGCATGCAACGTCCACGCTCGATGGAAACTTTCAACACGTGCAGCTCTTTGTTGTAAACCAGTCAAAGGCGCACCTGTGCAGCGCTCATGCTGTTTGATTAGCATCTTGGTACGCCACATCTGTCAGGTGGACGGATTATCTAGTCAGGAGAAATTTCGAGAGAACTAGCCATTGTTTCATCTCGGAGGTGCGTTTACTTTTTGGTGTAAATTCAGATCATTACTCTTCACGTCCTCAGCGCATCATCCACACAGTGAATCACAGGAAGAGGTGTCTTAGATGAAATCTTGATGGATAATGTGCCAGTAATCGGTGTACCCTGCTGCCATCTAATTGATACACCCACACGATTATCCAGTGGCTGTCACTTTGAGCAAACAAGGTGACGGAGGACGAGATGACTTGGCGTGCGCCGCCGCGGGCAAGAACTCGGCACAGTGAAGAGGACGAACATAATATGATGAGTTGACTCTCAGAGTGTGACAACGCATAGGAAAGACCACCCCACGCCACACCACACCCCCCAGGCCCGTTCGGGCTCTAACCGACTCCCCTTGATAGCAGTGTCAGCCGTTGATTGACATTTGCTAATTTCCCACTTTTGCATAGGCAGTTTGAGGACAGTTAAAGGCTCGAGGCTCACAGCAGGCGCCCATGTTAATGACGGCGCCTGCTGTGCGAAAACCAGCATAAGAAAAGTTAATGTTGGCTCCATCTTAATAATCATGACTCCACCGAGCGTAATTGAGGAAAAGATCTGACTGAAAATGACAAACTCCTTTATTGATTTCCAGCATATATAATGAGTGAGCCTTTGAAAAATACACCAAAGTGGAAGTGCAGTTATTTTATATTATTACTATATGGCTGCCAAACTCCACAGTGAGAGAGGAGCAGTTTGCCTCGAGATTGACCTCTAATTTCACTGTTTATGGTGGTGTTCTGTAATTGCTGTAATCGATTTTGTCTCCGTACACTGGCTAATTGGGAATAATTTGTTTTGATAGGACAAACCTCTTTCAGGCCTTGGAGTTAATTATTAACAAGGTGCCGCGATGAAATTTAGCTGCAAATTTATACTTACAAAAAGACGTGTAATAACTTCTTCCAAAGACTATGAATTTTATTTTAACCATGACTTCATTTGCCTTGTCAAGTAGTGAAAACTCATTCAGGTTAAGTTACTGACACTGGCAGTTTTCTCTCCTCTGCGCATTTTGCAGTCCGTGTCAAACACTTACCGAGACTCTGACATTAGATTTTTATAAAATACTAAATCAAATCAAAAGCACTGGCTTCCTCAAAGAAAAGGAATTCATTCTAAAAACTCTGGGAAGACTTCTTTTTTGAGAGACAACAACTCCTTTTCCTTGCATCACACTTGAGCATTTCAAGCTATTTGCTTTCCAATTTTATTCAAAGCGAGTAATGGTGGAGGACATCAGTCATACAGTGGACAGCTGTAGTTGTAGCAACTTGATAACTAACTAGCACCTGTGCCATTTCCCCATAAACCCTGCTGCTTCCTGTTGAAAAGACAGTGTTTTTCTCCCACTCTGCCTCCCTGCTGTCTATTCTCAAACAGCACGGCAAAGAGAGCCAATATGCATTCAGTTCAGGAAGACTACTGTGAAGGCAACGCTTTACATGTACAACAGCACAAAAGTAGTGGCACCAGAGTAAACAGCTCCCATTTTGTGTCAGTTGTCAAAACCATCTAAATCGATCGGAAAAAGAGGTAATAGGGGAATGTGCTTTTCGGTGGAGGCACACACCCAGTCTTCAAACCCCTGCACTCAACAGCATGTGGAGGGGTACTTTAATAACCGTTGGAAACCCACGTCAAGATGTGTTGGAACATGATGAAGAGCATGCATTAAAACAAAAAGGAGGAACAAAATCCTCGACTTGTTATCAAAAAGATCATCAGGCCGCAGGGAATCAAATGGGAATCAATTCAGTTCTCTTGAGCTCTGCGTGACTGAAGTCAATAGAGTGCCTGAATTAAATGGCAATCTCTCGTGAGAAGTTCTTAAAAAAAGAAGTGGCTCAGTGACACTAACAAAACGTACTCCAACACTAAATGCCATACAAAAAAAAAAAAAACAAACAGTGTCAAGCAGATAATATTTCTGCTTTTATTAAATAAATAAATACAAACTCAGTGTTTCCTTTTATACACCACCCTAAAACACCAGACTAGTGTGTGTCAGGTTCTCATCTCAGGGAGCCTAATCAGACGGCAACAGGTGCTCCACGGACTGTGCTGCAGTGGCATTATCTCACTGTCATGTTCCCTTTTGGTAAGACCTTTTCAGGCGGAACAGCTTGTACCTTTTGTTTAATATCATTTTCTTTTGCGGTGCTTTTTAATTTGTTCTTTAAAAAAAATATATCATTAACCACAGAACAGCTTCTCAGTTCCCTCCCACGCCCCAAAAGACAACAGCAACTGACCGTGTAGGCAGTATGTTTTCTATTAAATGTAGAGTTTAAGTTTCCTTTAAAAAAACTTTTTATAATTTTTTCAATTACTAAAGGTAAACATGATAACGTAGGGTTGCTTATAATCACTGGCACAGCACCATGTTTACATTTCTGTCCAACTTGAACCTGTTTGAAATCACATGCTTACATCGTCATCACTAATGATGATTTCAAATCGAGTGGAGTGTGTTTCAACGGCATAGCATGTTGATTTTGTGCATGCGAGAAATTTCCGAATGTATCCTACACGAGCAAGACTTTTTTGTGCGTTTTTGAGTATGTGCCGTGCGTCCTCTGCACATGCCCAGAATGCATTGCATCTCGTTAGACTGTCTGACGGCAGACAGTTCAAACACCACACTGGAGTTGTATTTTCAATTTTTGAGAATGCTGTTCCAACACCAACTTCACTCCTCAGGATATTTTACAAAGAAGTCAACTGTGTAGATTTCCAATATTGGGCAGGTGTTTTCAGAATTCAGAACCTCCGCATGTGCCCGCGGGTCAGGCTAGTTAGCAAGCTGGCCGAATGCCTCGCTGGTCGACTTGCGGCCCCCGCTCACCCCGCGGTCACCCAGACCACAGCAGCAGACGCATTGGTTGACTTCAGCAACATTTCTGTCAACTGTATCACATTGATTCCAGTTATTTTCCTTTACAAGATAAGGTATACAGCCTGAGACAAATCCTGCTCCTCCTGGCTCTTTTCACTTGCAGTCGCCCCCTCAGCTCAGCAGCCTATACGCTTCTGCTTCTCGTTAAAACATACAGACAGTGGCTGATAACGCTGCTCGGTTCATCTCTGATCCTGATGGTTATTTTCTCGCCGTTCTTTGTTCTTTAAATCAAACGAGGACCACAAACAATAGCCTTTATTGCATCTCTTCCTTTTGGCGCTTCACTTTCCCTTAGAATAAAACAAGGATATATTGCATTGTACGTAATGTAGATTTACAATTGTGATAAATAAAGTTCATTCAGAGCTGGCTGGTGGATGTGATGAGGAGAGCAGTAATGTTGTTATCAGCACTGTCTGATGCAGAGAAGACGCTTCACTTGAATACACTTCAGTGTGACCAGCCTGCAGGTGAAACATACATCCTCAAACATTCATTTAGTATGCAGTATGCAGGATATAACAATTGGGTCATGATATACCAGACGTGATGCGATGTCTTGTTGCCGTTAGTCTCACGATATCAAGGCGGCTGCAGGTCTCAACAAAGTTCTGCAGTTGCTGTCCACCCACTGCGAAGCATGAAGCATGAAGCATGATTGTACAGATTCGGATTTAGTTTTTTGTAATGTGAAGGTTTATTATATCGATAAATAATTCATCTGTGGTTTATGAGCACAGAGATGCTAACGAATTCAGTCCAAATAGTCAATTTGCGCCTTAAGTTATTTTTGTTCTACAGTCATTTATATTCGTAAAGAGCTCATTCCAACCACACTAAATATTCCAGTATCAATTTTTTGTCTCCACATTTGTCGAATTGCATTCTCGCCTGCAGAAATCACATATTTGAATATTCAACTGACCTGCTGCACATTGAAAAAGACTCTCTAGGTTATGCAAACACCAGGAATGCACTTTTTTTTTTTAAATGTACCAACTGGACACTCTACACATTTGCTAAAAGTTTTTTTAATGTCAACCCAGAAAGCTTCCTTCCAATTTAGAGTTACACATGAGTTCCTTTATTGAAAATATTTAGGACACCCCGACAATTAGGTGTTATTAAACATATAAGTGGCTTTTATTTTTTAGGAATACCTCATTCCCTCCTAGATGTTATTTTAAAGTTAATTGCATGGCCATGCCCTAGTTTTTTCTTTCATGTCTTATTAATACTCAACATCAACCTGAGGAGAGGTCTAATCAGCCTGGACTGAAAACACCCGTGTGGGCCTTTAAGGTGACATGTAGCGGGGAGGTGGACACTGGGGTAAAAGCTTGCCGGCTATTCCCAAGATAAAAGGATCTTGAAGCGATACAGTGCAACCCCTCTGCAACTCACTCACTGCTATGACTCTAAATGCATTTCTAAACAAGCCTTATGAATATTTTATGTCGGTCCCAAGGGGTAGCTTTGACATCGGCAAAGCAATCAGACAATGGCTACTTGTTTACTCACAGCTGGCTGTCAGGGGAGAAAAAAAAAAACACAGGCCCTTTTGCAAGGCCATCAAAATCATTTTTAAATAAATATTGTACTCGGCTGCCTTTCGGGCTCTCTTTGCTCAAACGTGCATCGTGTTGTGAGTGACATTTGCACAGGCTTGTGAGTAAGACCCAGGTCCTTGCAAATCAATCTTTGTGTTTAATCTGCGTGCAGTACATGATGGCGGGGATTTACTGCACCGGCACAATTAAGACTGTGTCAGCAGAGTTGAAAGGTTGTCAATCACATGAAGAATATACTAAATTGACTCTCAGATACATTTCTGTTACTGTCAGAAAGCTAATTGCATTGAAGTATGGCAAAACCAAACAGTGACTCACTTAAAAACAAATAGAATGTACTTGTGCTGTCGGTGGCTGATACAGGAGATATCAATTTGGATTTTTCAGGACTGAGGCTTTGCAGATGCCAGAATTTTTTGTGTTGATGTTCAGTATGTTTGAATACCACTATTGCATGTATTCGTGGTTCTCCTTGAGTAGTGCTCTGATCAAGGTGGAGTATTTGCAGAACAACATACAGAGATGAGAGCTCTCCTGAAACCTAGGTGAAATTCTGAGTTAACAGCCAGGTTACACTGGGAGGACAGACACACCGTGAGATGTGCATGTTTTACAAATGACACAGAAAAAGCAAAGAAAATGGTATGTCACTTGTATGGTCTTTCTGACTACTTGCAGGTAGCAGGCACAGAAGGCTCATTCCAAAGCTACTATGGAAACCAATATATTACCAAACACATATATTTCTCTCATGAGGCAGAAATACTTTTTGGCTGTACTCTTTTTTTTTATAATGTTTTATAATGTTTTTATATTTGTGATCATGGAATTAAGTTTCACATCTTGGAGGCTGAATACAAATGGTAAGTGTGTGTCGAGCTCTAATCTTAGAGACCCAGATCAGACAACAACAGATGCTCCTGTTCAAGGCAAAGCCACACAGGTCGCTCGCTGGGACGATTAGATCTCAGCTTCCTTGTGAAAAGACATACATCTTGGTTAATTATTTTAGTCGGCAATGTTTGCAACTCCATGTTTCTACAGTAGCTCAGGCCATCAAACACTGGATCTGGAGAGGGCCTTTCACGGTTTTCAAGCTTTCAGCTGCCACCACCGGAGGGGTGGCTGAGTTAAGTGGTGTTCAGTTAGTTGCTATTTCCAACCTCACAGCAAAATGCCACTGAGGCCCATTCCCAATACACCCCTTGCCCTTACCATTTAGCCCTACCTCTCAGTTTTTTGTGTTCATTCCTCAGGGAAGTGTGTCCCAATTCTTGTTAGGGTTGAGGGGTCAGGTCAAGTGTAAGGGCTACACAAAGGTTATGAGAAGTTTTTAATGCATTAAAGTCATTTTTCTTTGAAAAAAGCATAAAACAAGCACTTCTAGTTTATCAATATCTAGGGAGGTTGCCAGCTAGCTAGCTAACGTTATATTGTTATGTTGATGTTTGCATAACAATCCAACATCTTGACATATACCAATGTTAGGTGATGGGACATGACACTTGAACTATAACATAAATTACACAGCACCGCAAGTGGCCAGGTCGTGAAGCAGTGTTCCTTTTTAATTTGATGACTGGATTGATGGTGTGAAGTTGTGAACGAATTGTGAGTACCCATTCTTTTTCTCCACCAAGTAAATGGTAAATGGCATTGTGATAACACAGGATTGTCACATTGGCACAAGAGAAATCACCACAACCCAAGACGCCATTTTGTAAATGTCCATTAGTATCTGTTTACATAAACGTCGTCAACGTTGACTGACGATGCACGAGTGTCTTGGAGGGTTGACCTATGTTAACCACCACCCCTTGTAACTCTGCTCTGAGCGGCGAGGGGCTGCTCGAAGATGCGGTAAATGTTGGAAATGGGATTGGGCCAACATCCCACTGTGGCTTTCAAATGATTAACTTCCAAATGGAAGAATAACTGAAAGGTCAGATGACAATGAGACCAAAGCAATGCACTGAAGGACACTTGAAAACCTTTCATATAGTCATCTGATTGTTGATTTATTGTTATTGAGGCTCCAAATAAGCTTACCCCATACATCTGTTGTATTGTTTTCCTGTATGGTTGCTCATGAAGAAACATAGGGATAAAGAACAATATAGAAAATATTGATTAGTGGAGCTTTGAGCAAGTTAAAAAAGATAAATCTGTACTTAGTTCAGTAGTCTTCCTCCACCGTAGAGTTCTCTTCTTTCCAAACAAGGACTAATGGAACGCATAAATTTAGAGCGCTACACATAATCCATATGCATCCAAAAGACCTGCGAGGTTATGATACTACAGAGCTGATTAGGTAAGAGGTGATAAAACAGGAGACGGTTCAGTTTACACAATTAGAGGGAAAGTGTTTATGTCAGCTGATTCATTGGCCCTTAATGACATCATACAGTGACTGGTGGCAACAAAACAACATACAGGAATAAAACAAACTGGGAAGACAGAGAGCCCATAGATTTCTGTCCCTTCCTGTCCCGTCCTCCCTCAGCCTCCGGCCTGAGCGATGGCTCTCAGTAACTTCTGTGACGGTGAGGTTATCGCCATGATTGATGGAGCCCCGAAGAAATCAATAGCATGCATGCCTCAGACGAGGGGAAAATGGCTACATATTTCATAGCCATTAACTGACCACAGTTACCATACTCAGGGCAATGTTTCTCAATTTGACCTGCCTCTTCGTATCAGGAGGTAGGCAAGATATGAAAAATTAAAGTCAGATAGCAAAAGGTGGATATGCACCGCTTCGGCTCTCTGCTGAAAGCGGCGGGGCTAAGCAGGAGGGCTGCCGGTCTGTTTTTCGGGTCAAAGGAGATTTGTTAACAGCGTCCGCTCGATCTCTACCATCCCTTTTAAGTGATAGTGTTTACAGACAGGCCAGATGATTTATGACCTTGCCTCCCACCATCGTATATCGTTCACCATTTCTGAGATACCACATGTAAAGCAAAGTCAATTAAATGATTGGGTGACTCAGTGTTTTATCAGAGGGGGCAACGGCTCAAATGGAAGCGCTACCTTGGTCAATCATTTGACCTTTAATTATCTTCCCTCAAAACTGGATTAGATAAGGCTTTCCACCCAATGGAAACATGTTGTTATCTATCCTTTCAATTACTCCAGTCCCTTGATGAAGGGGGGGGGGGATTACATTTAAAAGGAGGGGGAAAAAGGTTTGGAACTTGTTGTGAGTGAAGGATAAAGAGTGGTATTTTAAATACTGTGATTATCTCAAATGTAGCTTTCATCACGTCTCTAACTGATGTTCTCTGTATCCCTTTTTTAAAAAAAAAACCATTGTAATGCTGCTTCTAGTCTCTTTTTCTGTTTTTAATGCAGTCTCTGGATGTTAATATTCATATCAAATTTTCATCAAAAAGCCATGGACACCATTTTACCAAATTTCTCTTTTAACTCTTTTTTTTTTTAAATGTATACTAATTTCCTTCAAATCTTTGGTGTCACATGGAGATTTAGGGCTACTTCCTAAACTGATATCTGTCGCCTTTATCATTTTACAAATATCTCTGTACACACAAGACCAGAAATATGATTCCAAATGTTCAAGCATGCATGTATTCCAGGCCAGTAGTTGGCAATAAAGTCAACGTCAACATACATCAGACACCAGAGAAGAACATTCTTAGTGAGGTAATCATACACATTTTTTTAAATGTCCCAAACCATCAAAAAATGTTTACTTATAAGCTTGTAATGAGACTTAGTAGTGCCAAGATGGAAACTGCATTGGTGATAATCAAATGTAAGCTAAGCAGTATGTAAGGGAGGTGCATTTGTAAGTGAAGTTACAGAAGTGAGGTTCTGATTTGAACCTAAACCACAACCTTTTCTTAAACCTAACCAAGTAGTCTTCTTGCCAAACCAAACGGCACCCGTAAAAGCAAAGTTCAGTAGACCTGTTGCTGGTATGCTGAAGGGTAATGCTGTGAAAGAAAGTCTGATGTCAGAGTGCTGAAACGTTCAAAATGATGCAGTTTACATTTACTTAGCACTCATCATGTTAACATGATAAGTAGCACTAAACCTAGAGTAAATATTCTAATAAATATCTGGTCACAAATTGGACAAATTGAAATTTGGACCAGATTAAGAAAAACTGGAAAGGGAAAATTAAAGAGTTAGTGATTACAATTCAGCACGAGGTCCCCCCCCTCCCGGGTTGCATTGGTCTGCAAATTTAATTGAAGTTAATCTAATAGCTGACCTGAAAAATAAATGTTCCAGGGCACACCAGAACACTAAGACTGACAACACTTTATTAACACGTCGCAATAAAAAAACAACAAGGAGCGATCCACGTTGCTTTATCAGATTCGCTTTTTTAACGCCTTTTGAAATAACTAGGTAATGATTAGCAGAAGATCCAACAGGTTCACATTCTTCAATGCAAATGCACCTCAAATGTAAACAACCGTGTGTAATTGCAATCACAATGCCGCTGTACGTAACTAGAATGAACATTACAGTACATGTCATAAGACAATGAGTGAAAAAAAAACTGGTTATTCTATACACAATACTACAGAGGACAAGTAGATACACTGTGTGAGATACCATAGATACGAATATGATAGAGTACAAAGAACATCATGTCTTAATCCGCTGTGGTTTACCCTGCACCACTCGGCACCCAGGAGAGTAGCAGCGCTGTGCACGAGGCATACACGTCATTCAAACCCCTAACACCTCACTGGCGAGCCTAGACATTACATCCAGCACCACGGAGCCTTACAGTTAGATTTCAGATGGTTCGTCCTCTAGGCAACATACACGTTGTAATGATTGAAGGAAAAGGTTTTCATATCCCAAAAAACAATTATTATTCGAAACATCCTGTTGTGCTTAAATGTACACGTTTCAGCTGCCGTGTGATTTTAGAAAAGCAGCGGAGAAAAAAAGACTTGGCACAGAGAAGTCTGACATTTCTCGGCATAAGAATAACCAACTAATTGGATTTCATCAGATGAAAGTGTTGATGAATCAGTGTTGAGTGAAAAGTATCCACTTGTGTGGCAGCGCTAAATTCTTTTCAGATGTGACAGCTCATGGAGGCCCCACGAGCCACGATACCGAAATTAATCAGGGCAATTTTTTTGGAAAGCGCTGGCTCTGTAAACAAAATTAACAAAGCAGATGAGAGGGCCAATAAGGGCATGTCCCATTGACACCAAAGCATTATTGTCACAATAGACACGTACAGAGCACAATATTTCCTCCTTGGCATCGTATGTCTTTCTGAGGCCCAAGCAGCTGGGGTTCTATTAATTAACTTGGCATTAGCAGCATTTGGTTTTTGTTCAGCTCCGAGTGCACAGGGGTGTTTTAGGACTGTTAAATTAGGGCTCGGGAACAGGGGAATTCTTGCACCAGATTCAGGGAGTATTACAGCCGGTCATACCGCAAGGGGGAAGCAGCCTCTTCCGGAAGCTCTGTGTAATTTAACATGGCTGTCAATCATTGTTTCTAAAGGGCTTCTAAATCCCTTGTCTGTGGTGGGGATAAAAACAACAACTCAAGGGACTGGCGACAGCTCGGTTTCGCAGTAAATATTCTCCGAAACCCTGAAAAACAGATGTCCAACATTCAAACTAAATTAATGTTGATGGGCGAAAGTTTGTCTTGAAAGCGAGCCAAATCACCAGTTTTCAGCATCCCAATAAAAAGCAGATTTCCGTGTGTGGAACAGACACCCACTTGAATTCCTGAGGCAGGCAGTTATATTATAGAACTGACTTTGGTGCTTGGACTTAATAATTCACTGGTGCAAAAAAAAAAAAAAAAAAAGAAAAAAAAAACTCCTCTCACAATGACCTTTCCTTGTTTTCAAGTTGATAACCATGTACTTTTGAAATATTCTATTTTAGGTCCTGTGTACTCTGAGGATTTAATTGATAGTCAGTTTATTAAACTCACCGCACGTAAAGGTTAACACAAATTTTCTGCGGCTTTAATCGCTTTTTTCTCCCCGCTACGAGTGAGGACACATCCAATATTTTCAACGACCCTGACTGCAGATTTTGTTTGTTGAAAATCAATTGCTTGATTTATTAAGGCACATGTCATTATTTGCTCGGGGATGTGCTGATGCCTCTTGTATTACAGATCACCCTCATTTAAAGTGGCTCTGATCGATATTTCTATAATAACAACAGAGCAAATGGCAACGTGAATACAGCGTGGCACTGAGAAATGGCTCGCTTGCAGTGATGAACCTACAGAAAGCGATCATCTGAATGTGCAGCTCCCCTCAGCTTTATGGAGCGTTATAGCGGGTTTCAGCTTATTGTTTAGCTGTCAAGGCTGCAAATGTACTATTTCCATTCGCTCTCACTGCTCTTATTGTGTCGTTTGCGGCCACAGCAGGCTGCTGTATTCAGCGAAACTCTCTAAAAGCCCAATGTACGCAACTTACTATAGGCTAAAGAGGCATATATTTCCCTGTGGAGTTTCTGGAGACAAAACAGATCTAAAAGAGAGCAACTCTTGGATTTACATTCACCGGGTGGTCAGAGAGGAAAAGACAAATCAATGATTATGTTGCTAAACAAATCCCAGCAAAAGAACTAAGCCGGTTTGTCTTATTGTACGATCCAAATCGTTAACCAAACTTGACATTTTCAGCATATTAGTATCTGTATTGAAAGTTGTTTTATGCAGCAACATTGACTTTTAACACGCAGATAGAGAGAAGGGTGAGGCGACTGAAGAGGGAAGTATAATTTTTGTATAATACAGTGAAACTGAATAACACCCTGACCACAGCTTCAACTCAGACTAACCCACAATAACAGACGACTGCCTACGACAGCGGCATCAGCATCATTTTGCAGACTACGTAGCTGTTTTTCTAGTCCGATATGAATAGCCTTAATATCACTCAAGACCGGTTTCAATGCTAAATGGCTGTCTGTCCTTGGCTTAAACGCTACAGGCTTTGTTTATATTATGCCGCTATAATCCTGCTAGGTATCCTGTCAGTTAAGTACATTCACTGGTCGACCCACTCGGAGGCTTGGAGGCTAAATTATCCATCTCCAAACACCTTTTCATCGCCCCTTCTTGAATAATGAAAACGACTTTCGATAGCAAAAACATCACACATATTATAATTTCTTTGTTGAGATTATAACAAATCTGTGCAGATACTGACCACATCCAAAACACTTCTACAAAAAAGAAATTTTTTTTCAATCTAGTTTTGAATGCTTATTGTCGACTACATGGTTTGGTATCACAGCAAAACGATGCAACACACCCACAATCCACTGCGTCACTGTCACTTTCATTCCATGGTCAAGTATGAAATAAAAAATATGCAACGTTGAGTTACACATTCAATACACAGGCACCCAAAACGCTTGGTTTAGGTTTAGGAAACGGTCATGGTTTTGCTTAAAAACAATCCCCATTCGACTCATACAGGATTCAAACCCCAGCCGACCAGGTGAAACTCCTGTGAATGAACCACCCAAACAACGATGACCTCCACTGGAGAGTCTTCCTTTGCTCCTCTCATTATCGCCCCCTGCTGGTGCTTTACCTCCATACGCACGTGTACCTTTCTTTCCTAGGTAAAGCAAACTGGATCGGCAGGTCTGTTATGCTGGGCTGTTATTTTCAACTTGTGCCATAAATGCTACATTATGCACAGAACATGAACCAGAACATTTTGACTGTTGAATGTTCAGGGGACGATCGGGTACATGTTTCGCATATTCTATTTATTTCACTATGCGAGCTAAATCAGCTCAATCTAGACTCCTAACCTCAGTGCATAACATGGAAAGGGACGTACAAATCATCGACTGGTAAGAACTGTGGTCTTATGTAACACATATCGTATTTTGATTTAAATTTAAATTTCTAAAAGCAGTACCAAATACATACCCATATAAATATTCAGTGTGATAAAAGACTAAAAATAAGCTTTAAAGAACAGTAAACCCTATTTGTACACGTGGTGTTTTTTTTTGTTGTTTTTTTCATCCAGTATTCAAAAATGAATAATGATAAAAATAGAAGTGACTGGCTTATGCTCTATGGCCAAAAAATGCAAATCCATTCTGCTAAGCTCCACTGTAACTGAAGTAATTAATTTGGGCAGACAGATATAAGGGTTTTATGGTAATATTGAGGGGAAAAAAAAAAATCACTTTCCTTGCATGCGGTTTTAGTAATACTTCAATGGGAAAAGCCAGGTTTTAGTTATGCTTTTAATTTGTTTGTTTAATCAGGGGTCATAGTCCACGGGAGAAATTCATCAGTTCTATCCATGGTTTTGCACACACATTGAGATTGCACAGCCCTCAAGTTACATACATCTCCCTTTTTATTCTTTCTTTCCTGTAGGCTGGTTTTGGATGCTTAAAAATTCCCTTTTTGTGGAATAATAGAAGCATTTCATCGCGCAGTGGTTCAGCAGAGACCGAGCCCCACTGAGGCTGCTCCGCAGAGAAATCCGTTGCACGGGGAATGATGTGGTACCTGCCACACTGCTCGAGAAATTAAAACCTTGCCTCAACCGTAACTGTTGACGTTGTTACGACTTTACACGGAAACAATAAACATCTAAGCAGCGGCGGTACATTAGGATATTGATTATTCAAAAGAGCACGCATAATAAATGTCTTCCGTAACATGCTTTGGCGAACATGTTCATTGGATGTTTAGCGATACTGATGATATAAAAGCTGGAGATTTTGACACCTTTAATGATAGAGGGAGATTCGACAGCAGGCTGGGCAGACAGTGCAGCAGCCAGCTCATCCCTGATAAATTAACTGTGGACAACACAGTGCCAAACCCATCACTGCTTCGACAGCTTAAGTAGTGGTAGGTGTAATAAATGATTCAGGAGTCCTGAGAAGTAGGGTGTCAATTTGTAATGTCCTCCAAATACCTAGCCACCTCTGCCTACAGCCACAGAGCTTACAGATTTGTCTGAAACCAGCTGTAAATTTGATTTTAATGGTGCAACACCTTTCGCTGAGTCATGCACTTGCCCCTTCTTCTTTGCTTTCCCCCACTGCTCTCTGCTTTTTTTCCCAGTGCTGTCACAAAACAGTCTTTCTTTCCACCTTGTATTATCTCTGTCAGCAGAGGGCCCATGGATCTATCAGGCCAAGCTGGGAAATACAGATAGTGACAGGGGTAATGTGGACCGGGTCACTTCACATGCCTTAACTTGTCCAAGCGCTCGATCCTCTGCAAACCACAGGTTGAGAATTTATCTCCACGACTTCCACTCGGCTTTGTGTCATTTGTTTACGCTCTTCCAGCCGAAGCAAAAGGTTGGATAAGGAGGATACACAGAGAGTGAAAAAGACAAGAAAACCATTACATTTTTCCAGCCCTTCTTTTCCAACTGACACAACAGAAAGAGAGATCATACTCTTCTGCAATTCCTAAGGCTTGTCGAGGGCTTCTTTGTGGACACATCGCTAATCATTAACACAGTCGGCGGAATAAATGTTTCTGCAAACCACGGATATGATGAAACAGCTCCTCACTGTATGTTACATTACTATTGGTTCAATTTTCAATATTATTTTATGACAATGTCATGCTTACAGTTGGGTTAGGGTTGGGCACAAAACCTAAAACCTTTGGAAGAGATCAGGTTGTGGCTTAAAATTCCTGCTTTCCTTCCCGACACAAATTTGGCTGGAGATGTCATGACTTTGCATCGAAAATCCAAAGTGTACCGACGTCTCCTTTAAAATATCCACTGGTGTCACAAATGTTGAAATGTTGTGGTCTCTGTCAAAT
Source organism: Diplodus puntazzo (assembly GCA_963678695.2). Classification (NCBI taxonomy): domain Eukaryota; kingdom Metazoa; phylum Chordata; class Actinopteri; order Spariformes; family Sparidae; genus Diplodus; species Diplodus puntazzo. The sequence goes on from OZ023163.1 coordinate 28,643,732, forward strand.
ATACCCAGCGGTTTCACTCTTAGAAATGTTGAAAGCGATGTCTCGGGCCGTGGTCACTGGCTTACCAGTACACTACACCACCATCTCTTCCACCTCCGGATGTGAAAGTCAGGATAGTAACATTTAAATGAAAGTGATACGACATGTTTTTTTTTTTTAAATGGCATTCTGGTATGTTGGCTATGACACTGACAGATGTAAATGTACTGGTAGACTGCATGAACTGGGGACTGGGGTGTAATCATCTCATTTAACTGACACTGACAACAATACAAACACTAAAAGTGTTGATGTATGGGCGAGTAAAAGCTTTGCTTACCAGCTTGCACTGAACTGCTCTATTTCCTGTCACCTGTGGCTTGATCGTGTTTTCCACCAAAGACATTCAGCAGAATATTGGGAAGCCAGTGAGGGATCTTGTCCTTGTTGCTCCAACACTGGTTGGACAGGGTCTTTAATTGCACAAAGGACAGTTCAATCTTCAGAGGTACTATGGATTTCTGCATCACTAATGCCTGGTGAGGCTTCTTGTAATTTGTTTTACCAATTATGTAGTGGTGTTCTATGAGTAATGCCTTTTTGCCAATTGAGTGCTGCACACAAGTTGAAGGAAGGTTGTTGGGGTGGATTTACATGGTGGGCATATAAGACTTTAATACCAGGAGCCAGTGTTTGCATCCCAGGTAACGTGTGTGGTAACAAAATCAGTTTGAGAAAAAATATCCTGGCCTTTTTCTGCTAATGGTCAGGAGTTGGGTATTTCCTTAACCTTAAAGTAGATACAGACAACTACTCTCCTTTGTGATTCACACCACTGCTGCAGACATGCAGATCACTTTATGTTTAATGGTACCAGGCGGCCTTCCTGACGAGGCCGCCAGTCAGCTGCCATTTTCCCAGGAGATTCCTGGGCAGGTGGCAGACAACATTGCCTAGTTAAAGCAAAATTTACAGGGAACTAAGCTAAATGTGGATAGTGTCATTATACTATAGCCATTACATTATGCAATCAACGTTTGTTTCATCATGATACAGTAAAGCAAGAATGCGCTGCGAGTGCCTAGACATAAACAGCTAATGCTTGACAGCGTTTTTGTTGCTACAAGCACATATTGTAAGAAAAAATGATTAGTACGACAGTAAAACAGTGACTTGGATTGACTTTTTATATTGTGTCAAGACGCTGCCAGGAAGGAAGCGAGGACAGTTAGGAGGAATGGAGGTTCTTTCTGTTTTATTTCATACCTTTTTTTTCCCCCATATATACATATTTAGCTTTATTTATTATTGTTACACTTTCTCATTATCACACACATACACACATCGCCTTTCAACACCCTGAAAATACAACTCCTAATATCAGTTTGTATGGCGTGTTTGTTTATTTATTAGTGTCATTCTTACCATGTCCTTCACTTGTCTCATGTTGCATCACTTATTATTTTTTTTTTTTTCTCTAAAAACTAAGGGATGGTCAGGGATTAGCAGTAGATGGCTAACAGCCATGGACTACTACTCCCTGACCATCGTAACATCGTGATGTAAAAGGCTCTCCGCCAGAGAGCAAAATAAAGTGGCGTGTCCCCTCAGAGTTGCCATAGGGTAGAGTTGGTTTTGTTTGCGACCCCGACATTACTTCTCCATGTTTTGTTTTTATTATTTTCTTATTAAACCGGCTCAGTAAGGAGAACTCAAGACACTCTGTTAAATTTGTGGCAGCCATGTTTTTTTCCCCCGAGGGCCACTGTTTCCTTAGTCGTGCTGTTTTAACACACTTGGCTAGTCTACCAACATTGTTTTATGCATGTGAAGCTGACCAAAGGTCAGTTACGGACATGTGGTGCGCAGACAGGAACACTTTTCAACCTGGCACAGGGATGTAAGTCAGTGGTAACGGGAGATAGTGACACAGTTGGAGATTCATGTCACAGCAAAGGTGGGAAACAGCGGTGGCTACAGTGGTGAGCTAATATGTAACTATTGCCTTACGATCACGCTGAGGGGACACGCTGCCTCAAATTCATAAACAAGGATGTCATCGTCCATCAGGATGTTTCACTGTAGACGTCGTCATATGCCAGTTCAGCAGACATTGCCCAACCCTACTGTCCAACCCTGCCAGCAACAGATCCAGAATGATACTCTTCTCTGTCATTTCGACAAATAAATTCTCTTATGTATATTTGTGCAGACATTATGCAAAATGAAAGAAAATATAAACAGTGTGTTGACCTCTAGCAGACACCCCATATTAAAGGACTTGAATCAGATGGCTGAAAAACTCAATTGAGACATCCGCTGGGACTGTTATTGTCAGGATACTATTATGCAAAGAAATTGCTTAAGGTCGTATTTTTTGTGCTTTTTGAAGGATGAGTCATCTGGTAAACAGTGTTTATAGACTGACTTGGGTTGATAATGTGGCAGTTTACTGATTATAGGCATTCCTGGGCACTAAGGCACTCAAAATAAGGGCTGTGCTGTGCTGAAATCCGGTGCCACTAAAGTGCAAAAACTTGACAGTGCCTGCGACAGGCACAGCTGCAGTCTATTTATCACTGCCAATGTGGAATAAAACCAGGTGCCGTTTGAACAGGTGAGGTGCGGGCTGGTGAAGATGCACATCAGCTGCGCGGTGTGAGAGTAGCCTTTTGACTTCACCTTCAGGCACTGATGCAGAGCAGAGGGCCTTTCCATCCCATGTCTGTAGACAAATCGTGTGTTTGTTCGTTTCTGTCAGTGCACACACACCACCCCCAAGAAGTAATAGTGTTGATATGAGTTACCTCGTACAGAGACAACTCTGACTGTTGTATTTGAAAAGAGGGGGCTGTGTATGCTGGAATGGCCATGGGGGAGTTTTCGCTTTCATCAACGAGGTCAGCCTCTCAGCAAGAGCTTGTTGCTGCCTGGTAGTTTATCTGCAATACATCATTGGTGACGGATGGGTAATGGAGAAGCCATACCCTTCTCATTCACAGCACTATATCATTTCTGATAAATCTCCAAGCGATCTGTTCATTGGGTTTCAATGATAGGCTTCCGCCACGGCGGCACACTCTTGGTACAGCGGCACTGGTCTGTCCATATCTGGCCTCTCAATTCTCCATTTTTTTTTTCTGGAAGAGAACTGACTGATTACATCTGTACCGTTGAAGTGGGTCTGTTCAAAGATGGATACCAGCTGTGCCACAGACCATAATTATTTTGTTTTATTATTTAATGTATTAAACCTTTATTCTGGGCATGATACAAAGAATACATTACAGCAACAACAAGGGGGTGGTTGCAGTGGGAATTCTTTGTCAAATGTTTATCACAGGTCTGTTTTTAGTCACCGGTAATGACAAGCTTAACAGGGGTGGTTGTAAGTTCAGTGCCTAACCTAAGGGCACTTTGACTGTAGTTGATGCTCAACTGTTTCTTTTTTATTTATTTTTTAGCCAATCGAGGGATTAGTGCCAATAACTGTTTTTTTTTTATTTCTTTATTTTTAGTTCACTTCTCTAACTGCACAAAGAAAACACAATTTGTATCTTCCAGTTATGTTATAGTTGGAGGTTATGAAGTACTGTACTTAAGTACAATTTTGAGATACATTGACTTGTGTTTCTCAATTTCCTGCTACTGTATACACTCCACTACATTCTGAAGTCCAAATATTGTACTTTTACTCCACTACATTTATTTGATAACTTTAGTTGGTAGTTGCTTTAGAGATTCCATGCTGCATCAGTGCCAGTGTAGGAATGTTTGAATTGATCAAATTTATATATATAAAAAAAAAAGAAATAAAGAAACAAGCAAGCAAACATTGATTCTGATAATCAGAAAAAAAATGCTGAATAGTGAATCAATCAGTTGATCAGGTGGGTGATTGGTTGACCCCAGATTACACAGTAGATACGTACAGTACATGTACATGTCATTTAAAACAGTGGAGTGGAAGCACTGCTGCTTCTTTATGTTGACCACATACAGCTGCTCTTTGGGAGACTTCAGGTGTACTCATGGGGACGAAAAATAGTCTTGATTTGAAAAATATAAAAAGCATGTCACCTTCAAAAAGACAGAAGAATGTGGAGCAGTTAACAGACTGTATGATGTGTGCACAGAGAGAAGATTAGGTCCACCTCGACTTAGCAGCCACATTAAATCTATATTCTTAAAATTATTGAGATTTACTGTTGCTCCAGTCCCCCTTCTCCTTCCCTGAATCCATCTTCTCTTCCCTTCTATCGCCTTGTCTCCTTCTTTCTTCACTCTGTGATATATCACTTCCTTGTTTTGGACCAATAGGCTGGCACAGTGATAGAGAGCCGCCTCAACTAATTTGTGAAATACAAGCTACTGCTAACAATGACCCTGATGAAGACCTATGTTGCTCACAACGCGTTAGTCATTTTAAATACACCAGTGCAGTGCCCAATTGAAAAACATGCTGTTCGACACAGATCATCTGGTAATGTGAGGGGTTTACAGATCCAGTCTCACACCTCCTGACTGCATGTTTGATATTTACAATTTCAATGCGTTACTACAGCAAGTTGTTGCACCGCGCTAATCTCCATTGCCCCCACTGCTGCACTGAGCACTGCCATTTATTAGGACCCGAGCAGGTCTTGACCTGCGAGGTCCCTATTATTTTTCGAATGACGATTTTTTGTCCTAAATGATCGCATTTTTCATTGCCTGAACATACCCCAAAACTCACCAAACTTGGAATATACGTCACACCTGCCGAAAAGTTTCATAATCTATTGTTGTCCTCGATTTCCACCACTAGGTGGTGCTATAATCAAGGAAAGTGCGTTTTGGCTTATAAATCTTGTCACACATTCAAAAACTTTTTATCTACGCGTTCACTGAATTGTGCTGAATGTCGTCATATAAGCCACGCCCATTTCTGCAAATCCTTTTTTTTTTCCGCAAATTCGTGAAATGTCGCAAACCTACTTTTTCGAACTCCTCCCAGGCGATTTCACCGATTTCCACGGAACATTGCACACAGCATCTGTGGACTCTCCTGACGAAAAGTTATTTAAATAATTTTGATATTCCCAACAATACTCTCCATTTTGCTCAAAACACAAAGTGTTGCATATCTCCACATTGGTCTGTCCGAATGACATGAAACCCAGGTGACTACTTCCCCGTGAGCCACTAAGGCTCTGTGAAAAAATAATAAACTTACTTTTTCGAACTCCTCCTAGGCCATTTGACCGATTTTCAACAAACTTTGCAAGTAGCATCTTTGGATAAAATTTATCAAAAGCTTTCACCTACATCACACCTGGTGGCACGGTCTATTTTGATGCTTCGCCATAAAACCATCAACTCATAACTTCCACATACAATTCGCCATCTCCTCCAAATTGCTCAAACATGTACAGGGTCTTGCCCTGAATACATCTACGCGGCACACCTCGACGGCAGTATGCCCCAACACACGTGGACTGTGAGGGCCTGTTCATCGTTGCTTGCAGCTTTAATTACAAATGTTTTTCATGTTGAACGTGACACATGTTCGAGTTGCACAGAATTCTACACTGGATGTCCCTGGGTCCTCAGCAACAAAACCAAGTCCCTTGCGTGACACTGCTCAGATGAACACTTCTCGAGCTGGCAGAAAGAAAAAGATTCCACAGTCGGCCTCGGACCATTTTAATGTATTTCTATCAGGACTATATTTTACCTATGCAATGAGCCTTTGTACATTTATAGCCAGAAAATTACTTTTAATACATAAGTCCATTTTATATCAGGTACTTTAAGACTTCTACTCAAGTACTATTCATATGGGTGACTTATACTTTCACCAGAGCAATATTTCAAGGTGATACCTTTACTCAAATGTTTACTGAAACACTCTTCGCCTGCACTTCCTATGTGCCATGTGAACGGTTGAATATTTATTCAGAAGAACGGTGCAAACTCCGTCTGACACAGTGAATGTGAATTTGTGTTTACTGACGGGCACACAAAGCAGCTTACCTCCCTCATTCCCCTCTCCACAGTTGCTCTATCAATCCTACAATCCCACCGAATTAGCGTCCACACTGTTAAGCACTGATGTTGGCGTTCCATGATAAATATCTTGAATGGAAACACTGATTACTATCGCAGCATTACCGTGGTCGCTTCCAGCCAAAAAACAAGGTTATCTCCTTTATAGCGGCCTCCGGTATCAACTTAATTCCTCTTCTCATCAGGTTCATCGTTAAGCCTCGTAGTGGCCATTACGCAAAGTGTTGTTTATGGTATAATAAGTACAACAGTATGGCACATTTGGGAACCGGTTATGATATTATGAGAAGTTCCGGCAGATTAAAACATTAACCCTGAAGAGTCTCATTAGGTCTTTTTTCAGCACCCAGTTAGGATACGTGTCAATGGGGTTGTTCTTGTGCGGTGTTCAATAAAGGCTCGGCTCGGCTAAATAATGATGATTGCCCCTTGCCTCCTTTAAAAGTCAAGAGGGGAAGCAGCAGAATTGGCTCTGTGATGAGACAAAAAAAGTGAAATATTCCCTATGAGGCAGCTTAAAAGTTCCCTCGTTCATGAGCCTTTTGTCCTGGATGCGCAGCGATAAGCACATACCATAATAAACAGGGTATGATACTGCTGGCACCGGCTTATATTCTAATACCGAATCTGTAGTGCAGCAGTAGATAGAAGGTACCACAAGATAGCTTGAGGTAATCTGTATGAGGTATATTCCTCCCATGCACCAAATAATCCTACCTGTTTTAAATATAGAATAGATAACTGCTGGTCTGATGGTATTCTGGGGAAATGATAGACGGTGAAATGGAGCCAAAATGAATGGGTCCTTAGTTGTACAGACCTAAATTCATTTCACAGGCCCAGTGAAATGGAGTTATCTGAATCAACTGTCCTCCATGGCTGCCTCAGGGATATTGGAGACTGCTAAGGTCAAATTATAGCGGGGGGTGGGGGTGGTGGCGATTGCTTAAGAGTTCGCCGGAGCCTGACAGTCAGCCAGTCAGCTATACAGTGAGATCTACTGAGACGGAGCGCAGGAGGGGGAGAAAATCGCAAATCCTGTTGCGTGCTAAAGTTTGCAATCGTCAAAAATGTTATATCAAACGAGCATGCGAGTGAAACCCGAGAGAGCCCCCCAAAAAGGTTACATCTCATCTCTGATTCAGGAGTGACTCATCGCTGACATGGATGTGAACTCCTCTTTTGAACCGAATGCTGACATTCCAAAATGAAGAATGACAGCGAAAAAGGCCAAATATGACACGTGACAGCTTGAGCCCCCCCACCCCCACCCCCAACCACCCAGCTCCCTATTGGAGGGACATTTTCTGCACCCGTCCAGACAGTCGCAGAGCTAAAATGAATGTGATGCTCTCCAGATACTCCCAGGTCCTCTAATGAGACTGTGCTTAAGGTGTAAATTAGTTACACAGCCTTGCTCATCACAGACACTGGAGCCGCAAATCCACTGGGTTGCTCCAGTTCCACAAGACATGATGGAGATCCATTTCATGAACATCACTCATTAATATGCTAATGGAGGTCATTAATTGTTGATAGCGAAATTAATGGAATTACAGTACTTAGCAGGTCACGGGTGAGAACAAAGGGACAGTGTTTCCACTAAAGAGCCTTTTGGAGTTAAAAATATATATATATTTCTGGTGAAATGTTAAGTGTTTTGTCACATGGAACACTTTCAGATAAAGTGGTTTGAAGTTATGTTTAGTTTTGCTGTTATATAAGGAGAGCATTTGCTAATTTAAACACATTGAATCACTTATCCAGTCAAGCATTTGGGTAGTTTTTAATCTGGAAGTTAAACTTGAGCCCTTTTTATGCATTAATTATTAAAATGAGGACAGCTGAAAAATAAAGAAATCACAGCCATAACTTTATCAAAATATGTTATGTTGAATGAGTTATGTAGATGCATCAATGATATAATATGTGATTCAGGAGCAACTAGTAAATAATGTATAATCAGACAGGTAAAAAAAACAAAACAAAACACGTCAATATATTTTTACTGAATATAGGTTTGGATGTCATCTGCACCAAAGGGTATATTCTGCCCATTATTGGGCTTATTTACATAAAAAAGCGCACTTTATTAAGATGATTAATAAAATGATTTAAGTGTAATTATGTCATAATTTTGGATAAAACATGCATATGTCGGAATCTAAATTGGCAGGATAAACCCTTGGATGCAAAACATCCACTGCAGTGGTAACAGAATAAAATGTACAAGAAAAATGTTGGTAAAAGCCCGGCAAAGTGAGGAGAGGAACACCTTAGTCACCTTTCTTCCCCCACTAAATATGATAATTTAACTGCTCTCCAGAGGTTCTTGGTACACGTGGGTCAACTGACTCTGCAGCTTCGATTTAAAAACAATGACGCGTTATCAACATCCGGTGGTGGCGCATAAATAAGGATGGAATTTGGGATGCAGACGCTCAAAATAAATTATCAAACGTTCTCACAAGGGGCCTGTTGTTGTTCTCTCTTCTGTCACGACTGTTTCCGGTGCATTTGTGACGTAAAACATGACATCATTGATGTACGACGGAACACCTCAGATAAGGTTCGCAGATGGGCTGCCTCGCCCCTGGGAAGTGGGTATGTTTTAAAAACCTTTACTTTAGGTGGAAAAGTGGTATAAGTAACTTTCTGGAGAGAGATGGTTGATTGTTGACTCTGATCCCCGCTCAGAGTGTCAGTAGGCCTTTTTGTTGACCTGGAATTGGGCCTCGATCATGAAGTATCTTTCTTCAGACACGTACGATTTGTGGCTTTAAAACGACACATATACACAACGATCGTCAAAATGAGCTGTGAGCAAGGCTTTGGGGATTTGCCACCTGCTGATATGGACACGGTGCTCTAACTCAACAGATTAAAAATGGCTTCTGAATGTCTGTCAACTGTAGAGGAAACCATGCGCGGAAGGGTGAATGATCCCAGATGCTCCAAACAGAGTGCCGCTGGTTATTCAGCACCACGGACAGCGCTCCATCCATAAGCTTATCATCATCAACAACAACATCCACAGAGCTGGATGGCTTTAATATGAGTGATGAAGGGCTCGGGATGGGAACAACGCTGTCCTTTTGCTAATGCAGCGCGCAGATGGATGGATACACTTAAGGAAACGGCGAAATGGATGAGATTTTTCTAACAAGTTGTCACTTCTTTTTCGTTGCGGCATCCTGATCGGAGTTGACAGTCGGGAATATGAAACGGAGTCAGTGTCACACCGAATCTGGCACCGATCTCTGCCGGGACGCGACATAAATCAACTCCAGCGCCACGGACAGCTACGGCAAAGCGCGGCATACTAAGTGGACAGTGAACACACACACACACACACACACACACACACACACACACACACACACACGGGGGAACTGGGTTAATTAGCACCACACTGAGGCTGCTGTGCCTGTAGAATTCAAAGCCCTGATTGCTCTGGCAGATTGAATTTCTGCTGTTTCTGGGTAGATTGAGTTCCTCTTCGAGTGTTGAAACAGGACTCGAAGACGCCTCCCACAAAACTGTCCTGTTCATGATTCAGCACCCCAGCCTTTACATTTGCCACATCCCTCAGTGCTTACCAGTGTGTTTTAACACAGAAACTGCCACAAGCATTATAATAATTCATATTCTACCTTCACACAAACTATTTAAAATGCATTTGTTTAGCTACCATGGCCTTAAAATCCACTCACCCAGGAGAGCGTCCACGTAACTGAGCTGTATTTCAGACGTAACTCAGACAAAAAGACCTTCCCTCTGCTCTCTGAATACTAATTGTCCCTCCCCAGTGCCGGTCACCTCAGATCCCCCACACGCTGGTGCTGCTTTTCATCAGCGCGTCATGAGATGGAATCAGGTGCCTCTGCGTACAGTTTAACAGCGCTGATCCCTGTTACTTTAATGTGTGCTGTCACAGTCATTATGAAAATGCCAGCATCTATCCGCTCACTCAGTGGCTGTGCGCGCTCTCTGCTGCACGGAGACTCTTTTTTAGCAGGGCTGCCTCTTTGCAGCGCCACTTAATGACTCATAGTTCATGCACGGGCATGCTTCACAAGACAAAACCGGAGAGGATTAGACATTACGCTCAGCACCTTCACTCTCCTCTGACTAATGTGACAGCTCACACAGATAAGGACTTAAATGTTGACGTCCCTCTCTTGAGGCGCTTTTGGAGTGGACCGGCCGAGCAGTTATGGGGGATATTCAATTACTTTCAATGCCCAGGTCTTTACAAATAACTGCGGCATTAACAGAACTAGATTGGGGCGTAAAGTTAATGGCGAGAGTGTCATTTCGCTTAGTGCGCACCAGTGCTTTATCATTTAAAACTGAGAGGCAGAGATGGAGACTGTGACCAAAAAAAAAAACAAAAAAAAAACGCATGTTATCATTCTCCCCACGTCGCCCGCCACGCTCTTCCCTCCTCTGGCAGCTATTACAGAGGGCTACTTGTGTCTTAAACATGTGACTAAGTGAGAGAGGGGCACAGGGGAGAGCTGGGGCGCCCATGCCCTGTTGTCTGCTGCCGGGGCGCCTACCTACAGTTCGTCTGGCTGCTCCGCCGCTGCGCTCCTCTCTCCGCACAGCGCTGCGGAGTAGGCGGGTCAAGTAGAGAAAAAAAAAAAAAAAGGAAAGAAGGAGAGGGTGGAATTCAGAACGGGATATTTAACCATCTTCGTGGGGCGGCTGTCCGCGTCCCGGTAGCCGCATTCCGTCGCATCTGTCCGACGTTGGACCCCGCCGCTCTCTGGCTGACACAAATGCGCAAACGCGTCTTTTTGAAATCTTCTAATCGACAGCCCCTTTGCGCTCCTTGAGTCTCTCTCCTCCTCCTCCTCCTCCTCCTCCTCCTCCTCCTCCTCCTCCTTTTCTCTCCTCCTCTCCTCTTGACTACATCTCCTGCTGGATGATTTCGTTTTGTAAAGTCATTATCCCCAGAAAGGTCAAAGCCTCTGCTTCTAGGAACGGTGAATTACAGTGGGATAAGGCGACTTTTCAACCCCCCCTCCCCGCTCCAGAGCGAAAGTCAAAGTTTCTCACTGGTGTAGAACCGTGCGACGGATTGGTCCGGAGCAGCCTTCCTCTCCGGTTACTTTCACCTCTTCTTCTTTTTTTTTTCCCGGATCGCTGAGTGTGTGTGTTCGGGTGTTTTTTTGTTGTTGCGGAGGGCTGTTCTGTCTCCGCGGAGTTGCTGCCGAACCCCGACAAACTGTGAAATGAGTTCCTCCACAGTGGCGACAGTTGAGAGTCACCGAGATTCAGCGAGAGAATGGGAAATACTGAGTTAAACTTTATCTGCTGTTCCAAACCGCGGTGAGTTCCCGTCATTACGCAGTTGTCTTTGGTCTGATGTGGATGTGTGTAGCTGAAGTAGAATGCCTCAAGGCACACCTAACCTACCTGTGGATGTTGTCGGCTTATTCTGCTGTGGGACATGACTACAGGGCAGCATTGTGCCTGCCCTGACTCTGAAATCTGCTGTGCTGTTACACGCAGGGGGAACGCTCTGAGGGGCTTGACAACAATGCAAGCACAGAAACACACACACACACACACACACATGCTCACACACCAGACTTCACACCTGCACATGCATGCAAGCATACACAGCGTTGCTTTTCATGCCTTGTCAGTTTACGGGAGCACAATCAGACTCATCTCTTTCCATCTGCTTCTGTCCCACCTGCCCAATCTCTCTCTCTCTCTCTCCCACACACACACACACACACACACACACACTGCCACTCTTTCTCTGCCTTTTTTCCAACAAACATCTCTAATCTATATCCCTTAGGGTGTGCTGGCATTCTCGCCTGTAGAGGATCAGATCTCTAACACTGATGCGCTCAGCACACGGCGCACCGCTTGCCAAGCACCAGCGAGGCAGCTCGCTCCCAGCCGGGGGAGAAGAACTAGGGGGAAAAAAAGAGAGAGAGAGAAAAAAAAAGTCCCACTGATTTCGTAATTATACATTTCACCCTCAAGCCATCACCCTCAAAGAAGGCACATGAGTCAGGGCAGCCTTATGGGATTGTCGTGTGGAGGCTAATGAGCCAAATGCCCTCGAAGCAAACAAATAACATTTTGAATGCAATCACGCCGGCTCAAGGGCAAGCTGGCATAGGTGCTGTTTGTATTCATCTTTACATTCAACTTTATATTAAACCATTATCTCAGAGTGAATACTCCACTCTGTCAGGTTCGCGCTGGAGAAAACCAGTGAATCACTGCTGTATTTCTCATTGCCACTTGCCAGCATCAGTGCCACAGCCTCTGACTTTTTATAGGGCCACAACAGGGCCACTGTTCAGCGGTGTCCTCATCTATCCTCGGAGACTGGTGAACCCGACCGTGTCCAGGCCTGAAAGGCACACTGTCTCCTCCTATGAAAAGAGAGATTTCTCTCCTTGTGCCGCTCACCTGCCCCGCATAAAGAAAGAAGTCAACAGCTCAACACATTTCTGCATTTTCTCGCTGTTCGGCTGTCCAGCCGGCCTACATGTTTCGTTCGCTGCCATTTCTGCTCGTGCGAGAGCAGATTTGCTTTTGTTGGTGATTGGACCAGCTGCCCGGGACGGATATGTACCCGAGAGGAGTCAAATTGAGCTTGAAAAACACTTCTACATGGCGACTGTGTCTGAGCAGGGAGCCATCTATAGGCTTCTAGACTAGTGCCAACAGGAGGAATTACATGCCTGAGAGAGCGCCTTGTTCTTACAGTTTAGTGTTGGCTGCCTCATCGGACTGGGTGAGACACTGTTCGTGGGTGTGATGGCTGAGGAGGGAGGAGACGACACAAGCGCTTCCATCCTCCTCCGCTACCACAGTAAACACATCACAAGGCAATGAAAAGACTCTTCGGAGTAAATGCAGTTTCAGTTCGATGCAAAATTGTTCTCCATCACTCAGCGTTGGGTAAATTGGGCGGGTGGGATGGGGGCTAGAATGCTAACAAGTGTTTGACTTAATGAATGAGTGCCCTCGCTGAGAGAAATACCACTGCGGTGTATTTGATCATGACAGCTATTTGGAGAGAAGTGGGAGTTGGAGGAAGCAGACAAAAAAAAAAATGAAGTCTGAAATAAGAAGATTGGGGATAGAGAGAACGGAAAGAAGAAAGGAACAATGGATGAAAAGGAGAAAAAAGAAGGAGCGCGCAGGCTTTTGGTGATATTTTAGGGTCAAGTTTTGCCAGGATCTGCTCAATGTCCACGGCCCATTACTTTATGATAATGAGCAAACTGTCGAGTTTGACTTCAATCTGAAGTGATGGAGAAGAGCGGCGGGAGGGAGAGAAGGGAAGGGAAGGCAAGATGAGAATAAAGCAAAAGAGGAGAAGATCATCAGAAAAATTGAAAAAAAACGGGGAAAAATCGTCTCATTGAAGGATTTCAGGCTGACTAGGGCGTTAAAACAGAATATCCCAGATTAAGTGGGCCTGGGGCATTAAACTAAAATCTCTCAATGAGGCAGCTGGTAATTGAATGTTGAGTCTGAACATATTCAGTGAAGGCACATACTGACGGACGGACAAAAAGACTGCGCTCACAGCAGATTTTGCAGCCCGTCACAAAAAGTAGTGCACTCATTTTCATTATGTTTAACAAATCAAGTGCAGATTTCTCACTAAAACGGGCGAGCGCCATACATTCAGCTGTCGTAACCACGGCCAAAAACTTTACAACAACACTGACTTCCCACTCAGATGTACCCAAAACGCAGATCATTACCAAGGAGATTTGTCTAATTTCTAGTGAAAATGATCTCAATACACTTAAAGGAACAATACGGAAAATCATGTCCAGTGAATTATTGTTGATTGTTGAATCTCATCAATAGTTCATTGAATACTGATGCTTAGGACTGGCTGTTGACCTGAACCACCAACCCAAAGCATTCCAGGAGGCACTCAGCAATCAGCCATAATTCTCCTGAAATGCATATAGTGCTGCTTTAAAGTAAGACACACCCACATAGAAAAAAGCAATTCCAAGCAAGCAGAAACGTTTTTATTGTATTTTTAGCTTATTTTCGTAATAACACCAAAAGATATGTCAAGTCACATCCTTTTTCAAGCTGCCTTCAGAAGAACCAGGGACTCTGTGTTTTCCACATGGGAAGTTGGAGGTCCAGTGGTTTTAAAGTTCAGCCAAGTCACCAGGATGAAATGTTTAACAGTTTTGCAAACACCTGATGCGTTGACATTTGTGCGTGTCACACATGCACGTACGTCACCTTCACATTGTATTTTCATGACCTGATTTTCATGTATAGAGGTGGGGGAGGAAACACTTCAGGCAAGTCAGTGGCCTCAGTTCAAGACAAAACATTTGTAAGTGTGAATCTGCTGGATATTTTTTTCGGCGTTTCAACATTTGCAGGCGTTTTTTTGTGGCAACAGGAACCGGAAATTTTTGAAGGGAAGTCAGGACATCTCTAATCCCGTTTGAGACAACAACATTTGGAATTTTTAACGAGATCTCGAGACATCACCAGCCTGTTTGTGATGAACAAAAAAGATATTTTAAGCCACAACACGATTGTTTCCTAAACCTAACCAAGTAGTTTTTATACCTTAACCTAACCAGCCCATAAGCACAGCATTGTTACAAGTCAAATTTGAGAAGAGGGTTAGGGTTAAAAATAAACCAATTAGCTGTTAGTGTAAAAGAGTGATGTGTTACCGAAAGTGCAAAAGGTTTGCACTTTGAACAAGATGGCATTTAAACTACTGTTTGACGCATGCCATGCCTTTTTACATCTCCTAGCCTGCCCTTTTTCTTCAGTGAAAGAAAGAGAAGTAAGACTGGCAGAGACTAATGTCTAATTTGTTTCACTTGAGGGTATTCATAAAGCCAGTGTGGCAGCACGAGACACAAACAAGATGAAGAAAAAGCCAGAGAGAGGGCTGACGGAGGAAACTGTCCCTTTAATTTAAGAGCAGCCTCTGTTCCTGTTTGCACAAGGCCACCAGCAGAAGAGGGCTATTTGTGTTTTACTGTGATTTATAGAAGCTCCGCTCTCTGTATGTTCTTGGCCACTCGGTGATATGCAGCCATATAAAAACGTGCGAGTGAGAAGTTTACAGTCTGGGTAGCAATCATTAAGGTGACTTTTCCGGTGTTTGCTTTCAACTTCAGTTTTTATGTACTGTGGCTTACAGTGATTTACTGCACACACACCCTCGCAGATTAAAAATCGCACGCTCCGTTTTAACTTGCTGGAACCTACGCATGCACACACATATAGATGCTGATAGAGACCACGAGCTGAGTAATTGATTGAATCCGCCTAAATAATTAATCCGCAGTTGCTGCACAAGCCATCATGGATGACAAAACAACACACTCTGTTGACAATCCGGAAAAACCACACACACTCACTTCCTGCCTGCACTAACATAGTTACATCGATCGCCAGCGCTCGAAAATAGAAGTTTGTTTAGAATTGATTTGGAGGTTTTTGAGGGAACTTTTTTTTTTTTTGGGATCATTTTGTTCATCTCTTTGCATAATGATGTGAATTTGTGTGAAGTGTGAGTTGACTGTGCTTGTTGCTATCCATCATTCATAATGAATTGTCGCTGTACTGGGAACAGTGCTGTGTTTGTTATCACTTTAGTGCTTCTTGCAGCCAAATTTTCATCTTGCTTTTGTGTGCGGAAGGATTTGTTTGCCTGATCTGTTTCCGAGCTGGCCGAGTAGATCTCCGCTGTAGGGTTTCTCTGTGCTGACAAGCTACCGTCTTATTTTGGAATGATTTTACAAAGACACTGTGTCTGATGTAACTTGTGTTTATGCTAGGGGTGAACACTATAATAAACTGGACCACTGTAAAGTCCAGCGGTGCATTTGTGGCAGTGGCTGTGGCCCGGTTTATTAGCTTATCTGGTATCTGGCTCCCTTGTTGATCAGCCGCTTTCGCCTCATATGGAGAAAACAAACAAACAGCGAGCAAACACAGAGCGAACAATTCAGGACATAACCCTGTACCACCCTCGCTCACAGCACCGAGCCCTGTTTTGGGGTCCTGGAGAGCCATGTCATCTTTGACAGTCAAAAATAAAACACACTTCATATTGTTTTATGAGCTTGATACTTTGTGGCTTTTGCCAATTTAATGAGAATTGCTCATTTGCATGATTTATAATGTGAACTTTTATATGCTCTATGTTTGAGGTTTATCCCCTTAACGCCTATTGTCACGAATCCGCCTCAAACCGCTTCTATTCAGAATGCAGCTTAATTTAGTCTCTGCTTGAAAGCAAAAACACAAATAATTGATTTTTTAACATAATTCCATATAAATTCAGGCGTCAAGGGGTTATCTTGCAGACTTCTCTGGCGACTCATCGACCCAAAACATAATGCCACACACTGTACATTTCTGATCTAAAAGTAATAGACCACCATCATTTTTGTATTTGCTGTACAAACGTCTTTGTCATTCATGTTTTTCATCAGTCAAATTAAAGCACAGTGCATCTAATATGTTGATGCCCTCCAGAAACAACCAAACATAACTATGATCTGTCACCTTAAAGGCAGCTGGAAATTGATCCGAGGTCTCCTTAAAAACACCAATGATTTCATGCTTACACATGTTGAAACGCAGTACTGAACTGTGGTCACTGGCATGGCATCCCTCTATCCTGGTTGTAGCTCCTCGACAATGCCCTCTGCCTCAGTAAAGTCATTTTATATACCTGTAAAATGTCAGAGAAACGTAAATATTACATGTACACATTTGAATGCACTGTATCTGTCTTTGCAAAAACTGCCCTAAATTAGCAGGACTGCCATTCTTCGTATTTTCCAAACTTTTACAAATCATTGCCGAAAGTTATCGGTTTTAAGGATCATGGTTTGGGTGACTCACTGTATAACTTCCATCCTCTCTTCCTGTCATAATTACTCCGGCTGCTGGAGGGTTTTCACACTTGACCTAAATATATGTCGTTTTGGGACAATTTCTGAAATGACTCGCGCCATTGTTCCTCTTAGAGGGCAATCTCTCTAAAAATCCAGTGCAAGCCCAGTTTGTGGCGAAGAGAACGGTTCCCACTTGAAT
Organism: Diplodus puntazzo; assembly: GCA_963678695.2. Classification (NCBI taxonomy): domain Eukaryota; kingdom Metazoa; phylum Chordata; class Actinopteri; order Spariformes; family Sparidae; genus Diplodus; species Diplodus puntazzo. Next base: position 28,660,853 of record OZ023163.1, read on the forward strand.
ACACTGCTGCATTGGGTTTGTTGAGGTCAGAAGAAAAGACAACACTAAACATCGGTTGATTTTGCCCTTATTTTTATTATTCTTACATTGAGAGGACATCTGTGGAACCCTGAGCAATGAGGAAGTTAAGCCAGTTTTAACAGAACACAAGGTCTAAGGAAGCTACAGTCTGTGTTGTAGGTCAAAATATACAGTATTTCCATGTATAGTAGTCCACATTATTGAGGCAGCAGTCCATGTAGATAATACATGTAAATAAGTTCCTTTGTTGTGTGACTTCACTAAAACTCATTTACATACAAAGAGGATTATAGGAGATAACAAATATTGCAGCCAAAATGCAAATCGTCAGAGTTTAAGTCAGATTTTACAGCGATAAAAGAAGAACTTATTAAAAAAAAAAACTGACTCACTGAATCTGAATTTGTTGGACTTGAAGACCACAGCGCTGGAGTGATTTTATATATAAGTACGTCTCGGGCGGTTTGAGGATTTTTTTTCCTCTCTTTTTCGAGAGCTGTCCATCACGACACCTACACAACAGTTTTGTGCAGAAAAGCGCACCCTCACACTCACACTCACACACTTTCATTTGACCTTCCCCACAGAAAGCTATCACTTGCTGTTCATATATTACCGCTTTGAATCTTCACACTGGCTGCTCATATATATGCGCATTTATGGATCTGCGAATGTGCGTTCATGCTGGTGCGTGTAAGCGCATACATCGTGTCATCTTTTTTTTTTTTTTGGGTCTTTGATGTCTTTTTTCCCAAGACACCGTGGGAGCTCATCCCTTTGTATTTGTTTGTAAGACAGCCGGATGAGTGCGACTGGCAGTCATATATTATAATTTCACAAAGGCTGCGTTTTTACCCCTGGCGCTGGTATGAGAGGTATTGTTGACAGTTGTAGGAGGGAAGATAACTGGGTTAATTAGGGCCAAAAACCTCATTAGTCAGCACAGAGGGGAAGATGTAAAGTTTATCAGTTCCTGTTCCCCCACTTTTGAGGATGGTTTTGGGGTTGGCTCGCAGACAAGTTACAAAGTGGATCCTGTTGAAGAAATTCAAATGAAATGTTTTAATCAACCCCCCCGCAAAGTGTGCGCCTCGCCTGCGTCTCTTTTCCTACCATCGCTTTCCTCAAATGTTTGCGAGATATCACAAAAAGAGCATTTCACAAAACACAAGAATCATTTCAGTTTCCACACTCGCGGTGCCAGCAAAGAGGATCTGCTGCGGTGAGTGTTCCAATCACGGACACACACACACACCGCAGGAAAATCACACACACGCACACCACACACACACACACACACACACACACACACACACACACACACACACACACACACAAAAGCTCAGGTAGGTGACCGTTACAGATCTGGCATCCTACACAGAGCGAGCAGATGTTTAGAGGCTGAATGCTCTGCTTTGTCCCAGTCTCCAATGAAAACGGCTGCTGAAATTCTCAAGAAAGATCAGGCTTGGGAGTTCCCACATCTCATCAAGCTTAGCATATTCTCCAAAAAAAGGAGAGTCAGGATTCAACACTGGAGTCCATTCCTATATCTCTGAAGAATATGTGTCATTTTGGCAAAAGTTACAGGAAGTGCTGCAGCCCAGCCTGAAAGACTTTTTTGCGGAGACAGATAATCCATTCATCACAAGTGCAGATTCGTAGAAATAAGCGAGCTTGTTTTGGATATGTTAGCAAAATCGACTGAGATATTAAGTCAATGTGTCAACACTGGCAATTGGATAAAGTTACCTTAAGTAGTCTGTGAATCAATCACATAATATAAAACCACATGATGTCAAGAATATCAGCAATCATGACATCAATGAAATTACCTCTTTGACTGATTGACACACTGAACATTTATTTTGTTTCCCAACGCTGCTTTTAACTGCGGCGTCAGTCGGGAAACAAACATGACAAAGGACGTTTCTTTTATTTTATTTTGAATGCTTCCTTCATGATCCTTTTCATCATTCAGATAAAAAGTGGAAAAACAAAGAGATATGTAATTTCTCACAGAGGTTCCAAATAGCTGCGGGACATATCATGCCCACCCTGTGCCTGATGTAACCACCAGTAGTCTTTGTAATGAAAAAAATGCCTTTGACTAGGCCCTTTCAGCATTTCATTTACTTTTCTAACCTCATGCCTGAGGGAAGAACATTTTCAGATATGTTTTAGGTTATGATCATGTTTTCTCTTCTGCTTGGTGTGGATGTTTTCCATCACTGACTCCTGCGTTTCAACCAGAATTTATGTTTGAAGAACTGCTTCCATTCCCTGAATGAACTTATTGTGTGAAGCCGTATTGCTTTATCGGGTGATACGAGGCTGACAAGACCCTTCTTGGAGAACTTCATTTTAAAAGCATTTGATAAATTACACTATATAAGTCAAGTCAAGTTGATTTAATTTTGTAGCTCAAAATATTGCCTCAGTGGGCTTGAAATGTATACAGTGGATGACACCCTCCAACCTTAGATCCTCGATTCGAGTGTGGAAAAACTCTGTCAGAGAAACCTTCAGGCAGGGGAAAAGAAAGACACCTTCGGGAGTCCCACAAAGTCCTCTCCTAGGATGGATGTGAGCAACAAAATCTGAATTTAAAGATTACAATCAGAAAATATCTCATTATATCTGAAGTAAATTATAAAATATATGTTACGAGTGTGGATCGAGGAGGACAGCGACCTTCTTTTCCACTATGCTGACCTGGAAGAGGACAGGCCACACAAGATAACTGGTGAAAACAATATCAGAAGTGTATATAGATAGATAAGTATAGATATTAGAAGATTTTACAATGTAAGTGAGCAATGATCCATGAGGGGGCCCAAAGGGTACGAAAATCACAAGTCACCCTCACACCTCAACACCTGAACTGATTGCTAGTGACTCCCAAAATGACGTATATAAGCATTCCCAAAACAACAAAAATGGTCAAATACAGCAGCTTTGTCAGTGGCCTTAACTGTGGTGCTCTCTCCACCCCTCCAGCGTCAGTTTGGCATTAGAAGCCCAATAACACGTACTATGCAACATCTGGTTAGACATTAAAAAATAAAGGCTTGGCAGTCAAGTTAGCAATGATGGGTAATTTTAAAGTTTGGTTAGATGTTGAAATATAAAGCTTGCTAACAAACAATTCACATAATATGACTATGATTTTTTCGACTAATTATGGCTAGGTTTAGGATAACATACTTTGGATTATGTAACTTAAGTTAAGTTACGTAACTGGCGTCACTACCACACTCACGTTAAATAAATGGCGTTAACTACATAGGTTAACTTACTTCTTGATGCAGGGACCTGAACCCTGCTCTCCACTGGAGGGGTACCTACATACCTACATCAAACTTAGAAGCATCGGGCCAGTGACCAGCCTGCAGTATGTGACATGTTGGGAATGAGAATGGGTTGACGAGTGACCGGCCTACTGGAACTTTGCCATTTACTTGCAACTTGGTTAAGTTTAGGCAAGAAAACTATTTAGTTAGGTGTCCTGGATCTCCTCCCTATGGGCTTTGTTGCCCTTAAGACTACTTTGCCTGACTTCCTGCTTTGCTCCGGTAATAATAACCCCAGCCACTGGAGTTTACCACCTAACAAGAAATATTAATATGGGTGACGATAAACTGCTCTCACAATCAACCTAAATGCAAGTTTTTCTGATGAGAACGGACTGGATTGTCCATATCCAGCACATTTGCGAGGCACTGAAAGCCAGAAGAGAGTCCAGCAGAGAGGAGTGTGAGTGAAAAGACAGGAGGAGGAGGAGAGAGACAGAGAGAGAGATGCACATAGCTGTTGTAATTGAAAGTAAAAATTGCATGAGAAAAAAAAACTAAAACACAAAAGCAGTCTTTACTCAACCACTGATTCGCAGAGGCTTTTGGTCAAGTAATGACAAAACATTCAATTTTGCCCATGACGAGAATAATCACAGATGACTTGTTAAGTATTACTGCCACTCAAATGTTTGATATTCAGTGGTGCTTACTAGATATAGCCTGTCATTATGACGGGCGAAGGGCGTAAAAATGTTGTAGAGTTTGATCCACTTTTGGCTGTACTTCACTCAAATGGCCATTTGCTTAACAACCTCCTTCCACCCTCGAACTGGCGGAACAAAAAAGACTTGCAAACGGATCGTTCTCCTCTGAAGAATAACAGGACCTTGTTGTTTAAAAGATGAATTACAGTCCCTGGTTTTTCCTAGCCTCAAAGAAACGTCATGCGGTTCCTTTGCAAATGTGTCATACATTTTTTTTAAACATGTCAAAGGAGAAATTGTGCATCCCAGGCGAGGCTTAGGTGATTGTGGACGGGGGCACATGCTGACTGTCAGTTTACGCCAGAGAGCTGTTTCTCAGCCTAGAGGGCGCCGTAACATTTTCAAAGGCAGGGAGAACTGCTCCGGAAAGCTCACAACGTTTTTTTTTTAATTTAACTTTTAACTTTGATTACCTTGGTGCTCTGAGAATATGTCTGTCGGCGTTTTCATGTTTTCATAAAGATCCGGGAGGAGATCATGAAAATATTAGAAAAAACAGAAACAGCCGCTTGATAGCTAAACTCCACACGGATAATTGGTGAAAGACCGTGTTTGCTATATGATGCCACGGCTTCCATTTAATATACCGTTAATATTCTCGGCATTTCACTATTCAGGGAACGGATGTCCTCATTACATTCATGGAGGAGAAAATTTATCCCCCCATCATTTGCACCTCACAGGAAGAAACAGAGCTTTCATTTCATACGGAGGTTCCAAACAGCCCCGGGTTATTGCTGGCCCACGTTGCGCAAAATCATATTTGAGTGGATCCACTGGAGCCCCGGTGCTTGTTTTCTGCCTGAATTGAAAATTCCTTCTTGTTGTATCACCCAACATTTGATTTGCTGTATCTAGATTATGTGAGGGCTTCCTGCCTCAAGGAGGAGCTTTTTTAGCGTTGTTTGATGAACAGCAGTGTTTACGTAAGGGGTTGGAAATATGTGACATAATGCCCTCGTAAAGTGAAAATGGCGTGTATCTGATATCACCCAGGGAGCTGATAACAAAGGCTTAGCGGATGGCTTTGTTCGGGCGATAATGTGATTATAAGGCTGGCGCAGACCTGTCTGAAAACAATGACTGTTTACTGACATGACTGTCATAGCAAGTGTGAAAAATACAAAACAAAAAAAACCAAACAAAATAAGAACAAAAGAAAAGGGAAAAAAAAACAGAGGATGTGAGTCAAAAATGGGGTTTAGAGGTATTTTAGAATGCAGAGGAAGAACAGAGTGGGTTGTTTGAGGAAGAAGAGACAACAGAAGCCAAAGACAAAGGAGGGTGAGGGGAAAGCAAGTGGGCAGCGGGGAACAGAGAGAGCCAGTGTTTCCCTGCATCAGCTTTTTGGACGGCTGCCTGCTGGATGATAGGATTAGAGTGTTTTAATGTGACCTCCTCGCCCTGTTTTGATATTAACACGCCACAGGCTCCTCTCTGAGTCAGGTCACCGCATACACAACACGCATCATGTACAGCGAGCGCTGCGCTTTTCAGCTAATGTCGGGACAAAGTGAATGATTCAGCCAACAAACAGGCACTCGTGGCTGTTTTATTGCAGCAGGCGCGCCATCAGACATTATCATACATCAACTCAGACTCGTACTTGATACTGTGCGACGGTGAGTCAAATCTTCGGTGTCACATTTTGCCGAAAACACGCACAGAGCGTTACCTTGCTCGCCGTGCGGCCCTCCGCTGCTGGAGGAATGGAGAGAACAGTGTGACGCTCGAGTTGGAACAGAGACCATGGCGGGAGATAACAGAGGAGCTGAGCTGACAGAGGTCCTCTGTCTCGGTGCGAATAAACTATTCAACGCTGCTGGAGTGAGAACAGATTTTGCTGAAGGACTCGCTCACAGTTTAAACTGCATCAACAACAAAAGAAGTTGTGAGGACATCTGAGAGAATTTGCTCCATTTCAGTCTGGGGAAACTTTCCTCGCAGGGCTGTGCAGGATTATGCCACATCCGTGCCTGCATGTCCTGCCATATAGAAGATCAAGTGCAGTGTGTACATATCAGAACTGCCATCTTGAAACTAGACTATGGCCTGGGCCAGGCAGCAGGACGGCATGTTGGGTGATGATGGCGATGATGATCTGGCATAATGACTGTTGGATTAAGTTCATCACAGTCTGGACCAGTTGGTGTTGACAGTTGGGATATAAAATATTATTGTGTGTCATTTATTTTTTATTTTTTTTATTTTAATCATCTTTGGCCTTCTGATCGGTCTGTGGCCAGAGATCATACAGAGGTTTGGGCCAGCGATTAATCATTATTTTCATTGTTAATTAAACTGATGGTTATTTTCACAATTCCTCTTTTAGTCTATAAAATACTCACCGTTTGCCAAAGCAATGTCTTCAAATTGCTTATGTTCAACAGACAGTCCCCAACCCCATGACTCTTTTTTTACTACTATACAGTGAATGGCAAACGAAAGCAGCCACCATCACATCCCCATCACATCCAAATCTAGCATTCTGCTTTGTTCCTGTGGCTCGTCAGTACAAAAATGCACACAAACAGTTTCTGATGCATGTCCATTTCTGTTTCGGTACAGTAACGAGGGACTGTAGGAGGTGTCTGACTCTAATCACCGTCCACCTGTTGTGATCCGTTCTGCCTGTCAAGAACTAGACCGCTTCTGTGTCTGTTGGTGGAAGAAGTTGTTATGTTGTGTTGGGTGTGCTGTGTGGTCTTCGTGTGGATTCAGTCATTTTACGGTGGATGCAGGCTGAAGTCACACAAATGACAGTTTGAACCCTGAAGAGGGGTTTACTTTCACAAAACTCACAACCCTGATTCCAAAAAAGAGTTAGAGCATAATATAAAATGTAGACTAAACAGAATGTGGTCATTTGCTAATCATTTTTTTTATGTCAACCCAAACACAAGAATAAATGTTGGCTCAGTATGTCTCCCTCTCGTCACAACACTGTGCTTATGCTCCTGTTTTGATTTACACTCAACAAAACACTTGTAAAGGGTAATGAAAGCCTCGTGATTTGGCTTGAAATAGCCTACCTGTTGTGGTTGCCACAAAAACTGCAAAAAACTGTCAGCTACAAATCTCCTCAGTCAGGCTGCAGTTGCCTGTTCTGTAGCCATGTTAACGTGTAATAACGCCACCACCACCACCCTCCATCTGCTGATGTGAAAGTCAGCCAATTAGCATTTAATGCAAATGTGATGTTTGGTACAAATATCAGCTTGGATGTATCTGTGGTTTGCAGATTTGTTAACTGCTAACATTATATCCTGAGCGTGTGGGCAGTGTTTTATTTTATTTACATTTAAAAAATGAATATATATATACATATATATATATATATATATATATATATATATATATATATATATATATATATATATATATATATATAATATCACCTGGATAGTATGATTGGTAATGAAACAGATGTGGGAGAGCTTCACCACATTGTGAAACACGTGATTATATGAAGGATATCACTACATAGTCTCAGGCACACTTCGCAAAAATGTGGTTGGTAAATACAGATCGTCTACAAATGATTGCATTCCTTTTTCATTGTGATTTACACAGCGTCCCAACAGTTTGAAGTCTTTAGTTTCCCTCATGTGAAAACACCACATAGCTTTGAGAAAAAATTGTGAAAAACCCTATTGAAGACAAAAGAACTTCGGATTAAGACGTTTGCTTAAAATGTGCTCCACCTGTCTGTTTACAGGTCTTGGAGAGGCCTTCTGATTAATACGTGCAAATTGCTACAAATTGTTACATAGAACCCCTTTAAAGGAGCCATTTATAAAACTTTAAAGAAGATTTTGCATCGACATATCTTTTAATTAATGGCACAGTAAAAACTCAAGACCTTTAGACACACAGAAATGCACACACACACACACACACTCTCCCACACACTCCGAGGTCAGGCGGACTGACTGTGGAGCGATGACAGCGAGATCTGACTGAAATCAATTTCCAAACTGCCAGCTCATCTCCTCTTATTAAAACTCCTAATTTAAAGTCTTCCCCGCATGTTTAAACTTTCAATAATCAGCCTTTATCTCTGTCTCTTTGTCTGGAATGAATGTATAATCGTATTCAGTGTTACATTTTAAATCTGTCGCTGCTCTCTCTGTCCACCTCCAGCAGCTGCACGGCCTTCCCATGCTGTCTGCTGTTTTGTCTAGGAGTAATGATTTCTGAAACCCACACACACATGTGCACACACCCACACAGACGGTCATATGGCTGAGTTAACTTGACAGATTGTCATCGGAAAATCTGTAATGGGACTCAAAACACCCCCCCTACACACCAACACACGCACAAACACACGCAAACACACACACACACACACACACACAGAAAAGGAGTGTGTCACTGCGGGGGAGATGATTGACGGGGCTCGAGACGGTGATGGAGAATAATGTGAGCCCTGGACAACATCCGAACAGCGTGGAGTCTGATAAAACCCAGCAACCGCTCCCCTTTTATTTCAGCAAAGAAAGTATGTCTGTGTGTGCATGTGTGTGTGTGTGAGTGTATTTCCTTACTTCATTTCCCAACGCTTAATAGATCGGTTGCAACGTCACGGCGAAGGCAAGTCCTGGAAGTATGAGTGCAGTTTTGGGAAACAGCAGAGGAGTAATTACTCGCTGAGTTAAGGCGATGAATTCACAATTATAATCACAAATTTGAGAATCAACAATGAAAAATCGTTGCAGCGGTTGAGAAGCAGCCCAGGCGAGTCTTTCATATCAAAATATCTCTGTGAAGTGAGGCTGCGACTGAAATGTGTAACTTCACTTCACTTATCAAGCCAGCAAAAACTTTCTTCACCCAAATTAAATTTTCCGTCTCGCACATGAAGATCTGAGCTTGCAGGGAGCGATGACTCATAACAAATGCCAACGACTGTTTCCTAAAAAATTTGGGCCAGATGGATTCATGATTCATGCATGTCAAAATGCATTTAACTTTTTAAGCGCTGTGATTTTCTTTTACATGATGACTTACTTCCTCACTAGCCCCAGAGGAAGCTGGTTTACACACTGCAAAAAAAAAAGACTAAAATAGTGACTTAAAGTATTTCAGTTAGTTAGTACATTTCCAATGTAAATGGTAAAGGATTACATTTAATGCAGTGGTTCTGTCATTCGGAGTCATTGTGAACATATTGTATATGTAGTGAATATATTAAATATACAGGATAGGAAAACAAATTGGAAATGTGTTACTTTTATGTATAATATTTGAATAATGAACCAGTGACCCTTTGGCTGTATGTACACACTGCAGGCCAATCCGTATCGTCTCTCAAATCTGCTCTCAGGCAAGTGATCAGATCTGATTTTCGGTGTCCAGTCTTAACCAACACATCTGCATGGGCTGCTATGGTAACGACATTGGCGGCAGTGACTCGGTGTGCTGCTTCTCATGTGTTTGTTTTGTTTTGTCTTTATGCTGTCCAGACTTCCTAAAAATCAGTCTGGATACAATCTGGAGATGGAAAAAATAGGGAATTTGGGCTTGTAGTCTCAACATAGCCTTTGTGTTTATGCAGATCACCTTATGGCTCAAGTATTGGTCGACATTCCTTTAATTAATTTAATACGTATACTATAAATACACTCAAAGTCACTGTTGTAGGGAAATCAGTTTTTGAACCGCCACTAATAATTACATTTATCAATGATCAGTCTTTAAATGTTTATTTTCATTATCTTACAAATCATCAATACATATACAAAGTATAAAGTATACCATTTCCACATGAAAGAAACATGCACATCTCGATGTTCACACCATGTACGCTTTTTAATTCCAACTATCTAAATTACTTATCTTTCTCTTGGAGTTTAAAATATTTATTTCTAAAGTTTTACCAGAGAGTTCACTCTTGTTTGGATTCGATTAGCCTGACAGAGAAGGACGATAATTAAAACGGGTTATTAGAGTCAGTTTGATAATATTGATTAACAGTGTGCTTTGCATGTACTCTGACTCTCCCAGCATGCACCGGGGCATCAAACTCATTGACTCTTGATCTCTTACATTCTTTATTTAGCTCTGCATCCTGTTCTGCAATGTTTCTCCTGTTTCCACGCAACCACTCTTTCCATTTAGACTGATGTTTGAGTGCCCAATTTGTGACGTTCTCTCCAATTTGAGCACTCAGAGTGGTGCGGATCAAAACGAGCCTCTGGGGACCGGTGGCTGTAGCTCCGGCTCTTCCTGTCCACATAATGAATGGCCTTTGATGAAGATACTAACCCCCAATTTGCTCTCGATGAGTAGATGGGTGCTTTTATGGGATGGTAATATGAAAATACGACGCCGTCATATTTTACATGGCAACAACTCAAAAAGACGGTGACCTTTTTCAGGAGGTGTGAATCCCTACCTCGGTGTTTAAAAGTTTAGTCAAGGTTATTTTTATGTAGTGTAAGGTGACTCACAGTTATTCAGTTAATGAATGATTTTTAGATGCCGTGTTAATGAATAGTTACAAGCCTAAGTAGGCGAATGTTCATTTTAAGCAGGGGTCCACGGTGTCAGATATGACTCATACTGATCTTTTGCTCAGTCCATTCTTAATAAAAAGGTCTGTTTTCACCGTCAGCCTTCCCCGGTTGTTGCCTCTCGTCTTTGTCTCTCACGCTTAACGACAAACGCAGATATTTAATTGGCTCAACTGCGTCACATGAGACAATTCAATCGGTCGGGAGTTTCCGCGGCCACTAGTGCCTTAAAATCTAATGAGGCCGTGCCACTTAAAAATAGAAAAGCTTGAATGCTAGGAGAAAAAAAAAGTTACGGGACCGGGTCCAGATAGGATGGTGTCTGTCTCCAGGAGAGAGATGACAGGTTTAACAAAGGGGGACGTATTTTGGTGTTTTTGCTAGCAAGGAGGATAGCAGGAGGATTGTCTCCCCTCAAATCAGCTACTAGTTATAACTCTTTTTAATTGGAAATAGAATCAATCCTCACATGTGAAGCAAGTTTTTTTTTCATCCCTTGATGAATTATTAAAATGGTCATTTCATTTTGGACATCGTTGAAAATTAATTGCCTGTCGATACACAAACGATGAATCATTTCCACACAAATTGACTGCAGAGTTAATTGAAGTCTCACCGCGTCTGTGTAATTAAACCCCCTAAATCAATTAAGAATTCAAGCGTTTGTATCATGCTGCCTGGATGTCGCTGTTTGTATTGCGTCCTCATCTGTATGCTTGTATGTTTTTCCTTTAGGTGCTCCGGGGGCGTTGAGGTGATGCAGGTCCCCCGGTCATCCCAGTGGAGGAGCCAGCTAACGACGAGTGGCTTCGGCTGCTGAACGCCCCGCCCACCATCACCACCCTCACCGCTCCGTTGCTCCCTCCATCTCTGATGGCTCTATGGGGCGTCATCAGCCTCAGCCTTCACTGCTGGGTGTGTTTACGGTCTGCGGTAATAGCAGCAGCAACAGCCAGCCTCCCCAATGACAAGCCCGGGGGCCCCCTGGACTGGCTCCTGTCTGATAAAGGGCCTTTCCACCACTCCCCGGAGTACATCGACTTTGTGGAGAAGAACCGGCAAGGCTTCTCCACCAGATACAAAATATACAGGTGAGTCATGACTGCAGGATGAAGAGGCACTTTACACTGTATCTACTAACTCTGTATCACTACTGCTATTATATGCATGACCAATCCACCTGCAGCCACAGTCGGTCAGTCTCCGAGATTGTCCTTGAAACATTAGCCCTGTGTAAATAAAGGCCACACACCATTATGTGCATGTGCTTTTACATCACAAGCCACACATTATGCCCTTTACTACAGTATCCAACCAAAAACTCCTTCACTCCGTGTGAAGGTATGTGAGCTAGCATGCTAATCAGATAGCCAGTTATCACTCCGCATTAAATATAGCAGCTTAGTCAGTGGCCCAGAGCTTCAAACCATGATATAGCTAGCCCTCTTGTGTCATTTCTGGAGGTGCCTCTGGCAACAACCCAACTGCCTAGATGAACACTGGCAAACAGAAACCTTGTGATTTTAGAGAATGGAACACTTCCTAAAATATCAAACTGTCCCTTTAAATGCAGTCAGCACAGCCATGACACAGAATATAGTTGACAAGCAAAAGCTGAAGATTAATTGCTACAACAATTATTTCCAAGGATGTTGTTTTCAGCCGTGTCCATTTGTTGGTTGGTTGGATTGTCAGCAGAATTACACACAAACTACTGACCAGATTTCCTGGAAACCCAGATGGAGGATTGGTCATGGCCCAAAATAGACCCTTTTAACTTCTAGTATGGATCCTTAGAAAGGGACAGATGCAAGAATTGTTTTCCCACTTTCTTTATCATTATGGGATATGACCTTTTCCATATTTACACAGAGAATTAAGCATGTATCTTGATGGATAAAAACCAGGCATGGCTGGATGCGCCACGGCAGAGGTACGCACTCTACTGGGTGCCATTCTGGTTCAACTGCAGTTCCACAAGAATTACTTTCATCATGTGTATGTCTACAGTATATGTGGTTTGGGGGTAAAGATTCTATAGATAAGAGCTTTTGAAGTATAACTCCGATGATTAAGTATCCCGCTTTGATGCTGGAAGACAGACCTCCTGTGTGTTTTCATTAATACTGAATGTTTCCTGCAAACCTGTTCACAGTCAGCCGTGTTTTAGATGTCCATTCCTACCAGTCCTTCCTTGACCCCTACTGAGGCACTCTAGTGCAAATTATACTGCTTGCAATGAAATGCAGTGCAGTCAAATCAGGTGAGGTTGAGTTAAATAGTCGACAGGAGAAAGGGAACGGAGGGAACTTTCATCGGCCTCTGTTGAATTAACTTACAAATCTGCACATCTGTTCTAATACGTTGGCTCAGGAGCAGATTAAAGTCGAGGAGAAGGTCATTCAAGGGCATTTCGGCATGTATGTGATAGGGTTATCTGAACACTCTGAGCTGTAGTGTGACGGCAGCGTTCACAGCTGCAGCTGCAGAAGGTTTTTATGAGCGGCACATTCTGCCTCTGCCTGCAAACTGTTTTATTGTAACATCAAAATGATGTAAGGGAGAAAGTGCAACACGACTGCATATCTTATAGTAGCGCACACAACGGACAGTATGCTTCAGGAAAACAATCGTCATGGTTATCAAGCAGACTGCATTATTTTCCCCTGTGTTGTCATGCAGGAAAGGCTTCATGTCATCATAAGAACAGCCAATGTTCGCAGACAGAGTCGGGACGTATTTCATGCGGGCGTGTTGCTATCAGCCGGCTATAAATCACCTTCTGCTGCCTTCCAATCCCTCGGGGGAGTCACCTGATCAGCTGGTCAACTGAAATATGTTGATTAGCGGCGGGAAAAAATGATGATTTGTCATGACAGCAACACAGTCTGAGGTATCGGCATGCGACCGAATTAGTGGAGATTGTGTCATGAATCATATCCGTCGTCGTTTAGGAGGATGTTGTCCAGGCTTCTGGAAATAGATAGACAGGGTTCCTGACATCTATGGATCGGCACGGGGATACTTTATGGCTTCGGTGAAACGGTTGCTGCATTAGAGCTTTTTAATATTTCCTTCTCTGGCAAAAGGCAGCGATCCGTCAGAGTGGAGCTGCATGGGCGGCAAGATTAATAGTCTTATCATGTGGCCAAGTGATTAGTGAGCTCTTAGTACTTATTACTCTGCATTATCACAGAATCCCCTGAGAGGCCTCTGTCAGCTGCAAGGTTGTGTTTGAAGCCCTCTAGATTACCACAATGCGGCATTGATTAATAGTGATGATATTAAAAGGAAAAACTAACCTAAAAAGTAAATAGCCGGTAAATCTTCCCAAATTGAAATTCACTTGGATTCAGTCCCATTCGATTTCAGAGAGTAATGTGAAACCCAAGACAGGAGGGATACAGCTGTGGCTGAGCTTCTGGATTTCTGTTTTGGCAAATAATAGCTCTCCGTTTCTCCGTGTTGGTGGAGTAAAATGTGGTGACAATTTTGGGAGCACACACCTGGAGCTGGCTCATGAAAAATTCAGCAAGGTTGTGTTATTAAAGAAAGTGGGCCCTCTGCACTGTTCTCTCCAGGGAGCCGCATTTCTGAGCTCCTGCTGTGTAAAATAGGTCCTTAAATTTTCTAAAATCAGGCAGCAACCGTCGTGTATCAGCAAGAGGAGCAGGTCATGTTACGTGACGTCGATCACCTTTTTGGCTTGTAATAGGCAAACACTGTCACTTCTCAACACAGGCAGCGAGCAGTGAGCAGCTCTGCCACAGGCTGGTGTGTCCTTTCAGGCTGTTACATTTAAATAACTGCGATCATAAGAGGTTAAATTGATTTTTTAAAATTATTTGATACTATTGCAACGTGATAGCTGAGCTTCAACACTGATATCAAAATTAATTTTAACGTTCTGTTTAGCAAATTATTCAAAACCTCTCAATGCATCAGTGTTGATGTTCGAATGGATAAACAAGACTAACAATAATGTTAATTATTTTTTGCGCATCTGATTGACCTGGGGGAGAAAGGATATTCTGGATATGTGACGCATTACATTCATGTATTTAATGAAGCTCGATCGAGGGGAACATTACTCAACACTACATGTAGTAACACAATGCAGTGCTGCCACTTCTGAATGACACACACCGGTCTGCGACTATTCAAGCCGCTACAGACTACTCTGTGAAATTGTGCATACCTAAGTCACGTTGCATTTGATGGGAGAATATGGGGAGTTGGGTGTATCGTGGCGCCAGTGCATCTCTGGTATGAGATATAGTGAAGCTTAAGATGCTGGCGGAACAGAATGTGACCTTGGTTGTCTGGAAGGCTGTACCTTATCTCTACAGCTGCCCCAAAACAACCCTACCTCCGGCGTGAGCAGAGCAGAGTATAAAGACAAACTCATTACTGTGAACCTATGAGACTTAACATATGAAAACTCCTCTATGAATAATAACAGGAATTTCGATGCTTGGCAGTTTTTTATTTACTCGATGAGCTATTTGTTATTTGCTATAAATTAATGTAACATGAACCTTGCTGTAGCTTTCCAGACAAATCAGGGCTCAGCTGTTCCACTTTCTTTAATTACCAGAGTAATTGTCTATTAATGTAAATTAGCCTGGTTATCAGCTGCCTTAAATTACTATTTGAGTTTTGGGGGTAAGATTCTATGGTGTTAGCAAGCTAACTGCTGGGTGCTAATCAAAGGTATGCAACATTTGACAGGAAAATTAAACTGACTGTTTCCTTTTCACATATCATTATCACCAGGGCATGTCTTTTCAATACATTTACACGCAGTAGCAACACACAATGAGGCAAAAAGGCATTTGTATAACTACGAAGCTAACACTAGCTGAGCGAGTGCTGCAGTATGAACACACAAAGCAACATGAAAAACACAGTTGCCAACATATAGTTAGTTGGCTTCAGATGAGGCGTGACGTTCACAAAGTTTCTCTTGACTGTCTCTCAGTATTACAACATTGCCCCAAGCTGGGAGTAGCCAAGCGACATGCTAATGCCTAATTCAACAACCTGACCCACAAACTAAAGAGTAAACCAACATGAAACGGTCAAATTTACAGCTTACAAGTCTGAAGTCAGATCACGAACATGCTGTATTAATCTATTTATGAGCTTGTACAGTTACTGGTCAACATTGATAATGCAGTCTGTAGTAAAATCCACACATCCTTGAACTTGTGAGGTTAAGATACACACACACACAAACACACACACTCACTCACACAATAAAGTCTGTGTTATTTCCATCAAAGATTAATCCACTGGGTCTCGTCATCCTCAGATGGGAGTAGATGAAGACTTTCATCTTGATTCTTGCAGCCAACAACAGAGCAGCTCCCATGCTTAACTTACTGGCCCCCGTCTTGTTAAAAATATCCTATGGTTTCATGCTTACACATGTTGCAACGCTGTGGTCCCCTATTAAAATCGTGCCGGTCTTTGCCTCCAACAGAAGAACAGCTATGCTTAACTCTGACTCAACATATTTGCTAGCGCTAATACATACTGTGGCAACCTTTCAGAGCAGTAGCCATCAAGTCGTTGGTGGAGATACTCAGATTTCCAAGTGTATTATTCTAGGTATGTGATAGGAGCCTTCAATTTGCATAAGAAGAAGGCCGAATTAAATGACTGGCTTAATCCCATGTTTTCTGACCCGGGCAGCCCAACAGAGAATTGAGTGGGATGTCTTTTATATATATATATTTATCCGCACAAGCATTGAAAACGTGGGTTTTCATAAGATGTCCCCTTTAATGGTTTGACCTTTTTTTCCACCATGAAAACTTCACCACCATTGGAATCCACTTTCATTCGCAGACCATAGCCGCTGTTCTGTTGAAAACCTTTTAACGTCTAGTCACCTTTCAAGCCTAGATTCTATTTGACTTTTAAAGGATTTGCGTCGCTTCAGGTCGCTTAAGGTCAAAACGAGATTCAAAGTGTTGAACTAGACTATGACCATCGTTCCTGTGACAAGCTCCGCAGCATAGTTGCTGAAGCTGCTGTCAACGCTGCTGTTGAAATCATCAACAGTGAGTAATTGCTTTCTACTTGAAGTGAAGGACACCCAGTTGGTTCAGAAGGGAGTTAATTACAGTAGATCATGTCAGTGTGTCAATAAGCATCACTGTGCATCAACACATAATAAATTAAAACAATGGGACACTAATAATTATCTGCAATTAGTTTTTTTCTGTAAACCGGAGGACGCAAGACACGCCCACACTTGGAGTTTAACTTGATCAGAAGCTCACTGTTTGGTGTAGTAACCACTTCAAGCTCAATGAACAGCAGATTTCCCAAACCACGGGGGAGTCTGCAGGTGCTCTGAAGAGGGCTGAGGTGAGTGTTTTAGTGCAGACTCCCCCAGCGCTGCATCTCATCATCCCACTGTTACATTCTTACTGATGTTGTTTGTCCCGTCTTTTCTCCTGAAATTCCCTCAGAGGTTTTGGCAACCCCGAGTTCCTCCTCATGGTAAATAGACTGCGTAAAGAACAGCAATAAATAGTAGCTTTCCACCCCGAAGACACTGCTCCTCACTGGCTTCTTAAAATATCAGTAAAGTCTTGGTCTCATTTAATGAAGTCATAGGAGACACAAGATTAGACAGTCTACCCCAAATTAGCCACATTAACTGCTCACTTTTTACTTTAGTTCTCACTTTAATTCAATTTGTTAATGCTGCAGGCAGCTGAAGTCAGACATTTGTCACCGTGGTCGAGCTCCCTCGCTAAACTTTGATTCGATAAAGATCATACAAGTGTAAAAAGAGATGATGATTGCACTGCAAATGAAGGAAAGCGTCATTGCAGTTTCCCTTTATATCCCCATGTTAGGTTTTTAGCCACACTAGCAGCATGGATGGATGATGTCATAAGCCTGTTACTTTGATCCAGACTGAAATATCTCTACAAGTATTAGATGGATTGCCATGAAATTGTATTCAGTCATTGTCCCCAGAGGATAAATCCTACTCTAAATTATATCCTGATACTAACATCCCTGCAGGATGAGTCGGGAAAACTAACCAGATATGAGTTGGATAATAACTTAAAGATAGAATATATTACATTTTCACAATAAAGTCTCTAAAAACAAGTAGAAATTTAATTACCAAATGTTTTCAATGATAACAGACAGCAACTCCCATGACCCCATGCGACACAACATCATAAAACTATATTTTTGCATTTGTGTGCAACTTGTGCATTTAAATGTCTGTATAGTGCCATCATCGGGTCACAATACTTATTTCAGACTGTGATATACTTTGTGTTGAGTGCTACCGAGCATATGCTAGCATGCTAACACACTAAACTAAGATAGTGAACAAACCTGCTAAACATCTCAATGTTGCTCTGACGTGGCTATGCTGATGTTAGCATTGAATTCAAACAAAACCATTGCTCTGCCTAAATACAGTTATGTATTACTATTATTAACTCAGTCTGACTGCTAACAATATTTACACAGTTGGTAAAGTCTTGCGAGGAAGAGCCATATAATATTGTTGTTATGTTATTATATATTATGTATATTATATTATTACACATTGTGTTACTTAACAAAACTGCCATTGTCCATTGCTCAGATTCAACAATAGTAACCTGACAGATATCTTAAGCTTGTGTTTGTTGTAAATTATTATTTCTGGCAGTCAACTTTAAACGAGGAAAGATTGGATTGAAAGTGACGATTATTATTCTATCTGGTCTTTCTCATGTGTAGTCCGGATCTATGGTAATCTGTCTTTGCCTGTATTTATTAGAATTAAGCAGACTCCGTGCTCCGAGTTAGTGTTTGAGCTACCTCAGCAATGATGGATTAATGGATTCACTCCAAGTTATCCCTCTATTCAATTTCCTGCCTCTTACTGTTTGAATTTGAAAAAAAAAATGTAACTAAAGGAAATGAAACAGAGGGTTTGTGCTTTATGTGGATGTGTGAGTGTGTGTTTTGGCGAGTCACTGGAGAGCATTCCCATTGCTTCCATTGCAAACACAATGTGGGCCTTCCGCCTTAGCCACCTGTCCTCAGGAAACACTGCCAAGGGAAAGCTGCCATAGCCACCAGGGTGAAGGCAGGACTGTTGACATGTATTTGGCCACGTTCTGAACACATTGCATTTGGATAATGCATGTGATTATTTTTTATGGGATATGATTTCATTATAAATATTATTTGACTGTGGAAAATTCACTATACTCATTAAATGTTATTAAACTGCTTAAACATTAGGCTGCCTGCCAGCAAATAAATGTGGATACAAGAAATATGAGAGCACGGAGGCAGAAAAATGATTTATGTCCTCTGCTTGGGTAACAGCAGCAATACACTAATCTAAAAATCCTTTAATCTAAATTATTACAAGTTCTGCATCAAACCCCTATTGAAGTGTTGTCAGCTGTGTGCACTTAAAGTGTCAAAAGTCAACATACTTTATGTGCAGAAAAGACTCATTTAACTTTCATACTATTACATTTGATATGCAGTGATCATTAGATTGTTACCAATGCAAAATTTTATTGTAGCAGTTTACCTTTGTACCTGCTATTGTAGGTATAGTCCTGTGGTTCCAAACCAAGGGGCTGGCCCCCGTCCAAAAGTCTGGAGGCTTGTGACATGATTAATAGTGTCTGAAAGAAGAAACATACATTTGTATTTATATTTATATTTTTTTTACACGCTTGTGAAAATTGGGTAGTAGGTATCTATTTGGACCTTAATCACCACATCATCATACACAAATGACTGAATAGGTTGATTGTAGATGGCTCCCAAATTAATATATATGGCCCAAATGACTCACATACTGACATTTCTGATTGCTCCCACAACCACACGAAAATCTTTGACATTTGACCGATGGCAGTTGGAGAGCACCAGCGATGGGTGGAGTCGTCCGGATGTCATTGTTTTGACAATTATTGTAGTGAACCAATTGCAGTTTGGTAAGGTTCAGGCAACAAAACCTGGTAAGGAAACAGAAAAGCGATCACAGTTTGGATTAAACTAAGTAATCTATGTGATGTGATATAATGTATAGTAATGTAAAAGATAGTTAATAGTCACAAACGTCCATTGGTTTTGTTTTTCTGGGTAAAAATCCTGTGCTTGTTTATTCCATCCTCCACCTCTGCAGACATTGTTGCACACCTGATTTAACTAGAGGTCGATTCCCAGCAAACAAAAAGGCGAAATAATGGATTGGTAAATTGGTAAATGGACTTGCATTTATGTAACACTTTTTTCAGTCTGCTGACCACTTAAGGCACTTTACTGAAGTAGGTTGTACTAAGCTGTCTGCACAGACCTATACAGCTGTTTGTGCTTGGGAGGACAGGCAGACCTTAACAGTTAAATGTAATGATGTGTAATACTCTATTTTTTTATAAGCTTACAATATCTGTATTAGTAGGCTAACGAGCTATGAAATGAATTAAGTAAGGAAAAGGAAAATATGTTCATCTGATATGCTGTGGAGTAGCAGTATGTAATACATGTGACATAAAATAGAAATACTCAAGTGCCAAAAGATTTGACTTAAAGGAACAGTCAGGAAAAAGAGGGGCCTCTTTAAATCTGGAGGAAATTCGACAACTCAAACAACTTGGCCGTGAAAGGTTCCACAGAGTTAAACTGATGAAAGTGATGTACCTTGGCGAAAAAGGAGCACTGAAATTGATAATAATAATGACTTAGCTGGTTGTAGGAAGGATTGCAGGCCCCAAAAATGAACTCCATGGTGAAACCCATTTCATTTCCTCCTCTCCCCGCAGGACGAACCATTTGGCCTATCGGGGGTTTAAGATAAGACAGGGCTAGCTTATCACAGTCAACGATAACTGAAGAAACGAATAACGGCGGGGATTCGCGAATACTCTACCTGTTCTCTGCCCCCCCCCTTCCACTGTGTATTCCTCTTTTTCCTCAGAACGTGCTGCGGCTTTGAACTAGTGCTCTTGCGCTTGCAAAGTGGAACTCGGGCGACACAGTGTCCCATTTGAAGAGGTCATTTATTTGTATGGCATGAAATGAGGTGAAGATTAATAGCTACACTAGATATATCTGAGCAAGAGATTAGTCACAGCCTTTGTCTGAATACTACAGTGTCAGCAAAAAGGTCAGTGGGTACCACATATCCATTTAACATCATTATGTTTACTGCGCACACACACGGCCTACAGTTTCTGCTTAATATCGGGTGAATCAGTGTCTTGTTTCGCGATTATATGACGGCAGCTGAAATCGATGCGCGTCGCAGGATCTTTGCCACCAGCCCGCTCGAACTTTCGCGAGCAGCAGTTTGGATTCGGGGGGAATTTACACTTTGTATCATTCAAACATCTGGGTGTTCGCGCTTTCCTCATTACTCCTGGTTTAATGTGATATATACCCTTTCAAAAGGCCACACTCTCTCCATCCATCATGAGCAGCCAAGGTTGTTCAACCCGTTCTGATTACAGCAGTCAAGCTTGTGTTTTTGGAGGAAGAAAAGTGCAGCACTTGAGTGATAGAGCAGCGCAGTTCACGTGAATCCACGGAGCGTTTATTTACTGCCACGTAATGAAATGTTGCGAAAATAATCCCTCAGTCAAGACAATGACTCAGGTGCAATTCTACACGGCTGCCTCGTGATTTTGGTGTTCAAAGCGATCCTTTTGTTGCTCTCTGAAAAGCATCAGGATGTAGCCCATCAAAAAAACAATAAACGTTCATTTTTTTTTTTAAATGAACAGTGTGCTCAGTAAAGGCAGACGGCTCTTTGAGGGGCGTTTTTCCCGTTACTTTCTTCTCGTATGCGCACAATTATGTGAGTAAATTGGGGGCAGAGCCAGGCGGATTGCAAAAAATTGGCACGGCACTCCTGCAGCCTCCCCGAGAAATTTCAAAGTAATCACGACCGATCTGTTATAATTACAGCTGTGATATCTGTCTGTGACTTCATAACAGTCTCTTTCTACATTCATTGCCGTGCAGATCAGTGACGGTGGGAGAGCGCACGCAAAAATAAATACAGTCTTGCCCATGGCCTAATAATCAGAGTCGCGCTTTTTTTTCAAACATCAAAGATAGTTATGGTCTTCAAACAGCGTCTTGATTTTGGAAGTACATATTTAATTAGTCCTAGTTACAGACTTTGAATTAGGTTAACACTCTGCAGGTGGGTTTTTTCTTATGTTTCTCTGCTTAGCTCGTTTTCATCGACACCACTTTGATTTAAAATAAATACAAACCCACACATAATAAACCTCTCTTTATTTGAGTTGTTCTTACTTTGTCTGACCGTTTGTGAAACAATGGATGAGCCCCGCTGCTCTGATGATTAAATGTTTGAGGTCGATGAGGGAACACTTGCCTTGCTAACAAATGATTTAATGAACAATCGTTTTGTTTCTTTACATATTGGAAAACACTTCATTTCGGGAACTCAAATAAACCAAAAAACATTTGGACCGTAAGGAGCGGAATGAAAAAGATACATAAATCTGTTTCAGGAAATCAGAAAGTAAAAGAACACGATACAGATGGCATACTTCATGTGAGAGAAATCTGTGGAGTTCTCTCCTTCTCCATTCCTCAGAGGTCGTGGCCTTTTCTCTGATGTGCCTGTGGGCCACACTGAATTCTGAAAGGAAGAAGTGAATCAAAATGCCTCAGAATGTTCCCACTGTAAAAACTGGAAGCTACATATTGATTTATTCAATGTGCTTTACTTTTAAGGTTTCTAACAGCAGGTATGATGAAGATATAGCCCCAAAATATGTTGTTAAAATGAACCTGAAATTATGATTCTCATTAGATTAAATCTACTCATCTACTGCTTCCGTTCCTGCTATCATATTAGTAGTGTTATTTTTCAGCACAGCACGTTTAATGTAGAAGTAAACTTGCTTTCAAATCTTAAACATTTTAACATGAAAAATGTGCTGAATGAGCAGCAATCAAAATCAAATGAGAACAAAACACATCGTGACCTCAGTGATTACTACCTCGGAAACATGGGTGGATCCAGCGGCCAAGGCTGTGAGAGAAATTGGAACTAGCTGAAATCTTGATTGGCCCTTAAAGTTCCGCTATTTGACTCGGGACGCATCATTGACTGAATTTTAAGAGAATCAATGACATGTTGATGGAGAGCATTAATGTCTGCCACCTGAAGTCTTGCTCACCCCGAGTTAATTTGCTGTTGGGGAGGTTTTTTGTGGTTGTTAACATGCATAAAAAGTTTCCAGAAGGCAATTAAATGTCTAATAGTCAACACTAAAGGATTCCCCCCCCCCCCATGTGGTATCTGCTTTAGAAAACCCCTTAAGATCATTCCTTGCTTGGAAATGGCATTGGGACTGAATCCCAACAAAAGATCCATGTATATGTTATCGAGCCTGATTGTATCACATGTGCTGTGTTCCAATATCCATACTTCCATGAGTACACTTAAACGTAGTACACTATCCGCACTTATTAAGTACGCAGATTTCAGCCGGTGAGTGTTGTTCCAAATCTAATACTCCGTGGTGCACTTACCGGAAATTACGATCGCAACAGCCGCCGTGGCTCGTCACCCGCCAAACACATCCCGCTTTGAACGGTGAACAAAAGACATCTACGGCTTTACTTTTTAACAATTACAATCCTACAATCCTGCAATATGGCTCAGCTGCAGGCGCTGTTGTCTCGGTAGCTATTTAAAAAAAAAATCCGAGCTGAGCGCCTCTGCCTGGCTCCATTTCTTCCGCTACGTAGACAAGATGGCGGCTGTTGAGTGCGCATAGTGTACATCAATGCACACTCAACGTTTTTGCCGTTATGAGGGCGACATCCGGGTCCTTTAAGTACACTTCTTTTCGCCGCGATCGCGATCGGAACACCCTACGCACTCAAACTAAGTACAGTGAGTACGGTAAGTATGGATATTGGAACACGGCAATGGTCTCAGAAGTTAAAATTTCCAATTTTCTGATCACGTTAAGGAGCTCTCACCCATGTTGACTTCAAAGTTAAAAATGAGTAGAACTGTAACTGACAAGCCAATCCAACCCCATGGTCATATGGTCATATTTTACAGCCTTCATACCAAAAGTAAAAGGTACAGGTTTGGAATTCCGGGGCTGAATGCTCAGTTCTGAGAGCATATTTTCTGTAAAGCAAGCTGTTTTGACCTAGCATTTCTGATCTTGTGCTGCCTTGGTCGTATGGAGTTTGGCCGTTGGTTCTTTTATCCAATTTGTTATGACAGCAGGTTAGCAGTGGTCAGAGTACAGCTTGTAGCCGTGCCTGCTCGGGGCAAGTGAAAGCACTTTTATCGAAATTAGCTGAATTTTTCTTTGGGAGATACAGACCTAAACAACCTGGCGTTGCATCTTTACTGGGTGTGTGTGCAGGCAGGTACTGACACCTGTGTGTGTGTGTGTGTGTGTTTGCAGGTTTGTATCCATGGACACACGATTGGGGTTATCTGTTAGGAAATAATGGTTGGAACATTCACAAGGTGAATTAATATCACTTCAAAAGTGAAACCATTTCCATGGTTCACATCCCCTTAATTTTACTGCGGTGCCACCTCCAGGGCGAATTCACGAGTTTGACATTAGTTTGAGTGGAACGTCTCCATGACTGTGGGGTGGATTGCCTTGAAATAGAGCTACACACATTTTTGTCCTCCTCATGATGAATTGTAATAATTTTGATGACTGATCTGAAAACTGAAATGAGTAAATACTTTGATTATTGACCAAATACCTGAAAAACTAATTACCTTCATATCAACGTCAGGATTTTGTGTTAAATGCTAAAAACAAATGTTAGCAAAATACCATAACCAGGCTCAGATGTCACCATAGTTGACACGCGTAAAGCACTGAGACCATGGTGCCCTTAAGCCTCAGCAGAGTTCTGTTTTGGAGCCCTGACAGGACTTTGGGTGGTCGGCCACTTTCTACGTGGATCGTCGTTGTTCCCAGTTTTTGCAGTGTGTCCTGCATCTCTGGCAGCAGTCTGTCCACGTTGACGGTTTTCCAGCCAAATGAGCATGTTGAATCTGTGGCAGAGCCAGCTGGGGAGAGAATTCACTCTGAATGGCTGTTCAGCTATGCAAGAGAAGAGAAATGTGAAAAGGAAGAGGAATCACCTTGACCCAGTCACGGTAGCTTCAACGATTTCCCCTGTTTAGAACAGTATCATTTTCTTTTTTTGCCATTTGCTAAGTTTTATCAGACACAGTTTTGATTAGAAATGGCATTACTAGGGAAAGTGGTGTGATAAGCTGCTTTAGCATGACAACAGTATCCGCTGTCTTTAATTACAAATGCGGACGACTGTCACCTGGCGGTATGCAGGTGCAGAACATACATGCAGGTCGGCTGTCAGCTGTATGACTTTGTGGTGCGTTCGAGTGCAGCTTTTTAAGCGAGACGCAGGTGTCGCGAGACGACGTGACGGTTGGGTTTCCCCGCCGCTCGTTCTTTGATGTTGCTTTCATGTGCCTGGGCCCTCGCAGTTAGCAGTGTGTAATATCTCAACTCTGAACATTTCATGTCAGAGCTCACAGCTCAGCTTCTAAGTGGAAGTTGCTGATTTAGTTTTATCTTTGGTTTTGCTCCGTCGGTGATTAACTTCGCACTCATGAGGCTTCTGGAAAGCTGTACAGTCATTAGTGTCTCAGATCAAAACCGAAATGATGAAATGAGTTACTTTCTGCAATCAACCTTACTCATACCGCATGTACTAGGAGGCTCCTGGTGGTTTTCTGTTCCAGTTCCAGCTGCCATACATGACATTGTGTTGACATGATGACATTGTGTTCTTTCTGAAAGAAAAAGTGGTCCATTTTAATTTCAATGACACATCTGGCTCTGAATAATACACGCTGAAGGTAGGGAATGTTTTTTCATTTTTTTCAGCCAACTAAAATGTATTATATTGAGATTCTAAAACAGTAATTCAGCTTATCGGTCTTGTTTGACTTGTTTGACTTTGCCGAGCTATTCAGATGAAGGATGCTATGCACACCTCTGTTCTAAAAAACACAGTGTTCTCAGCCTGAAGTCTGCACTGTTTTGCCAAATGCCAGACGAATGAAACACACGTACTGTAAGCCTGCTTTTTAATTCATAGAGCGCTCTCTCTGTTATGCTGAGTGCAGAACCGCGGGTCGAGGAGTCTACACAAGCATCTGCAAAGGACGCTTCACATGGAAATGTTCCACTAAACACATTTAGGTCTCCGGTAGTAGCATAACTTTGTATAAGCTGCGAGTCAAAGCCCTGCAAAATGCGGTATCAGTTCAAAGAGCTTTGCCTTTGGGCCAATGTTCTACAACAATACCTCAGAATGCCTGCAGAGTGCCGGGTTGTTCTTTGTTGATTGAACATCCTTTGGATCGTCGGGTTTTGCCTCACTTCAGCTTGCCATGCTGCCTTTGACATAACTGTTGTTTTTTTTTTATTATTATTATTTTCGCTTTGCTTTCCCTCCTGTACATTATGTGTTTGGTTTTTACATGAAAAAAGAAAGTCACAGGGGCTCAAAGGCTGCGAGAGGGAGATAGGAGGGAAGAAAGTCCTGCCTGAGCAGCGTTCAAAGTTTTATTAAAGATTCTGCACCGTTCCTGCCGCCTGGACCGGCATCGTCACTGTGTATTGTGCGTCGTGCTTTCATCTTAAAGCGGCCCGAGTACAAACGTGCCCAGAGATATTCTAATCAATGAGGTGTTAGGTATTCATATAAACACAGTTTATAAGCTGCACTCATGATCGAGGTCAGTGATATGCTTTATTAGAGGAAAAGTGTCTTTTGTTCACACTGCTCGCACGCCACCACTTTTTTCCACTCTCGGTACTGAATACATCCTCTGTTTGAACAGTATGGCCATTTCTTGATTCATTACAGTGTATATCTCTCTGTCATGATGGGGCTATTAAGGAAAACATCTGTCAGCTGCGTAGAAGGAGCACGAATCTGTCCCAGGTGACAATCAAGGTTTTGTCGAGATGTTTTTTCGCTTTCTCTCTTTTTCTCATTCTCTCTCTCTCTCTCTTTCTCCATCAATTCACTTTCACTTTGGTTTAGGCGGTGTCGGCATGGTCGAGGGATTTCTTACATAGCAAAAGCACAGAGGGACATAATGAATTCAATTTGCTCTCCCTCTCTCTTTTTCTGTCCCTCTCTGTCTCTCTGCTCGTCATTATTCCAGTTGCATCATCAGCCTTAAGCAAAGTATGCACCTATATAATATTGCTGTATTTTAATAGTCAGATTAATTGACTAATCTTTCTAGTTCTCTTGTGCCACATTCTAGACTGAACTCAACTGTTAATACAATGTATACTTACATTGTTGTGCTCTTGTTTTTCCCATGATTTCCTGCAGGGAGTTTGGGAGATGGAAGGTGAACAACCTGGCTGTGGAAAGGAGAGATTTCTTGGAGTCTCCGTTACCTCTGACTCCTGAGTTCATCAGGAACATTCGACTCCTGGGCCGCAGGCCCACCACCCAGATGATCACTGACAATCTGATCAGGAAGTATGGGACTCACTTCCTGTTGTCAGCCACACTGGGAGGTAAACACAAACAAAGACGACGTTTGACTGCAGGTTGATTACATTGTTAAGATATTACAGTGGTACACATTAACCCGTATACACTAACCAATTGAAGCTTTTGAAAACATTGGACTAGAGGCTCCACCGTGTTTGTTCGTTAAGCCGTTCACCCTTTTAGTTTTTCACTTCAACCTATGCAGTCTGTCTCAGCAAGTGTGCAATTTCCAATAACAAAGGAGACACGTTCGAAAATCAGAGTAATCTCTGGAACAATGGGTTTTGATTCAGACAAAAGCAGTGTTTTTCTTTCTCAGCAAGCAACAGTCCATTTTGTTGGATAAGATGGTTACCAGTGCTGGCAGATTTTACGATTAATTCTGCGAGGTTGAAATCTCTCTTGGTTGATTCTCTATTGTTTCAGCTGATCTGATTGAAAACGAGAACCCTGCAACAAGGGCCACATTGATGATGATCATGCTGAGTCATTTCAGCAATAATGTAAAAAAAAAGTAATTAGGTATCAAATCAAATTAAATCAGTTTTGTTTAAATAGTCACAGTCAGATTGCCTCAGTGGACTTTACAATCTGTAGAGTGAATGACATCCTCTGTCTTTAGACCTCCAATTGGAGTTTACAAAGTTTAAAAAATTGCATTGACAGAAATTCTGATACAACTTATTATATAGGTAAAGTCAACATGCTCACTGCCTGGTGAGTGATGTCAAAGAAAGTATTCCAGCGTAGAGCTGGTTCACCCAAGTGTTATTTTACAGTAATAGGAGGAAAATATGCTTTAAGGAATGAGGCTTTAGTAAAATATGCAATTTGTGTTGATAAAAGCTTTTAGAATTTGCTCTCACGGGAATTGCATATGGAAAACACAATAACTCAGTCACAGTAAGTAACACATCACAACAAAATAATATTCCGGTGGCAGCACAAAATCACTCTTCAGAGATTTATGTATCCATGTAAAAGCCTGTGTACTGTGACTCCCAATCACAATTACTTCATTTTTGGTTTTCTGCGCTGTGATGAATGGACAAGCATTAATGGTCCTCTGAATGAAGGAAAAAAAAAAAAAAAAGAACTTCAGATGCCGGAGAGGCTCGAGCAGGTCTTGCAAAGCAGATTTGCTTTTACAGAGCAACACTTGTCAATTACTTTAGTCCTCACTCCTAGCTTAAGAAAGGTTGCTGTTGTGAGTGGCTGTATGTAATGCAGCCCTACCAGCTGCCTGAGCTGATGCAGCCCCCTCGCTCTGGCTCTCAGCCAGCACTTAGTGGTATGAAGAGAGGAGAATGAGGAGTTTGCATTGGATTGTTGCCAGAGATATGCCTCTGTGGTTCTGAATGGATTGCCTCTGTGTTCGGAAACATATGGACTTAGTGAAATTAATAAATAGATTGTGATATTAAGAGGGTGCCCTTCAGCAGCGGAGGAAGAGAGGCGGTGGGCAGAGAAACGGCCCTGAAGCATTAACACTGCATTATGATGAGGAATATGATGTGCAGTGTCTTGGGGACTCTCAGGCAGCAAAGAGAATGTGCTGCACCGTGGCCCCTAGACTTGTGAATTGCTGATTACTATGATCAGCGGCCACTGATACGCGCTGACGTGGTTAATCCTAACTGTGGTCAAGTGTCTTTGCGCTTCAGAGAACTCCGTATGGCTGCTTCCCTGCTCTCAACCCCCACCCCGAATATTTAGCAAATGTGTCTCTCCTGGAGCAGAGCAGGTGGCAAAACGCTAGATTGGTTAATTGGATTAATGTTAAAACAAAAGAGCTTTTATCCGCCATGAAAACAGTGGCAAATGCAGGCACTCAAACTTCATTAACAGAGAGTCCAAGAGAAACAAACAGACACTCGCTGGCACATTTTTTTGATGAAGTGATTTGTGGGAGAGTGCGACGCATAAACACCCCGGCGTGAGTGCTTAGCACCAAAGATAGAGGCACCAAACACCCCAAAATCACTTAAACACTTAAGATATTACCTCTTTGATTTTATGTCTGGGAAGCGTACCTCAGACTTCAAGAAGCTTAAGGTGGGATTACACTTGGAAGCCCTTAATGGCGATAGATTTTGTGCACACCCTATCCCCTTTAATTATTTCTGTTAATATTTGTTATGTCTCTGTGCAGGAGAAGAGGCCTTAACGATATTTGTGGACAAGAGGAAACTGAGTAAGAAAGCAGAAGTGAGCGATTACTCGGGCAACTCCTCCACTGTGACTCTGGAAGCTCTGCACCAGCTGGCTGCCTCCTACTTCATTGACAGGGAGAGCACTCTGCGCAAGCTGCACCACATCCAGATCGCCTCCACTGCCATCAAGGTAACGCCCTCGTATCTCTATTGTTGAATCCTCGAGGCACATTGTCAGACAAGCGCACTGATTGTCAATCTTGCTTCAGTCGGTATCATATTAAGTAACTGTGAGCCATCTATCCTGTTTTTTTGGCAACCTTTTTGTTGTCGCTTTTCCTACAGTATCTGTTAAACAAAATGTCTTAAACTGTTGTGTAGCCGAGGCTAAGCTAAGCGAAAATCATATAAAAAAAAACTGAAACAAGCTGTTTTCTTCAGCAGCAGAGGAGCTCTGCTAAGACTTGAATCCTTAAAATTAGACATCGCTCTCCCTTCTCTCTCTCTCTCTTTTTTTTGTGTTTGTTCCTTTGTCATGAAGCATCAGACTGGCTTTGATTGTAAACATGAGCTTTTTCCAAAATCACAGTACATGATTTCAGGGTTTTAGGATTTAAGGTTTACCTCTTACTGCCATCTGGAGCTGCTATAAAATGGGATGCTGCCCAGAGAAGCTTCTTGTAAAAGCCCCTCTTTGACTGAAAGCAGAGCGTGTTTACCGAAACTGGAAGTGATATGATATCCTCTCCTTCAATAACTTTATCCCATTTCCGTGAGAAATTTTCAAAGACATGATGGCTGTTTCAAATGTGTAAAGGACAGACCTCACAAGGAACCTTTTGGACATAATGACAGCACTGAAAGATTCAAGGGGCTGTTACTGTTTTTGTCTCAGACAACAGAATCACATTGCAAATGCTAGCAAATACTAGTGAGTAGGTTTGATCACTATGCAAAAAGAGGTCCTGGTTATGTGAGTCATGAGTCTACGGGGAATAGTCGTTTGTGATGTTTTGCTGGTGTCTGTACCAAATAAGCACGATCCCTCAACCAATAAGAGTTTCTTCAAAACCACAGATAAGTTAAAACTGAACGTTTCATTTAGGTTCAATTTCTGTTTCTCTCTCGTCACAACACGGCAAAAACTCAATCTCACTCAGTATGTTTGTCTAATTTCTACACAAACTGTCTCATCACACCTAATATAAGATACAATAGCCCGGAAATTATAATTTCAGTGTGCTACATGGGACTTAATTTTAGACAATTTTCCCTTGTTCATTTGCAGATACATTTACTTATGACATGTAAGAAACACCAGGTATTCCTTGTTTCAACTTGTTTTTCATGTGGTATTTTTTGTGCTTGTGCTCTGGTTAGATTTCTCTGACAAAAAATCACTGGTTAAGGTGAGAAAAACATCATGATTGGGCTTAATAATGTTTTGGTTGGCTCGATCACAGATGGGGATGGTCTCAAACTTCCTGTGAAAAAATAGCCATAGACAAAAAAATGATATCCTCAGATGTCCTCACAAGTACGCATCCACTGCTGCGACGAGAACAGCGGGCGGCAATTTGGCAGCCTTGTCGGTTATAATGACACCACCTCCGTCCCCCTCCACCTCCTGATGTGCAAGTCAACTATCAAGCATATACAGTAATGTCAACCCTGTTTTTTAAACATGTCAACCCTGGACCTGTCTGGGGTAAAAATTTACTGCTAACATTGTATCCTGGTGAGTGGGCTGGCCTGGAGACGATGGTTCGTAGGCAGGGACAGCTCTGTAGCAACATAATGCTTCAGTTGCAATGGTATATTGTTACACAGTTTACCCTTATCAAAATATCACAGTAGATTTGAATGTTGCACCATAATTCAATTTTGATTAATTGTTCAGCTCACATTCAGAGAAAATAAGAACATGACATATATCTGCATATATTCATCGTATAATAAGATAGAAGGACAAACACATTAGGGATGTACAGGTAAGCTTAGTACCATTAAATAATACTGTGCTAAATTAATATAGAGTCTCTAAATAGATAAGTCAATTTGAAAATACGTGAACTCATTTCCCTCTTGATCCCGTCGAACCCGTTAATCTCTATGTAAAGTGCACACGCTGTTCATCAGAAACAATCACAGATTCCAATTTTTAATCTCAAGTTTAAATTTGACTGCCGCTTCCAGTTGTCATGCGCAAATTAGAAAAGCTGCGTCTTGAAATGTCATACGTGTAGTTCTGGGTGCGATTTCCTGTTACAACACAGTGATTGACGGTGAAGTGGAAACCGATGCTTTTTATCAGCCTGCTTGCGATGAGATATGATCTCGAGCCGCTGCGAGCACATCGAGGCTGGAGGAAGCTCTGTGATGTGCACATATGGTGAGGGGAAGATAAATGAATCTTGTGAAACACAGCTCGTGACAGGTTCCTGCCTCCGGTTGTCACCTTCAGGTAGCGTGGGGTTAATAGGGCTGCGGAGAGGCGGATGACCCTCCTTTCTGCCTTTTTTATTCCTCTCAACACAGTGGTAGTCGGCCTGTGAAGTGTGGCTTTCTCGGCTATAGCAGAATGTGAATCAGAGTCCCTGCACTTCTATCAAAGCTCTGTCCTCGCACTACATTGTGTTCAGGGAGGGCTGGGTATTTCTTTCGCAGCTAAGGTGGGCACATCAGAGGTGCAGAGGCAGATGCTTTTGTGTGTTTCATTTCTTGGGAATTAGGGTTTTTCTGTAGCTACAGAAAAGGAAGAGCGTGTGCTTTCATGCTCCAAAGGCAGTCAGCGGGCGTAACTGACAGGTAGGAAGTGGAAAGAGGAGAGGCTCACCTCCATCACTGATAGAAAGTGAGTCAAAGGAGTGACACATTCTTCCACACATGTGCGTCGTTCGCCACAGGGCGTTGACCCACGCAGCAGTGGAACAGATACAACTCCTCTGCATGAATTTGTAATCGAGTGACTTGAGGAATGAATGGAAAAAGGGCTGGCGAGGCAAAGCCCCCCCGCTGTCTGCATGCAAAAGGGAAATTGAAGCTCATTTTGGAGGAAAAGCTTGTTACTGTTGTGGTGTGCTGGGGGTTGGGTGTGGAAATCTGGGCTCTTTTTAAAAAGCGCAGAGCAGAGTCTGTGATCATATCAGCTTGTTTCTACAATAAGTAATGACCCGAGTTGCTCAAGAGCATTGTTTTTGCGTTGGAGAATTTTCCTAGACTGACCTGATGGTGAGATCCCCGACTGACTCAGGCCATATTTGCGATTGCTGTCGGCTTGTCCATCAGTGCCTGCAGACAGAGTTGGGGGAGGAAACTGAAGGGATGTCTGGCTTCGTATTTTCATTTCGTGGACAGCCTCACAGTTGTATTGTGTTCTCATTACGGTAGAGAAAATGCTTTTTTGTGTTCCCTGACTCAATCGTTTGTTGTCTGGACTATCACAGAGTAGATAGACGGCTAACTCGATCATCTACGATCACAGTCAAGACAAATTTAAGAATTTTTACAGCATTTTTCTGGCATCAGGGCACTAAATGGAAAAATGAAAAATGAGTTTTAGACTACCGAGCAATATATTTTAGACAGAAAAACACAAACTTGGTAAATCAAGTATCCACATACTGACACACTCATAAATCCATGAGTAATGGCTCAAAGCTGCATTGAACACTGAATCAAATGATGTTGATGATGATGATAACCAGCTCGTCATATATTTCAGTCTTATTGCTCTTATCAAACCTCGAATGAACATAATGTGAGTAATATTTTAAAACATTACCTTGTCCATGAACATTTCTACCCAAATTTGGTAGTTGGGATCATTTGTGTTTGTTCATGTTAGAGTATTTATTAGCCCCAAACAGCCAGATTAGTTTACATCTCTGTGGATCACTGCTGCAGTCAGGTTGTTAAACAGGAGTGAAGATAAATCCATATTGTAATCGCAATAGTTAAAAAGTCCAATCCAATGTGAATTTGGGTGTTTATTCCCACAGAAGGGCTGGATCTGTGCCCAGCTCGCATCTGCTCGATAAATATCTACCTGCATTTGTAAATATACAAAGTCAAGCTTGTACCTTTGACATTTTCATCAAAAAAAAAGATATTTTCTAGACAATTCTTTAATGTAATAATTATTTACTTGACAGTTTCATTCCCATTGTCAAAACATTTGTTTAAAGCGCAATGGCCAATAACTAAAGTTTGATTAAGTAACCATTATTGGCAGATGGTCGTTTTTGCGTTGGCGCAAATCTGTAGTAACCGTGTTAACTGTAACAACTGTATAGCATGCAGTATGTCTGGAGGTGTGTGCACTGCTCTCTAGTGGCCAACAATCATTCGAAGCAGCTTTGAGGAAAGAAAAAAGGTTCTGCCTTCCATTAGAAGAGGTAAAAGTTGGAGCACATCTCAGCCCCTCTGGCAGACTTCTTCAACAACCAAGAACTTACATTGTAAACACTTGTGTGCTAGGCTGCGTTAAAGGTTTCTTGCTATTCAGAACTCCGTTATATAATAATAACTTTGCTGTGGCTATGATCAGAGCCTCGTCCTGTGCTTCTCTTCCTCCCACACGGCTGTTTGAATGAGTCGGTGAAATACCTGAACCAAAAGTTCACCTCATGAAATAAGAAAGAAAATATACCAATGAAAGACACACAAAAAAAAACCTCCCACAGCGCACCATCCTTCGCTTCATTCCCTCATATAGCCATGTGTCAAGATACAGGTGGCCAATAATGTCCTATTAAGTATTTTTAATATACCAGAATGCATCTACAGTGAATAGCAGCTGCTATGTGAAGCGGAAATTGAATACTCTGCTCATCAGTCAATGTGTTGCCATATGGCATATCATATGGCATATCAAATAATTCCTTATATGGATTCAATATTCATGTGGTGTGAAACACAGCATTGTATCTCATTTCCTCACATTCGTATCAGGATTAAAATCCCTCATGAGGGAAACAAGGGATTTATAATGTGATATAAATATTATAGTTGAAGAATTGCACTGAAATTATCTTCATTTTCCTTTTCCCATTCAGAGAGGATATTTATTCTTCCGCTCACAAACCCCTTTCTTCAGGATTAGGGTTTTGATTAAAGAGCCCCACACTGAGTTTTCACTTCCCTGCAGCACCGGCCTCAATATGAGTTCCCAAGCCCTTCAGCCCTCTATGATTGTGTTACTGATCGACTGACCCTCATTGTCTCGCCTCATCCATCTGTCACTTTACACCAACTGTCCTCTGACAAGCCTGACCAGGACAAATCGCCAAACAAAATATGGTGTCCCCGAACCACAAAGAGAGAAAAATGAGAATCTGTTACATGCTCCCTGCCGTGCCACAGCAAGAGAAAGGAGAGTGCTGAAATAAGAGCTCTTCTTGCAAATGAAGTGAAAAAGGATGCTTTGCTGGAGCTGCTTTGTGGCAAAGGTCAATCGAAACATCTTCAATCAGTGACTGGACCGAAAAAAAAGAAAGAAACGTTTTAGCATTCTAGCAGAAAAATGAGTGCAGCAAAGTACTCTTACAGCAATTCAAAAAGACTCTAAATGAGCTTACCCCACTTTCTTTCTGTTTCTTTCACATTCACAAGTACAATCGATTATGTAGAAACTGCTTTAACA
The DNA here is from genome assembly GCA_963678695.2 of Diplodus puntazzo. Taxonomy (NCBI): domain Eukaryota; kingdom Metazoa; phylum Chordata; class Actinopteri; order Spariformes; family Sparidae; genus Diplodus; species Diplodus puntazzo. Next base: position 28,695,827 of record OZ023163.1, read on the forward strand.
GAGCAGAGACAGGCTTTTATGTTACACAAGGCACATTTAATTGGCTCCCCTCTAATTTTATATCTGTAATTTAGAAGTAGCCTTCAAGTAGGTTTTCTTTGTGTGTGTGTGTGTGTGTGTGTGTGTGTGTGTGTGTGTGTGTGTGTGTTTTAAAATGGATGCTACAGAGAATTTATATATCAGTTCTTTTTTTTTATTTATTTTTTTTTTTATTTGTTGTTGCCCAGGTGACAGAAACCAGAACAGGTCCTCTTGGATGCAGTAACTATGACAACCTTGACTCTGTTAGCTCTGTGCTGGTACAGAGCCCTGAAAATAAAGTCCAGCTGCAAGGTTTGTCTGATTTTAACTACTTCTACTATGATTATAATGTTATGTTCTTTTGAGGATCAAACAATGTTCTATGTGGCATATGCCAAGGGATTAAAAAAAAAAAAAAAAAAAAAAAAAATGGCACACAAATATACAGTTTTACAGTTTTTATTAAGTAAGTTATAAGCTCAGCCAGCCACGCTTTCACTGTCACTCCCCTAGTATACAGTTTGATGACGGCACTAAACCCAGCTTCTTTTTACAGGCTTGCAGGTGATCCTTCCAGACTACTTGAGAGAAAGTTTTGTGCAGGCTGCTCTCAGCTACATAGCCTGCAATGGAGAGGGCGAGTTCGGCTGCAAGGACAACGACTGCTGGTGCAACTGTGACCCCAAGTTCCCTGAGTGCAACTGCCCTTATATGGACATCCAAGCCATGGAGGAGAGCCTGGAGAGGATCACAGAGACGTGGGAGATCTTCTATAAAGAGTTTGAGGAATCAGGTAACGAAAGCCCAGAGGAAAATAATGAATTCTCTCTTCCTTTTTCACATTGCATACCTCATCTTAATGCGGGGAAATCAAACTTTGAGCACATAAATCATTCACATGAGAGGGAGTTAGGGTGGATTCCAGTGTTTTATCTGCACCGCTAAATCTGACTGAGGATCCTGTATGTATGTTCCTCCCTTTTCTCTGATTTATAGGTGAACTATAATAGCTGGTTGTGAATCCTGCGCCCTGGCACACTATCTGCATAAAGCAAATTAACAAGGCGACAGCACCGGGTTTAAAAAAAAAATCAACAGCTTTCGGCTCAGGTAGTTTACAATATGTCGGGAGCAGATTAATCAGCTATAAAACCCATTTATTGCGAGTCCGGCTTTTCATATCACCGGGGAAACAGAGTTTGAGTGGAAGCTCCTAGCATAATGTTTGGTTATTATTGCTGTGCTCAGTCACCCTGCCTTGGCGATTATTACTCAGGTGAAATCAAAATGGATGTCTTTTTTTTTTTCCACTCCTCAGATTTGGCTGAAATATCCCTAAGTGCAATTACTTTCAAAGTTTATGTTTTAATAGCTGGGTGTGAAGTGAGGGCAGGAGCGTGCTCAGAATGCCGCTGCGCACAATTGTCATAAATGTGTCCTTCAGCAAGGGATACACACATCTCTACTGCGCTGTTTTATCAGCAGAGGAAGAGGCCAGGACAAACTGCTGATGGAGATGGAGGTCATGCTTCTCCCTGGAACCACGACATATACGAATAAACATCATTTACCTATTTATTTCATGTCACTGACTGTAAAAAAAAAAAAAAAAACTAGTGGATGGAGCCACTGTGACCTCACCCACAAGGGCCAGAATTAAGCTCATAGTCTGTCATTTAGCTGAAAACGATCATGCTGGTTAAGGCTAAGAAGCTATCCGTGTTCACACATAAAGAGAAGCAAATTATGCCATATTTTTCACAGTCATTTTGCAGGTGGTTTATTCTCCCTGAAAAGTCAGAACACCTTCAGAAAAAAAAACAACAAAAAAAACAAAAAAAACAACTCTATGCTCTCCTCAACTCTGGGTGTCTATTCCCCCAGGAGCTCTCGGCTCTGCCAATGGCTGTCTGCGATTAACACAAACAGGGGCGCACCCCGGCATCTGGCCCTCCATTATTCATTTGATTAATCACACAACAAGCCACATTATTGTCCAATGATTGCTTTAAAAAAGTTCCAACAAACAGCTCACAGCTAGCGGTCACTCAAAGCAGCCATGCCCGTAATTGTGTATAACTTTAAGCCTTAATGTCAATTAACTGAGTGAGTTCTATAACAATTCACCCCCCATGTACAGTTGTCGTGAATGGAGACAATAGCTATTAAGACCAAAATCATTTTCGTACCAGGCTTTGAATATGATTATCTATGTTGTAAAGTTGTGCATTTTTACATGCTGTCTTGTGTGAATTGACTCGCTTTTGGAGCCATTCTCAACAGGCCAGTCCGGGTACTGCAGCTTTTGGTACTTCAGCATTGGCTTCATTTTTCAGCCCGCTAGTTTTACGTATGTTGACATACACTATATAGTGGCCATTATGGTGGACAGTAATGAAGTGAGGATGATCATTGTGACGAAAGTTACAATGAAAGTTTTTCAAAATAAAAGGTTTTGAATTCATGTAGAGATATCCACAAAACAAATACAAATCAAATAGGTTGGTGTAAATAAGCGCATAAAGGAGGTTCACCTTTCAGAAAATAAATATGATAATTGTGATAGTGATACTGTTATTAGCAGTAGTAGCACAGATTGCTGCAGCTGTAGTACTATATCAGGGATTCTATATTTAACCTTTTTAATCAATATACAGTGTCATGTTTGGAATAATTATGATTCATTGGCATAGTTTAATCCGTGTTGACGTGTCAAAGTTTGGAGTAAATGCTTTCTGCTTTCAAAGTAGACCCTTTCTCATTTTTTACCATCTTGACTGCAATTCTGGATGTTTTTCGTTCCCTTTTTGCTTTACTGAATGTAATCAAACACATGGAGGTGACTTTTTAAAGCACCACCTCTCAGATGCTGTGCCCCAATTCAGATACTCCAATGCCTGCATTTCTAGCTCAAATAAAATCAGGCTGCCAAGGTCTAAACAATTTCAAAGGCTCCTTCAAATACAACTGAGCCATCTCAGGCAGACTCAATTCCTCAAACTGAAGGACATGGCTGGTGCACCCTCTGTGTTTTACAGTATCCCACAATCCAGTGCGCACTGGTCAATTGTTTAATGGAGCGTTACGCTTATGGTTGTCGAGTCATAAAGACAAGAAATATCACCTGACCATATCGTATTTACGAGGTATTTTGTTTTAAGTGGCTATATTGACCATAAATATATGATATGATCTGGACCCATGAAAAAGTCACTGATGGATGTTGATAAGCATGAATATAAATGTCATCTTGTTAGCAGCCAAGACAACGTGTAAACACAGGCCACATAGATATATTTAGTGTTGACATGCCAGTTGTCTGACATGTGTTGAGTTGAAATGCAACGACTACACTATAATCTATTATCACCAGACCCAGGAGCTATCCAGCAAAGTAACATAATCACGCACATCACATGGCTATTGGGAAAACAAACTGAGAGAAATGGGTTGGTTACCTCACGGAGAAGACGGAGTTGTGCAGACTGTCGCCTGCAGCCCCTCATGTAATGCCTGGGCCACGTCAAGTGTGTGAGCAGTGCATGACGGATGCCGTACTGCTACTGCCTGCCCTATCTTTCAACATGGGCTTTGCTTTTGAAAGTGATCGAAAATGATGATTTTCTGTTATCCGCTTTAAGAAAGACAGAGAGAGGCGGGATTACAACAAAAAAAAATAAAAAATTCTGCTTTTCACCCGGTATGACGAAAAAAAAGACAAGATCCCAGACAGTACGCACAGAGGCTTTGGCTGCTTTAACCTTTTTGCCACGGGTGCCGAAACAAAAAGCAAGAGGTTCCACACCCCATATGAGCTGCTATCACAGGCAATGTGGCCCAGGCGCAACACCTTGTTCCATACTCCCTGCAATATTTCAAACCGATCAGCTGTTAACCAGTGTTGAAAACGCACATTTTTCTGATGGATGATAGCGGCCAGCGCTAAGCTCACTGACAAAACACATTGTACTTCCTGTGGCTAATTCATAATATGAGTCAGCTCTTGTTAAAGCAGTGCACAGATACCCAGTGTCTTGTAAAATGTCCTGTGTAATTGGTGATACCGGTGTTGTCACAAATTTGTTCACGGGGAGGGAGGGGGTTCCTCGGCATGGCGTGCCTAGTGTTAAACAACATTTGTCACGGTTATGCCTCATGTTTCACGGACTATCGAGGGTATGAGGTGTTCACAATCCTTTAGGAAAATAAACAAAGCATTTTTTTGCGCTGATGTTAAAATGCTACGATAACCCACTCCTCTGTTACAGATGAATTCAAGGCCTTTTATGCGAGGCTGCCCCAGAACTATTTCCTGAACGTGTCAACCATCCAACAATTGTGGTCGATGGACAACTTGTTCCAGTGGCGGTATGAGCAGCTGGAGAACAGCATGCGGGCCCTCTCAAGACGAGCCCAGAGAGTCATTTTCAAGCTCTTCAGCCTCAGTAAAAGATGTCACCGACAGCCCCAAGTCCGCCTACCACGAGAACGGTGAGCACAGCTGCCGTGGCGCACATTTTCATGTTTGTTAACTATGTAAATCTGATAAATATGAATTCTTTTAACAATTTCACAACAATTAAATGGATTTTAGTCTATTAAAGTGTAACGACGACCTCTTGACATCGGAGCAGATCTTCTCATCATGTACTTTTCTTTTGCTTTCTGTTTGATATCCGCCCTCGTGCTAGATGCAAGGTTGTTGCATTTTTATGCCCGGAGCTGCTGTACATGGAGTCACAGGCTGCAGAGCTCTCCATAGACTAATCCAAGGACGTAGGTGGAAGCATACAAGCTGCCACACTGTGGTGGCATTTCACTTGTATACCCTCACAACAAACCTTTGGCGAATGCAAAGGATTTCATTTTTTATCTCTTTTGTATAGCTTTCACCAAGAACATTCTGCTACACAGTGAAATGCCATCTAAACAAGCTTGACATCTACAGAGCAGTACAGTTTTTTTCAACCGGCTTTTATAAACACATTGTTCCTTCTGAGGAGCACCATAAATGAGCGTACCTGCCTCATTTTGCCGTTATCAGCTGCTCCAACTGTAAACTTCGACTTCACAAGTCACTGCTGTGTTACATTTTCATCGAGCCTCGTGAATCTGCCATGAAATCATGAAAATTCCATTTCATTTCGCCAGATGAAATCCCTCTGAAACCAGATTCTTTGCGTAGGTTTTATGGCTGAGAGGAAGAAAATTCAACATTTACAGTCGCATATCTGTGCCAGTCTCAGAGGTTTATAGAATTTTATACTTAACTTACAAAATCAGATGACATTTTGAAAAAAGGGGAGTGAACATGTGTCGATTCACAGCCCCATTATAATATGTTTACATATTAAGTTACAGCAGTTCTCACCCATTTTGTCAACATTTATCGGAAGTGTCACCATTATTTTTTTTTTCTAACGTCTGTTTCAGAACCAGTCTCAAATACTGTTCAAACTGAAATTGGACTGATTGACACTCCTTCTCATGCCTTAGTTGTGTGTTGGCACAAAATTGCCACCTATGGCTTTGCATCAGGGCTTAAACAGGATCTGGGGTCTCTCCGATCCTATTTGATTGGACCTGACTCCTTTGTCACTATCAAAATCTGAAAATTGAAATGAATTTTTTTTAATAAAAAAATTGATGTTATCTTATCTGTAGTTCTTTCCTATTTCCTATTGAGGTCACTTGTCAATTGCAGTTTAAATCTAAATTTTTACATTTTAATTTAAACCTTAACCCCAACCCTAAAGAAAGAAAGATGAGGAGATTTAATGCCTTTTGGTGTCTACACATTTTGCATATGATTACTGTAAGCCCACAAGCAAGTAGGCATTTGTGTTGTGAAATGGTTTGATGAGTCTGGCTGAATTAGGAGGTGCCTGTGTTAGTGCAGCACTGTCTATAGTGTTGAAACGGAGCAGAGGAGATCGATCAAAAGACGGAAAGCCAGACAGGACATGTCACTGAGTTCCGGTGCAGCCTGCCTGCTTTTTGCAGTTGTAAATAAAATTTATTGCCCTGCTTCCGATTTTCCCCATTGGACCAATTCACAGACGGAAGGGAAACAACATGGAAGTGAAGGGACAGTTTCTAAACGGCTCTCTACTGAGTGAGTGATTGTTTTGAACGCTCTGATTAATAAACAAAAGTAGATAATGGTCTATTTGCAAAGCAGCTCGGCGATGTCAAATGGTCTCCAGGCACTGCACATTTGTGTTGCCTTCTATTACTTTTCTCTCCCACTGACCTTCATGAACAGTCTGATTTACAAACTGTGCATTATCCCCCCCAAATTATTACCCTCCTCTGAAAATAGTGACAATCTTATCCTGACGTGCTCTGAAACGTTGATTTTGTTTGATTTTGATTGCTTGTTTTGCTCGTTTTTTTTTAGTCCACTGTGACTCTTAAGGCAGTTCCAAAAATGCATCACTGTGTTCTAATCCGCGACGTGTATTGTCAGGGTTTAGTTTAGGCAACTAAAGATGTTTGGTTTAATAGGAGAGATCACTCTCTTTGATCTCCGGTGACAAAGTTGGATGTTTTGTACAACTTACACTTGACCTCCTCCATGACTCTTTTTGAAAGTTATAACATCATTCCTTTGCTGCTGAGAGTGGACAGTCATTATTCATATGCCAGCAAGAGGTCATTTGTCATAGACCTAGGTCACTTTAAATGTCTGCCCGATGTTCTCATTTCTCCGTTGAGGACAGTCTCTGAGTTTTAGGCTGGCGTTCGATTAGAATCTAACCGACACTGGCAGCTAAACAGCGTTCAGATTCACTGAGCTTCCACGGTAACGGTAGTGATGCTAGACAGCGCACTGTCTCTCTCTCGCTTTCTTTCCATCTTTCTTTCTTTTCTCTCTCTCGCCACGTTCACCCCTGTCTTGTTTTCTCCCAACACATTGCCAAAACATACGTTAACCACTGATCTATGCAGCTGATGTTCCCACCCCGCTTGCCAGGAAAAGGTGTGGGAGCGTCCTCGCCCTCATCCAGTCAGTGTTTATCTATGTTATTACCGGTGCGTCAAATGTGAAGCCTCCCCTTTCATTTCTGTCTTCGCAGAAATCTCCATACTCGGTGGAGAGAGATTGAAAATGGGATGTTTGTCAGTTTGCCTTGGGAGAGAAAAGGAAGCTCTTGAAAAAAAACCCTTACACTGCCTTTAACATCCTGTTTGAGGCACTTGAGATAGATGAGAGATATGTGATTGATTTTGCTTCCTGGGGGCTACTTTTCCGCCACGCTGACAATTATGAGCAAATAAGCCAGTCGAAGCAGCAGTCAGCTCGCCTTTTATTAGCCGGGTAATGATAAGACTACACAATACACTGCGTGCTCAAACTTTCGCCATCAGGCATAATGAAGCACATTGTCATTCGAGTGATGTTTTCAGGACTTCTGCTTTAATCAGCTTGGAAAATGTCTCTCTAATGCACAGCCTTCTCCCCCTTTAAAAAAAAAAAAAGGTGCCTGACTTTCTTCCAGAGCACCCGGGCTCTTTTCTGGAGGAGTACTCTCATCTTTGTTTGACAACTAAGAGAGTGCAATTAAGATTTGAGTCTAAAGTGTTGAATTGCTTTTTAATGAAGTTTTCAAAACATTCAGTGGATCAGAGCGGTTTCATCTTTCCTGTTTCACACTGTTTCAATTACATTAAATCTTACAAGAAAAAATGCCCAGAAGTTGTGATAATTGTGTATTGACACTGAGTCTCGTCTTCCCTTACGTTCTTCACATTGATTGCTTTCGTAAGTTTCCCTGAGGATTTACTGGGAAATCTGCTGGTTTGCCAATTTTTCTCTAAATAGCATATAAACAGTACCTCTGACAGAAGATAAATGCGAGTTAATAAGAAAAGCCTCTGAAAATAAGCACAATTTTGCTCCTTTGGGGAGTCTCTGCTGACAATAGAAATACTATAAATATGGTAAGTGGACTTGCTTTTCTAGTTTCTGAACCGCTCAAAGCTCTTCACAACACATGCCACATTCACCCATTCATTCGCACGGTTGTACAGCTGATGGCGGAGGCTGCCGTGCAAGGTGCCGACCTGCTCATTAGGAGCATTGCGGCACATCCTAACCAAAGCCAGTGTTTTTTTATGCTCAGTCACTCACAGATGGAACAGCCACCGGGAGCAGCTCGGGGGTTCAGTATCTTGCCGACGCTGCTCAAATTAGTGGGTGACCCACTCTGCCTCTAACAGGATCTGAGACACAACCACGCAACCAAAAAATGAAAATACCACAATTAAACATTTTCTAAGCAACATTATGTCACTTTTTGCCTCAAAATAACAGCCTTCAAAGCCTTTTGATGGTACGACGTCGTGTAATAGGGTGAATGGTGTCTCTGTCTCAGCTACTCCAGCCCCCCGCTGCTTGTTTTTGCATTCTGTAGCTTTAGTGAGAGGGTCGGATCACAGCGTTACGTATGTTTCCTTCAACATGCAAGTTTTCAACAAAACATCGTTATGACGTCATGAGTTCCGTTTGTAGTTGGCACCTGCATGACGTCTGGCAAACTGCTTAAAGGATAACTTTGGTCGATTTCAACATGCAGCTTTATTGCTCAAGCTACCCTTGACTTGCCAGTACCGAAAACGCGAACACTTTTGGTCCACCCCTTACAGGGCTCCTTGAACGGAGAGTTAGCATTGACAGCTAACAGTATGGGGTCAGAATTTTACACTGTGTTTTAAGCGTCTTAACATTCTCCAAATCTCACCCCAAAAGCTTTGCAACATCAGCAGACACCTTACAACACAGCACTGTAGCGTGTATGGCTCAAAATGAATAAAAAAAGTGGTTAAAACAGTGTGTTTGTGCAAGCAGCTACATACCGCTTGTTGACATCCCTGTCTTCCGGCAGACCAAACTAGTCGATCCGTCAAGCGTGCGCTTACTCCCTCACTGGCAGAGACGGAAACTTTTGCAGACAGAAACGTATTCCAGCATTTTCGTTTTTCTGTTCATAACGTACATGTCCATGTTACAGCCTGTCATGAGCCATGAGCCTTACAATAGCCTGTCATGAGTCTACTCGCTCTGCACTGAGAGCTAGCTTGTCTGTGCATGATCATAGCTCGTACAGAGAGGGGACTCGTCAGTGGCGATCGAAGCTGTTTCCGAAATAGTCACGATGGAGAGCTTGTCTGATGTCGAAGTGGAAGACATCGACGACAAACCTTTTGAATTAGTCGGTAGACCATGTTTGATCGAACCGGAGTATACAGATGAGGAGTTACTTGCACTAGAGAACGAAAGAGCTCTGCTCTCCTCTCTGCAAGAAGACGGAGACGGAGCATGCGCATTAAGCTTGTGTGCTGTAAACAAACAGATAGTAGATGGAGAAACCGAACACAACAAGAAGAAAATGAAAATGGCTTGTAAAAGGAAACCAGAAGCGTTTGTGTGGACCGATAATAAGGTCGAACTGCTGCTGCGACTCACACTCAACTACAAGACGAGTAAGTTGCAAGAAAGTAGTCCGCCGTTGTTGTTGTTGTTGTTGTTATGAGACGTCGCAGGGTTCAGAGGTCAGAGGCAAGAGGTCGAGGGGTGGGGCAATGGTGTCATCGTTTCGGAAAGTATGTGGATTTGCCGTCCACAAGAAAACGGGAGGGCTGCGTTTTCAGATTTTTCCACCCTGAGACCCGGTTTCAAAAAAGTGCGTTTTCAGGATCCGTGTGGACGATCGGCCAAAACGATGCAATATATGTGCGTTTCCTCAAAAGAGTGTTTCCGTCTGGACGGCCTCTCAGTGCAGAGCGAATAGACTCATGACAGGCTATTGTAAGGCTCATGGCTGATAACAGGCTGTAACATGGACATGTACGTTATGAACAGAAAAACGAAAATGCTGCAATACGTTTCTGTCTGCAAAATTCAAGTTTCCGTCTCTGCCAGTGACGGAGTAAGCGCACGCTCGACGGATCGACTAGTTTGGACTACCAGAAGACAGGGATGTCAACAAACGGTATATAGCTGCTTGCACAAACACACTGTTTTAACCACAGCATGTTAAGACGCTTAAAACACAGTGTAAAGTTCTGACCCCATGCTGTTAGCTGTCAATGCTAACTCTCCATTCAAGGAGCCCTGTAAGGTGTGGACCAAAAGTGTTCGCATCTTCGGTACTGGCAAGTCAAGGGTAGCTTGAGCGATAAAGCTGCATGTTCAAATCGACCGAAGTTATCCTTTAAGACCTGGGATTTGCATTTACAACAGTGGTGTTGCACTCTGAAACTGTGGGGCAGTGCTATGTTGTGTAAAATGCTGATTCTTACATAATGTTGCTTTAAAATCACAATATTTCCATAAATAATTGCAAATCAGCTTCATAATTACACAAAATATGCTGTGTGGACCAGAGTTTACACACTCTTTTTTCATAAGTGTTATCTGAAGGAGCCCACACCACATCTTCTGGAAGCACATTTCATGCATTTGCAGCACAGAGTGAGATATTTATTTATTTTCCCCCTCTTTAAACACTTTAGTGGGAATATTTTCAGTTAGTTCCCTCGGTACTCATGCCTATTAATCAAAAAGTGGACAATAGGCTCAGCAGTGAGATCATGTATTCAGTGAACAACCTTATAAACTCCATCATGTCTCCTCTATGTCTCTTGCATACTAGAGTTAGTCACTGTTACCTACAATGCTTTGTTACAATCTTTATTGTAACTGTTTTGAGAAGAGCATTTTCTGTGTCGACAAGAGAATGCAGGAAACCAAGTTCACAAAAAGTTTTTTTTTTTTCTCAGTTTGGCGTGGAAGAACTTTGACTGGCCTGCACAGAGCCATGACCTCAACCTCTCCAACGCTTTTGGGATGAACTGGAATCACCTCGTATCAGTGTAGGACCTCACTAAAGCAGCAGCAGCTCAATGGGAGAGAATCCAGGCAGCCAGTTTTCATTGAAATCGTGAGGAAAGCTTGACACCAGAAGAGTGCAGGTTATTGTGGCGGATTAATGCCAGTGGATTGAGAATGACACGTTATGTAATGTTTGGACATCCACGTGCTTTTCACCAAGTATACTTCAAAGCTCTAGAGGTTAAAGTGCATACTAGTTTCAGTGAATCCAATATGGGTAAAATTCCACAAATCTCCAGGAAAATCCCTTAATCTTTTTCATAGACTCAGAGTTCCTCCTTTATTGAAAATATTATCAATAGAAGCAGAGCGTCAGTGTCTTTTTAATCACCGGGTGTCGCCGTGTTTTTCCAAAAGCCAACAATTGTATATTCGGCTGGACTCATTCTCCAAACACGGTGTTGCTAGAAGACAGTCAGAAGACTTTGTGATTTACAGCAGTGTTTTGGAGGAAGAGCAGCAGAGAGCAGGACGGCTGTACATAATCACGCTGGGGAACTAACAGTAAAACTGCAGTCTTGTCTTGGCCAATGCTTTGCTCCGCTGAAGCTGTCGGAGGTGAAATACCTTGCCCGCAGGTAGCGGGTGATGGAACGAAGGAGCCCCTTCGGTTCATTTCCCATCACTGCTTTTTTCCATTAGTGGTTCTTGATATTCAAATCTGTGATTTTCTGAACTCAGAATTACTTCCCGCTGTCAAGCACACAATGGCATTGGGATACGCAGGAAGGATGCCCCGAATGTAATCCAGCAAACATTTTCAGATTAGCATAAAGTTTACCATAATACACCCTCATCAAAGAAAACGTTTTTTTTATTTTTTTTTATTTGGTTTTCTGAAAGGAAAAGCCAGCAGTATGCTATGCAGTTCTTCTTTTCGGCACTCAAAGAGGATAAGAGGCATAAAGGGATCACAGTGAAGAAAGTGCTACTGACGGGAATCAAACTCGGCCCACATAGGGGAATTATATGTGCATCTGAGAGTCAGTTACCCTGCGGCTGCAGCGCGCGTCTAATATTTATGTCACAAACTGATCAAAGACAACTTTCTCTTCGTCTCTGTATCTCGCTTTCTCTTCCTTTTCAAACACCGCTGTTTTTGCTCATATTCTTTGCATGTGTAAACCTACTGTCATCATGGGGCACTTTAGGACAACAAAAGCAAGTGAGTAAGTAAAAGTGACTATCTTACACAGGAATCTCCCGCCAGCTTGACTCCAAAACATTAAGGTTTTTGTGTAAGCGATCTTTTACAATTTTGACATCATTATTTTGCTCGAGCTCGAATGTGGAAATTGCATCTTTTAGTCTGACCCCGTGGCCTTCATCAGTGATGTAGTTTGCTCTTACAATGGAATCATGGTGCAGAAGCTATCTTTACCATGATAGGCACATTTGTTTTATGTTCCGCTTGCACTTTTTTCCTTCCCTCTCTGGCAGTTTAGCTGAGAGGGGTACATGCCTATGTCGCCCTCAGCTAATCTGAGCCCTGAAGCCCCGCCCTGCTGGGATCCAACTGTGTGTTTTACAAACAGCCCCCGCTGCACTTTGTTTGTTTTGCCAAAGTGTGTTTTACGTGTCACATATTCAAACAACTTCCCGCTGAACACTAGACTTTGCTTGAGTCCTCAGTAACACAACCGCCAAGTGTGAAGTCGCTCAGATGAATGCCTGTTGAGAGAAAATGATTTCTGATGGCTGCAGTGCATTGTGGCTTTCTCTGTGTGGCTGCCTTAATGGATAATGGATCCGCTAAATGTCTGCTTTTAGTGATCTCTTTGGCATTTCGCAACCAAATAATGCATGTCCTTTTGTCTCCAGCCGAAACACCAACCAAGTGTGAAGAAGAATGACGGACAGACAAAGATTCCCTCCTTTATAGTCAGAAAAACAGTATTTTGTAGCGGGTAAAAACAAAATATAGTGATTGAAATAATGGTTATGTAACCTAGACATGTCAAGTTATGTCAAATGTATCTCATAAGCACATTTTAAACAACATAAGTTGACTGAACAAGGCCAAAGGAAAATAAGGTCAACACAACGGACAATGAAAGATCGTGTGTACACTCAGAGCTCAAGACAAAATCCCTGAGACGTGTAAAGAAGCATCTAAAAAAGGACTTTTCAAAGGTCTTTTGACCCGCAAATTACCTAAACCACGCTTGCTTGAATCCTGTCGGGCCTGTCTGCATACTTTACATTATGCTGATTATGCTTTATAATTTTAACGAGCAAGCTGTCTGCACACCCTGACAGGTGTCCTGGACCCAATAAAGCAGCTACCTATTAAACCAGCTCATCCTATAAGTCCTGTTCAATAATTATTCCCTCTCTGCCACCCTCTTCTCTTTCTTCTATTTTTCTTCTTCCTCCTGTGCAGGCCTCAGTCCTACTGGCTGAGTCATTTCCAGTCTCTCCTGTATTGCTCGGAGAACAACCAGCTCGGCGCGTTCTCCGAGGAGCTCCGCAGCTGCAGCTGTCGATACGAGCACAGCCCCTGTCAGCTGCCACCGCCCTGCTCCGTTGGGGAAGGCTCGCTGTGTGCGGCATGCGCACCAGACAACCACACCCGCTGTGGGAGCTGCAACCCAGGCTTCGCTCTGATGCAGGGGGCCTGCAGGCCCATGGTGGCAGACTCTACAGAGAACTACCTGGGATTCGAGACGGACCTCCAGGATTTGGAGCTCGGCTACCTTCTTCAGAGAGCTGACCGCAGGCTAGAGGTATTTTTCTTTTAGCTGTTGTTTAATCAGTCAGGCTGACCGAGAGCTGAGCTGTCTTTCTCAGCGGTAGCCGAGGGAAGATATACTGACTCATGGGAGCTGCTCAGCATTACAAAGTCTTGCCCTTCTGGCTCCCGAGGAACTTCGTAGTTATCCAATCTTTTCCTTGTATTTGTTGCACCATACCGTGTTTTAGACGTTCTGTTTGACCGAGGAAACAGGCAGTGTTTGACAAAACCTGGCCCAGCAGTGAGAAGTGAAAAAGAAGTAACATGATTTTTTTATCCCAACACAATAAAAGTTTAATAAATAAAAACAGGTCAGCTCGATGGTTCATTCTTGACCTTGTAAACGGCAGCCTTGTAGCCTTCCTTAGTGGATGCAGCTGCTCTAAACGACTCTGGGATGACCATGGGATGTTATTTAAAGCTTTGAAACAACAAGTGAGACTTTGTGTTGAGATTTATTTTTCGTCAAAGTTACTTCAACGTAGATACAATGTCCCTTTCCCTTCCTTGATACCTTTTCTTCCTGTAAATGTTGGCTCTGAAACATCGCTGTGCTGCCAATTCGGCCCATGGATGTATCAAGAAACAGGAAAGCATGTTGCAAGATTGCGCCTTAGTCGTTTCATTGAAGGTTGCTCTCTGGACAGCAAAAGAGTTCCTCAGGCTTTCACTTTTTTTGGCACAGAACATGAGCATTTTTTTTGAAGAGCGGCTTCTTTGTGTGTGGGAGAAAAAGTGCTTTTGGGCCCGAGCAGGTCACTATTGTTACAACATTGTAGCCCACGATACATACTTCAAATGACCACAATATGCCGGTTTGAGCTGGGTACCTTCGCTGCATGCCAGTTTCCTTCTGCAAAACTGCCCAAAAAAGCACCACACAAAATGTATAAATATCCCACTGCCACTGATTCAAATTGAAACAAAAGATCATATCCACGCACTAGCTCAAATGTTGTACTTCTGGGTTCCAGGTCATACGTTCTATAAACGGACTATATATAGTGTTTTTCCAGTGTTTTGGGTTCAGTGTCTTGACCAAGGCATGGCATGTAGACTGCAGAGGCCAGGGATCAAGCCACAAACTTCCTATTGGTGGAACGTAATAATGTAGGGAATCTGACAGTTGCTATCATTTCACTCTCTAATTGATCAGCAATGGAAAAGACACAATATAGTGAAAATCTACTGTAAAATTGAGTCATATTTCAAACTGCTACCTAACATCAGACAAAACCAAACATTAGCGTTCAACAACTTCCAAGCTAACATTATGTTTGATAGTGTTATTCAATGTGTGAGGTCAGGTGTCAATTAAGTCCAAAATATCCACATACATCTTGGACACATTATTTAAACCCAGAAGTAAAACACACTGGATATAATCAAACAGTAACGTTAGCTGGAAGTAGCTGAATGCTAACATTAGTTAACTGGTTATCAAATATTGTATGTGCTTTATGTTTTCTGTGTCTTATAGGTCCATGCAATCTTCATCAGCAATGACATGCGACTGAACAGTTGGTTTGACCCGTCGTGGAGAAAGAGGATGCTGCTGACACTGAAGAGCAACAAGTACAAGTCCAACATGGTCCACATGCTGCTGGGAATATCCCTCCAGATCTGCCTTACAAAGAACAGCACCCTGGAGCCTGTCCTCACTCTCTACATCAATCCCTTTGGAGGGAGCCACTCGGAGAGCTGGTACATCCCTGTCAACGAGAACAGTTTTCCAGACTGGCAGGCCACCAAGCTGGACCTCCCCTTCGAGTGCTATAACTGGACTCTGACGCTGGGCAACAAGTGGAAGACATTCTTTGAAACCATTCATATCTACCTTCGGAGCAGGATAAAGACTCAAGATGGACTGAACGACAGCATGTATTATGAGCCTCTAGAAATGACAGAGCCCGCTCGAAACCTGGGCTACATGAAGATCAACAGCATCCAGGTCTTTGGCTACAGCATGCACTTTGACCCGGAGGCTATCCGTGACTTGATTCTGCAGCTGGACTATCCGTACACGCAAGGCTCCCAAGACACGGCCATGCTTCAGCTCCTGGAAATACGAGACCGGGTGAACCGTTTGTCCCCTCCAGGTCAGCAGAGGTTGGACCTGTTTGCTTGTCTTCTGCGGCACCGGCTCAAACTGACTGCCAGCGAGGTGGTTCGCATTCATGCCTCTTTACAGGCCTTCAGCTCGCGTCTGCCCAATTCGATGGATTACGAGACCACCAAGTTGTGCAGTTAACAGCTGCTTGATGGAAGATCTGGACTGTAATTGGATTCAAGGAGAAATTCCTTGACCGACGAATTGTGCCCATTGTGTGGCAGATGCGTACAGTCTGTGTGGATTACCAAACTGTCTGCTATATCAGGAGAGAGATCAGAAAGAATGTACACATCTGGTTGTTTTCTGTTTTGTGGCAAACTTTCCTCAGTGCTATATCATAAAGAATGAGGTGGATCAGCGAGAAAATGCACAACTGAACAACTGAACGAACAAATTCTACAGTAGAAATTCAAATACCGCTATATACAAGTTGAACCATCCTGTTTCAATATGACTGCTCATTTATACTGTAAGTACCAATGCCAAATGAATGGACATTTTATGGTAAAAATGGTACAGTCTGTTTGTTTGTAATTTTTATATGTTCCTTTTGCTTCAGTGACAGTGCACTTTCCATGAAGACCAGAATACAGTGGTGTCAGTCAAGATTTTGTAGATAAATTGATATTAAAACATTAAAGTTATAACAGATTCCAGCTGTTGGAATATTTTTCATGATACTTTGAATGTGCTTTCTGGTTTTGATAAATTAGAGTCAAGGTAAATTCACTGGATCAAAGGAACTGTAACAACCACATAGTGTCGTTTGGATTCCTTCTTTTCCGCAATCGCTTTCATGTGTCTCAACATTTTCTGCTCGCTTCACTTACAGACGTTCACCAAGAAAATGTTGTTCTGCGCACAAACATCCCAAAACTTGCAAGTGTTGCAAAATGCTCGGCATGTGATCACACAGACATCAGTCTATAAAATGCAACTCATCTTGGTAGGGGTAGTGTAAGAAATAGACCATTATGGATTAAATGAATAGCCTTTATCCTGTTGGTATTGTATAACCTAACAAAAATTAGGATTCCTGAAGTCACATTGCAATGGAACCTATTTGTTCTCCCTTCTCTTTAAGAACCAACAAAAGTCCTTTCTTAAGCTAAACACCCTGTGGAATCCAATGAGACGAGCTTGTGTAAAATTGAATCCATGCACTTTGAATAGTAAAAAGAAGCTATGTATTATTAAAATTTAACTCATTGACACTTGAAACCCATCATATTCTTGTTTCTCCCCAAAACGAGTACACTGGTGCATAAAAAGGAAATGCAGCATTAAAGTGAGTACATTTCAGAGGTCAGCTACAGTACATGACATGAGTCCAGGTTCCAGACTGTGGGTGAGTTTAGGTTTCTTGTGCAGATTTGATAATTTGTCCATTGAGTGTGTTTTTGTGAGAGACAAATAGGTCTGTCCGATACTTTCAGTCTCCATCGTTCAGTATATCTCTCTGATGTGCAAGTAACATCCTGCATACACTGGACGTGTTCGTGCAGTGTTTTCTTTTCAGTCTTCTGTGTGACTGGACAAATACATTGCATTTTTACTAATGCAGCTAACTATACCAGCTGTGTAGTGGCATGTGCCTCATTTGCAACATGCGTCTGTAACCAGAAGCACTCTTTTCTTTTTTATCCCTTACGCAAACAGATACGCTTGTACATCTGGCCTGCGAGCTTTGTCAAACATGTCTTGAGTGCACAACAGTACCGGGGCTGAACAGATCCAGTGTAGACACTGACAGAGGACAGCAGCTGCTGCTATTGTGCTGCTGACATGCTGCTTCCACTGCATGGCTGCTTCAGACAAGGTGATGGTACCAAATACCAATTAAGCTTAGGCAGCACACAGCACTTTCTGTCCAACCCAAGAGTGTGGCAGCTCAACAAACCATTGTTAAGCAGTGCCTGCAAGACAGCTTTTATGTCGCTGTATCAATGTGCTGAGGCACGCTGTGAAGAAGAACTTCAGAGAACATCTTGCACAGTTCTTATTTGTTTTATATTTACGCATGACCACAATCTATCCTTACCCGCCCATGAACTGTTTTAGCCAACTAAAGGCCACCATAACCACCAATTTATTTGCCAGGTCTACTATCCTTCTGTTCCTCCTAAGTGGAATAACCAATATTTAAGGAATATTCTTCAAGGGACAATCAGGTCATCTTTCCCTTGATATCACTCACAGTGCAATGCACAGACACATCATCACCACACTTTTCAATTCAAGAATATAAATATCCATGCGTTTCACAGTTGAGACCCAACAAGGTGCGCTGCAGTGCTGCAAGTTTATAAGTGAGCAAATTAATTAGCAAGTTGGTGGTTAGCATTTCCTTAATGAGAGGCTTTTTCATTGTGGCTTATTATGTCTGAAAATGGCAGCAGGTTGCAGCCTACATCATAACAGCCGGTTGCGATTTTTCAGTCAACAAAATGTCTTTTTAACAGCATGATGGAAGCTGCTGCATCAGCTGTGCTTATGATCTAGTTCGGTTTAAGTACAAAAAGCCACAGGGTTAGGGTTAGGAAAAGATATTGTTTTGGCTTAAAATACCAGTTTTTATTGACGTCTTGTCAAAAATATAATAAATAACAAAGTTTCTGTCTCCACGGACACTGTTGGAAATTGTCACAAGGTCTCCTAAAAATATCCAGAGGTGTCACACTTACAAATGTTGAAACACATGCTCAAAATGCAGTTACTGACTTGGCCCCTCCAACAACAGACAAGCTACTCAGCTCATAGACGTGTAATGTGAACGTGATATGGCGCGTCTTGTACAAATGCCAATATGGTGTCTATGATATAGACACATTTGAAAGTATTCATTTAATTTTATTACTCAGAATTGTTTGAAGTACCAGTATTTAATGAACCAATAATGTCAAAATAAATGCTTGAATCCTACTGCAAAAATAAAGTAAAACTACTAGTTTATGGACAAGCAGTTCATTGCTCACAAACACTGCCAATAAATGTTTAAAGTGAACTCCACTAGTATTTGGCAAGTGATGGAAGCATACTGTAAAGCCAGGCTGTGTAGGCTCTGTATCAGTCATGGTTGGGCTCATGTGTTTTCCTTTTTTTTCCTTTTCGTTAATGATACTGATGCCTGCGGATTAAAAATGATTTATTGATGTTAAAGAGATACAGGGTCTAAGTTCAGTCACTGATCAAACGCTGTCATGCCTCTGTACTGTCGGTCAAAGATTCCGTCTGTATTATGTATGCCAGGTATAATATTCCACCTCTAATCTATTAACATGCACGTGTCTTAGTGACCATGCAGACCAAAGAGAAGTCAAGCGCCTGTGAAGGTTAACAGCCATCACCTCAATTTGTCTGCTCCTCCTACCAACACCAACTCGTGTCAAAAGCTACGCTGGCTGACGGCTGTACATGGATGAGTAGTGTTTGATGAGATGTGTGAGTGGTGGAATGTATTACTAAATGTCAGCACGTCTTTTCCTGGATACTGCCGTGTCAATTACGGGGAGGAAATGAGTGCTCCACCGCGGCGTAAAGAGAGCAGGTCTGGAAGGGTGAGCGACAGCACCTCCGGTTGTGTTTGGGGGTCTGTGGCGACTTTGGACATTCTGTGACCTTAAAGTTAAAACGAGTGGTCTCTCGCAGCTGTTTAGCCATCCCTCACAGTAAGTAGTCAAACCGTTTTTCATGCACAGGAGGTACAGGGATCAGGAAACAGGAAACTACAGGCGAAAACCACTCAAAAATTTTACGCATCCTCACCAAAAATGCATTAAACATCTGCACAGTCAGAGTAATTAGGGATATGGATGGTGTTTTTCAAAGAAAAATGGAAATGGATGACAGGAAAATAATTCTGCCCTCCCAATAGTACGTGTTCCTCCTCCAGCAAAATAAAAAGATCCCAAGCACTCTGCTCATTGTGCAATTATCCAGCTCGGATCTAAAAACCCATCCTGTGGAGGCAGTTAGCCATAATACATTACCGGGAGCTTGTAAATAGCTCCATTTTTTATTCTACCGGTGTGTCCATGCAGTCTCCCTTATGACCGTGTGAGTGGGTGGCAAGAGGCGAGCTTTGATTAGAGACGCTTTGACCTTTATGAGTCTGTCAATCAAGTATCAGAGGCAAGAAAAGCCCCTTCTGATTCACTGTAAATCTGCCTGATTAAATTCTCTGTTTGTGATTTTTGAGGATTTCTCTAACTTCGTTTTTTCTTCTATAGAGCATTTCTACCCAAAAGCAGAATACTTATACCGATCATGACCTTGGAGGGCTTAAATATTCAAAATTCAGCAAAATGAACAACCTTCATTTAAAGCTGGAAACTCAGACAGGCAAGGCAAATTCATGTGGAGAAACTTTTTAGAATGCTTTAAACAACTGCCTAAAAAAGAAAAAAACTGAGAGAAGGACAAGCTTATTGAAGTTCTTCTCAGTAGATACAGAGATTGTTGTTTGGACCTCTCTTTCTGTTCTTCCATTATATTGATGTGTTAGTAGGCTGACTGTCACGTTGTCAGGATGTCATTTCAGGCAACATTTATGATTTCCATGTCACATTTCATTCAGCAACAGAAAGCAAAGATGGACATTTAATTTGAAGTTTTCATTTTTTCGCAGCAAATACAAGCGATTTGATGTTTGCATGAAAAGACGCCATCAGATAACAAATATCTTTCTTTAGTAAAGTGAACGTCTGGTTCCATCTCAGTCAACAGAGCTGATGCAACACACTTGTCAGGAAACTTTTATGGTGTGCGAGAACTTTGTGGAAGTTTCATCCTTAGGGAACTCTCCCTCCTAGAAATGACATTATTTTACTGTGATACTCATTTGCAAGAGCAAATGCATTACAATAGAAAGCCAGACTGCATTTTTTTTTTATCGACATAATGAGGAAACATTGTTAATGGGCCGCAATACCAAGCTGCACAGTGTTGATACTGAATGAATCTGAAATGTTTACTGATGACGTATTTCTATTGTTTTCCTATAATATCCACTTCCACTGGGCCCTTTAACCAGCTCGTTCTACAGTTCCACTAATTGTAGAATGGGCTGCTTAAAGTGCCCTTTGAAGTTTCTCTTATGAACAAACTAAATGCATGTTTACATTTTTTGATACTCACCAAAATACAAATCCACCCCAAATCTGATGTGCTCATGTCACATTTACTTTCAACCAGGCACGCCCATGCTCTCCCCTCTACAGTAATACATGCAGAATGTCTTTGCTGTTATCAAGATCATCCTCATGCTCATAGGTGGTGAGCCAGCTCCCACCTCTTCCTCTTATATTCCATTCTTCTTATTTCTGGCACCCCAATTAAAGTGAAGGTGCTGCCATAGCAATGAAATTCACTCAACCATTAGTTAGTAGTTAGTTTAGACCAGAAAATATATCAGGTCATGAGGCTGGCCGCCTGCAGTGCACTTTTGACCTTGCATGCAAAAATGACTCATACCATCAAAAGGAGAGGAGCTTTTCATTATGAGTCTATTGTCTATTTAGGCAACACAAAATAAAATGGTAATTTGTGTGGTTTTAATGATTAATGATTAACCCTAACCCTAACCCCTAACCCTAGCCCAAAACCATAATTGCTCAAACCCAAAAGTGGAGACAGAGCCGCCTTAGGACCTGTCCAATAAATCTAATCATTGATTTTGGTAAATGCATTTCCAATCCAATTGCAATTCTAGCTGGTTAAATGAGACAAAATGAACCAATGTGGTAATACCGACGAGTAAAATGTGGGGCTTATTTAAAATGTCATCTTAGAACAGGAAGTAGGAGCTGTTTTAAATGTACTGAGGGTGATCTCTTCCTTTATGATTACAATTTATATGAAAACAAAGGATTGGACATTAGCACTGTGGAATAGCGGCGCTGGTGAACGTGTTATCTAGCTGAGTCAGGTAGCTTCTGCTCTCACATCTGCCACTTTGTTTCCTGCATTAATTCCTGCTCACATTTACACAATTATGGATGCTCACAGTTATTATGACAACTGGAGGAGATAATTCATTCCTGAGTGGAAATTAGCACTGGGCCTGTTTTATCATTCAGAAAATCAACAGTCACATTTGTACACGATGATAAAGCCCCCAGTCCCGGCTAACACCCGTTCCAGAAAAATCTACTCGTCCAGATCTATACCTTTGGCATTGTGTTTTCCCAGGGATAAATCTCATTGTCAGTATGGATGTGCATTGTCCTGTAGCAAAGTGCAGCCTTCAGCTTCCATACAGACCAAACTTTTCCTCCCCTGGGGACCCGACAGCAGAACGAAACTGAGAACAGGAGGAGGAGGCAAAAGGTAACTGTCGCCCGCCAATAAATCAATACGCTCCTTTATTACTTCAGAGAACAAAAGGCTCTGCACGAGATCGATTGCACCGCCGAGGAGCCTCCAATAAGAAAAAAAATATAAATAAATAAAATTCTCCTGGCATTTGGCTGCTCTGTCCCCACGACCAGATCAGCATCAATTTATTACCGATGTGATGGTTTCCGCCCGATGTGTTTTTGTATAAGCACAAATCAATCCTGAGTTTATTAGCTGCTATGATGCATTGTAAAATGACATTACTCAGGGTGCCAGATGAATGCCATTCATTAGGAAGTAAGGTTGCATCGACTGTGGATGTGCAGAGAATAAAAGAGAGAGAGAGTGAGTGAAGATGTTTTGAAAGAAAACGGCTTTGGTTTTTCAAGTGAACTGAAATTGATAATAATAATTACAATAATAATAATAATAATAATAATAATACTAATAAGCATCCTAATTTTGACAGTAAAAAAAGAGAAAGATACAGAAACAACTGAACAGTTTGACTGCCAGAACACTCCCACAACGACGTGTATCACTGTTGACTAGTGACAACATGACTACTTCAGCATAGCATCAGGCGTACCAGAGCTCCATATGGTTACAGTTTGGTTAGGTTTACACAGTCAAACCATGATCTTACACCTCACCAACTCAGGTTAGATATTGGTTAGGTGTAGGAAAAGATCATGATTTTAGTTTGGGTTAAAATGTATACATTACCAATGTAACTTAAGTAACGCACATTGCACGTGTATAGGTATGCAAATAAAGTTTTGTTTTGTAATGTAAGTTAACTACAATACTGTGTGCAAAAGGACATTGATCTTTGGTTATGGTAAATCAAAAAGTTGTTTCCTTAATTGTTTTTACCTAATCATCCTCGTACCCTTTATTACTCATCTGAATACCTCCGTTTGCACAGACGACATATGCTTGTGTCTGGTGAGGAAGGCCTGGATAGATATATATAGGCTATGCCAACTTATGTCGCTACATGTATATGATCTAAAGTGACATTTTACTATTTTGTCGTATTCTCTAGTTTGGCTGCATGCTTATGTTGCTAACATGGTGGATACAGGAGATGAAAATGTGTGAATATTCAATATTTCAAGATCTATGAATATTCCTGTAGGCTGCTACATGAACAATGATTTAGTAAAGCATCCAAAGTAAAATGGGCAGTAGGTTATCTCAAAATGTTTTGTCATTTGATATTTGTTATAGGACTATCTCTGATGCAAGCGGCTTACGTTACCAACACGGCAACACTGATTTGATAATAACTTTTTTTTTTTTTTTATAATCGTTTAAGCACTTATCAAGTATTTGGTCTCAATTACAGAAGTTAAAAAACTACAACTAGATTTTTTGAACCTGCTCAGTTCTATACAGACAGAAATTGTATCATGAAAAGCACCAGAAAAAAAAAAAAAAAAGTCCTTGTAAGTGAAAGCCACACAGCTGAGGACAATATCATAGGCATGGGTGATGAGAGACTGACTCCAAAATGGCTTCTTCATCCTTTCATAAGTCACACACCACGGCATAGCGCTACTGATAGTAAATACTACTTGCTGACACTGTTCAGAACCACAACAGAACACAAATGTGCAACGCTTGAGTGAACTCACAAGGCATCAGAAGCTTAATGTGAGCTCATTTTAGAGCATTATCATAATTGTCAGATGTATGTGATCTATATCGCTCTGCATGCTCGGGCCACTGGGTTCAGTACTGTGAGGCAGCTGCATGTTAATCTTACACAATATTCATAATATATCATACATTATATATATCATATTATCATAATGTGCAATATTCCACAAATCTTAACCATCTGATGCTTATAGATTACTGCTCATGTGCCTAAGATTCACTGAAGTGCTTTGAGAAATTACAAGGTTGTGTACACAAAGACATATTTCTGTTCTCTTCTCTGTGTCTGTTACGAGGACGGGGACTCAACGGAGCACACAGCTGATTAGATTTGATGAACCCTGTTGGATCAAGGAGTAAGTGGAGCACCAGGACATTTGCATTGAGTCCCCAGAGTCAATGTGGCAGTGAATACAGAAAATAAAACAAGGACGATGATAGGGAGGGGGAGCCGGGGATAAAAGACGAAGAATCTTTTCCAGCACATTCATCCACATAAATTATAGATCGTATTCAGTAATCCTAAATGAACTCCAACATCTTGTCTGTTTGTTTTCACTCCCATCCATCAATGCATGTGGCAGTGGTCGATAATCAGACTTTAATATTAATATGCAGACACTTCTTATCTGCAAACACGCATTTAGAGATGAGAGACACGCGACAGGACAGAAACGAATGCCGTCGTGGTTAATGGGATAATTGGATGTGAAACCGTCATTCCACCTGGTGAGTGAGTGCTGTTCGAGGCGAGCGGCTAGACGGCAACACAAAAAAACAACCTAATCAGCTGGGCCCGCTGAGAGCCATTTTATGCTGCAACATCAATTACAAAAGAATTGCTTTAGGGATCCTCTGGCCAGGCTCTCCAATGCATCACTTATTAGACAATCCTTTGCTGTGACATGTACTCATCAGAGGATTGAGGCACTGGCGCTAGACAAGGTCATTTATGAATTATTTGGATTTGTGTCACATTTTTTACAAATACGCTGCTCCACAGTCAATGTCTGGGTCTTTGTGTGTGTGTGTGTGTGTTTGTGTGTGTGTGTGTGTGTGTGTGTGTGTGTGTGTGTGTGTGTTAGTGGAGTGGACTGTGAGCTCAGCACTTATTCCTCTCTGGATAGCTGAGACCCAACAGTGCTGCAATGCTTGAGTTAAGTATTACTCGTCTACTTAATGCTCATCAAACACCACACTTGCCCTCAGATAATGGTAATGTGGTCATTTAAACAGGGCTCATTATGTAATATTTCACAAAAGTAATATAAATGGTTAGGAATACCAACATACACTGTGTGTGAAGCAGGAATTCAGCTGTGAAACGAATATGAAGATGGAATGGCTTTTCATTTTTCTATTAGAATGTCTGTGTCTTAACACAGATGCTGCACCTGTCACTGTATGATGAAGATCATTTTCATGCAAATGGCAGTGGTGGGAGAGATATTCATATCCTTTTCTCAAGCAAAAGTAGGAACACTGAGGCCAGATTAAACAGAGAGGCGGCTCCAGGGCATAAATGAGCTGTGGACCCACATTCAACCCCCCGTGGGCGGCTGTAGCTCAGGAGCAGAGCGGGTCATCCAGTGATGGGAAGGTCACTGTTTTGAAGAAAGACTTTCTGTATTATTATCTTTACATATTTCCTGCTTACGTCTTACAGCCTTTTCCCCATTTTTGTTTTTATTTGATGCATTTGATGGTGCGCGCACAGAAAAGATTCAATAAGTTGGCAGAAAAAAAAAACTGAATCATCACATCGAAACATCTTGATGTGTTTCATACTGTCTTGCATGGGGCGGCTGTGGCTCAAAGGGTAGAGCGGGTCATCCACTAATTCGAGGGTCGTGGGCGAGATACCGAACCCAAAACAGCTCCCGATGGCTGTTCCATTGGTGTGAATGGTGAGTGGATGTGTGAGTGACTGAGCATAAAAAAACACTTGAATTGCTTTGGTTAGGATGTCCCTCAACAAGCGCTCCTGATGACCAGGCTGGCACCTTGCATGGCAGCCTCCACCATCAGTGTATGAATGTGTGTGTGAATGGGTGAATGTGACGAGTGTTGTGAAGCCCTGTGAGCGGTCAGGGGACTGGAAAAGTGATCTAGAAATGAAAGTCCATTTACTGTTTACCACCCAAGCAATAAGTAAGTGTAAGACATCTAGTAATTTGTTAATTGTGGAGATCATCAGTGCAAATCTGCCATGTCCATAATTTGTAGAGTAACAATTCAACCGCAAGTTGCCCACTGTACCATTATTTGCCAAACACTGACACATTATATGATTAAATTTGTGTGTTTTGAGATTGGCTTCATTGACATTCAAAAGTGACAAAAGTAGGTTAGGAGCAATAAAAGGTGGTCATATTCAAGCGCAGCCACAGAGCATCTGCTACTAGATCAACAAGATAAGCTATACATGTATATTTATGCTTGTAACACATGTAGCGATATAGATGTTACAGCAGATGTAAGAGTAAAATACAGACAAATGATATCCGATGCGAATACGCCACAGGAAGCGCAAATGTGAGCTGGTAATTTCAAAATAAATGGTAATACTTACCATGTGAACAGGGCAGCCATTAAAATTCTACTTGAGGTACGGCTATTTTAGCTTCAAAGACTGTTTCACTTTATTTGATATGATATCATTTGTATTCCTCTAATTTTGCGTAGTTGTTCTCAAGATTCCAGTCACATCACACAGTCTTTGCAAACTTGCAAACGGTGCCCATGACAGTGATATATAGATATAAAGTGATATAAAGTATCATTTGTATTTACTATATCTGACAAGTTGATTGTATGCTTTGTATGTCAAAACTGAACATGTGTAGTAGCTTGTAAATTATTTTGATATACTTCTTTACCAGCAGCATTACTGCCACCTGTTGATAAGTGGAGTCTATCACTGTGTGTCTTGTAACCCGTATACTCGTGTGCATCCATGTGTGTCTTCATACATAGAAAAAACATCAGAAAAATGCATTGTTTCAAAGCTTCCACATGTTTGAGGCTACAGTGACAGCCACTTTATCTGGAAAATGGTCTGTAATATGATTCATATGGAGATGCTGTTTTGCTCTGGACATATCAAGGTTGATGTCAGATGTTGATCACGTCCTTCTGATGTTACTTTTTTATCTTGCACCTGGTTTCCCAATTCTTCATTTCACAGCACTTGAAGTTGAAAAACCCTAAAAATCAATAACACATTCCAATCAGATGGTCAAATTGTGTGAGGTTTTCCTCGTCTGCTATCACAAATGTTGTTGTTAGGCGGTGATCGGTCACGATTCCTGTTGATCTGACAAACACACAAAAGACATCACCATCTATCTATCTGTCGTTCTGATACATAGGTAAGAGGACACTTGTTGTGATAAATGTTTACTTTTGAGAAATTACTCTAATGCCATAATTGTTATGCATTTCACATATATTACAAGTTGCAATATACCAAATTTCCATTTCAAGTGTTTGTGCATGTTTGTGAATAAGCAGAACTACCTCCTATGTTAAATAAAAAAAAAAAAAAAACAGAGAAGAGGTTATGAAATCACTTCAGGGGCAAACAGGTCTTTACATCCTCAAGGATGATGATTCAAGAATAGGCAAGTTCATGAAAAAGCAATACATACTTGTGTGTTTGTTGAAAGAGCTCCCCGTCCAATGACATACACACTCCAAATCAAATCCCGAGCAGCCTGGAGTGCTTGGAAACGATCATTAGGAGCCTCAGTGGCACTTGAAATGTCGCTGTCGACTCGCTCAGGATGCTGCTCCGTGCAACTTCATGGTAATATGCGTCAGCAATCAGAGGGAGGAGATGCGTTCCAAACAGCCAGGATAATTAAGGTTGAACCAACAAACATAATCAACATCCAATCAGGCTGTATTGTGGCAGACAACTCTGCCTGAAGAAGCCTGTGTTAATTTTCTGTATCCACGTGAAGTGTTTCATTCAAATCAGTATTTTGCAGTGAAGGAACCTCATGAACACGAAATGTTAAGAGGTTTCGCAGTTTTGTCACTAGCAGTGTCCCAAATCCCAAACAAAGCAGCATTTGTGTTCACACTGGAAACAATAACAGAAATTGAATACATGAAAAAAAAAAAAAAAAAAAAAAAAAAAACACTATTGTCCCACAGTGCATTTAACTAATCAACTGGGAGGGAATGTGAGCATAATACCTTAAACATCACCCCACCTGTTGCCCCATGCTCATTAGCATGAGAATAACCGCCTGTTCAATCATACTTTCTATACTTAGGCCATTTGATACCTGTGCTGCATCAGTGGTAAACTTTGTCATAAGCCTTTTATTAAACAACGGGTTCAGGTTACATGCCACTGAACCAAGAGCAGATATTTCATGTGAATGTCAATGAATTCCTAAAGGGGGAAAAAGTTCCACTGTACCAAATTAAGGAAACGCTGGCGACTGGTATTAAACTATACTGGATAATCAAAAGGAAAATAGCTTTAGGGTTTTACCTGCTTGTTGAAAGAAGCATCTGCAGGGTACCAATACCGACAACCGTGTTGACACAAGATTTAACCCTGAGGAAACAGACTAAACAAAAGGCAGTCTGGCTGTAGCTCTAAATGTGTTTTTACTGTTGAGCGGTCGAAGTAAATACAAATGTCAGACACATAGTTTGCTTTAAGTTGATTCTTGCAAAACAAAGTTATTTACAAAGTGTCAGTCACAACCATCACCCTCTCAGATAAACTATAAAATCTTAAGAAACATATTGTTATGTTTTAAAGTGAGCAAAATTGTCATATTGATGTATTTTTTTTTCTTTTTTTTTTCTTAAAGTAGCAAATTCCATGCTATATTTTAAGAAGGTACAATCAAAGATGTTAGCGAGACAGTCTACTTGATTTTTGAGTATGCTGTCAACAGATGTTTTTTTTTATGGATTTACTAATTCATGTGAAAATACTTGGAAAAACAAGTATCATTCATCATTCCAAAGTCTCATTTTGATTATACACAGTCACAATGACCATTTGCACATACAGTGTATTTCATATACTATTGATATTTAGAATGGAATTGGGACACAGACGTATTCCTTTTAGTTATTTTTAGAAGTCAATCGACAAAAAAATCTTGTTCTCAGCCAGCAAGCCTCATCAGATCACCCACTTCTGAATACTGTCAAATTGATCTACAGACTAAGCCTCCACACACACACATGGCTGCCAAAAGGCTGTTTTAAATTACCTGACAGCCTTCCATTTATCATCTCATGGACTGCATTGTCCCCTCCCAGCTCTCTATAGATGAAAAGGCCAGTACGCCTATGAGAAAAATACAGACCCATGCATTAGACGACACATTTGTCATCGACATCGAGCGGGTAAAGCATAGTTTTAGTGTTAAGTGCTAATATTTTGATGCAAAGAAGTGAGTTCAACCAAGGAGTTTCTCCTTCTCCTAATCTGTCTTTTCTTTTAGCTAATTGCTTTTTTTTTTCTCTCTCTCTCTCTCGTAGAGGCATGAAATTCAGTAAAATAATGTCGAGGCAGAGAAGGCTCGGCTTTAATTAAGGAATGCTATCATTGTAATCATTTTTATTCATAAACAAGAGTTAAAAGCTGTAAAAGGCGCTTTAGAGGGAGGGATATATATTATTGATTGAGGGGAGAGATTAGAAATTAATGACCCATGTCTCCCAGATTGAATAATCAATTTCAATTAATATCAATTTCACAGTGCAGCTGCTCGGCAACGGTCCTTCAGATGTGCTTTGGTGCCGACCATTATTCAACCTCTCGGGGAGAACACACCCATAGAGGGAGTGCAGGGACTGTGCAGGGTGGAATCAGACCCTCCCAGGGGCAGAAGGTGTGGTAATATACCTGTATGTCTTCGATCTCATTTCTCCAAAGGTAGTTAATGTGAGCCCACTGACCCCCTAACTCAAACTGCCCATTTTTTTTATCTTCAAAAGAGGAAAACATCAACAGCACACACCTACGGCAAACTTTTCAGAGCAGAGAGCAAGAAAATTGGAGGAGCCGGGTGAGAGGACTCAGCATTCCTGTTTGGCCCTGAACACGCCGCAAAGCCATCCATCATTCAAATCTTATTTAAGGTGACAATGATGAGGTGCTCGGATGTGTGTGTACGCATGCATCTGTGCATGCACCTACGGTACATGCTGTGTGGGGTAACAATCTCCCCTGAGGAGTGCAAGTGATATTTTGAATCCAAATTGAATGGATGGGGTGATTGCTCCACAAGACTAGAATAGTGACATCTCAATAGGCATGCCCTTATCAGGAAAATAATGAGGCTATTTTCATGACCAAAATTAGACACGCAGACTGTCAGATGAGAGAAAAAAGGTCTGAACCAATTGAACCAAAGAAGATGCTTATTAGAGGAGTTCAATTTGCATATATTGCATGTCAGACACATTGGCAAAAATGTCAAAAACCAAATCAAAAAAGCCTTTCTAGTGTATGTGCTGAAATTGCTCCTTGATCAGAGTGAATGAATTTGACAGCGCGGTGACGTTATGGGTATCTGGCAGAAATAAATCATTGCTGAGACATTTATCAGACATAGCAGCAGCACAAGTTTCTCTCCCAGAATGCTTTGACCAGGATGGGAGTGAGTGGGGAGGAAAAAAAGCCACACTTGAATGCAATTTACATCAATTTCTATTTTCTCAAAAACCAATTCTTGCACATAAAAATATAGAAATTATGTGGTGGAGAAAGTATTAACTGTTAGGTCATTTTAGATCTATACGACATGTAAGAAAGAGCTTCACACAGAGACAATTCAAGTGCTTCTCTGCCTCCGATCGTCCGCCCAATGACTTTGGATAAATTGCTAAATTGCCCAAAGCCCATCATGCTGCAGTGCTCAGTGAATAATTCGCCCCTCTCCTCATGCCAGCATGCTGCTGGCGTCTGCCTTCCTCCGTACAGTTGAGGTTTAGTCTCAGGCCTCGACTCAAGTTTCCCGAAAGTCATCTCGGTGGTTAACTTTTAAAGTGCATGAAGAGGAGACTTCTGACGGATCAGCCCTGTCTCAGATGGCTCCCGATCGCCTGGCAGATCCCTGTCAACCCCTCTTTGAGATGCGAGCCGGAGGACCGGTAATGTCAAGTGCCTTTGACACTTAAGACAAATGACGCTCTCAGCCCACGTACTGGAATATTAGAAAGCCACGGATGGATTTGTGGCAGAGGGGTGCCAGCGCAGACACACAGGAATCTAAATAGAGCTGTTATCATCATCGCCATCATCACGTTCACGTCCACCGAATCAAAAAAAAGAAGCGTGTGTGCGGTGGTTAGAGAGCCTTATCATTTGCGCAGGCACCGACGCCTTTCAGAACGTACAAGCATTAATTAAGAATCCATTATGAGCCCAAATCCATCAGAAATGTGGACATTATGCAGAGTGACACCCCATTATTTGAGCCTACGTCGTGCTCTGTATGCAAGAGATGTAACAATTTCTTGTGGGCTTATGTAAAAAGAGCAGCCCAGCCATCTGTTTGGTAGCGGCTCAGGATGCCGAGTGAATATTGATAAGGACAGCAGTGTTCTCGGTAATGTGTCAGCCCGCAGTTCCATCAGATACACCCGGCAGCAGGATATCATGTAACTTATGTCATAACTATCAATCTGACGCAAACAGGTACGGCATTCGTCTTTCCGCTGGGGATCCCACAAATCCCCACATGACAAAGCCGCTTAAATTACGTCCTGTTTGTTCTGCAGAGACTCCACTTTCAAGCCCTGGAAGGTTACAGCAGGCCTCACAATGCAGCGCTCGCAGTCGGTATTGATTTTCAGGTACCCGTGTGGGCGCGGCGTTCACATTCAGGCGTCGGTCAGTGAGAGATGCAAGTCGAGATGCGAGCTCAAAGACCCATTCACAGACAGGACCTTTTCTTTATCTTAACAGGATGATTCACTATTTTTTTTCCCCTCTGCTCGTTAAATAATGGAGTCTGACCCTTTCAAAAGAACGTGGCTGTTTTGAATTGGAGACATGAAAGCTGGATTTTGTTCAGCCTTTCTTGATGCGAGGCTTTCAGCTCAAGGTGACATTTTTTTTGTGAAGGAGGCCCGGTAGGATCATGTCGGAATAAAAAACCATCAAAAATGTTTCAGATAGCATCAGGGTCAGAAGTTGATAGGGTTTTGATACAGAATGACAAGTTAACTTAGGTCGATTATGGACAAATCACCCTCGAATCTGAATAGTCACAGGGCCAGATTGAGTCATAAATGAATCAACGGAGAGGTCAGCGATGGCCCCAACAGATCCTGTTTCAGGTCGTACAGGCTCTTTCTAATCTTCATCTTCAGCTTTCATACCAAAAATCAAACAGAGGGCAAAAAGCGACAGAGAAACAAGATTCATCTCAAATCCCTCTAAGCCTCTATCGAATAAATGCTCACTCACAATGAACCCGGCGCACTGGAACAGATGTAAACAAGGACTTCACACACACATACACACACACACACACACATACAGTATATGCGCACACACACACACACACACACACACACACACACACACACACACACACACACACACAAGCACACAGCTCGAATCTACAAAGAAAGAGCCCCGCAGACATTCATGGATACATGGAGAAATATGTTTTACTTTTGGGCAGCAACTTATGATTATTCCCAAAAAAATCTAATGATCTATTTTACTTTCATCCATAAAATTATTGCCAACAATTAAAAAAAAAGAGAGAATAAGAGTCCTATATGCCAAAAGCCAGAGGAAACATTTCCTTATTTCTATTTTTCTTTTTTCTTTTTTCATTGGACCAAAAGTCCAAACCTTTAATTTTAGAATCTGAAGCCAAAATGTTTTTTTTGCTTGAATGATTTTATGATTGGATTTTATTTTCATTTATTTTAGAGCAGTTGGTAGCCTTTCAATAAGGACGACAGGAAACTGATGAACACAAGGAAACGCAACGTTTTGTTCCTAACAAGTCAATTTATGTTCTGCACCTGTTATATCTCCACTAAATATCTCAGACAGACAAGGTCTCGGTTGAATCTGATTGAATTTTGGTGGGATGTAAAATTCAATGGTTTTCAATGTGAAGGACAATTAATTATTTTAATATTTTGTTGATTCTGTGGACAAAAGCAATATGAGCACTGCCTTCTGACATAAAGATCTTTATCTTCTAGCATATGCACTTGTTTTGAAGGTGACTAAGAGACACTATACATTTTTAATACTATTTTCCCTTGTTGATCCAGCTGTTGCAGGATGCATGGTGATGAGGTATATCTATTGGTGACTATGTAAGATTGTAAGAAGAACTGTAACATGATGGTGAAACCAACAAACTAATCTTTGTTTCGGTGCCGTACCACCAGACTACAGGGAAGCTTCTTTTCTCAATTAATCCTCAGCAATCTGCAATAAAAATAGTTTTCATTTTCATGATTTATGGGTAAGTCAGAATCCAACCTGGTGACAGGCAGGTGCACTTGCGTAAGGCAACCCGTGCTGTGCCCGAGCATGTTTGACCCTCAAAGTCCAGTTTGTTTAACGCAATCGTGTTCTCTGTGTTGTTCTCCATTGTTGTGCGACTGCGCTACGACGTGATGATGTATGTACAAGAGGTAACCGTGTTCAGGCCCGATTGCGGCCGCAGTAATGTGAATGCAGGCTAGCAGGGGACTGGGGAGGGGGAGTGACTTTGCACAGTATGGAGCAACTGGCCCAAGTGTGGGTGTGCCCTAAGAATACCGGTAGTAACTATACAGAAATAGCCAGTCTACTCACTGATGGTCTTCTTTGCTTATTAAGTTATATACAGTATATCGGTATCAAATTGAGTCTGTTTCATATGCAGTTAAAAACTCCTTGTTGCACGTTTAAGGTTAGGGAAAGATCCAGTAAGTTTGATGAAAAGGTAATTGCAGGTCCACGAGTGGTTGACTCTAGCCTCTTGCATGCTACATCTATGGCAACAGGCAAAAAAAAAAAACTTCTTTTATTGACCTCCACAAAACTTTTCTCCTCCTCGTCACATTAGATCTGATGCTGGCATTAGACATTAAGGGCAGAATCCCACTTGGCTGAAATGTCACTGCATCGATTTTCTTCTTTTAAAAACTTTCTTTTGCAAGTCCCCCAAAAATTATGGAAGTGTCCCTCATTATAAATGACTTACATGATTGGTCAGTTGTCAGAAGTTTTTTTACGTTTGTGTTGATCGGCTAATCAATTTATCGTCCTTGCATGTGTTCTCTGTTTTCAGATATCATTTGAATATAACGTTAAAGTGTTTTGTTTATTTCCTTTCCTTCAGTGTTTTTAGAAGAAGCTCCTCTCTCCCACACAAAACACTGCTCATGAAACGCCTCGTCAGTAGTCTCACCTTTGATTCTGTGACTCTGTGACGTCACACTACGTCACCATGTCACACATTTGCATAGTTGGTGCCTGGCGGGTGAAATTTGGAAACGGGCATAGTATGTCCAATTTAGCATTCACTAAATCACTAATGTTTCACTTCTAGTGAAAAGCATCGCCGAAAACAAACATGTACCAGTTCTACTGGAAATGAGCACAGTGCCAAGTCTACATTTAATGTCAAACTGGAGTATTGTGATTGCTTTTGGAATTACTGACCCAGTTGAAGCCTGATTAAAGTTAATTGCTCCCCAACGTGCTATGACCAAGCATGACAGATTGCATGGCTAAGTATATTCACTTTTACGCCCACATAGCCGACTGTGAATAAATACCTCTGTGGGTGCTGCCAAGAGGGATTGCAGATGAAGGCTAATGTGAAAGCTATCCATCATGTTTTGATCACTATATTCTTGAGAGGTACTCAGTGGGAACTGGTGATAAACTGCAGAAAACCCACATAATCTCTCCTTGAGCCTGGGAGCATTACAGTGTTCAGGAGACAAATAATTTAACGTTTAGAGGTAATGACCTAAAAATACACGGTACAGGTCGGTCAGAGAAGGCGTTTCTTATTCTTGTTTTCACCTGCAAATCTCTCGCAGACAAAGATCTGTTTTCCATCCTTAAAAACATTCTCAGCTCTGCTCTGAGGATTCAGGAAATTTATGGAAGATCCCCCTCGCTTGCATAAGGAATGGCACTATGCACACACTGTGTGAATAAAAACAAGTGCAAAGCTGATCATTTGATTAGTCTGGGGGTATTCTGATGGTCATTAAACATTCAGAGGCTGTGTCCTCTGTTCTGTGCTCTGAATTCATGCGAGCATTTTCACCAGTGTTACGTCTCTTACAATAATATCCACTCAATTAAATCTCACTATGTGAGATAATAGCTGCTACTTTGTTTTTTTTTCTTAAAGAGAAGAGACAGCATAATCTGTAATAACAACTACAGGGCTGATAGCACAGGCACATAAAACGCTGCTGGGACCAGTTTATTCCAGGACTCTGACCTCATGAAAATTTAAACTATTTATACAAAAGACAAGGGATTGAAAATTACGAAGAAGATGGGATCATGCACTATGGGTTTGCTTTTCTGTTCTGTGAATTTATTGTTATTTTGGTATGTATACATTATGTACTTCTTGGAGGTGAATATTGTTCCATTTGTATATTAAACACCTCCCTCTGATATAGCATT